>CAMPSB010000072.1:0-600000 GCA_946959425.1 Argyrosomus regius
CCTCTAATTAACAGACAAAACACACGCTGACAGCTATTTAATGTAGGGCTCGACGGGGCCAGAGTCAGGCACACTCAAAATTTCTTTTAGAAATTTTTTCTAGTTATTATTATTATTCTTCCGTACGTTTTTCGGGTCGACTACTCCTCCCAGAGTTTTGGTCGCACATACACAAAAAAGGTGTCAAATCGACTCGGCTCGGCCGATCGGTATGCTATGTCTTTTCTAAGGGTTTCCACCAAACGGTTTTGCCAAAAATCGCCAAAAACCACGCCAAAAAATGAATGGGTGTGTATTGGTAGAATGTTCGCAAGCTACAGTTGGTGACATCATCGCTAGAGGGCAGAGGGAGAGAGAAATTCGTCGAAAAATAAATTTGTAAACTGCGCTCAAAGCCGCAAATGTCACACTACAGAAATAATTTATACATAGAAACGTGGGAAAATTTGTGGTGGTCGCAGTGATAACACTGCTGAAGCTGTCGGCTGTATAGTTTTGGCGTCACACACAAAGATGTGCCAGCAACACCCATCCACAGCCCCATAGACTGCCATGTTAAAAAGCGGGAAAATTTCTGGAGGAGAGCAGAAGTAACCTTTCTTTGAATCACTCATAGAGGCACATTTCTTCATGTTATCACACAAAACTGTTATCTAGACGTTCAGGAAGGGCTCAGCATGCTCACTGTAAAGTCGGTTCAGTGATTGGAGCAACGGTTTGGTCAGGAGTCCTTTCTGTTCGACGGGTGACTTTCAGCATTTTGTCTCTCTCTCTGGGCATTTCCAACTGACATTCTAACAGGTGCACCTAACTGCTCTGCTGATTAGGGCCCGGCAGTTGGCCCTGGTTGCTTGGCAACCTCCTGCCTGAGGGAGCAGAGGGGGGAGGGGCTGTTTTCACTCACACAGCTTGTTGTATTAATACTGAATTTGCTGAGCAGTGTCAATAATAATGTATGGGGGCGACGGGGCCAGAGTCAGGCACACTCAAAATTTCTTTAGAAATTTTTCTAGTTATTCTTATTATTGAGTGTGCCTGAAAGAGCACACTATATACTATTCCCCATACTTATTATTCTTATTATTATTATTCTTCCGTACGTTTTTCGGTCGACTACTCCTCCCAGAGTTTTGGTCGCACATACACAAAAATGGTGTCAAATCGACCGGCTCGGCCGGGATCGGTATGCTATGACTTTTCTAAGGGTTTCACTGAACGGTTTTGCCAAAAATCGCCAAAAACCACGCCAAAAAATCAATGGGTGTGTATTGGTAGAATGTTCGCGAGCTACAGTTGGTGACATCATCGCTAGAGGGCAGAGGGAGAGAGAAATTCATTGAAAAATAAATTTGTAAACTGCGCTCAAGGCCGCAAATGTCACTCTACAGAAATAATTTATACATAGAAACGTAGGAAAATTTGTGGTGGTCGCAGTGATAACACTGCTGAAGCTGTCACCTTTATAGTTTTGGTGTCACACGCAAAGATGCGGCAGCAACACCCATCCACAGCCCCATAGACTGCCATGTTAAAAAAGCGGGAAATTTTCTCGAGGAAAGCAGAAGTAACATTTCTTTGAATCGCTGTAAAGGGGACATTTCTTCCTGGTAATCACACAAAACAGGTCTCTAGACGTTCGGGAAGGGCTCAGCATGCTCACAGTAAAGTCGGTTCAGAGATTGGAGCAACGGTTTGGTCAGGAGTCCTTTCTGTTCGAGGGGTGGCTTTCAGACGTTTTTCTCTCTCTCAGCACTGTTTAATCTCACACAGCAGCTGCGGTTGATTGCTCTGCTCTGATTGGTGGGCTCCACCTGGCCCCTCTCACAGACACAGACAGGGAGCAGAGGGGGGAGGGGCTGTTTTCACTGTCTTTATAATATCAATGACTATCAGGGCTACATTTTTAATGTCGGCCATTTTATCCTTCTCTGTCGCAGACACATACACAGACATAGATAGAGAGACACACAGACTTTCAAAATAAGAGTCCCTTCAAAACAAAATATTTTAGAAAACTCTCTCCTCAACAGGCAAAACACGCACGCACACACACACACAAACATACACACACACACACACACACACACACACACAACAAGACTTTCAAAATAAGAGTTCCTTCAAAATAAAAGACTGTAAAACTTTCTCCTTAACTGCCCCCCACAAGCCTGACTGTGATTAACTTGATTGAACTCTCTGTATAATAACAATGACTGTCAATAATACAGTTTGAATGTCGGCCATTTTATCCTTCTCTCTCAGAGATAAACACAGACAGATAGATGGATAGAGGGAGACACAGACAGACAGACAGACAGACACAGACACACAGACACACACACTAGACAAAATTCTTTCAAAATAAGAGTCCCTTCAAAATAAAAGACTTTGGAAAACTCTCTAATTAACAGACAAAACACACACACACGCGCATACACACGCTGACAGCTATTTAATGTAGGGCTCGACGGGGCCAGAGTCAGGCACACTCAAAATTTCTTTAGAAATTTTTCTAGTTATTATTATTATTCTTCCGTACGTTTTTTCGGTCGACTACTCCTCCCAGAGTTTTGGTCGCACATACACAAAAAAGGTGTCAAATCGACCGGCTCGGCCGGGATCGGTATGCTATGACTTTTCTAAGGGTTTCACCAAACAGTTTGCCTAAAAATCGCCAAAAACCACGCCAAAAAATGAATGGGTGTGTATTGGTAGAATGTTCGCGAGCTACAGTTGGTGACATCATCGCTAGAGGGCAGAGGGAGAGAGAAATTCGTCGAAAAATAAATTTGTAAATTGCGCCGAGGCCGCAAATGTCCATCTACAGAAATAATTTATACATAGAAACGTAGGAAAATTCCTCTTCTCACTGACATTCGTCTGCTGAAGCTCTCAGATTTATAGTTTTGGCGTGAGACACAAAGATGCGGCAGCAACACCCATCCACAGCCCCATAGACTGCCATGTTAAAAAAGCGGGAAAATTTCTGGAGGAGAGCAGAAGTAACCTTTCTTTGAATCGCTCGTAGAGGGCACAATTCTTCATGTTATCACACAAAACAGTAATGTAGACGTTCAGGAAGGGCTCACGATGCTCAAAATGAAGTCGGTTCAATGATACGCCAAATGGTTTGGTCAAGAGTCCTTTCTGTTCGAGGGGTGACTTTCAGCATTTTGTCTCTCTCTCTGGGCATTTCCAACTGACATTCTAACAGGTGCACCTAACTGCTCTGCTGATTAGGGCCCGGCAGTTGGCCCTGGTTGCTTGGCAACCTCCTGCCTGAGGGAGCAGAGGGGGGAGGGGCTGTTTTCACTCACACAGCTTGTTGTATTAATACTGAATTTGCTGAGCAGTGTCAATAATAATGTATGGGGGCGACGGGGCCAGAGTCAGGCACACTCAAAATTTCTTTAGAAATTTTTCTAGTTATTATTATTATTCTTACGCCCTTTTTTTGACGCGCTACTCGTCCCACAGTTTTTGTCACACATACACAAAAAGGTGTCAAATCGACCGGCTCGGCCGGGCGACGCGGGCTATGACTTTTCTAAGGGTTTCGGCAAACGGTTTGCCTAAAAATCGCCAAAAACCACGCCAAAAAATGAATGGGTGTGTATTGGTAGAATGTTCGCGAGCTACAGTTGGTGACATCATCGCTAGAGGGCAGAGGGAGAAAGAAATTCCTCGAAAAAAAAAATTTGTAAACTGCGCTTGAGGCCGCAAATTTCACTCTACAGAAATAATTTATACATAGAAACGTAGGAAAATTTGTGGTGGTCGCAGTGATAACACTGCTGAAGCTGTCACCTTTATAGTTTTGGCGTCACACGCAAAGATGCGGCAGCAACACCCATCCACAGCCCCATAGACTGCCATGTTAAAAAAGCGGGAAAATTTCTGGAGGAAAGCAGAAGTAACATTTCTTTGAATCGCTGTAAAGGGGACATTTCTTCCTGGTAATCACACAAAACAGGTCTCTAGACGTTCGGGAAGGGCTCAGCATGCTCACAGTAAAGTCGGTTCAGAGATTGGAGCAACGGTTTGGTCAGGAGTCCTTTCTGTTCGAGGGGTGGCTTTCAGACGTTTTTCTCTCTCTCAGCACTGTTTAATCTCACACAGCAGCTGCGGTTGATTGCTCTGCTCTGATTGGTGGGCTCCACCTGGCCCCTCTCACAGACACAGACAGGGAGCAGAGGGGGGAGGGGCTGTTTTCACTGTCTTTATAATATCAATGACTATCAGGGCTACATTTTTAATGTCGGCCATTTTATCCTTCTCTGTCGCAGACACATACACAGACATAGATAGAGAGACACACAGACTTTCAAAATAAGAGTCCCTTCAAAACAAAATATTTTAGAAAACTCTCTCCTCAACAGGCAAAACACGCACGCACACACACACAAACATACACACACACACACACACACACACACACACAACAAGACTTTCAAAATAAGAGTTCCTTCAAAATAAAAGACTGTAAAACTTTCTCCTTAACTGCCCCCCACAAGCCTGACTGTGATTAACTTGATTGAACTCTCTGTATAATAACAATGACTGTCAATAATACAGTTTGAATGTCGGCCATTTTATCCTTCTCTCTCAGAGATAAACACAGACAGATAGATGGATAGAGGGAGACACAGACAGACAGACAGACAGACACAGACACACAGACACACACACTAGACAAAATTCTTTCAAAATAAGAGTCCCTTCAAAATAAAAGACTTTGGAAAACTCTCTAATTAACAGACAAAACACACACACACGCGCATACACACGCTGACAGCTATTTAATGTAGGGCTCGACGGGGCCAGAGTCAGGCACACTCAAAATTTCTTTAGAAATTTTTCTAGTTATTATTATTATTCTTACGCCCTTTTTTTGACGCGCTACTCGTCCCACAGTTTTTGTCGCACATACACAAAAAGGTGTCAAATCGACCGGCTCGGCCGGGCGACGCAGGCTATGACTTTTCTAAGGGTTTCGCCGAACGGTTTTGCCAAAAATCGCCAAAAACCACGCCAAAAAAGGAATGGGTGTGTATTGGTAGAATGTTCGCGAGCTACAGTTGGTGACATCATCGCTAGAGGGCAGAGGGAGAGAGAAATTCATTGAAAAATAAATTTGTAAACTGCGCTCAAGGCCGCAAATGTCACTCTACAGAAATAATTTATACATAGAAACGTAGGAAAATTTGTGGTGGTCGCAGTGATAACACTGCTGAAGCTGTCACCTTTATAGTTTTGGCGTCACACGCAAAGATGCGGCAGCAACACCCATCCACAGCCCCATAGACTGCCATGTTAAAAAAGCGGGAAAATTTCTGGAGGAAAGCAGAAGTAATGTTTCTTTGAATCGCTGTAAAGGGGACATTTCTTCCTGACAATCACACAAAACAGGTCTCTAGACGTTCGGGAAGGGCTCAGCATGCTCACAGTAAAGTCGGTTCAGAGATTGGAGCAACGGTTTGGTCAGGAGTCCTTTCTGTTCGAGGGGTGGCTTTCAGACGTTTTTCTCTCTCTCAGCACTGTTTAATCTCACACAGCAGCTGCGGTTGATTGCTCTGCTCTGATTGGTGGGCTCCACCTGGCCCCTCTCACAGACACAGACAGGGAGCAGAGGGGGGAGGGGCTGTTTTCACTGTCTTTATAATATCAATGACTATCAGGGCTACATTTTTAATGTCGGCCATTTTATCCTTCTCTGTCGCAGACACATACACAGACATAGATAGAAAGACACACAGACTTTCAAAATAAGAGTCCCTTCAAAACAAAATATTTTAGAAAACTCTCTCCTCAACAGGCAAAAAACCACACACACACACACACACACACACACACACAAACATACACACACACACAACAAGACTTTCAAAATAAGAGTTCCTTCAAAATAAAAGACTGTAAAACTTTCTCCTTAACTGCCCCCCACAAGCCTGACTGTGATTAACTTGATTGAACGCTCTGTATAATAACAATGACTGTCAATAATACAGTTTGAATGTCGGCCATTTTATCCTTCTCTCTCAGAGATAAACACAGACAGATAGATGGATAGAGGGAGACACAGACAGACAGACAGACACACACAGACACACAGACACACACACTAGACAAAATTCTTTCAAAATAAGAGTCCCTTCAAAATAAAAGACTTTAGAAAACCCTCTAATTAACAGACAAAACACACACACACGCGCATACACACGCTGACAGCTATTTAATGTAGGGCTCGACGGGGCCAGAGTCAGGCACACTCAAAATTTCTTTAGAAATTTTTCTAGTTGAGTGTGCCTGAAAGAGCACACTATATGTTATTCCCCGCGCTTATTGAGTGTGCCTGAAAGAGCACACTATATGTTATTCCCCGCGCTTATTATTATTATTATTCTTACGCCCTTTTTTTGACGCGCTACTCGTCCCACAGTTTTTGTCACACATACACAAAAAGGTGTCAAATCGACCGGCTCGGCCGGGCGACGCGGGCTATGACTTTTCTAAGGGTTTCCGGCAAACGGTTTGCCTAAAAATCGCCAAAAACCATGCCAAAAAATGAATGGGTGTGTATTGGTAGAATGTTCGCGAGCTACAGTTGGTGACATCATCGCTAGAGGGCAGAGGGAGAAAGAAATTCCTTGAAAAAAAAATTTGTAAACTGCGCTTGAGGCCGCAAATTTCACTCTACAGAAATAATTTATACATAGAAACGTAGGAAAATTTGTGGTGGTCGCAGTGATAACACTGCTGAAGCTGTCACCTTTATAGTTTTGGCGTCACACGCAAAGATGCGGCAGCAACACCCATCCACAGCCCCATAGACTGCCATGTTAAAAAAGCGGGAAAATTTCTGGAGGAAAGCAGAAGTAACATTTCTTTGAATCGCTGTAAAGGGGACATTTCTTCCAGGTAATCACACAAAACAGGTCTCTAGACGTTCGGGAAGGGCTCAGCATGCTCACAGTAAAGTCGGTTCAGAGATTGGAGCAACGGTTTGGTCAGGAGTCCTTTCTGTTCGAGGGGTGGCTTTCAGACGTTTTTCTCTCTCTCAGCACTGTTTAATCTCACACAGCAGCTGCGGTTGATTGCTCTGCTCTGATTGGTGGGCTCCACCTGGCCCCTCTCACAGACACAGACAGGGAGCAGAGGGGGGAGGGGCTGTTTTCACTGTCTTTATAATATCAATGACTATCAGGGCTACATTTTTAATGTCGGCCATTTTATCCTTCTCTGTCGCAGACACATACACAGACATAGATAGAGAGACACACAGACTTTCAAAATAAGAGTCCCTTCAAAACAAAATATTTTAGAAAACTCTCTCCTCAACAGGCAAAACACGCACGCACACACACACAAACATACACACACACACACACACACACACACACACAACAAGACTTTCAAAATAAGAGTTCCTTCAAAATAAAAGACTGTAAAACTTTCTCCTTAACTGCCCCCCACAAGCCTGACTGTGATTAACTTGATTGAACTCTCTGTATAATAACAATGACTGTCAATAATACAGTTTGAATGTCGGCCATTTTATCCTTCTCTCTCAGAGATAAACACAGACAGATAGATGGATAGAGGGAGACACAGACAGACAGACAGACACAGACACACAGACACACACACTAGACAAAATTCTTTCAAAATAAGAGTCCCTTCAAAATAAAAGACTTTGGAAAACTCTCTAATTAACAGACAAAACACACACACACGCGCATACACACGCTGACAGCTATTTAATGTAGGGCTCGACGGGGCCAGAGTCAGGCACACTCAAAATTTCTTTAGAAATTTTTCTAGTTATTATTATTATTCTTACGCCCTTTTTTTGACGCGCTACTCGTCCCACAGTTTTTGTCACACATACACAAAAAGGTGTCAAATCGACCGGCTCGGCCGGGCGACGCGGGCTATGACTTTTCTAAGGGTTTCGGCAAACGGTTTGCCTAAAAATCGCCAAAAACCACGCCAAAAAATGAATGGGTGTGTATTGGTAGAATGTTCGCGAGCTACAGTTGGTGACATCATCGCTAGAGGGCAGAGGGAGAAAGAAATTCCTCGAAAAAAAAAATTTGTAAACTGCGCTTGAGGCCGCAAATTTCACTCTACAGAAATAATTTATACATAGAAACGTAGGAAAATTTGTGGTGGTCGCAGTGATAACACTGCTGAAGCTGTCACCTTTATAGTTTTGGCGTCACACGCAAAGATGCGGCAGCAACACCCATCCACAGCCCCATAGACTGCCATGTTAAAAAAGCGGGAAAATTTCTGGAGGAAAGCAGAAGTAACATTTCTTTGAATCGCTGTAAAGGGGACATTTCTTCCTGGTAATCACACAAAACAGGTCTCTAGACGTTCGGGAAGGGCTCAGCATGCTCACAGTAAAGTCGGTTCAGAGATTGGAGCAACGGTTTGGTCAGGAGTCCTTTCTGTTCGAGGGGTGGCTTTCAGACGTTTTTCTCTCTCTCAGCACTGTTTAATCTCACACAGCAGCTGCGGTTGATTGCTCTGCTCTGATTGGTGGGCTCCACCTGGCCCCTCTCACAGACACAGACAGGGAGCAGAGGGGGGGAGGGGCTGTTTTCACTGTCTTTATAATATCAATGACTATCAGGGCTACATTTTTAATGTCGGCCATTTTATCCTTCTCTGTCGCAGACACATACACAGACATAGATAGAGAGACACACAGACTTTCAAAATAAGAGTCCCTTCAAAACAAAATATTTTAGAAAACTCTCTCCTCAACAGGCAAAACACGCACGCACACACACACAAACATACACACACACACACACACACACACACACACACAACAAGACTTTCAAAATAAGAGTTCCTTCAAAATAAAAGACTGTAAAACTTTCTCCTTAACTGCCCCCCACAAGCCTGACTGTGATTAACTTGATTGAACTCTCTGTATAATAACAATGACTGTCAATAATACAGTTTGAATGTCGGCCATTTTATCCTTCTCTCTCAGAGATAAACACAGACAGATAGATGGATAGAGGGAGACACAGACAGACAGACAGACAGACACAGACACACAGACACACACACTAGACAAAATTCTTTCAAAATAAGAGTCCCTTCAAAATAAAAGACTTTGGAAAACTCTCTAATTAACAGACAAAACACACACACACGCGCATACACACGCTGACAGCTATTTAATGTAGGGCTCGACGGGGCCAGAGTCAGGCACACTCAAAATTTCTTTAGAAATTTTTCTAGTTATTATTATTATTCTTACGCCCTTTTTTTTGACGCGCTACTCCTCCCACAGTTTTTGTCGCACATACACAAAAAGGTGTCAAATCGACCGGCTCGGCCGTGCGACGCAGGCTATGACTTTTCTAAGGGTTTCACCAAACGGTTTTGCCAAAAATCGCCAAAAACCACGCCAAAAAATGAATGGGTGTGTATTGGTAGAATGTTCGCGAGCTACAGTTGGTGACATCATCGCTAGAGGGCAGAGAGAGAGAGAAATTCGTCAAAAAAAAAAATTGTAAACTGCGATTGAGGCCACAAATGTCTCTCTACAGAAATAATTTTATAGCTAGAAATGTAGGAAAATTTGTGGTGGTCGCAGTGATAACACTGCTGAAGCTGTCGGCTTTATAGTTTTGGCGTGAGACACAAAGATGCGGCAGGAACACCAACCCACGGCCGCATCTACGCCCATGTTAACGGGAGAGGAGAAATTTCCAAAAGGAGCAGGGAGCACCTGTTCTTTCTATGACTACCAAGGCCAAGGTTTATACAATTTTCCCCTCAAATATATATGTAAATGATCAGGAAGAGCTCAAGATGCTCACAGTGAAGTCGGTTCAATGATAGGCCAAACGGTTTGGCCACCACACCGTCTTTTTCGACGGGCGGTTTCAGCATTTTCTCTCTCTCTCTCTGGGCATTTCCAACTGACATTATAACAGGTGTACCTAACTGCTCTGCTGATTAGGGCCGGCAGTTGGCCCTGGTTGCTTGGCAACCTCAAGCCTGTCTGAGGGAGGAGAGGGGGGGAGGGGCTATCTTAATCAATGACTATCAAGGCTACATTTTTAATGTCGGCCATTTTATCCTTCTCTCTCGCAGACACAAACACACACACACACACAAACATACACACACACACACACACACACAACAAGACTTTCAAAATAAGAGTTCCTTCAAAATAAAAGACTGTAAAACTTTCTCCTTAACTGCCCTCCACAAGCCTGACTGTGATTAACTTGATTGAACTCTCTGTATAATAACAATAACTGTCAATAATACAGTTTGAATGTCGGCCATTTTATCCTTCTCTCTCACAGAGATAAACACAGACAGATAGATGGATAGAGGGAGACACAGACAGACAGACAGACAGACACACACAGACACACAGAAACACACACTAGACAAAATTCTTTCAAAATAAGAGTCCCTTCAAAATAAAAGACTTTGTAAAACTCTCTCCTTAACGGACACAGATTTTGTACTACAGAAATAAAAATTATATCACTAGACATTCTAACAGGTGCACCTAACTGCTCTGCTGATTAGGGCAGTTGGCCCTGGTTGCTTGGCAACCTCAAGCCTGTCTGAAGGAGGAGAGGGGGGAGGGGCTATCTTAATCAATGACTATCAAGGCTACATTTTTAATGTCGGCCATTTTATCCTTCTCTCTCGCAGACACACACACACACACACACACACACACACACACACACAACAAGACTTTCAAAATAAGAGTTCCTTCAAAATAAAAGACTGTAAAACTTTCTCCTTAACTGCCCCCCACAAGCCTGACTGTGATTAACTTGATTGAACTCTCTGTATAATAACAATGGCTGTCAATAATACAGTTTGAATGTCGGCCATTTTATCCTTCTCTCTCAGAGATAAACACAGACAGATAGATGGATAGAGGGAGACACAGACAGACAGACAGACACACACAGACACACACAGTCACACACAGACACACAGACACACACACTAGACAAAATTCTTTCAAAATAAGAGTCCCTTCAAAATAAAAGACTTTGGAAAACTCTCTCCTTAACAGACAAAACACACACACACGCGCGCATACACACGCTGACAGCTATTTAATGTAGGGCTCGACGGGGCCAGAGTCAGGCACACTCAAAATTTCTTTAGAAATTTTTCTAGTTGAGTGTGCCTGAAAGAGCACACTATATGTTATTCCCCGCGCTTATTGAGTGTGCCTGAAAGAGCACACTATATGTTATTCCCCGCGCTTATTATTATTATTATTCTTACGCCCTTTTTTTGACGCGCTACTCGTCCCACAGTTTTTGTCACACATACACAAAAAGGTGTCAAATCGACCGGCTCGGCCGGGCGACGCGGGCTATGACTTTTCTAAGGGTTTCGGCAAACGGTTTGCCTAAAAATCGCCAAAAACCACGCCAAAAAATGAATGGGTGTGTATTGGTAGAATGTTCGCGAGCTACAGTTGGTGACATCATCGCTAGAGGGCAGAGGGAGAAAGAAATTCCTCGAAAAAAAAAATTTGTAAACTGCGCTTGAGGCCGCAAATTTCACTCTACAGAAATAATTTATACATAGAAACGTAGGAAAATTTGTGGTGGTCGCAGTGATAACACTGCTGAAGCTGTCACCTTTATAGTTTTGGCGTCACACGCAAAGATGCGGCAGCAACACCCATCCACAGCCCCATAGACTGCCATGTTAAAAAAGCGGGAAAATTTCTGGAGGAAAGCAGAAGTAACATTTCTTTGAATCGCTGTAAAGGGGACATTTCTTCATGGTAATCACACAAAACAGGTCTCTAGACGTTCGGGAAGGGCTCAGCATGCTCACAGTAAAGTCGGTTCAGAGATTGGAGCAACGGTTTGGTCAGGAGTCCTTTCTGTTCGAGGGGTGGCTTTCAGACGTTTTTCTCTCTCTCAGCACTGTTTAATCTCACACAGCAGCTGCGGTTGATTGCTCTGCTCTGATTGGTGGGCTCCACCTGGCCCCTCTCACAGACACAGACAGGGAGCAGAGGGGGGAGGGGCTGTTTTCACTGTCTTTATAATATCAATGACTATCAGGGCTACATTTTTAATGTCGGCCATTTTATCCTTCTCTGTCGCAGACACATACACAGACATAGATAGAGAGACACACAGACTTTCAAAATAAGAGTCCCTTCAAAACAAAATATTTTAGAAAACTCTCTCCTCAACAGGCAAAACACGCACGCACACACACACAAACATACACACACACACACACACACACACACACACAACAAGACTTTCAAAATAAGAGTTCCTTCAAAATAAAAGACTGTAAAACTTTCTCCTTAACTGCCCCCCACAAGCCTGACTGTGATTAACTTGATTGAACTCTCTGTATAATAACAATGACTGTCAATAATACAGTTTGAATGTCGGCCATTTTATCCTTCTCTCTCAGAGATAAACACAGACAGATAGATGGATAGAGGGAGACACAGACAGACAGACAGACAGACACAGACACACAGACACACACACTAGACAAAATTCTTTCAAAATAAGAGTCCCTTCAAAATAAAAGACTTTGGAAAACTCTCTAATTAACAGACAAAACACACACACACGCGCATACACACGCTGACAGCTATTTAATGTAGGGCTCGACGGGGCCAGAGTCAGGCACACTCAAAATTTCTTTAGAAATTTTTCTAGTTATTATTATTATTCTTACGCCCTTTTTTTTGACGCGCTACTCCTCCCACAGTTTTTGTCGCACATACACAAAAAGGTGTCAAATCGACCGGCTCGGCCGTGCGACGCAGGCTATGACTTTTCTAAGGGTTTCACCAAACGGTTTTGCCAAAAATCGCCAAAAACCACGCCAAAAAATGAATGGGTGTGTATTGGTAGAATGTTCGCGAGCTACAGTTGGTGACATCATCGCTAGAGGGCAGAGAGAGAGAGAAATTCGTCAAAAAAAAAAATTGTAAACTGCGATTGAGGCCACAAATGTCTCTCTACAGAAATAATTTTATAGCTAGAAATGTAGGAAAATTTGTGGTGGTCGCAGTGATAACACTGCTGAAGCTGTCGGCTTTATAGTTTTGGCGTGAGACACAAAGATGCGGCAGGAACACCAACCCACGGCCGCATCTACGCCCATGTTAACGGGAGAGGAGAAATTTCCAAAAGGAGCAGGGAGCACCTGTTCTTTCTATGACTACCAAGGCCAAGGTTTATACAATTTTCCCCTCAAATATATATGTAAATGATCAGGAAGAGCTCAAGATGCTCACAGTGAAGTCGGTTCAATGATAGGCCAAACGGTTTGGCCACCACACCGTCTTTTCGACGGGCGGTTTCAGCATTTTCTCTCTCTCTCTCTGGGCATTTCCAACTGACATTATAACAGGTGTACCTAACTGCTCTGCTGATTAGGGCCGGCAGTTGGCCCTGGTTGCTTGGCAACCTCAAGCCTGTCTGAGGGAGGAGAGGGGGGGAGGGGCTATCTTAATCAATGACTATCAAGGCTACATTTTTAATGTCGGCCATTTTATCCTTCTCTCTCGCAGACACAAACACACACACACACACAAACATACACACACACACACACACACACAACAAGACTTTCAAAATAAGAGTTCCTTCAAAATAAAAGACTGTAAAACTTTCTCCTTAACTGCCCTCCACAAGCCTGACTGTGATTAACTTGATTGAACTCTCTGTATAATAACAATAACTGTCAATAATACAGTTTGAATGTCGGCCATTTTATCCTTCTCTCTCACAGAGATAAACACAGACAGATAGATGGATAGAGGGAGACACAGACAGACAGACAGACAGACACACACAGACACACAGAAACACACACTAGACAAAATTCTTTCAAAATAAGAGTCCCTTCAAAATAAAAGACTTTGTAAAACTCTCTCCTTAACGGACACAGATTTTGTACTACAGAAATAAAAATTATATCACTAGACATTCTAACAGGTGCACCTAACTGCTCTGCTGATTAGGGCAGTTGGCCCTGGTTGCTTGGCAACCTCAAGCCTGTCTGAAGGAGGAGAGGGGGGAGGGGCTATCTTAATCAATGACTATCAAGGCTACATTTTTAATGTCGGCCATTTTATCCTTCTCTCTCGCAGACACACACACACACACACACACACACACACACACACAACAAGACTTTCAAAATAAGAGTTCCTTCAAAATAAAAGACTGTAAAACTTTCTCCTTAACTGCCCCCCACAAGCCTGACTGTGATTAACTTGATTGAACTCTCTGTATAATAACAATGGCTGTCAATAATACAGTTTGAATGTCGGCCATTTTATCCTTCTCTCTCAGAGATAAACACAGACAGATAGATGGATAGAGGGAGACACAGACAGACAGACAGACACACACAGACACACAGACACACACACACTAGACACAATTCTTTCAAAATAAGAGTCCCTTCAAAATAAAAGGCTTTGGAAAACCCTCTAATTAACAGACAAAACACACACACGCGCATACACACGCTGACAGCTATTTAATGTAGGGCTCGAGGGGGCCAGAGTCAGGCACACTCAAAATTTCTTTAGAAATTTTTCTAGTTGAGTGTGCCTGAAAGAGCACACTATATGTTATTCCCCGCGCTTATTATTATTATTGAGTGTGCCTGAAAGAGCACACTATATGTTATTCCCCGCGCTTATTATTATTATTATTCTTACGCCCTTTTTTTGACGCGCTACTCGTCCCACAGTTTTTGTCACACATACACAAAAAGGTGTCAAATCGACCGGCTCGGCCGGGCGACGCGGGCTATGACTTTTCTAAGGGTTTCGGCAAACGGTTTGCCTAAAAATCGCCAAAAACCACGCCAAAAAATGAATGGGTGTGTATTGGTAGAATGTTCGCGAGCTACAGTTGGTGACATCATCGCTAGAGGGCAGAGGGAGAAAGAAATTCCTCGAAAAAAAAATTTGTAAACTGCGCTTGAGGCCGCAAATTTCACTCTACAGAAATAATTTATACATAGAAACGTAGGAAAATTTGTGGTGGTCGCAGTGATAACACTGCTGAAGCTGTCACCTTTATAGTTTTGGCGTCACACGCAAAGATGCGGCAGCAACACCCATCCACAGCCCCATAGACTGCCATGTTAAAAAAGCGGGAAAATTTCTGGAGGAAAGCAGAAGTAACATTTCTTTGAATCGCTGTAAAGGGGACATTTCTTCCTGGTAATCACACAAAACAGGTCTCTAGACGTTCGGGAAGGGCTCAGCATGCTCACAGTAAAGTCGGTTCAGAGATTGGAGCAACGGTTTGGTCAGGAGTCCTTTCTGTTCGAGGGGTGGCTTTCAGACGTTTTTCTCTCTCTCAGCACTGTTTAATCTCACACAGCAGCTGCGGTTGATTGCTCTGCTCTGATTGGTGGGCTCCACCTGGCCCCTCTCACAGACACAGACAGGGAGCAGAGGGGGGAGGGGCTGTTTTCACTGTCTTTATAATATCAATGACTATCAGGGCTACATTTTTAATGTCGGCCATTTTATCCTTCTCTGTCGCAGACACATACACAGACATAGATAGAGAGACACACAGACTTTCAAAATAAGAGTCCCTTCAAAACAAAATATTTTAGAAAACTCTCTCCTCAACAGGCAAAACACGCACGCACACACACACAAACATACACACACACACACACACACACACACACACACAACAAGACTTTCAAAATAAGAGTTCCTTCAAAATAAAAGACTGTAAAACTTTCTCCTTAACTGCCCCCCACAAGCCTGACTGTGATTAACTTGATTGAACTCTCTGTATAATAACAATGACTGTCAATAATACAGTTTGAATGTCGGCCATTTTATCCTTCTCTCTCAGAGATAAACACAGACAGATAGATGGATAGAGGGAGACACAGACAGACAGACAGACAGACACAGACACACAGACACACACACTAGACAAAATTCTTTCAAAATAAGAGTCCCTTCAAAATAAAAGACTTTGGAAAACTCTCTAATTAACAGACAAAACACACACACACGCGCATACACACGCTGACAGCTATTTAATGTAGGGCTCGACGGGGCCAGAGTCAGGCACACTCAAAATTTCTTTAGAAATTTTTCTAGTTGAGTGTGCCTGAAAGAGCACACTATATACTATTCCCCATACTTATTATTCTTATTGAGTGTGCCTGAAAGAGCACACTATATACTATCCACCATACTTATTATTCTTATTATTATTATTATTATTCTTCCGTACGTTTTTCGGTCGACTACTCCTCCCAGAGTTTTGGTCGCACATACACAAAAAAGGTGTCAAATCGACCGGCTCGGCCGGGATCGGTATGCTATGACTTTTCTAAGGGTTTCACCAAACGGTTTGCCTAAAAATCGCCAAAAACCACGCCAAAAAATGAATGGGTGTGTATTGGTAGAATGTTCGCGAGCTACAGTTGGTGACATCATCGCTAGAGGGCAGAGGGAGAGAGAAATTCGTCGAAAAATAAATTTGTAAACTGCGCTCAAAGCCGCAAATGTCACACTACAGAAATAATTTATACATAGAAACGTAGGAAAATTTGTGGTGGTCGCAGTGATAACACTGCTGAAGCTGTCGGCTGTAGAGTTTTGGCGTCACACACAAAGATGCGCCAGCAACACCCATCCACAGCCCCATAGACTGCCATGTTAAAAAAGCGGGAAAATTTCTGGAGGAGAGCAGAAGTAACCTTTCTTTGAATCACTCATAGAGGCACATTTCTTCATGTTATCACACAAAACTGTTATCTAGACGTTCAGGAAGGGCTCAGCATGCTCACTGTAAAGTCGGTTCAGTGATTGGAGCAACGGTTTGGTCAGGAGTCCTTTCTGTTCGACGGGTGACTTTCAGCATTTTGTCTCTCTCTCTGGGCATTTCCAACTGACATTCTAACAGGTGCACCTAACTGCTCTGCTGATTAGGGCCCGGCAGTTGGCCCTGGTTGCTTGGCAACCTCCTGCCTGAGGGAGCAGAGGGGGGAGGGGCTGTTTTCACTCACACAGCTTGTTGTATTAATACTGAATTTGCTGAGCAGTGTCAATAATAATGTATGGGGGCGACGGGGCCAGAGTCAGGCACACTCAAAATTTCTTTAGAAATTTTTCTAGTTATTATTATTATTCTTCCGTACGTTTTTCGGTCGACTACTCCTCCCAGAGTTTTGGTCGCACATACACAAAAAAGGTGTCAAATCGACTGGCTCGGCCGGGATCGGTATGCTATGACTTTTCTAAGGGTTTCACTGAACGGTTTTGCCAAAAATCGCCAAAAACCACGCCAAAAAATGAATGGGTGTGTATTGGTAGAATGTTCGCGAGCTACAGTTGGTGACATCATCGCTAGAGGGCAGAGGGAGAAAGAAATTCCTCGAAAAAAAAAATTTGTAAACTGCGCTTGAGGCCGCAAATTTCACTCTACAGAAATAATTTATACATAGAAACGTAGGAAAATTTGTGGTGGTCGCAGTGATAACACTGCTGAAGCTGTCAGCTTTATAGTTTTGGCGTCACACGCAAAGATGCGGCAGCAACACCCATCCACAGCCCCATAGACTGCCATGTTAAAAAAGCGGGAAATTTTCTGGAGGAAAGCAGAAGTGACATTTCTTTGAATCGCTCTAAAGGGGACATTTCTTCCTGACAATCACACAAAACAGGTCTCTAGACGTTCGGGAAGGGCTCAGCATGCTCACAGTAAAGTCGGTTCAGAGATTGGAGCAACGGTTTGGTCAGGAGTCCTTTCTGTTCGAGGGGTGGCTTTCAGACGTTTTTCTCTCTCTCAGCACTGTTTAATCTCATACAGCAGCTGCGGTTGATTGCTCTGCTCTGATTGGTGGGCTCCACCTGGCCCCTCTCACAGACACAGACAGGGAGCAGAGGGGGGAGGGGCTGTTTTCACTGTCTTTATAATATCAATGACTATCAGGGCTACATTTTTAATTGTCGGCCATTTTATCCTTCTCTGTCGCAGACACATACACAGACATAGATAGAGAGACACACAGACTTTCAAAATAAGAGTCCCTTCAAAACAAAATATTTTAGAAAACTCTCTCCTCAACAGGCAAAACACACACACACACACACACAACAAGACTTTCAAAATAAGAGTTTCTTCAAAATAAAAGACTGTAAAACTTTCTCCTTAACTGCCCCCCACAAGCCTGACTGTGATTAACTTGATTGAACTACAACTACTATTGAATAACAATGACTGTCAATAATACAGTTTGAATGTCGGCCATTTTATCCTTCTCTCTCAGAGATAAACACAGACAGATAGATGGATAGAGGGAGACACAGACAGACAGACAGACAGACACAGACACACAGACACACACACTAGACAAAATTCTTTCAAAAGAAGAGTCCCTTCAAAATAAAAGACTTTGGAAAACTCTCTAAATTAACAGACAAAACACACACACACGCGCATACACACGCTGACAGCTATTTAATGTAGGGCTCGACGGGGCCAGAGTCAGGCACACTCAAAATTTCTTTAGAAATTTTTCTAGTTGAGTGTGCCTGAAAGAGCACACTATATGTTATTCCTTTGTGAAAATATTATTATTATTATTATTGGCTTAAGCGCCCTCTCCCACTTATTTTCTTTTTTGACGCGCTACTCGTCCCACAGTTTTTGTCACACATACACAAAAAGGTGTCAAATCGACCGGCTCGGCCGGGCGACGCGGCTATGACTTTTCTAAGGGTTTCGGCAAACGGTTTGCCTAAAAATCGCCAAAAACCACGCCAAAAAATGAATGGGTGTGTATTGGTAGAATGTTCGCGAGCTACAGTTGGTGACATCATCGCTAGAGGGCAGAGGGAGAAAGAAATTCCTCGAAAAAAAAATTTGTAAACTGCGCTTGAGGCCGCAAATTTCACTCTACAGAAATAATTTATACATAGAAACGTAGGAAAATTTGTGGTGGTCGCATTATTTTTGATAGATAGAGAGAACAGATCAAAACAAATATTAAACCCAAGCAAAACACACACGCACACAACAAACAACACACACACACACACACACACACACACACACAACAAAAGTCCAAATAAAGACTGTAAACTTCCTTAACTGCCCCCCAAGCCTGACTGTGATTAATTGTTGATTCTTATAATAACAATGACTGTAATAATACAGTAGTGATAACACTGCTGAAGCTGTCACCTTTATAGTTTTGGCGTCACACGCAAAGATGCGGCAGCAACACCCATCCACAGCCCCATAGACTGCCATGTTAAAAAAGCGGGAAAATTTCTGGAGGAAAGCAGAAGTAACATTTCTTTGAATCGCTGTAAAGGGGACATTTCTTCCTGGTAATCACACAAAACAGGTCTCTAGACGTTCGGGAAGGGCTCAGCATGCTCACAGTAAAGTCGGTTCAGAGATTGGAGCAACGGTTTGGTCAGGAGTCCTTTCTGTTCGAGGGGTGGCTTTCAGACGTTTTTCTCTCTCAGCACTGTTTAATCTCACACAGCAGCTGCGGTTGATTGCTCTGCTCTGATAAAAAAAATTAAGTTAAAGACATCTGTAAAACGTCGTTGATCTTTATTGTCTCTGGTTGTGGGCTCCACCTGGCCCCTCTCACAGACACAGACAGGGAGCAGAGGGGGGAGGGGCTGTTTTCACTGTCTTTATAATATCAATGACTATCAGGGCTACATTTTTAATGTCGGCCATTTTATCCTTCTCTGTCGCAGACACATACACAGACATAGATAGAGAGACACACAGACTTTCAAAATAAGAGTCCCTTCAAAACAAAATATTTTAGAAAACTCTCTCCTCAACAGGCAAAACACGCACGCACACACACACAAACATACACACACACACACACACACACACACACACACAACAAGACTTTCAAAATAAGAGTTCCTTCAAAATAAAAGACTGTAAAACTTTCTCCTTAACTGCCCCCCACAAGCCTGACTGTGATTAACTTGATTGAACTCTCTGTATAATAACAATGACTGTCAATAATACAGTTTGAATGTCGGCCATTTTATCCTTCTCTCTCAGAGATAAACACAGACAGATAGATGGATAGAGGGAGACACAGACAGACAGACAGACAGACACAGACACACAGACACACACACTAGACAAAATTCTTTCAAAATAAGAGTCCCTTCAAAATAAAAGACTTTGGAAAACTCTCTAATTAACAGACAAAACACACACACACGCGCATACACACGCTGACAGCTATTTAATGTAGGGCTCGACGGGGCCAGAGTCAGGCACACTCAAAATTTCTTTAGAAATTTTTCTAGTTGAGTGTGCCTGAAAGAGCACACTATATACTATTCCCCATACTTAATTTTATTATTATTCTTATATTTCTTCCGTATGTTTTTTCGGTTCGCTTCTCCTCCCAGAGTTTTGGTCGCACATAAACAAAAGTGGTATCAAAACGTGCGGCTCGATCGGGAATGGTGTGCTATGACTTTTCTAAGGGTTTCGGCAAACGGTTTTGCCAAAAATCGCCAAAAACCACGCCAAAAAATGAATGGGTGTGTATTGGTAGAATGTTTGCGAGCTACAGTTGGTGACATCATCGCTAGAGGGCAGAGGGAGAGAGAAATTCGTCGAAAAATAAATTTGTAAAGTGCGATTGAGGACACAAATGTCATTCCACAGAATTAATTTTTTCACTAGAAACGTAGGAAAATTTGTGGTAGTCGCAGTGATAACACTGCTGAAGCTGTCAGCTTTATAGTTTTGGCGTCACGCGCAAAGATGCGGCAGCAACACCCATCCACAGCCCCATAGACTGCCATGTTAAAAAAGCGGGAAAATTTCTGGAGGAGAGCAGAAGTAACCTTTCTTTGAATCGCTCGTAGAGGGCACAATTCTTCATGTTATAACACAAAACAGTAATGTAGACGTTCAGGAAGGGCTGACGATGCTCAAAATGAAGTCGGTTCAATGATAGGCCAAATGGTTTGGTCAGGAGTCCTTTCTGTTCGAGGGGTGACTTTCAGCATTTTGTCTCTCTCTCTGGGCATTTCCAACTGACATTTTAACAGGTGCACCTAACTGCTCTGCTGATTAGGGCCCGGCAGTTGGCCCTGGTTGCTTGGCAACCTCCTGCCTGAGGGAGCAGAGGGGGGAGGGGCTGTTTTCACTCACACAGCTTGTTGTATTAATACTGAATTTGCTGAGCAGTGTCAATAATAATGTATGGTGGCGACGGGGCCAGAGTCAGGCACACTCAAAATTTCTTTAGAAATTTTTCTAGTTATTATTATTATTCTTACGCCCTTTTTTTGACGCGCTACTCCTCCCACAGTTTTTGTCGCACATACACAAAAAGGTGTCAAATCGACCGGCTCGGCCGTGCGACGCAGGCTATGACTTTTCTAAGGGTTTCACCAAACGGTTTTGCCAAAAATCGCCAAAAACCACGCCAAAAAATGAATGGGTGTGTATTGGTAGAATGTTCGCGAGCTACAGTTGGTGACATCATCGCTAGAGGGCAGAGAGAGAGAGAAATTCGTCAAAAAAAAAAAAATTGTAAACTGCGATTGAGGCCACAAATGTCTCTCTACAGAAATAATTTTATAGCTAGAAATGTAGGAAAATTTGTGGTGGTCGCAGTGATAACACTGCTGAAGCTGTCGGCTTTATAGTTTTGGCGTGAGACACAAAGATGCGGCAGGAACACCAACCCACGGCCGCATCTACGCCCATGTTAACGGGAGAGGAGAAATTTCCAAAAGGAGCAGGGAGCACCTGTTCTTTCTATGACTACCAAGGCCAAGGTTTATACAATTTTCCCCTCAAATATATATGTAAATGATCAGGAAGAGCTCAAGATGCTCACAGTGAAGTCGGTTCAATGATAGGCCAAACGGTTTGGCCACCACACCGTCTTTTTCGACGGGCGGTTTCAGCATTTTTCTCTCTCTCTCTCTGGGCATTTCCAACTGACATTATAACAGGTGTACCAAACTGCTCTGCTGATTAGGGCCGGCAGTTGGCCCTGGTTGCTTGGCAACCTCAAGCCTGTCTGAGGGAGGAGAGGGGGGAGGGGCTATCTTAATCAATGACTATCAAGGCTACATTTTTAATGTCGGCCATTTTATCCTTCTCTCTCGCAGACACAAACACACACACACACACAAACATACACACACACACACACACACACAACAAGACTTTCAAAATAAGAGTTCCTTCAAAATAAAAGACTGTAAAACTTTCTCCTTAACTGCCCTCCACAAGCCTGACTGTGATTAACTTGATTGAACTCTCTGTATAATAACAATGACTGTCAATAATACAGTTTGAATGTCGGCCATTTTATCCTTCTCTCTCAGAGATAAACACAGACAGATAGATGGATAGAGGGAGACACAGACAGACAGACAGACAGACACACACAGACACACAGACACAAACACTAGACAAAATTCTTTCAAAATAAGAGTCCCTTCAAAATAAAAGACTTTGGAAAACCCTCTAATTAACAGACAAAACACACACACGCGCGCATACACACGCTGACAGCTATTTAATGTAGGGCTCGACGGGGCCAGAGTCAGGCACACTCAAAATTTCTTTAGAAATTTTTCTAGTTATTATTATTATTCTTACGCCCTTTTTTTGACGCGCTACTCGTCCCACAGTTTTTGTCGCACATACACAAAAAGGTGTCAAATCGACCGGCTCGGCCGGGCGACGCAGGCTATGACTTTTCTAAGGGTTTCGCCGAACGGTTTTGCCAAAAATCGCCAAAAACCACGCCAAAAAATGAATGGGTGTGTATTGGTAGAATGTTCGCGAGCTACAGTTGGTGACATCATCGCTAGAGGGCAGAGGGAGAGAGAAATTCGTTGAAAAAAAAATTTGTAAACTGCGCTGGAGGCCGCAAATGTCACTCTACAGAAATAATTTATACATAGAAACGTAGGAAAATTTGTGGTGGTCGCAGTGATAACACTGCTGAAGCTGTCGGCTGTATAGTTTTGGTGTCACACGCAAAGATGCGGCAGCAACACCCATCCACAGCC
Organism: Argyrosomus regius; assembly: GCA_946959425.1. NCBI lineage: Eukaryota > Metazoa > Chordata > Actinopteri > Sciaenidae > Argyrosomus > Argyrosomus regius. The sequence goes on from CAMPSB010000072.1 coordinate 23,105, forward strand.
CCATAGACTGCCATGTTAAAAAAGCGGGAAAATTTCTGGAGGAGAGCAGAAGTAACCTTTCTTTGAATCACTCATAGAGGCACATTTCTTCATGTTATCACACAAAACTGTTATCTAGACGTTCAGGAAGGGCTCAGCATGCTCACTGTAAAGTCGGTTCAGTGATTGGAGCAACGGTTTGGTCAGGAGTCGTTTCTGTTCGACGGGTGACTTTCAGCATTTTGTCTCTCTCTCTGGGCATTTCCAACTGACATTCTAACAGGTGCATCTAACTGCTCTGCTGATTAGGGCCCGGCAGTTGGCCCTGGTTGCTTGGCAACCTCCTGCCTGAGGGAGCAGAGGGGGGAGGGGCTGTTTTCACTCAAACAGCTTGTTGTATTAATACTGAATTTGCTGAGCAGTGTCAATAATAATGTATGGGGGCGACGGGGCCAGAGTCAGGCACACTCAAAATTTCTTTAGGAATTTTTCTAGTTATTATTATTATTCTTACGCCCTTTTTTTGACGCGCTACTCCTCCCACAGTTTTTGTCGCACATACACAAAAAGGTGTCAAATCGACCGGCTCGGCCGTGCGACGCAGGCTATGACTTTTCTAAGGGTTTCACCAAACGGTTTTGCCAAAAATCGCCAAAAACCACGCCAAAAAATGAATGGGTGTGTATTGGTAGAATGTTCGCGAGCTACAGTTGGTGACATCATCGCTAGAGGGCAGAGGGAGAAAGAAATTCCTCGAAAAAAAAATTTGTAAACTGCGCTTGAGGCCGCAAATTTCACTCTACAGAAATAATTTATACATAGAAACGTAGGAAAATTTGTGGTGGTCGCAGTGATAACACTGCTGAAGCTGTCAGCTTTATAGTTTTGGCGTCACACGCAAAGATGCGGCAGCAACACCCATCCACAGCCCCATAGACTGCCATGTTAAAAAAGCGGGAAATTTTCTGGAGGAAAGCAGAAGTAACATTTCTTTGAATCGCTCTAAAGGGGACATTTCTTCCTGGTAATCACACAAAACAGGTCTCTAGACGTTCCGGAAGGGCTCAGCATGCTCACAGTAAAGTCGGTTCAGAGATTGGAGCAACGGTTTGGTCAGGAGTCCTTTCTGATCGAGGGGTGGCTTTCAGACGTTTTTCTCTCTCTCAGCACTGTTTAATGTCACACAGCAGCTGCGGTTGACTGCTCTGCTCTGATTGGTGGGCTCCACCTGGCCCCTCTCACAGACACAGACAGGGAGCAGAGGGGGGAGGGGCTGTTTTCACTGTCTTTATAATATCAATGACTATCAGGGCTCCATTTTTAATGTCGGCCATTTTATCCTTCTCTCTCGCAGACACATACACAGACATAGATAGAGAGACACACAGACTTTCAAAATAGGAGTCCCTTCAAAACAAAATATTTTAGAAAACTCTCTCCTCAACAGGCAAAACACACACGCACACACATACACACACACACACAAACATACACACACACACAACAAGACTTTCAAAATAAGAGTTCCTTCAAAATAAAAGACTGTAAAACTTTCTCCTTAACTGCCCCCCACAAGCCTGACTGTGATTAACTTGATTGAACGCTCTGTATAATAACAATGACTGTGAATAATACAGTTTGAATGTCGGCCATTTTATCCTTCTCTCTCAGAGATAAACACAGACAGATAGATGGATAGAGGGAGACACAGACAGACAGACAGACACACACAGACACACAGACACACACACTAGACAAAATTCTTTCAAAATAAGAGTCCCTTCAAAATAAAAGACTTTAGAAAACCCTCTAATTAACAGACAAAACACACACACACGCGCATACACACGCTGACAGCTATTTAATGTAGGGCTCGACGGGGCCAGAGTCAGGCACACTCAAAATTTCTTTAGAAATTTTTCTAGTTTTATTATTATTGAGTGTGCCTGAAAGAGCACACTATATGTTATTCCCCGCGCTTATTGAGTGTGCCTGAAAGAGCACACTATATGTTATTCCCCGCGCTTATTATTATTATTATTCTTACGCCCTTTTTTTGACGCGCTACTCGTCCCACAGTTTTTGTCACACATACACAAAAAGGTGTCAAATCGACCGGCTCGGCCGGGCGACGCGGGCTATGACTTTTCTAAGGGTTTCGGCAAACGGTTTGCCTAAAAATCGCCAAAAACCACGCCAAAAAATGAATGGGTGTGTATTGGTAGAATGTTCGCGAGCTACAGTTGGTGACATCATCGCTAGAGGGCAGAGGGAGAAAGAAATTCCTCGAAAAAAAAAATTTGTAAACTGCGCTTGAGGCCGCAAATTTCACTCTACAGAAATAATTTATACATAGAAACGTAGGAAAATTTGTGGTGGTCGCAGTGATAACACTGCTGAAGCTGTCACCTTTATAGTTTTGGCGTCACACGCAAAGATGCGGCAGCAACACCCATCCACAGCCCCATAGACTGCCATGTTAAAAAAGCGGGAAAATTTCTGGAGGAAAGCAGAAGTAACATTTCTTTGAATCGCTGTAAAGGGGACATTTCTTCCTGGTAATCACACAAAACAGGTCTCTAGACGTTCGGGAAGGGCTCAGCATGCTCACAGTAAAGTCGGTTCAGAGATTGGAGCAACGGTTTGGTCAGGAGTCCTTTCTGTTCGAGGGGTGGCTTTCAGACGTTTTTCTCTCTCTCAGCACTGTTTAATCTCACACAGCAGCTGCGGTTGATTGCTCTGCTCTGATTGGTGGGCTCCACCTGGCCCCTCTCACAGACACAGACAGGGAGCAGAGGGGGGAGGGGCTGTTTTCACTGTCTTTATAATATCAATGACTATCAGGGCTACATTTTTAATGTCGGCCATTTTATCCTTCTCTGTCGCAGACACATACACAGACATAGATAGAGAGACACACAGACTTTCAAAATAAGAGTCCCTTCAAAACAAAATATTTTAGAAAACTCTCTCCTCAACAGGCAAAACACGCACGCACACACACACAAACATACACACACACACACACACACACACACACACAACAAGACTTTCAAAATAAGAGTTCCTTCAAAATAAAAGACTGTAAAACTTTCTCCTTAACTGCCCCCCACAAGCCTGACTGTGATTAACTTGATTGAACTCTCTGTATAATAACAATGACTGTCAATAATACAGTTTGAATGTCGGCCATTTTATCCTTCTCTCTCAGAGATAAACACAGACAGATAGATGGATAGAGGGAGACACAGACAGACAGACAGACAGACACAGACACACAGACACACACACTAGACAAAATTCTTTCAAAATAAGAGTCCCTTCAAAATAAAAGACTTTGGAAAACTCTCTAATTAACAGACAAAACACACACACACGCGCATACACACGCTGACAGCTATTTAATGTAGGGCTCGACGGGGCCAGAGTCAGGCACACTCAAAATTTCTTTAGAAATTTTTCTAGTTATTATTATTATTCTTACGCCCCTTTTTTTGACGCGCTACTCGTCCCACAGTTTTTGTCACACATACACAAAAAGGTGTCAAATCGACCGGCTCGGCCGGGCGACGCGGGCTATGACTTTTCTAAGGGTTTCGGCAAACGGTTTGCCTAAAAATCGCCAAAAACCACGCCAAAAAATGAATGGGTGTGTATTGGTAGAATGTTCGCGAGCTACAGTTGGTGACATCATCGCTAGAGGGCAGAGGGAGAAAGAAATTCCTCGAAAAAAAAATTTGTAAACTGCGCTTGAGGCCGCAAATTTCACTCTACAGAAATAATTTATACATAGAAACGTAGGAAAATTTGTGGTGGTCGCAGTGATAACACTGCTGAAGCTGTCACCTTTATAGTTTTGGCGTCACACGCAAAGATGCGGCAGCAACACCCATCCACAGCCCCATAGACTGCCATGTTAAAAAAGCGGGAAAATTTCTGGAGGAAAGCAGAAGTAACATTTCTTTGAATCGCTGTAAAGGGGACATTTCTTCCTGGTAATCACACAAAACAGGTCTCTAGACGTTCGGGAAGGGCTCAGCATGCTCACAGTAAAGTTGGTTCAGAGATTGGAGCAACGGTTTGGTCAGGAGTCCTTTCTGTTCGAGGGGTGGCTTTCAGACGTTTTTCTCTCTCTCAGCACTGTTTAATCTCACACAGCAGCTGCGGTTGATTGCTCTGCTCTGATTGGTGGGCTCCACCTGGCCCCTCTCACAGACACAGACAGGGAGCAGAGGGGGGAGGGGCTGTTTTCACTGTCTTTATAATATCAATGACTATCAGGGCTACATTTTTAATGTCGGCCATTTTATCCTTCTCTGTCGCAGACACATACACAGACATAGATAGAGAGACACACAGACTTTCAAAATAAGAGTCCCTTCAAAACAAAATATTTTAGAAAACTCTCTCCTCAACAGGCAAAACACGCACGCACACACACACAAACATACACACACACACACACACACACACACACACACAACAAGACTTTCAAAATAAGAGTTCCTTCAAAATAAAAGACTGTAAAACTTTCTCCTTAACTGCCCCCCACAAGCCTGACTGTGATTAACTTGATTGAACTCTCTGTATAATAACAATGACTGTCAATAATACAGTTTGAATGTCGGCCATTTTATCCTTCTCTCTCAGAGATAAACACAGACAGATAGATGGATAGAGGGAGACACAGACAGACAGACAGACAGACACAGACACACAGACACACACACTAGACAAAATTCTTTCAAAATAAGAGTCCCTTCAAAATAAAAGACTTTGGAAAACTCTCTAATTAACAGACAAAACACACACACACGCGCATACACACGCTGACAGCTATTTAATGTAGGGCTCGACGGGGCCAGAGTCAGGCACACTCAAAATTTCTTTAGAAATTTTTCTAGTTATTCTTATATTTCTTCCGTATGTTTTTTCGGTTCGCTTCTCCTCCCAGAGTTTTGGTCGCACATACACAAAAGTGGTATCAAAACGTGCGGCTCGATCGGGAATGGTGTGCTATGACTTTTCTAAGCGTTTCGGCAAACGGTTTTGCCAAAAATCGCCAAAAACCACGCCAAAAAATGAATGGGTGTGTATTGGTAGAATGTTCGCGAGCTACAGTTGGTGACATCATCGCTAGAGGGCAGAGGGAGAAAGAAATTCCTCGAAAAAAAAATTTGTAAACTGCGCTTGAGGCCGCAAATGTCACTCTACAGAAATAATTTATACATAGAAACGTAGGAAAATTTGTGGTGGTCGCAGTGATAACACTGCTGAAGCTGTCAGCTTTATAGTTTTGGCGTCACACGCAAAGATGCGGCAGCAACACCCATCCACAGCCCCATAGACTGCCATGTTAAAAAAGCGGGAAATTTTCTGGAGGAAAGCAGAAGTAACATTTCTTTGAATCGCTGTAAAGGGGACATTTCTTCCTGACAATCACACAAAACAGGTCTCTAGACGTTCGGGAAGGGCTCAGCATGCTCACAGTAAAGTCGGTTCAGAGATTGGAGCAACGGTTTGGTCAGGAGTCCTTTCTGTTCGAGGGTGGCTTTCAGACTTTTTTCTCTCTCTCAGCACTGTTTAATCTCACACAGCAGCTGCGGTTGATTGCTCTGCTCTGATTGGTGGGCTCCACCTGGCCCCTCTCACAGACACAGACAGGGAGCAGAGGGGGAGGGGCTGTTTTCACTGTCTTTATAATATCAATGACTATCAGGGCTACATTTTTAATGTCGGCCATTTTATCCTTCTCTGTCGCAGACACATACACAGACATAGATAGAGAGACACACAGACTTTCAAAATAAGAGTCCCTTCAAAACAAAATATTTTAGAAAACTCTCTCCTCAACAGGCAAAACACACACACACACACACACACACAACAAGACTTTCAAAATAAGAGTTTCTTCAAAATAAAAGACTGTAAAACTTTCTCCTTAACTGCCCCCCACAAGCCTGACTGTGATTAACTTGATTGAACTACAACTACTATTGAATAACAATGACTGTCAATAATACAGTTTGAATGTCGGCCATTTTATCCTTCTCTCTCAGAGATAAACACAGACAGATAGATGGATAGAGGGAGACACAGACAGACAGACAGACAGACACAGACACACAGACACACACACTAGACAAAATTCTTTCAAAAGAAGAGTCCCTTCAAAATAAAAGACTTTGGAAAACTCTCTAATTAACAGACAAAACACACACACACGCGCATACACACGCTGACAGCTATTTAATGTAGGGCTCGACGGGGCCAGAGTCAGGCACACTCAAAATTTCTTTAGAAATTTTTCTAGTTGAGTGTGCCTGAAAGAGCACACTATATACTATTCCCCATACTTATTTTTATTGAGTGTGCCTGAAAGAGCACACTATATACTATTCCCCATACTTAATTTTATTATTATTCTTATATTTCTTCCGTATGTTTTTTGGTTCGCTTCTCCTCCCAGAGTTTTGGTCGCACATAAACAAAAGTGGTATCAAAACGTGCGGCTCGATCGGGAATGGTGTGCTATGACTTTTCTAAGGGTTTCGCAAACGGTTTTGCCAAAAATCGCCAAAAACCACGCCAAAAAATGAATGGGTGTGTATTGGTAGAATGTTTGCGAGCTACAGTTGGTGACATCATCGCTAGAGGGCAGAGGGAGAGAGAAATTCGTCGAAAAATAAATTTGTAAAGTGCGATTGAGGACACAAATGTCATTCCACAGAATTAATTTTTTCACTAGAAACGTAGGAAAATTTGTGGTAGTCGCAGTGATAACACTGCTGAAGCTGTCAGCTTTATAGTTTTGGCGTCACGCGCAAAGATGCGGCAGCAACACCCATCCACAGCCCCATAGACTGCCATGTTAAAAAAGCGGGAAAATTTCTGGAGGAGAGCAGAAGTAACCTTTTCTTTGAATCGCTCGTAGAGGGCACAATTCTTCATGTTATCACACAAAACAGTAATGTAGACGTTCAGGAAGGGCTGACGATGCTCAAAATGAAGTCGGTTCAATGATAGGCCAAATGGTTTGGTCAGGAGTCCTTTCTGTTCGAGGGTGACTTTCAGCATTTTGTCTCTCTCTCTGGGCATTTCCAACTGACATTTTAACAGGTGCACCTAACTGCTCTGCTGATTAGGGCCCGGCAGTTGGCCCTGGTTGCTTGGCAACCTCCTGCCTGAGGGAGCAGAGGGGGAGGGGCTGTTTTCACTACACAGCTTGTTGTATTAATACTGAATTTGCTGAGCAGTGTCAATAATAATGTATGGTGGCGACGGGGCCAGAGTCAGGCACACTCAAAATTTCTTTAGAAATTTTTCTAGTTATTATTATTATTCTTCCGTACGTTTTTCGGTCGACTACTCCTCCCAGAGTTTTGGTCGCACATACACAAAAAAGGTGTCAAATCGACCGGCTCGGCCGGGATCGGTATGCTATGACTTTTCTAAGGGTTTCACTGAACGGTTTTGCCAAAAATCGCCAAAAACCACGCCAAAAAATGAATGGGTGTGTATTGGTAGAATGTTCGCGAGCTACAGTTGGTGACATCATCGCTAGAGGGCAGAGGGAGAAAGAAATTCCTCGAAAAAAAATTTGTAAACTGCGCTTGAGGCCGCAAATTTCACTCTACAGAAATAATTTATACATAGAAACGTAGGAAAATTTGTGGTGGTCGCAGTGATAACACTGCTGAAGCTGTCAGCTTTATAGTTTTGGCGTCACACGCAAAGATGCGGCAGCAACACCCATCCACAGCCCCATAGACTGCCATGTTAAAAAAGCGGGAAATTTTCTCGAGGAAAGCAGAAGTAACATTTCTTTGAATCGCTTTAAAGGGGACATTTCTTCCTGGTAATCACACAAAACAGGTCTCTAGACGTTCGGGAAGGGCTCAGCATGCTCACAGTAAAGTCGGTTCAGAGATTGGAGCAACGGTTTGGTCAGGAGTCCTTTCTGTTCGAGGGGTGGCTTTCAGACGTTTTTTCTCTCTCAGCACTGTTTAATCTCACACAGCAGCTGCGGTTGATTGCTCTGCTCTGATTGGTGGGCTCCACCTGGCCCCTCTCACAGACACAGACAGGGAGCAGAGGGGGAGGGGCTGTTTTCACTGTCTTTATAATATCAATGACTATCAGGGCTCCATTTTTAATGTCGGCCATTTTATCCTTCTCTGTCGCAGACACATACACAGACATAGATAGAGAGACACACAGACTTTCAAAATAAGAGTCCCTTCAAAACAAAATATTTTAGAAAACTCTCTCCTTAACAGGCAAAACACACACGCACACACACACAAACATTCACACACACACACACACACACACACAACAAGACTTTCAAAATAAGAGTTCCTTCAAAATAAAAGACTGTAAAACTTTCTCCTTAACTGCCCCCCACAAGCCTGACTGTGATTAACTTGATTTAACTCTCTGTATAATAACAATGACTGTCAATAATACAGTTTGAATGTCGGCCATTTTATCCTTCTCTCTCACAGAGATAAACACAGACAGATAGATGGATAGAGGGAGACACAGACAGACAGACAGACACACACAGACACACAGACACACACACTAGACAAAATTCTTTCAAAAGAAGAGTCCCTTCAAAATAAAAGACTTTGGAAAACTCTCTAATTAACAGACAAAACACACACACACGCGCATACACACGCTGACAGCTATTTAATGTAGGGCTCGACGGGGCCAGAGTCAGGCACACTCAAAATTTCTTTAGAAATTTTTCTAGTTATTATTATTATTCTTCCGTACGTTTTTCGGTCGACTACTCCTCCAAGAGTTTTGGTCGCACATACACAAAAAAGGTGTCAAATCGACCGGCTCGGCCGGGATCGGTATGCTATGACTTTTCTAAGGGTTTCACCAAACAGTTTGCCTAAAAATCGCCAAAAACCACGCCAAAAAATGAATGGGTGTGTATTGGTAGAATGTTCGCGAGCTACAGTTGGTGACATCATCGCTAGAGGGCAGAGGGAGAGAGAAATTCGTCGAAAAATAAATTTGTAAACTGCGCTCAAAGCCGCAAATGTCACACTACAGAAATAATTTATACATAGAAACGTAGGAAAATTTGTGGTGGTCGCAGTGATAACACTGCTGAAGCTGTCGGCTGTATAGTTTTGGCGTCACACACAAAGATGCGCCAGCAACACCCATCCACAGCCCCATAGACTGCCATGTTAAAAAAGCGGGAACATTTCTGGAGGAGAGCAGAAGTAACCTTTCTTTGAATCACTCATAGAGGCACATTTCTTCATGTTATCACACAAAACTGTTATCTAGACGTTCAGGAAGGGCTCAGCATGCTCACTGTAAAGTCGGTTCAGTGATTGGAGCAACGGTTTGGTCAGGAGTCCTTTCTGTTCGACGGGTGACTTTCAGCATTTTGTCTCTCTCTCTGGGCATTTCCAACTGACATTCTAACAGGTGCATCTAACTGCTCTGCTGATTAGGGCCCGGCAGTTGGCCCTGGTTGCTTGGCAACCTCCTGCCTGAGGGAGCAGAGGGGGGAGGGGCTGTTTTCACTCACACAGCTTGTTGTATTAATACTGAATTTGCTGAGCAGTGTCAATAATAATGTATGGGGGCGACGGGGCCAGAGTCAGGCACACTCAAAATTTCTTTAGAAATTTTTCTAGTTACTTTTATAATTTGTAACTCAGTAACTACTTTAGTTACTTTCTGGGAGAAGTAACTAGTAACTGTAACTAGTTACTTTTTTAGAGTAACTTGCCCAACACTGGTCCTAAGTCTACTCTCAAAAATGTTGACTGTGTCTGCCTTCTGAACCCAAAATGGTAGTTTGTTCCACAGAAGAGGAGCTTGATAGCTGAAAGCTCTGGCTCCCAATCTACTTTTTGAGACTAAAGACAACACATGTGGTCATCTGGTGCATACACACAAGCTGCAAGCCACAATCAGCAACCTGTTCAACTGTCTGAAAAAAAAGAGAGGTCTACTGCACGAGGCAAATGGCGAAAGAAAAAAAAAAGAAAATGCATAACCCTAGCTGTGATATATAGCCATAGCTAAACTGTGTAAATGTCTTTTTCAAAATGAAGCTGTACATTTCAGAGTGCCCTTTTATCGTGACCTGTCCAAGACAAAACTGTGTCACAGTCCTGCTGTTTAGTCACATCTTGATATGCCACACTTGTCCTGTGGATGGATTATCATGTCACTAACATGGATTTTAACACATTTGACAGAAAGAAACGGTTTGTGTGTAGAGAAGAAGTCTGAGATCTTTAACTTCAACTCCTGCAAAACGAGAAAGACAACAAAAGTGTTGCATTTATATTTTTGTTGAGTTTGTTTCAGCCAGCAGGACAGCGTGTTGTCCTTTGTTACAAATATGAAAAATATGGAAGACAAGACGAGCTAAAGTGTTTTGTCATATTTAGTGTAGTGTTCTACAGGCAGCAGTTAAATAATTACTTAGATCCTTTGTTGACTGTACAGGTAGATAGATAACATAGACTAAGTCTATCAAAGCCTTGCATGTTTATATGCTTGCATCGTGTCCTATAGTGTTTTGTATAACAGGCTCTGTTGTGTCGGGAAGCTTTAGCCTGAATTTCTTCTCTTCATCTCCAGCATGAATAAAATCCAGAAGTTCAGATGCACTTTTTAACCAAAAGTGGGACTTGAAATGTTTGATCCACCTGAGAAATGTCAGTGAAAGAGACACAAAGTGACTTTATTTAACTCTGCTCTCTGTCACTGTGGATATGATTAATTCAAACCGTTGGCTCCTGTTTGTTTGTTCCACTCCATGATTCACACTCAACACAAAGAGTGTGACAGGCTGTTTTTGACAACCAGAGTACGTTGGGTCACACAGGGTCAGACTGGATTGGCTTTCATATGGCTGATAGCAATTAAAATGAATCTGATTAAATTAACTTGGTACCTCTTCTGTTCATGCAGTTTATACACGATATGTTTTCTTTTTGCTTCCACAGCAGTCTTGAGGAAGTCGGACCTCAGCAGTCCCTATTAATGCATTTACTTTACATGCTAGCAGGCCAAAGAAAGGAATGTGTTCTGCCAGCCAGTATTAAAAGCTGTGGCATTGACTGCAGGGCGTTGATGTGCCACTGGACCCTTTATTTTTATGATCATCTGGAATATCCACGTTAGGAAGCCTATTTATTCTGTCCTGTTCATGCCAGTTGGTTATAATGGCGTCTAATTTCAAATGATTCCATCCTGTATGTTGGAAAATACATAAACACTGACAAGTATCTGTGGTTACAGCGGCCTCTGTGCACTCTGCAGTTTGTATGAATGACTCTCATTTGGCTCAGTGTGCACTCTGTCAGCGCTGCTTTACAAAGCTCTGTATCTTAGTAACAACATGTAAGAGGATGCTTCTTTCCTACATCTCTGTAAATACTTAAGCTTCAGAGGGCTGACATCACCAAGAGATCTTTATTTGAGTTTCATTTCACACATACAAGGTTTCTGCAGGTTGCTCAGGTTGACAATGTGAGGCCTGCACATTGACAGTGGTTATGTAAAATGTTATCCGGTGGTCGCTTCATCAGAAATATACTAAAACGCACTTTTTATTACAGCTTCTCTTCTCTCTCTCTCTGGTAGTCTTGCCTCTACTCATATCTAACAGTGTTTTATTGAAACAGGTTTGAGATGTCTGTCAGTTTTCTGCTGCCATTGTGGACATGTTTCACATGTTGCAACTATTTTCTACCAAAGAAATAATCCTTTTTGAGCACAGTTGACAGTTATAGGACACTGATTTTAAAAAGACTAATGTATGTTTCCATTCAGCGTTGCATGGAGGTACAAACGTCAACCTGTTCGTTACTTCTTCTTCTTTTACTAACTAGACTGCAGTGGGACTCCTTCCCTTTTCAGTCCTTTCATTTCAGATTAGTACTATTTAGTTAATCTGCCTTCAGACCAAGTCCAACACATACAGTATAGAATATGTAGTGACCACTCATTTTTTCAATGGCTCTGGTTCCAGAAGTGATCTTCAAAACTCACCACAACCCTCTATAACTTGTCTTCCATACTGGCTCTAACACAAACACTGGCCTTTAGTGATCATGTCAGACATTGTGATTCATCTGTGGTAAAAGTTCAGAGACAGCAGGTACTCACAAATAAAATTTAAAAAAAGGAACTCACTAGCCATCTGTTCACATTTGCAGGTCCGGTAAACATTCATCATCATGGTTACAGCCTAGCTCCACCAATCAGAGATGACGCTCTTACCCCCAAAGTTCACCGGGCGCGGACGCGCCGCGTTACGTGTGCGCCGCGTTACGTGTGCGCTGCAGCGACCACAGCGCCATGTTACGTGTGCGCTGCGGTCGCCGCAGCAATACACGGCCGTTCTAGTCAATGTTTCAAACCTCAGTGTTGAGCTCTATTATAGCTGCTGGACTGTAATCTGAAGGGAAAAACCAACTTCTGTATCAGCCTAAAAATAAGAAAACACAAATGATTTTGTCCTATGTAACCAGTGCAGGATCCTCCTGTATCAGTTGTAGTCATTTAATGTGCAGTTTGTAGACTCTTAACGTTCAAGAAATGTCTTCTATAATTCAGCAGGACTTCCAAAAAAAAAAAAAAAAAAAAATCTCATTTTATTCAGCATCACTGACCTGTAGCCTTCAGAGCTGATACTTCAATATCTGGACATCATCCGTCCACGATGGAGAGAAGATAAGACTTTTATGGAAAAGCAAAATAAAGAGAAGACGCTCAATAAATAAACTTTATAGCCTGTTGGTTCACTTTGTGTTAGAGGCAAACATTATGGTGGAAGAAAATGTTATCAGCTCATTGTAAGATAAAACATAAAAATAAAAATAGAAATAAATAAAATCCAGAACACTGCATTCACTTAGCTTGTCATTTCAGGCTTTGTTTATTATTATGGTATTTCAATAAGGACGTATCTGGCAGGGTGACTTTACAGTGAAGCCTCTTTAAACGGCACCTTGTGGCTTTATTTTTATAAATGCAGTAAATGATACTGTAACATATTTCCTGCTATAGCTATCATGTTTTACGGACAGTGGGATTTGTATCATAATGTATCTTGTGTGGTTTACCATCACTCTGTGTGGTCAGTGCTCTCCCAGTTTGGAAAAGCAGATAGAAGTTTTGGCACAAAAGTCGAGCAAAGCACTGTTGTGGACAGGGTCAGCAGAAAAATGTGTTTTAGCCACCTAAAAACAAAATCAATATCTGTTTAAGTGTATGCTATAGTGAGCATATTCTCACTCTTTACCTTGCTGTCAGATAGGCGCTACATTGTCTGAATGGCAGAGCAAATGTACTCCTGCACCTAAGCCTAACTGTGCTGAGCACTGTGTATTAAACCATATACCTGAGGGGAAGGTTGCTCTTCTTCTATGCAGAGCTTTTTGGTCAAATTGTAGATATTTACTGTGTCAGAGCTGTTACTGAGATGTTTTCAGGGAGCCCTAAAATAATGCATGTCCCTCAAAGAGAAGATGGACTGTGATTGCAAAGAAACATTTATAGCAACGGCCTTTTGCTTCATGTCAGTGCATCTGATGATATACAGTATAATAATCAGTTGAGCGCAGTGAGCACATCAAACCTCCACACGGATCTACAGTACTGCCAACTAAAGCAGGGCTCAGTATACTCTACAGCCACTCAGACACAGGTAAGTCAAATAACAAAACAGCCTAAAAAAGGACAAATGTGTGAGCATTTGTCTGCCAAACTGCCGACAGAGGATCTAGTCTCATCAGTTAGCCATCACATCCACACGAGCCCAAGAATGTCTTTGTACAATTAAGACATCAACTGTGAACATCACTTATCAAAGCTAACCTTCTGAACCCTTTGAGCTAAAGTGAGAGATAATTATGATATTGTGCTGCCACACTTTGATGGTGATGTCAAGAATAGCCTGCACGCTGGTGTCTTTAATAAGGTGAATTGGTAACAAATCACTCTCATGCATGAGTCATGCATCACTTATGATAATGAAGATAAAAAAAATAGAAATGCATGGCAAAAATAGCATGTTGTCAATATTTTAGTGACCCCCCAAAATTTTACCAATCGTGTCTGGAGGAGCTCATGTTGTCCACTGTTGTTGGTACCCTACAAAATAAAGCAAAATAAAGCAAAATGTTTCGCCGAAGTGATTTTAAGAACCCCCAACCTCTAATAATGGTGCTCCAAAGAACTTTAACAAAAATAGTATAAGGAACTATTTTCAGTTAACTTCTTTGTGGATCCAGCTGGTTCAAGAAACAACCTATTTTACATGGAACAAGTGGCTCTTTGAGCATTTTAATTCAAATTATTGTTGCCTGTTTATTGACATTCCTTTTGACTTAATTCACACTACATTCATAATCCAAAACTCAAAAGTTTATGGCCGCTAGTTTTCTGCAGGGTTCCAAGTTAAAGTTTCACAGTTTCATCATAACAGCCAAATCATGAACATAAGCTGCAAAACAAAGGAAAAATATGATCTAGATTTATCTATCAGTATGTGATGCAAACGTTAGTGTTTATCAAAATAGTTCTACTCCCACTGTGCAAAAAGTCAGTTCCTCTTTGAGATGATACGCTCTTTCAGTTAAAAGACATTTAAAAAACATCCCTCTCATCCTGTGCACTGTGTGCAGTGTGTCACATGATGATCCCATGTTTTGTGGACGTCCAGTCATCTTATTTGGAGTGCAGTTTTCCTATGCTCTACTGTTGGACCTCCTCCCACAGCACAGCAGTATCCAGACAACAGCTGTTTGATTAGAGCTGCCCTCCTCTGCGTCTCTGCGCTGCCACCTAACTTCCCTTTCTTATAGACATGTTTGTCTTGGCTGGTAATGCCACACATCTGGTAGTTTTTATTTTTTCAGTGAGCCTACATCAGGGCCACTAACCCTCAGGATCTGAGTGCCGCTTTCTTTTTATTATTAATTTCATTCACGTTGCTGTTTAGCCGAGAGGCAGAACGAGGCCCTTCAAAAGCAGCCCAGTATAACCCACTATTTTGTCAGCACTTAATTGCATCGGTACATTTGGAGTGCCAGCAAAATGTTTAATGCAAGAAGCTGAACAGGTGTAATTACTGTTCATTTGATGAGTTGTAAGATGATAACCTTCGTTAATGTGTTAATGTACTTCAGAGGAAACCAGCCAGCATTAGCATTTTTTACCACAGGCTAATTTTGGGCCTCAGTATGACTATCAGCATCACCGGCACCGCCATGCCCACATCCTCATTATCATCATCGTTATTGTTATCATCAGCATCACCACAGTTTGTACTTCAATGTAGCTTTGCTGTTAGAGCAACTGCAGTGCTCCAAACACTACAAACAATACTGCAGCCTGATTTTACCTGCACAAAACAAAGCACCTCAAACAATCTCAGCATGTGGTGAGCTTTTTCTTCTTCTGTTCTCAATGCATCCACTTATGTTATGCAAAAATTCAGGTCATTCTATGGAAAGAACAACTATCCTTTGAATTATTGCTAACTTTCTGCCTGTTTTAGATTTACCACTGAAAATGATGTTTTATGTAGAGTATTGTAAATGTTATTTATTTCTTTAAAGTACGAAAGGTTGATTTCCTCAAAACTGTGTGTCCCCTTATGAAATGTTGTCCTAATTATAACTCATCTATAAATCTCTATGTGGTTCAGTCCATACATCAGAACATAGAGATGTTCGGTGAGATGCAAATCAAATCATGACCATGTATTTGATGCAGATGACCTCTATGGCCTACACAATAGCAAATCCATGTGGCCAAGGTAACAATGGCAACATGTTCACTACCTACTGGTAATTTCATGATTGAGGTGGACACAGCTTCACCATGTTCAACCCAACATGAAACCAGACAACAGGGCAGCTGTACCTGTTAACCTGCTAATCAGACATTGAATAAAATTAAGGGAAACCTAAAGTTCAGCAGTATATCACATTGTGCAGATTAATTTGTCCTTTCTTACTGAACACACACAGATAATCAAACTGCCCACAGGGGTGTTCCAGTAGAATTCCAGTTGAAGGCATCCATTGTTGAAGAGACAAAAAGCACTCTGCTGAAGTCTAAAGTGTTCTATAGACAGTACATTTACAGTACATGTCTTGTTTTTAAAGTCATTGTGTTGTAATGGTTGTATTATATGTTTCAATTGTTAATTCTGAGTTTTAATGAAATGGAAAAGTTTTACATCTGCCGTTGAGGAATTGTTATCCTACCACTCAGTCCAGGAACCTTGACAACTACATGGCAGGTAATTTCTATATTCAGAGTGCCATTATGTCAAATGGATCTCTAAAGACAGGGCTTTTACTAGCTGCTTGTCATGGCAAACAGACTTTTTCACCACTTGAAGACCCCAGTTATGAAAAAGAAAATAAAAAAGGGTTGAAATGCTCCGAGTCATTATGCAAAACGGGGATACATCTTAAAGGTGTTAAAGTGTACTTATTGAAATCACCATTTTTCAAGTTAAAAGGAAAATTGCTCTCCCTGAGTTGGAGTCAAATTGCTGGCTAAAGCCTTCATGACAGCTGCACTTAATTCTGGATGTAAAGCTTTCTCCAGCAACAACAGAAATTCAAGTGTTCTTTATCATGGCTGGAGAAAAGCCATCAAATATACACTTGCTGCACTCTGAACACACATGCATCTTTGTTTTATCTTTTATATCTGAGTTCAAGACTTAAGAAACTCAAAACTTAAGGTTTCCTCTGCTGTGTTCACAGCGCTGTTTCATGCACATGGTCCAACCTCTTCAGTGTCGCACCAAAATCAAATAAGGAACTCAACCTATTTCTATGAGACCAGGAGGCCTGTAACACTTACAAGGAGCCAAAGATGTTGACCTAGAAGATCTTTTTTTTTTATTTTTTACCTAAATCGACAGCTGGCACTCAAAGTTATTGATATGCAGCAAACTGGAGGTGGAAAACACCTCAAATGTGCTTGAGAAAAATAATCTGAGTCTGTCTGAATGTGGTAAAATTGCTGAGAGTTTAAGACAGTGGAGTTTGAGGTAACATTTTGTAGTTTAGCCCTATCTGGATTAGTATATGTTCACTGTAAACCATTTCTCAAGTCCATGAAATGCTTTATACTACACAGACACATTTGTTGTAGGGACACAGACACAAACAGGCACACTCGGGATGCTGCCTCGCTGCACGACATGTTCTTGTCTTTCCCCTGCTATTCCCTCATCTTTTGGTTTCACGGGTAGCAGGAGGAAATGCAGAAAACAAGCAATCACAGAAGAAAAGACAGATTCAGCAGAGAGACAAGGGAGTTTCAGCTTTAGTTGTGTGAAGTACACAAAGAACCTCAACACAGTTGGCATAGAAATCTCACTCCCAACTAACGTTTTGGCGGCGTAAATTGCACAGCAATGAGCACACACCAGCACAGTATAAATGCTCATAACTGCAGTGTGCTCTGCTTAAAGCCTACATACAACTTTAAATCGGCCAAATATTTGGTTTAGTTCGAACATTTGTGAGTGCTTTCAGCTTTCAGTTCTAAACATGTTAGTGTTGCCACATCACGCTTTAGCTGATTGTAACAGTGAATGTTTTGCAGATGTGTTGAGGGTGTAGCAAAATGTGTTCTTAATATGTTGATAAAAAGTGTTGTTGGGCTGTGACTAGCCAGTACTTTAAACACGTCTGTCTGTCGACTCACTGAATGAAGATATGCTATTGGTCGTAGTGCTGCAGTTAAAATCTCTGTCAGATTTCCATCTGTTTTGATGGAGAGAAAGATCAAACCCACTGAACTTTTTTTCTGGGCCGGTGGATCCATCACCATCTGGTTATCCAAGTAGAGGCATTTTTTTAAGTTTGTTTGGAGAGAAAGAAGGCTGCCAACAGTGCAGCCTCAGAGGAAGGTCCAGCCTACATCATCCTGTTTTTGTATACACAACTCATTAAGGAATTACATAAACACATAAAATGAGGAATCCTGAATGTAGGTGTTGTAGGTCACCTTTTATTTTGAATTTATACTCTCAGCTGCAGTCCTGTTTTTGCTTTAAATTAGCACTGCAATGAGCACTGATGTTATTTCACATTTCACAGTTTTCTATCCAATGTAGCCATTCACTCAAAACCTCAGTTATTTCTACTCTTCTCTTTAAAGAGGCTGTTTGTTTTTTTTTTTTCTGAAGAAGTAACTTATTGTAAATATTCTCACATTGTGTTCAGGAAACTGGTTACCTGTGCTGCTAAGAGCTGCCCTCCGTTCCCCACTCCCCATCTTTTTGATCACAGCTATTCATGATACAAGTCCAGCTGTTCATGAACATTCAAATAACAATTTAACTTGATGAATCCATTGAGTTGAATGTGTCAAATGTGGTGGCTACTGGTTGTCTCTTTTCCCAAGTTGTTGCTGTTGTAAAGTGTTCTGTTTCCTCAGCAGAGTGACACGCTGCTCTGACTGCTATGAGACAAACAAACGATATGGTTGATCAATCATTCACCTGATGAGCTGAATCAGAAAGATCTCACTATGGGATCATCTCATCCCATTGTCAATGTAGTTATAGCTATAGATGACAGTTTAAACTATGGCTTCACCCAATAAATATGTGGCCTTTACTGGCAACATTGTTCATTTTCTCTAAAGGTAAATAACCCTAATATTATATTTCATAATGAACCTCAGCTGGGCCTTTCCCCCCTAGTGAGGATAAGCGGTTACAGATAATGTATGGATATATGTAAAAATCTAATAAATGCTGCTAAATTTAGCTGATGTGCTCTTTATCTCAGCTGAGGCAAGGCACCTTTACTATAAAAAACTCCCAAGGAAAAACAAGTACTTTACATGATAAGGAAACACAAATAAACCAAACCCAGGATGCCGTTGTGAAAGTATTCTAAATGCCACTTTATTCTGTGTGATAGCAGCAGTCTAACAGGTTTATTACATGCCCCTCTGCTGCAGATTAAGACAAGATTTTATTAGACTCGCCCCACACAGCCTGTAATGTGTCAGTCAAGGCAAATTAATGCAGCAAAGGCATGTCACAGTATCACATTAACCAGGGTATTATTTGTAGAATTTCATGCTGTACTTATATTGGTTGGTTTGAAAATGTGGATGTCAGGATTTGGACTTGGTCAGCCAAAATATTGTGCAACTCTCTGAAATGAAAATGCTTTATTGGTTTCTTATAGACATGTTTCTCCAGCCCTTGAATAAGGCAGCAGTCTTTCAGCTGACTCCAGAACTGTAGAGTGCATGTGTCCTTGTGGGATAATGACTCTCAGCTTGTCCGCTGATATTATGCTCTGATAATTTAACACAACAGTTTGTTAGAGCACAGTGGCTCAGTTTTTGGCACTGTTGTCTCACAGCGAGAAGGTCCTGGGTTCATATCCACCAGCCATCTGGACTTTTTTTGTGTGGAGTTTGATGTCTGTGTGAGCTTTCTCTTGGTACTCCAGTTTCCTCTCAAGACACGCAGGTCAGGTCACTTGGAAATGCCAAGTAGCCCCGTGGAGTAAGAGCGAGAGTGAAGACCTGTGTTGGTCTTTGATCGACTTACAACCTCTCCAGGGAGTACTCAGCCTCTCACCCAATGTCAGCTGGGATAGGCTCCAACCCCCATGACCCTGTTCAGAGTGAGCAGGAATAGGCTAGATGGATGGATTAGTGTTTCTTACCTGGTCACTGCTTATCACAGAATATGTGCTGGTTTTAGGTTTCTCAATGAGATCTTCCAAATACAATCGCTCCTTTGTTTGTATGCTATGCTATTAACATTTGGCAGTTATTCTACATGAGGAATAGGCAGTTGATAAATGTAAAAGTATCAAACCTTTTGAGTTTTGACACTCCATTATAGTACACACACACAACATCCATTGCCACCTGCCCCACAAAACCTCTCTTTAAATGCAACAAAGATAAAATGTTCATTTGACTTTTCTGTAGGTCGGGTATGTAAGATATGATGTGTCAGAAAGTGACCAGTTTTATAAGGCCTTGTTCAGTGTGAGTGAGCGAGGGTAGCGACCAGGCTCTGGACTGAGTGCTGGATCTTCAAAACAGTGATTCCCACACATTCATTGGCACCTTCATAGCAGGCAGGAACAGTACCTTATAATAACACTGACTGCCATGGGCAGTGTGAGTGGGGAAATGTTGGGGATTCATGTCTTTTTATGAGCAGTGATCACTCTACATTTGACAGTCCGACCCGGTATGGACACTAAAAAGGCTTGTTCAAAACATTTTTCTTTCATTCACTTTCACTTATCAGTGTTCTGCATCACTGGTTGGAGTAAAGGTGGCCAGTATACACTCAGTGCCTATGTAGGAAGTAGTTCAGAGTGAGGCTGTGGATGTCAGGTTGAAGGATTGTATAAGTTTTGTATGAGTAGTGTTCTGGACTGGGTTTACTTCATAGATAATTAGTATGTTTATTTCCTCCTCCAACCACTGGGTGGTGTCCTTTCTTTTGGGGTTTGGGGCAGTCATATTGAAATTCATGGTAATCATGTGACACATTGAGGGAGTCACCTTGAATCCTTTGTTGCACTCAGACCAGTTTTGGCATGGTAGATTGAGCAGCTGATGAATCCAAGCTCATCCTCTTTTGAAATCGCTTATAGGAGCATCGTCTGTGAGTATTTTTGAAGGATATTGTTAGTATGAATATATAATGTGTATTTTTCTGTACATTTTTGTAATTTCATCGAAGTAACAGTTGGTGATTTTTGGGCATTTCACATATTAAGCTAGTTAGTAGCTTGCTAGGCTAGTTGTAGGCTATATGTTTGGAGATATGTATTAGATATCTTAGTAATAACATATTTTATGCTGATTGTGTATTTTATTTTCTTTCTTCATTCTAGTTTTACACCTATTACATGCCGTCAGTTTGAATAAATCTACCAAATTTGACCTGCGTGTGATGGGAGTCATCTGTCTGTCTAGTTGAAGAAGGGGGACTCTTTAATGAGGGCAGAACAGTAAAAAGACGGACTCGACAGTGACTTCTACCGCAGTGAGTGGGATATCCAGCCAGCTCAACTACTTCTACTAGACCCAAGATGTCAGCAACAGAAGAACAGAATTATGAAACAAGGTCAGAGTGCTCACGCACATCTAAAACATCGAAATCATCTAAATCATCTAAGCGCTGTGCTAGATCTGCAGCTAGCTTGGCTGCAGTGGAAGCACGGGCTAAGGCAGAAGCTGCACGGGCCAGGGCGTCATACGCACACAGGGAGATTGATGTTAAAGTAAAAAAGGCTCAGCTGAAAGTAGAGGAGACACGTCTCGAAGCTACATTGGAAGCCATACAGCAAGAGAAGGAGGCTGAGGCCGCCTGTGCTGAAGCTAATGTATTGGAATCGGCAGTGGATTCGGCAGCTATGGGGGAGCTCAGTAGAGTTCATGATGTCGACAAAGGCTCATCCTATCATTCGGTTGTGAGAACAGAGAAATATGTTCAGGAACAGTATGCCTATGTGAAATCCAATGAGCAAACAGACGATACAGAGCAGGATAAAAGGGCAGATTGTTCTCCCTCGGCAGCTGTGAAATTCGAGCCTGATGATGAATCTCAGTCACAGCATGAGCCACCTAGCCAAAATGAGCGGCAGCGTTTGTCTGTGAAAGCCACAATGCCTACGGCTGCATATTCAAAACAGCCACCATTACAATTCACGCCAAAAAGAGAATTTATTTCATCACAGCCAGCATCTGAACCAAAGAACCGATGGACACCTAGACACGATACAGCGGAATATGGCTATCCGCGGGGAGGAGAATCCAGTGCAAATGTATCAGAGCTAGGAAGGTTCTTAGCTCGCCGTGAGCTACTTACAGCTGGGCTCACAAAGTTCAACGACAAACCCGAAAATTACTGGGCTTGGAGGTCCGCCTTCTCTAATACCACCGAAGACCTGGGTCTGAAGCCTAGTGAGGAACTTGACCTGCTGATTAAGTGGCTTGGACCGGAATCTGCTGAGCATGCAAGGAGAGTGAAGTCAGTTCGTATCAACTACCCTGGTGAGGCCCTCAGCATGGTCTGGCGAAGATTAGAGGAGGTTTATGGATCACCCGAGGCCATGGAGACGGCTCTCTTTAACAAGCTTGAACGGTTCCCCAAATTCTCCAATAAAGAACCCAAGCGGCTACGAGAGCTAGGTGACCTTCTCCTGGAGATACAGGCAGCCAAGGAGGATGGGTTCCTGCCTGCTTTGGCTTACCTGGACACAGCGCGAGGCATTAACCCGATCCTGGATAAATTGCCATTCAACCTGCAGGAGAAGTGGATGGTGCACGGTACGAAGTATAAAGAAAAACACCACACCATCTTCCCACCCTTCTCCGTGTTCGCCGACTTCATTCGTGCAGAAGCAAAGATGAGAAATGATCCGAGCTTTGCTGCCGCAGCTCCCAGCAACTCGCCACCTAAGGGGGAGAAATTCTCACCAAAATCAGCTAAAACCCCAATAGCTGTGCACAAAACAGAGCTGGACAATCCTGCCAAGGGGAATGAGACCAAGGGTTCAGACAACCCAAAGAGGGAGTGTCCCATACATAAAAAGCCCCACCCCCTGACAAAGTGTAGAACCTTTAGAGCAAAACTGCTGGACGAGCGTAAGGACTTCCTTAAGGAGAATGGCATATGCTTCCGTTGTTGTTCCTCAACCTCCCACCAAGCTAAGGACTGCAAGGCTATCATCCAGTGCTCAGAATGCAACAGCGATAAGCACATCGCAGCCCTTCATGCCGGTCCAGCACCATGGTCGACAAAGCCAGCTAGCGGCCCCTCTGAAGAGCATGGCGGGGAGGAAGAGGAATCTCTTCCTGCTGCAGTCACCGCCTCAATTTGCACAGAAGTCTGTGGAGAAAGCACAGCTACCAAGTCATGTGCCAAAATCTGTCTGGTCTACGTATATCCTAAAGACCAACCTGAGAAGAAGACAAGAGCATACGCGATCCTAGATGACCAGAGTAATAGGTCACTAGCCAGGTCATCGTTCTTTGAGATGTTCAATATAGCCGACAACACTTCTCCCTACACACTCAAAACTTGTGCAGGTGTGTCAGAGGCCGCAGGCCGCAGGGCAAGGGGGTTCATCGTGGAGTCGGCTGATGAAAAGACAAGTCTTACTCTGCCTACACTCATCGAGTGTGATCAACTTCCTGATAATAGGGCAGAGATTCCCACGCCAGCTGCTGTGAAGTACCATCCGCACCTGAAGTCCCTAACTTCTAAGATACCTCCTCTTGACCCTAAGGCAGAGATCTTACTTCTTTTAGGAAGAGACATTATTCAGGTGCACAAGGTCCTTGGACAGCGTAATGGCCCCCTGCATGCTCCCTTCGCCCAACGATTAGCCCTCGGCTGGGTGATAGTAGGGGATGTGTGTATTAACGGCGCACACATACCCTCGCCTGTGAACACCTACAGAACCTACGTTCTTGAGAATGGACGTCCCAGCGTTCTGTGTCCCTGCCTCAACAAGATTGAAATCAAAGAGAAGCTCAACCACTCTTGCCAGTTCCACAACCCTTCAATCTCAGAACAGCTGTCCTTGCCAAGTGACAAAGCGCGACTCATGGGGGAGTCCATCTTCTGCCACACAAAGGACGACAACAAGACAGCACCTTCTATGGAGGATCTTGCCTTCCTGAGGATTATGGAGAAGGAACTGAAACAGGGTGATGACAACAGCTGGCAGGCTCCACTCCCCTTCCGCAGCCCACGCCAGCGCCTGCCAAACAACCGTGAGCAGGCAAGGACCCGTCTTGCTACAGTCACCAAGACACTCAGGAAACACCCTGAGAGGAGAGAGCATTTCACTGAGTTCATGAGCAAGCTCTTTGAGAATGGACATGCTGAAGTGGCGCCACCCTTACCACCAGATGAGGAGTGCTGGTATCTACCTTTCTTCGGGGTATATCATCCTCAGAAGCCTGGACAGGTGAGGGTGGTATTCGACTCCAGCGCGCAACACCAAGGGGTATCGCTCAATGATGTCCTCCTCACGGGCCCAAACATGAACAACAGTTTGCTCGGGGTACTGCTGCGGTTTAGGAGAGAACCAGTGGCGGTGACGACTGACATCCAGCAGATGTTCCATTGCTTTGTTGTACGTGAGGACCATCGGAACTTTCTGCGCTTCCTCTGGCATCGCAATAATGACCTGGATGACGACGTCATTGAGTACAGGATGCGCGTACATGTCTTTGGAAATAGCCCATCACCATCCGTGGCCACATACGGGCTCCGAAGAGCTGCCGCAGAGGGAGAGCGGGAGTATGGCATACAGGCCAGGCTGTTCGTTGACAGAAACTTCTATGTTGACGATGGCCTTTTGTCTGTCCCTTCGGAAGAGGAAGCCATCACTCTTCTTCACAACACCCAAGACATGCTGGCCCTTTCCAACCTCCGGCTTCACAAGATCTTGTCTAACAGGGTGGGTGTGATGAGAGCCTTCCCTCCTGACGATCTGGCTAAGGGGATGAAAGACCTGGATCTCAGCACAGACCCCCCTCCCATGCAGAGAAGTTTAGGGGTGAGCTGGGACATATCAGAAGACGTGTTCACCTTCCAGGTTGCTGAGGCAGAGAAGCCTTACACAAGACGTGGGGTCCTGTCAACTGTAAACAGTCTGTTCGACCCACTAGGTTTCGCTGCCCCTGTAAGCATTCAAGGAAGGTCCATATTGAGGGAGCTTACCACAGAGTCATGCGACTGGGATGCCCCTCTCCCTGAGGAAAAGTTCAGAGAATGGAAGCTGTGGAGGGATTCTCTGAAGGAGCTTGAACAGCTCAAGATCCCGCGCCAATACACCTCCATCTCTCTCCGCCAAGCATGCAGTAGGGAGCTGTGTGTTTTCTGTGACGCTTCCACGACTGCTATAGCTGCTGTCGCCTATGTGAGGACAACCGATGCAAGCAGCAATGTGGAGGTAGGCTTCGTATTCGGCAAGGCCAAGCTTGCTCCACGTCCAGAAACAACCGTTCCAAGGCTCGAGCTGTGTGCTGCGGTCCTGGCAGTAGAGATTGCAGACACAATTGTGGATGAGATGGACACCATCTTTGACGCCGTGACTTTCTACTCGGATAGTAAAGTGGTCCTAGGCTACATCCACAATGAATCAAGACGATTCTATGTGTACGTGAGCAACAGGGTGCAGCGCATCAGGAGGTCTACAAGCCCTAAGCAATGGAAGTACGTGCCCTCCGGCCAAAACCCAGCTGACCATGGCTCACGATCAGTCCCAGCAGGCAACCTAACTCACACCTCATGGCTGTGCGGCCCTCCATTTCTGTTGACGTCAGCTGAAGTCGAAACAGCACCTAGTTCCTTTGACTTGGTTGACCCTAGCTCTGACTCTGATGTCCGCCCGCACATCACTTGTCATCTCAACAGGGTTACCAGTGACAAACTTGACCCTTCACGTTTTGGGAAGTACTCCAGCTGGCGGTCACTCAATCGAGCAGTTGCTAGACTCGTGCATGTCGCCCACTCCTTCACGCAGGGGAACAGCTGCAAGGGCTGGCACATCCATGAAGGGCCCTGTCCCGTGGAAGACTTGGACAAAGCAAGAACCGTCATACTACGGGCCGTCCAACAGGATGCCTTTGCAGAGACATTGGAATGCATCCGCGGAGGAATAGCCATTCCTAAGCAAGGCCCACTCCTCAGCCTGTGTCCTTACCTT
The DNA here is from genome assembly GCA_946959425.1 of Argyrosomus regius. Taxonomy (NCBI): domain Eukaryota; kingdom Metazoa; phylum Chordata; class Actinopteri; family Sciaenidae; genus Argyrosomus; species Argyrosomus regius. The sequence continues at coordinate 48,835 of CAMPSB010000072.1, forward strand.
GATAGCGCTGGAATTCTCAGGATTGGAGGACGCTTGTCCAAAGCAAACCTAGATGGAGAAGAGGTTAGTCCTGTGATCCTACCTGGGCAGAGTCATGTCACAACTTTGCTCATCCGGCACTATCACGAGCAGGTCCAGCACCAAGGACGCCACCTCACCGAGGGTGCCTTGAGAGCGGCAGGCCTGTGGATTATTGGCGGGAAACGGCGCATCAGCAGCATCCTTCATCACTGCGTCACATGCAGAAGACTACGCAGGAAGATGGAGACCCAAAAGATGGCTGACTTACCTGTGGACCGCCTCAGTGCAGATCCTCCCTTCTCATTCGTGGGTGTGGACGTCTTCGGACCATGGATGGTCGCGGCACGGCGGACCAGAGGAGGACTAGCTAACAGCAAAAGATGGGCTGTGCTTTTTACGTGTATGAGCACCAGAGCCATACATATAGAAGTACTGGAGTCAATGGACTCTTCGAGCTTCATCAATGCTCTACGGCGGTTCTTCTCAGTCAGGGGACCAGCCAAGCAGATCAGAAGTGATTGTGGCACCAACTTCGTCGGGGCCTGTAAGGAGTTGCAGATGGAATCTGTGACCAGTGACAAGGAGGTGCAAGGATTTCTCAGTGACAACGGGTGTATGTGGGTCTTCAACCCGCCACACTCTTCGCACATGGGGGGCAGTTGGGAGCGGCTAATCGGACTAGCAAGGCGTATCCTGGACTCGATGCTGTTGAAGGTCGGCACAGCAAAGCTCACGCATGAGGTCCTGACAACATTCATGAGGTCTCAGCTATCCTGAACGCCCGGCCGCTGGTTCCTGTGTCCACAGACCCCGACTCCCCATTCATCTTGACACCAGCGACACTTCTCACACAGAAAGTCAGTGCCCTTCCTCCTCCCAAGGGGGAATTTGACGAGAAGGACCTCTACGGAAAGCAGTGGAGGCAGGTCCAAAGCCTCGCCAACACCTTTTGGCATCGATGGAGGACTGAGTACCTCCCCACCCTGCAGAGACGCAGGAAGTGGGGAAAGGAGAAACACAATCTGAAAGAGGGTGATGTCATCCTCCTGAAAAACGACCAGTTGCAGAGAAACGACTGGCCCATGGGCGTCATCGTCAAGACCTTCCCCAGCACAGACGGGAGGGTACGGAAGGTGGAGATCAAGACTACAAAGGATGGTTCAAGTAAGACCTTTCTGCGGCCTGTCTCAGAGGTCGTCCTACTCTTCTCCCCAGAGACTGAGTAGGGTTTACTGTTCTTAGCTCCCCTTGTTAAAGGTGGCATCTTTTCAGATACCAGGCAGGGAGTGTTCTGGACTGGGTTTACTTCATAGATAATTAGTATGTTTATTTCCTCCTCCAACCACTGGGTGGTGTCCTTTCTTTTGGGGTTTGGGGCAGTCATATTGAAATTCATGGTAATCATGTGACACATGACACACAGGGAGTCACCTTGAATCCTTTGTTGCACTCAGACCAGTTTTGGCATGGTAGATTGAGCAGCTGATGAATCCAAGCTCATCCTCTTTTGAAATCGCTTATAGGAGCATCGTCTGTGAGTATTTTTGAAGGATATTGTTAGTATGAATGTATAATGTGTATATTTCTGTACATTTTTGTAATTTCATCGAAGTAACAGTTGGTGATTTTTGGGCATCTTGCCATTTCACATATTAAGCTAGTTAGTAGCTTGCTAGGCTAGTTGTAGGCTATGTTTGGAGATATGTATTAGATATCTTAGTAATAACAAATTTTATGCTGATTGTGTATTTTATTTTCTTTCTTCATTCTAGTTTTACACCTATTACATGCTGTCAGTTTGAATAAATCTACCAAATTTGACCTGCGTGTGATGGGAGTCATCTGTCTGTCTAGTTGAAGAAGGGGGACTCTTTAATGAGGGCAGAACAAGTAGTATGAGTTTGTATGAGTTCACGGGTTTGTCAAATGTGGATGACAAACAGGGGCATTCATGATGATGGTCTCCATGTATTTACATGTAGAGACAAAACTAGCCATGTGAACCATTAATAAGCCCAAACCGTTCTTTACACCCGGCCAGTCAATGTATGAAATGAGTGATCCTTGGATTGTCTTTTTCAAATGGTTTTAGGAGCTCTTAGATGATTTAAGTGGAGCTTCATATAAAGCATATTGATAGAGTGGGTAGATTAGGAATGCCAGCAGTAAAAGCAGTGCATAGATGTGTGCTGTGAAGGTGCTGCAATCAAAAGACAGTGATGCAGGGTGGATGTCAGATACAGGAAGAGAGAAATAAAGTGGACACATGGGACAGCTTTTATGTCCTGGAAGGTCCAGGTAAACCAGATCAGCTGATGACCCTTCCATGTCAGCCAATTGCCTGCTGTGGTTTGCTAGGTCAGTCACCAAGACCTTGGGAGTGGCATCACAATACTGATGCATTATTCTAATCACACTTTAATTCTAGTGTAAGATAGTGTCAGATATAAATATAAGAAATCCAGCATAACGTAGGTGACCTTCCACAAAATTAAATTTCTGAACACAAAATTGTTGAATATGGATGTAACTCTGAGGATATATGGTCACTGTTCCTGTATAATTTCAGCAGAAGAAGATTTTCTTACTGAGAGAGAGCATCCACCATCCTTGTAATATTGTCAAGGACATGGCCGTGCATTACTCAAGTTAAATCAGTAGAATATGGTTTACTACTAAAGAGAAGCACTTGACCTCACAGGAGAAGATTTATGGCAAGGAGGTATAGAAAACTACATCAAACCAAACCACCCAGGGGATCTTCAACCTCTTCCAATGTGATCATATTTCTGTGTTCTTCTTTGGGTACATGTTTTTATTTAATTTATTTATTTTAAATGAAATAAAAAAATAATGTGTTTTGGTGCTGTTGTGTGTTCAGAACACTGCACATAGGATCAGTTGTAACTGAACAAATACTCTGTTTGGGGTTCATGTAATGTGTATGTAAATCTTCCCCCATATATATGATTGAATAGGTCGACTAGATCGATGACTAAGACGAGAATGGCTGGTGTACCAAACCTTGGTCATACCAGACCTTTGTCATCACATGGTTAAAGTTGTGAAATGGTTGTAGTTTGATTAGGTTTAGAGGAAAAAAAGGAAAAGAAAAAAAAAAACATGGTTTGGGTTAAAATTAGGACATTAGTGATGAAACTTAAGTCATGTTATGTACGTTATGTAACTTAACCTATTTTGACTTTTGGTTCCACACGTAAAATGAACAGTGGTCTTCTGGATTGTTATGGAATTTTATATCCTTAGGTTACACAAGGTCATGTGTGGGCCTTGAGGTCCTCGGCAGTACTAATTGTTTGGCTTTGACTGGGAGCAGTAGGTGCCAGTCTATCTCAACACTGTGGTGGCCAGGGTTGAAGAGACTCTTGCTGCCTGCTTAGACATAATAGACAGCTGGCCGTTGACGTAAACAGACATCTGTGTCTCCAGACTAGAATATGTTGACGATAACACCGTTCTTGGTAAAAACATTCTCTTTGTCTCATTTGGGGCGTATAGTATTTGTGGTGTTATCTTGAGGTTTAAAGTCTATCCACCAGCACGAGTTCAGCAGAATGTGAGACAGACTCAGGCACTTCTGATGCACCATGAGAGTGTCTCTAATTCTCCGTGACTTCATCCTTTGTTCCTATCATAATTACTATAGTACAAAAAGGTCGCTGCTTAAGATTAAGCATGAATATGGGTTGCAAAAAGATGCTTGTACAGATGACCAATACGGCAGTTTTTCTAGTGACAGTGGGCTGGTATTGTTCAATAATTGGTGCCAGGTGGATGTGCCATGTTCAGATGGACTATTAAATCCATCAAAGTGGAAGGCCTTTATATTGAATACTAGCAGCTGTTGGTTGACAGTGTTGGTAAGAATCAACCCCAGTGCAGATTGCATTACTGCACTGAAATCAGATTGCTAATGTGCAGGGAAATGTGTCAGTTCTTTGAATAATTTATAGCAAACTGGGTGAACGCATGAAGGGATGAATATTTTATTTTCATGGCATGTCATCTAAATGGCTTATCCCGAATTGGATTACATGACACAGAATAACAGCAACATATAAGATGTGGCATTCTGTTGTCAACAAAATCTGTATTGTGATAGATGGATGGATGGATGGATGGATCATATTAAGATAATATAGTATATGTTAAAGTTGAACTGAAAACTGTTGGTGCATGTTTTTAGCAGCTGTAGCTATGCTAATTCTGCATGTTGGCCAAAGGACAAAAGCTGGTTAATGTATGATTTAGACTTTAAGAAATGAAGTAGTCGAATGAGTAGTTCAGATGTTTAAGTTGAAAGGATCAGTTTGGGACTAATAGGCTGACAGATTGGTGTCTGCCATTAGGCAAACAATCAAGTTGATCATATCATGCCATCTTCTCAGAGATGTTTGCAGGTAGCTTTGTGATTGTCGATAATAATTAAGTTTGAATGACTGCTGATGGATCATTAACTAAAGTATTCCAGTTACACTTTTAAGTACATGATGTTAATATTTTAAGCTTCATCAAGACCTTCAAAATTCAGGTACAAACACATGTCAGTCTGAAGTTAATGTAAGCTCAAGCTGCTGCAGTCTAGTATTGAATCATTTAGTGGTTGTTGTTTAGAAGTCATTAGCTTTAAAAGACTGTAGACAGTGAAATAACTGTAACATGCTGTTAATACCAGCATAGGCAACATGCCTTCTATGTTTCAAAAGTTTGAAATCACCTGTGATATATAATTCAACATCAGATGTATTTTTTACATAATAGTTTAGGAATCATTAAATGATTAAAACTTGAATTTAGTTCATGCCCCCACAGTGTTTTTGATTTGTTGTCCAGTCCAGTTTGTCGTTAATCCTCTGCAGTCACTCAGTGGTTAGATTGAACAGGTTTAAACTGTGATGTGTCAGTCCATTGTATGTTCAGCTGATGTTCTGTGATCCACTTCCTTCCAAGAGCTTCTGTTTCTCTTCAGCTTTGCTGAAGCAGTTTGCCTGTTAATTCCAGGTTGTTAGAGGCATTATTACACACTTGAGTCTGAAACAGGAACCTGTCCACAGATTTTGATGCTAAGCTTTCAGCTTCCTTTACCAGTGACCAGTGATATATTCTTATTATTTATCTGTTGCTCAGAGGTCTCTCTACTCTATCTCTCACTACACTTTCATTTGTCAGTCTGGTTGAATGGTGAATAGTAAATGGACTGTACTTATATAGCACCTTTGTGACCACTCAAGGCGCTTTTACACTACATATCTCATTCACCCATTCACACACCGATAGCTGCCATGCAAGGTACCAACTGCTCATCAGTTTGGGAGCAAATCCTTCACACACATTGACACACTAATGGTGCAATTTGGGGTTCAGTATCTTGCCCAAAGACACTTCAACATGCAGACTGGAGGAGCCGGGGATCGAACCACTGATACAACCATTGTACGGTTAAGCAGTAAATCTACTTGTAAAGAGGATTTCCTACAACCTTAATGCATTGAAAGACCATTAAAAATGTAGAGTAGTCCTCTCAATCATCTGACTGTACTGAATCAAGCTTTTGTGGCAGGAGACTTCTGAACGGTAGTTTATAGCTGTCGTGAATAAATGTGACACATAGGTTGAAAATCACGAAAATACTTGATGATGAGTAATGCTCAGCATACCACTAATGTAATAACTTACCAAAGGATGAGATACACTGGCCCACTTTTATTGACGAATTAGGGTGTAGTTTTAAGATGAGTTTTAAATGATAAATGAAGAAAGGACTTAAACCTCACTGGTCATCCATTAGGTCAGGCAGAATTTTGGGGGAAATATGTATAATTCAATTCAAATTCAATTCAAATTTTATTTGTATAGCCCAAAGTCGCAAAATACATTTTGCCTCGGAGGGCTTCACAGTCTGTACAGGGAGTGACACCCTCTGTCCTTAGACCCTCGGTTCGAGTGAGGAAAAACTTGCCCACAAAAAACCCTTTTAACAGGGAAAAAAGTGGAAGAAACCTCAGGAAGAGCCACAGAGGAGGGATCCCTCTCCCAGGACGGACAGACGTGCAGTAGATGTCACGTGTACAGTCAACAAGTCAACAGAAACATTTTGTGTAATTACAATGAAAAATGACAATGGATTACAATGAATGATAAAATGATTACAGTAGCAGTGGAACCTGTGATAGAGATAGAGAGACACAGATGCACAGCAGCAGCAAATCATTAACTAAGTTACTATAAACTGTAATGGAGATCTGGTAACATTAATGACAGTAATAATATATGTAGTGGACGTCATGCAGGACCACAGCAGCAGTCACGATCCACGAGAACCTGCTGGACGAAAGAGCACAGAAACTCCGGGGAAGAAGTTTAGTTAGTAAGATGCATTAATGTACATGTATGACAGACATGTATGTTTACAGATGGTGGTGGTGATGGTAGAGAGAGAGAGAGAGAGAGAGAGAGAGAGAGAGAGAGAGAGAGAGAGAGAGGGTTTTCAGTAAAGGGAGATGTGACTGCATCTTCAACCAATACCATGCCTGGCTAGGCATAACCCTGAAAGGAGGAGTCCCCCGGCAGTATAGTCCTATAGCAGCATAACTAAGGGATGACCTGAGCCAGCCCTAACTATAAGCTCTATCAAAAAGGAAAGTCTTAAGTTTACTCTTAAAAGTGTTGACCGTGTCTGCCTCCCGAACCCAAAATGGTAGTTTGTTCCACAGAAGAGGAGCTTGATAGCTGAAAGCTCTGGCTCCCAATCTACTTTTGGAAACTATAGGAACTACAAGGAACCCAGCATTCTGAGAGCGCAGTGTTCTAGAGGGGTAGTAAGGTACTATGAGCTCTTTTAGATATGATGGTGCCTGACCATGAAGAGCTTTGTATGTAAGGAGAAGAATTTTAAATTCTATTCTAGATTTAACAGGTAGCCAATGCAAGGAAGCCAAAATGGGAGAGATGTGATCTCTGATCTTGGTTCCTGTCAGAACACGTGCAGCAGCATTCTGAATTAGCTGCAAAGTCCTAAGAGACTTATTGGAGCAGCCTGATAACAATGAGTTACAATAGTCCAGCCTACAACATAAGCCACAGAAAACTATTTATGGGTTTGTTTGTCCTTTAAGTAGCTAAGTAAAAGGTAGTAAGAAGCTAAATAAAAGGTCATACTGTGGTATGACTTTATGTGGCTATGTGGCTTTAAGTAGGTTACAAAGACCCCTGCATCACACACACACACACACACCCACCAATAAGGGAGTAACTCAGGGAAGAACTATGCCAGTGTTTGAGAGGAAAATGGCATGTATCCACTCACCAGAGAGATCCTCACTCCACCCCAATAGTGACCATCACATAGCTTGCTAACCCCTGGCAACATGTGGAAAGAGTCTGTAATGTTTAGTCCAGAGTCAGATTCCTGTTCCCCATCACCCTCTGTACTCTGTCGACTGAACTTCAACCGTCTGGCTTCCGGGCTGATTATTTGCTGGAGCTGACAGCAGTGTAATGGCCGGACTTTTCCATTAAACACAGGAGGCTTCACTCTGATTACACTTCATTGGCCAAGAGTGGTGTTAAACCACAGTGTATTCTTTGTCGGGCATAGTTGTTGTCTTTCTTACTTACTGTGTTTTGTGTGCGCTGGTTGGTGGCTTTGTAGGATTTTTGATGGCTCAGAATTATTTTGTCAGACTAAGAGCTCTGCACCATCAATAGTGAGGTCATAAAATCTAATGGGTTAATCCTCTGGTGGGCATGAATGTTCTCATTAGTTTTTAGGATACCATGGACCAAAGTGTTGTCATTATGACATTTGCATAAATGTCCTTTGCGTTTTCATATTTTTGCTCTAACTCTTGTATTCATCCTAACTGATTTTCCAGATATGAGATTCCACACTGATGCTGGGCACATTAACATTTTTTCCTCTTATTTTTTTTTTTTTCAAAATATTTTTATTGTCAGTTTTCAAAGTAAAGAACAACACACATACACACACACACATAGTAGTAGTAGTAGTAATAATAATAATAATAATAATAATAATAATAACAATAAATAAATAAATAAAAACTTGACAGAAACCATAACATGCCAAAACAAAGTACACACAAAGAGGCTTAATATAATGTCAGAGTGAGTCACTTGAGTGCATCAAATATAGGTACTCTTTAAATACACACAATAATAATAATAATAATAATAATAAATAAATAAATAAATAAATAAATAAATAAATAAATAAATAAAATTAATAAACAGATAAATAAATAAATAAACAAAATAAAAATAAAAATAAATAAATAAAGACTTGACACAAACCATAACCTACCAAAACAGATTACACACAAAGAGGCTTAATATAATGTCGTAATGAGTTGAATGTCCACTTGAGTGCATCAAATATGTCAGAATAGGTACTCTTTAGGGGGGTTAACTACAGTTTCAAGTACTCCAGGATAGGTCTCCATACACCATAGAATTTCTGTAAGTTGCCAGATATCTCGTATCTCAGTTTTTCAATGTGGAGGATTCCTACCAGCTCACTCAGCCAGGCTTTGAACTTAGGTGGTGAGTCAGATTTCCACACTTTCAAAATGCATCTCTTTGCTATGACCATACCATAAGCCACCACCGTAGTAACATTTCGACCCATGTTGTCCAAAGTGTTAGAGATGCCAAGTAAAGCGGTTTCAGGATCAGGGTCCAGGTTTACTTTTAGTGCATGGGAGAACCATCTGAAAATTGAACACCAGAAATTCTGAATCTCAGGGCATAGCCAAAATTGGTGTGCAAGTGTGCTATCTGATTTCTTGCACCTTTCACACAGGGGAGAAGTTTGGGGGAAGATTTTATGCAACCTTTAACCTTTGAAAAGTGTAACCTGTGTATGACCTTGAATTTAATCAACTGTAACCTAGCATTAACTGAGCAATGGTGAATGTCATTTAAAGCTTGTTTCCATAGTTCATCTTGAATCGTGATGTTAAGATCAGCCTCCCACATTTTAACAGCAGGTTGTGCAAGTTTGTGAGAGAAAGTACAAACCAATTTTGAAATCAAACCTCTCGCTTCTGGTGGGCCAAGTAAGAGCTTAAAAATAGCACTATTTTCTGGCAAGGAATCAGATGATGAAATATTTTGTCTTATGTAATGACGTAACTGTAAATACCTAAAGAAGTTTGATTTTGGCAGGTCATATTTTTTTTTGTAATAATTCAAATGAACATAGATGTTTATTAACATAGAGATCTTCTATGGACCCTATTCCTTTCCTATTCCACTCCTTAAAAACTGCATCTGTGTTTGAAGGGAGAAAGGCATGGTTATGCCATATAGGGGCGTGCACTAATGTCTTTGGAAGATCACAAAATTTTCTGATCTGCATCCAGATTTTTTGAGCATTAGATATCATGTAATGCTCTCCCTTGCAAGAGGCTCTCAGCCTTGGTACTGAAAAGAGAATTGCCCTGAGATAGGTATTTTGGGGCAGACTTTGTTCTATTGCTAACCAGGATGGTATCTTAGTCTGTGGATCAGGGTTATTAGCCAGTTGCCAATATACCATCGCTCTGCTATTAGCGGCCCAGTAATAATGTAGGAAACATGGTAGGCCTAGGCCTCCAAATTCCTTTGGCTTTTGAAGATGTTGTTTAGAGATTCTATGTGCCTTATATCCCCAAATAAATGGTAAAGTCACAGAGTCATTCATTTTGAAGAAGGACATCGGGATAAAAATTGGGATGTTTTGAAACAAATAAAGGAATCTTGGCAGAGAGACCATTTTAATTGTATTTATACGGCTTATTAATGACAGAGGCAATGTTCTCCATTTTTCAATATTCTTTTTCAGGGCGTTTAATCTCTCCATGAAGTTGTATTTAAAAAGTAACTCTGGTTTTCTAGTGAGTTTAACACCTAGGTATTTAACACAGTTTTTTGAAATGTTAAACTGAGTTGAGGTCACAAATGTGGGGTCTAAATCAGCTGTGAGCGACAGAAAGTCGCTTTTTTGCCAGTTTATGGTGTATCTAGAAACCGTACCAAACTTATTTATCAAATCGAGCAAATACGGGACAGATTGTTCGGGGTCTATCAAAAAAATAGCAATGTCATCTGCGTAGAGCGATATTTTGTGACTAATACCATCAATAATGATAGGTTTAATGAGCTTATTTTCCCTTATACCAATTGCTAGTGGCTCAATGGCTAGAGCGAAAAGTAATGGTGAGAGGGGACACCCTTGACGGGTGCCTCTCTCGAGCGGAAAGGGATGTGATCTGCTTTGATTAGTAACAACAGCATCAATTGGATTAAGGTAGGCCATCCGTATCCAGGAGACAAAAGTGTCTTCCAGACCAAATGACTCCATCACTATAAACAGGTACCCCCACTCCACCTGGTCAAATGCCTTTTCGACGTCTAAACATAAAATGGCCTGTTTTGAACATGTAGCAAATTTGTAATACATGATATTTATCAGCCGTCTTGTATTGAAAAAGGAATATCTGTTTGGAATAAACCTTGTCTGGTCTCTATGAATAAGGGATTCAATATACTGGTTTAGTCTGTTGGCTAATATTTTAGTAAAAATTTTAAAATCCATATTGAGCATAGAAATTGGACGGTAAGAGGCATGGTTTGTGTCATCTCTATCCGGTTTAAGTATGAGAGCAATATCCGCATTATATAATGTTGGTGGTAGTTTTTCTATCTCAGCGGAGTGGGACAGCATCCTGAGCAGGAGTGGAGATATCTGCCGGGAAAGTTTTTTATAGAACTCTGGTCCAAAACCGTCTGGCCCGGGGGCCTTTTCCATTAGTAAAGGATTTGTTTCGTTTATAGTTACTGTCGCATTCAAAGCCTCCCGTGAGGCGTCATCTAGTTTAGGAAGGGGAACGTTTTTAAGCCAAGAATCCACATCACCTTTTGCATTTGACTTGTATAATTCTTGATAAAACTCCACAAAATGCTTATTTATTGATTTTGGGTGGGTGAGTATATCTCCAGTACCAGATCTAATTCTAATTCTTTTGCTGCCCCCTAAGTTGATGGGCTAGCAGCGTGTGTGGCTTGTCTCCTAGTTCAAAATAACGTGTCCGCAGACGGGACAGTTGGTCACTGACTTGTTTTGTTAAGAAGTCTGAAGTATCAGAGGTGTCATTCGTGTCTAAGAATTCGTCAAGTTTACCTGACAAGTATTTACAGAAATCTGCATCATTAATTAAATAAGGAGGGAGCCTCCAAGTCGTTTGCTGTTTTTGTTGGTTAAAGTCTAAGTTAACACTAACTGCAGCGTGATCTGAGATGACAATGTTATGATATTTGGTGTCCAGCACATTTGATAGGAGCTTAGAGTCTAATAGAAAAAAATCAATTCGTGAGTATGAGTTATGCAATTTGGAAAAAAGGAATACTCTCTAACCGTTTGGTTGTTGCAATTGCCAAATGTCTACAATGTTAGTTGAAGAGATTAGGCTGTTTAAAGTGACTGATCCATTTGAAGGGCTTGATTGTTTTTTTGAAGATCTGTCCAGATGCCAGTCTAAAATCGCATTAAAGTCTCCAGCGATAATCAAATTTGTATTTGAGAGATCGGGCAGTTTATCAAATATTTTACGGAAGAAGCCTGCATCGTCAACATTTGGACCATAGATATTAACCAGAGTGACATGTATAGAGTAAAACTGTCCAGTTACAATTAGAAATCTGCCACTGTCATCACTGATAGTTTTTATATGTTGAAAAGGTATATTCTTTTTAATTATAATGGCTACCCCTTGTGCCTTGCTAGAAAATGTAGATTGAAAAATATGTCCTGCCCAGTTGCACCTAATATGAGTTTACTGTAAAAACACCAAGTCGGAAGATAAAGATTTTAAATGAGTGAAAACATTCGCTCGTTTAATAGGATGTTCTAATCCCTTTACATTCCAGCTAACCATAGTAACCCCCTTACTTCTACTACTATTTATTGGTAACATGACATTTTTGACAATTCATGACAATTGTGACAGTTATTACTTGAATAGTGGACACACTGAAAGCCTCAGGCAGAAACACGAAAAAAACAAAAACATACAGGTGTACCGAACATGTACAAAACCCCACCCTCCCCCCAATCCCACTTTCCCAAACAAAGTAGGAAAAAACCCTGGTTAAACATACTGTTGAAGGGGGAAATCCAACTGGGCTTAGCCTGGCACTAAGCTGTGAAAACGCTCTCGCTTCCCCTCCAAGATGAAGTTCTTATAAGTGAAACACTCACACTGAAACAATTTAAGTAAATGCGTAAGGCAGTTATTGAGAAGTAAACAGCCAGAAAAAGGAATGCCATAGATCCTGTAAACATAATTCACTTATTATTTTAGGATTTGACCTGATCTGTTGTTACATGAATTACAGTTTGTAGGAGGGCCTTGCTATGTGTTGGATACAGAGTTTGTCAATGGTGACCAACACTCACAATCTCTCCTGGGACAGCTTTACGTGGCGAGATTGTCTGCGAACATCTTCGCCTCCTCTGGGGTGTTGAACGTTGAGGTGATGTTGCCGTGGGTAACTCTCAGGTGAGCAGGGTAAATGAATCCCGTGCGAAGACCAGCAGACTTAAATCTTTTCCTGGTTTCTTCAAAGAGTTGACGCTGTTTCATAATCTCAGCCGGTAAATCAGGAAAGATATGGATGCGCTGACCTTGGTACATCAGAGGGGATTGTTGTGCTGCAAGCCGCATGATGAGCTCCTTGACACGGTAGTTGTGTATCTTGACTATTAGCACACGGGGTCGGTTAGCGCCGGGCGATTAGACTCAGCATTTTCAGGCGGGCCTATTATCTTTATGTTTTGGCGTCTGGAACATGCCTCAAGGTCCACAACTTTGTCTTGTAAAGCTTTGTTAGCATCCCCCAGGCGTTTAGCCTTTAGCTCGAGTGCGGCTAACCTGTGGTCATGGTCGCTGGCCATTACCTCCATTGCAGAGAGACAAGACGTGTGTTCTGCCAATGTAGTTTGGCTGGCTTTCAGAGACTCCTCCAGCGAGTTAAATCTCTCGTCCATTTGCTTACTCATCCCGTTTATAGCAGAGAGAATAGCTGCACTTTCTAGTGAGGGGCTAGCTGTTAGCTCAGTTAGCAAGCCACTCTCAAAAGATTCCGGAGTTTCTTCTTCGGGTTTCTTCGCCATTTGCTTCTTTGGTGGCATCTTTAAAAACGTCCCATGCGAGTTTTACGAACTTTCTCTTACTGTCTTTGGTCAAAAAGTGGTGTTTTTATGAAAAACTCGGTTTATCGGAGTGGAGCCTCACTTAAACATGTCTAGTCTGTCATGTGCTCTCTAGCGCCCCCCAACATTTTTTCCTCTTTGAAAATTATATTTCATGGACCCTTCTGTCAACAAACGCCATAAAACTGCCAGAGAACATATAGTAGAGTACTCTACCACTGACCTGGTCGAGCAGCTGGGTCAGTCAGTATAAATAGCGTCCATTCTTCACTCCGAAACTGTGCTGCTTGATTGTTACTGACGCACCCTCTAATGTGCCTGACTTCCTGCAGATGGTGGTTCACCAAAATAGCAAATGGCTGCAGGTGAAGGAAAAATCTGTTCATGAATCATAAAAAAAACAAAAACAAAAAAACATCTAGCAAACAAAGCTTTCACCATGGGCTGTCAATGAGAATCTATATTGCATGTTTTGAGCACCTGCTAACTTCACACTGGGGTGTGTGTCTTTTTTTTCTCTTTTTCACTGTAGATTGTTGCCTATTAGAGGACCAATGTGTAGGATCTAAGGGATCGATTGGCAGAAATGGAATATAAAATTCATAACCTGCCAGATAAACTGCCCTCTATTCATGACTTGCTGGTGCCAATTTGTGCAGCCATTTATGTTATTTAGTGTCATTTCACTCATGCTTTAACCTTTATGTGCTAAATGAGATTTGCAGTACATAAAACTGAACAACTGTCGAAGTGTGTTTTTTTCACATGAACCTTCTGGTTATGTGGGAGGCAGTGTTAGCAGTGAGACATTAGATCCAAGGTGAAGTTCAACGTGTGATTTCATATGCCTTACATGTTGCATGCATATTTAATGGTGGTATGACTTTGTTACATTCATCCATTAGCTATACCAGCGTATCTTTTAGAGGGTCGCGCATAGCTGACATCGGGCGAGAGGTGGGGTGCACACTGTATAGTTTGCTATTCGCTGTTTACCAATCACAACTCACACTGTGGGAGGAAACCTGAGCAGCAGCTGAAAGCGCAGGCACGGTGGAAACATGCAAACTTCACACAGAAAGGCGATGTGATACATTATTCAGCAGTGCTCTGTGGCGTCTCTGTGGGACCTGGGAACTAATCAGATCTATCAGAATTGACACTAAAAGGCTTCCAACAGAAGAGAATTTAGCTGTGAAATGCCTCCCAAGGACAGCGTCATGTGATAAGCAGTCAAGATTGATCCTTCATGCAATGTCAGGAAAACAATTTCTGCAGCTTCTAATGAATGCATGCACATTGAGTGTTTCCTTTTGTCAATTTGAAACAAAGTGTAGAGTCAAATTTTTCAGAAAACGCCATCCATGTAGTCATTCCTACATGAATGTGTAATACACTAAATGTCCCACTTGATGTGTTGATTGAAGTGTTTTAACCCATCTGTGCACTGGTGCCTAAGTGACCATGAACATGCACAAACTGAAATATTAAAAACAGATGCATTCTCATGGGTGAGCTTTCTTCCTCAACATGAGTCGGATACAAAGAAAGGTTTCATGTTCGTTAGATTGAGAGAAACGCCACATTAAGTGCTTCTCTCTGCATTCCTACATGCATGACACTTAGTGACTAACAGTTTGATTAAACTGCTAATTTTGCTTTGCATAATCTTCCTTTTAATTATGACAGCAGTTTGGCATAAAAATTAGAATTTATTCATGCAGTAGCTTCACTTAACATCATGTTTAGTTCCATGCATGTAGACCTTACAGATAGTGAGGTGTGCTTGCACATTTTGTCACATGTACATGTCAAAAAGGTGGAACATTTGTGTTCTGATCAGAACTGAAAACATCTAATCCAGACATTTCAGGGGCATATATGAGGGAAAAAAGGAATAAATAACACTATCGCTTGTCGAAATCTAGAATGTATGAGCAGGCTGTATTGTTGCATCTCTGCAGCATGTTTACTCTTTAGTTTGTTTAACAAGGCCGTATCCTTGTGAAAAGCCTGCACTATCCGTACAGTACACCTTACTATCTGAATGTCCTTCACGTCGTGTTTTTCCTCCCTCTGTCCTCTCTCTCTCTCTCACACACACACACACACTGTCTGTTGCTTTGGCTGATCAACAGACAAATGCAGCCAATCTTGACCAGGCCTTAAGTCACACTGCTCTGTTTTTCTTTCATGTTCAGCCATGCTGTTTACCACTTTGATGTCACATTTTTTTTTTTTTTTTTTTTTGCAAGTGAACGCTTTACACTTCACCTGCAGAACTGTCCAGATGGATGGCAGGGGGCATGCGTGTGTTCCCATGCCATCTGCTCATTATCTGCATGGACCCCCCCCACCCCCACACCCACCATCCCAAACACACACACTTAAATGGAGCTGGTGCCTGCTATTGGCCCTCTGGGGACTGAGTCATATAAGACATCTACGCACATACAAGAAAGCTCGTTTGTCTGGATCTCATAACAGCCTGCTCCAGTAAGGCTAGGACACAGGTTTATTTTTTATCTCTTCCTTCAAATTCCATCTTAAAACATTAACATTATAAATATAATTCACATTGGGCTAGTGCTACTTGGGACCCTCAGGTGATTTAAGAATTTACACCCACATCTGCTTCCTGCAATGCATTTGCATGGGATAAACAGCGTCTGTCTTTCTCTTCCATTTCCAATTCAAATACAAAAGATTAGCTCCAGATACGACTGACATGCTGCAGATCTCCATACTGAGCAACGACATGAGGCTCTATAAAACACCCTGTTTGCACAGGACTGGCATTACCTGGGCTTCTTGTGTGATTTGTCAAGAATGCAGACGTTATCTGTGTCCCTAATCCTGTTTTTTGTTTTACATAAGAACTGTCTAAATGCAAACTTCCTGTCGAAGTCTGAGATAATGTCAGTCATATGGTGGTGTAACAGAACTGTGATTGGTCCTTGATGGAAACAGTTTTGAGAGGCTCACCATACATCATCTCCATCCTGCAAACCGAGTTAGAACCTGATGATCTGTGAGGCAGGAGATGTTTAAGAGTTTCAAGAGAATCACTAAATATTGGTTTGATATGAAACTCATCATATTTTATTATCTGTACCACATGCTAGCACAAACACTTTGTTTTTGTTAATGCAGAGCTGTTTTCTGCCTGAACGTCCAGCAGACATTAAGACCTGTGGTCTATTGTAATGTACCTCTATGTCATGACTCAAAGGGCAACTCACTCTTAGTTGGTCAAATGCATACAGAAGCACATTCCTGCTCCAAAAGCTTTTGTAAGGTCAAGGTTGTATTCTGTTGTTTGTCCTGTGATCTCTAAGACGGAGAGAAGGTTGGCTGTGATGATAACTGTGAGACGTCATCTGATCATATAAAAACTCAGAACATATAAACTGCTGTGCAGTGGCTCAGTGTCTGACAGACCTTCAAACACATTTATCTATTGGACGTCCTTCCAACAAAAAGCCTACAAAAAAGTGTTATTTATTTTGTTATACAGTACATGTTCATTTCAAGAATCTACAGCATGCACTGAAGAAGAAGAAGACACAATAATAGGACTGTGACAGTATGGAGTTGTCCTTACTCTGGTAAAAAAGCAACATATCCCCATTCTTTTGCAGTTGTTCTATTTGCTATGTGCAATGAATGACTGACCTCCCACCTCCCAACCCCACTCTGTAGCGTGTGTGAAGGGAGTTAGCCCTAAACTAACAATCTGGAGGCTGAACAGAAGCGTGCATTCACACAGGATCAGACATTGCAGCCAGTCGTAGCAGGGTTGTGTGTTGGTGAGGGGAGCGTACAGTAGGTGTGTTGCTGTGGGTGTGTCTATACGTGCTGAATTTAACCGCTGTGAAACAATCAGGAAATAACTTTTTATTTCTCTGATTAACAGCTTTATTGAGGCCGACGCTCGTTATTGTTACTATATGTCTCTCGACCAAAGGGCTCTCTCTCTGCGAGTCAGACTCAGATTTAGAAGCTGGTACATGAAATAAACAAAGTGGGCTCCGTTTTTCCCAAAAGTTGGATCTCTTTTCCAAATTGTCCCCCGCACACTGGAGCTGTTTCTCACTGACACCCCCGCGGCGCGGACCGCCGGAGCTGAAGTGGATGACCTCCATTCAAATGAATGGAAAAACCTCCGTTCTTGCCGCAGCACCAGATCCTGACTGAATCCAGCAAACAGAAGAGGCTAATGTTACAGTTGAGCTGTTCAGTGTTGCTCTGGTTTGATCTCATCTCTTTCAGAAGCTTTGTAATCCAGTCTTGAACTACAGTGTCTTTTAGAGAGTTTAGAGAGTAAAGTTTAGAGAGTAAAATCAATTCTAATGATAAATCCATACTCTGTTTTTCCATGTTGAAAACACATAACACAGTAATGTGGTTATGTGGTTATCGTACCGTCACAGCTCTACACATGGCTGTACACAGACACTTTCAGGGATTGTGTGCTTGGTCACACTGTACTGCTACAGCTGTTAGTTCTGTCCTCATAAAGGTGAACACTCTGGCATTTAAAGTGATGTACGAGGAAGAAGTTGGCAGACTGTGGGCTCTAGAAATCCTGTGAAGAATAACAGTAGCTTTCTTCTTGACATTGGACTGAAAGAATTTCAAGTTGCTCCAGTCTCCCTTTCTGGCTCCTGGCCCTGTCCAGCCAACAGACTTCTCCATCAGACATCCCACACATCCACCTATACTTTATTCCCTCGTTACTCCTCCAATTAAACCAGGAGAACCATGAATATGATAACATATAAAGAAAGTGCTACGATTGAGTGATGAGTAACAGCAGGTCCTCTCCTCAGATCAATAGTTTTGTAATGTGTGTGAACAGGAAGGGGACTTCCTGTTGTGACTCATTAAAACAGACATTTCCCACATGTTTGCTGACTTGTTTCTGTTCAGATACAGATTCTGGATCATTTGGAGTGTTTCGTAAATAAATCATTTAAAGTTCTTGAATTGAGTTCAGCTCATTTTTCCACATATGGAACAGTCACGTCACAATACTGCACCCTGACTGGACCATAGCAGTTTGGGGGCAGATTAACCCAATGCTGCCTGCTTTTAGCAATTGTCAAATCATCTTGATCGTCTACTGTAAAGCAGGGGTTAACACTTAGGACTTGGACTGAGTCTCAAACATGAGATAACATGCTTTTAGCCGTGTTTACAGACTAACACAGTTAGGTTGGATGTTATGTCAGACAGGGCTACAGAGAATAAGCATTGCACCATACCAGCACTTCCCATTCAAAACATCATACCACACAATGATGATAAAACAGGATACCGCATGTTCTGTGGTTAATGGTCACGTGATTGGTTATGTTTCAGCCAGGATTTTAATTGTGTTTTCTAACCAGTGTCTCACAGTGCTGGGTATTGCTCTAATGAAAAGCCGACTGGCAGGTTGAGTGGACTGGTGCTCTGCTCCACAGATATGCTCTTTGTTTGCTTGATGTTATCTGATCATAGTGAAGCAGACTCAGATGATGAAAGCTCAAAAGGTTGTACTCTGTCATGACAAGGCAGTGATGATACTTTGTTGGCTTCTTTTGAATAAACTGTGCATAGCCATAGGATGTTTCTTCCTGCTTGGGACCAAGTGGTAATGCAATATGAAAGGTGTGCAAACAAGTCATAAAATGCATTTACAATTTAGCAGCATCTGCAGACTATTGGTTCTTAATGAATTTGAAGTTGTGAAGGTTCAGTCAGTCCTTCAGTTCAGACTAAATGTAGCAGTACACCAATGTTTTCATGCTGCGTATTAACCTTTACAGATATGTGACCTTTATGTGGAGTCTGGTGGGCTGTGATACTTGCAGTAGTTTTGCAGTTTCCCAAGTTTTCATTTTGTTTAAGTGTGAAGACATTTATCACCCACTTCACTTAGCAGTCGTAAACAGAAGTACGTATTTACTGTTCCACACAGTACTGGAGATGTATAGTCATTGCATAGCAGCGCTCCTCTCTTTTATACATGCATCAGGCCCTTACCAAGTAAGAAACACATCGATATTTTTGTATCAAGTGTATGCAGCACACCATTGATTAAGGCAAGATATATCTAATGGAGCTAAAGGGTTTTATAACAAAGCACTCTTTAAGTATAAAACATAACATACATAACATGACTAAGGCAAGGGATTTGATAGATGTTGGTATTGGGAGCATTTTGGTTTTTGTTTGTAGTCAGTGTATTATTGACTAGTCATGTTTGGACGGGCTTTGGTTTGTGTGGAGAGCAAAGAGGCTAAATGCACTTGTTCAACCCATCAGCAATGATTTGACGACAATTTATGAGCTTTTCAAAATGTAGTCAATGGTTGCACGGGCAGAAAGATGGAGAATGGGATGCCCCTTCAAAGATAAGAAATACACATTTCAACAAATGTCTACTAGAACTGTATTATACTGTGGGACTTAAATGTATATAAATGAATCATATTGAACAAGCAGACGTCTAATTATTTTGCTCAGGTTACCTGAAAAGTGCATGTGGAACAGTAGTTTTCAATGTGAGCCATTGTAGTACTTAATACTTCACTCTCATCTACTTTCATTTTGTATTTGTTCTGTTTTTTTTTTTGTTCTGACATCAAACTACCTTTAATGAAACTCACCACTTCCTGCAGAGATGTTTCACATTACATTTTTAGATGAAGTTTTCTGGGTCATATCTTTCTGACAGAAACCCCTGCAGAAGGTGTTGGCTTTAACTGACAGTTGCTTAACATGGAACAGAGGCACAGCGATGTAGAAGTGATTGGACTGTATGGGTAAATGACGAGAAGTTCAGATTTTTTTTTTTTTGTGTGTGTGAATTTACAATATGTGCCTTTATTGTGCATTTCTTTTGAACACAAATACTGTTTTTACACACTAATTAATTCCAGTTGCTTCTGCTTTGCTGATAATGAGACTTCTGCAGAGATGTTTTACTTTAAAAGTCTTCCAGTGTCTCAAAGATTATCCTCTTTTCTGGTAGACTTCAGATGTCCTCTGCAGGAAGCATCGAGTTTTATTGACAGTACATCACCACCATGCAGGAGCCATTTGAATTCATTAGTTAGTGAAAGCTGTATTTGTGTAAAAAAAGCAGCAGAGCGGGCTCTATTTTAGTGACACACAACAGAAATGTGCACCTATCATTTTCCAACTGTGATATGTCAAAAAGTCTTCCCTGGAAAAGGTTAGTGTTAGATTGGTCAAACAATTAATCAAATTATTTTTTCATCTTTGTTTCTAACATCATTGTGCTGATGAGCGTCTGAGAAACCAACATCTCTTCGTGGTGCTGTGTGTTCTTCCACACAACAATCTGAATTCCTGGCAAAGCCAGTTAATCACTTAGTGTATAGTTGTCATGTGTCACTGTGATTGGCACTGTTTTTTCACAGCGATGACACTACTGATGTGATTTGTGTCTCCACACTCTGATCTGTATTCACCATCACCGAGTCATGTTTACTTTGTGCTGACCTAAAAGCATTAAAAAAGCAAAATAGCAGGAGACACAGTCCATAGTCTGCCACGACCTCCTTGGTTGCACCATTTAAATATAGTTTAAATATAGTCTTAGACTTATGACTTTGTTATTGTAGTGATAGCATCAGTATTATTTGAGTTTCCCATGTGATACACACCTTATTGTGAAGCAGTGATGACCTCTCCACAGCACTGAAGGATCAATATGACACATTGTATCATCTTGATATGGTTGTGGCCTGTGTCCTCATTTGATATCTTTTGCTTTTAGCACACATCTTTGGCTCTAACCATGAGGCATGACATGCATGCACATATACGCACACACACACAAGAACTCATGTCAACATAATATTATGCACATAGATTTGAAATTGACCTCTTTATTGATCTTTACCTCTCTCTCTCTCTCTCTCTCTCTCTACAAGGACTGTTGGGTATTGTTGAGCTGACAGAGCTTCATTCTGTCAAACAGGATGCAGCACTGGTTCCGTCATTGCCCGCCCTCCAGCTTTATGTTGTACACTCATTTTGTCTTTATATTGGTGAAGGCAGATTATATAATTACTACTGACCCACTAAGTTTGCTATAAAACTGTCCGAGGGGAGGGAGCAATCTGCAGCGAACATCAAAGATGAGCATATGACTTAGTGATGTGTTTTACTGCTAACGTCTGTGTGTAAACACTTTGTGCAGATGACTCCCAGTGCAGGATTTTATCCACTGACTGGTGACGGTCACTTCCTGTGTTTCTGTCTTCTGGCATACAACAAATGTAGTTTTAATGAGATCAACGACTAAAGTATGATTTTTGTCCAAATGATGATAAATAAGACGACTGAAACTGGACTAATGCCTCATGAGCATATTATCATAAAATACAAATGTAAAAATGAATTGTAGATTACAATGTAAATGTACTGGAGGATTCAAATGCTCACATGAACACACATACCCGCAAATCTATGCGTGGGCCATGCAGAGCTGACAGGAAGTGGAAATGGAATGCAGTCCCTGATGAATGTCTAGTAAAATACTAAAACATACAACAGAAATGCTAAAGTCAGGACAAAATCTTGACATGTGACTAATTACTCATTAGCGTGTATGGTGGAAAAGTCAAATTAAGGCCACAGAGATGGAAGGCATTAAAAAGAAAATTAGCATTCAGACCCATTGGAGCTCATGTTGCTCAAGTGTAAATCAAATGAAGCTCATGCTGTTTAAAGTAACAGAGCCTGATCACCACCTGAAGATTCCAATTGACTCATTCAGTACTCCTGTCATGACTTCAGCCACATACTAACTCTGGCTGTCATTACAGCCGCAGCCACTCCCTCCTGCCCTGCAGTAACTCGTTTCACACCATTAGTGCCGAGCAGTCGGTACCATGCTCAGCTGCTGCGGCTCGCACGCCCATGGTGTCCACACAGATAGGCGAGACCTCAACTCTCTGGTGAAGTGTCGCTGCTCAGGCGGGCTGTTTGGCTCTGCCATGTTAACATGACCTTTGCCTGTCTATTGAACAAAGGAAACTTGAAATGTTAAGACGTCCATAACCCGTCTGTATGTGAGTTGTGCTTTTGGGTTTAAGCTTGCATCCTTTCCGAGCTGTTACAGTCCAATCCGACCAGAATGAACCCAGCTGATTCAAGTTTTAGCTCGCTTCTATTGCTGGGAAGAGATCTCTGCCCATCACAAGTAACTGTTGGAATCAGTCCATGAGCACATGCAAAGGCTCTCCATATCTGTCGAGGCTCCAGCAGCAGCCTCCACCCAAAATCTGTGGTTTGTGAGTCGACTGGTGCAACACTGCTGTGCACGAAATGCTAATTTATACACCACTGACACATGTCAATTAACCTGTGACTTTAAACTGTACATTTCACCAAAACATGCGTATTCATATCATTTAACATGAATAGACGTGCACCTTTATTAAGAATACTTAAAATAAAAACTTTAAAGTAAGCAGTGTACTGTGACAGTCAGGCATTCAGACTCATTTATACTCCACTTGGTCCAAAACTGTATTTTTAAAATATCCAATGATCTGCCCCCTTCTATAACAACTTCTATACCACCCTTCTCCCTCTCATGTACACCAGTGTTCATTTTATTAAAGGAAACTGTAACAAAAAAAATTAATCGACAACCTTTTTTTTTTTTTTTAATTACTGAGCTGAAACTAAAAATAGACCTTTGTTAATTAAAACTATCGACTACGACAAAATGTATATTTGGTTTTCGTTGATGAGGTGGGACTAAAATGTTTGTGGTGCTTTATCAGACATTATAAACGTGTAATATTTTCCTCCATTAAGTCAATGAAAACAAAGGTGTAGTAATGTGCAGGTCCCACAACCTGCAAAAATATCTGTAAAATATCTGTAAAATATTGGTATTATATCTGTAAATCAACGACCTGAACTCTCAAATGAGCGACGTCATGCAACAGGAGAACAGTTGTCAGGACTGAGTGCCATTGCGCTCTCTCAGGGGGTGATCCTGCTGCTGGGAGCAGCTACACGCTGTCCAGAAACCTCTTCTTTTTTTTTCTCCCCCTCCTAGAGGGCTACAGTAGTGGGAACATGGTTGTGATTAAATTACAGGCGAACTGTTTATTGTTGAATAGCAAGACAAGTAATCCTTCGTTAAAGATGTCTATTTACCTCTCTCTTTCAAAACATAGAATAACTTTTCATCTACTAAAACTAAATAAAGAAAATGAGTTGTTGACTAAGCCTAGACAAACTATGAAGGATGAATTTTCAGACTACATCTGAAACAGATGTACATGTACAGTGTTAATATGCTGCTGCATCATGTTTGCTGTGTGCTAAATTGATTAAACAAATTCATATTTTGTTCATTCTATAGAAATCTGTTGAATGGACTGGCGAGCCCACATTAGCATTCTTTGTCACTTCCTCTGCTGGGGCGACACAATTCCATTTCTCCCCATATTAGATCCATGTTCAAAGTGTTAATGAGGAAATTTAAATGAGAGAAGATGGACTGTCACATTACTCGACTAAGTAAATGCACAACATCCTCCTTTTTCCCTGCATGTTAAGTCTATGAGATAAAAGCAGGGAAAGAAAATGTGACCACTGATGTCTGGGTGTCAGGATGTGGTTGATGAGTATGAGCTGTCATGCTTGAATTATTCTCATCCTGAAAAATAAAAAGCAGTGGGATGTATTTAGATGAATAAAGGATGATAGTTAGGCTGATGTGTCTGAATTCTTTGTTTCCTTAGCGTCTACAATCATTGCTTCATTTAGGATTCATTCAAACATTTCGATATTTTGACAGTGTTTTTCCACACGCCTACATTCTGTTTCAGAGTCGATGCTGAGTGCATTGCATATGCAGTGACCCTGATGATACAGTATAGCACATTATGTAAGTCAAGTTCCACTTAAGGTAGCAGAGAAGCACATTTTGCTATAAATTACTTCTGGGCAGTGCATCATAAATGGATTCAGTGCCACAGTCCAGAGTGTGGCCTTGGAGTAATTTCCAGACATGGAACATCTGAAACCATCAGCCCTAAACATGCACTCCACATTTCTCTCATTACTTCCTGGCAGGAAGTGGTCCCGTTGGTCCCTCATCTTGGTTAATGGTGGCTGAGTGGCTCTCAGGCCGCTTGTATAATGACCTGTAATGCATAAAAACTCACCTACTGGGTCATTTTCTTCCTCTCTCAATCCTAATGTACATTTGAGAGTCCCTTCCAAATGTGTCATTCAGTCCAATGTGTGATGGCAAAAGGAAAAAAAATCCAGATGAGGAGGTGAAATGGATGGTATTGTGGTTGATGCGGGGCTGACGATGATGGGTGCTTCCTGATACAGACACAGACTGTAAAGGAGAACAACATGTTGAGGATGTAAAGAGAAGGAATCAAACATGAAGAAAAAAGGAAAATCTTTATTTCCTCTGAGACTGACAGATCCTGTCCCACTTTCCACCCTTGCAGTCTTGTGGCCCTAATGTGCACATTCATGTGAGGGTCTGCGGGAGCTCAGGGCGTCCCATTTCTATTTCTGTAGTCTGCAATGGTTCTGCTGTGACCCCGTGATGTGCCCTTTGGTGGTGCCTGCATTATTAGGCTAATTTATACTTCAGTGAAAAGGTGGTGGTTGACCAGGTGCTGGCCTACAAAACTTTGTCACACAGGGCTTTGTGTTTTAGAGAAGCAGCAGTGGGTGAGCGAGCCCAGCTCAGTTTGTTTATCAGGATTTTTAGCAAATGAAGGAATGCTGGATATTTAGCAGCTGGAGAAGCTCTCTTTGATAGAACACAGGAAGACTGCTGCCAAATCAGGGACTGTATAAAGCTCATGGCTGTCCCATTCACTCAATCACCACTCCGCACAAAAGAGACTCTACATAGTTCAGAGCAAGTAGTTATTTGAGTTATTTGAGTAGTCATTTAACCCTCCAGTAAAATTCTAGAATACTGCTGCAGTTCCTGAGAACCATCACTCAAGTTCACATTTTTCCTTATCAATCAACTACTGTTACTGTTACTGCTACTGCTACTACTGCTGCTACTACTACTGCTACTACTACTACTACTACTACTACTGCTGCTACTGCTACTGCTACTACTACTGCTACTGCTACTGCTACTACTACTGCTACTACTACTGCTGCTACTGCTACTGCTACTGCTACTGCTACTGCTACTACTACTACTACTACTACTGCTGCTACTACTGCTACTACTACTACTACTACTACTGCTGCTGCTACTGCTACTACTACTGCTACTGCTACTGCTACTACTACTACTACTACTACTACTACTACTGCTGCTGCTACTACTACTGCTACTGCTACTGCTACTGCTACTACTGCTGCTACTGCTACTACTACTGCTACTGCTACTGCTACTACTACTACTACTACTACTACTACTACTGCTACTGCTACTACTACTACTACTGCTACTACTAATACTACTGCTACTGCTACTACTACTACTACTGCTACTACTAATACTACTGCTACTGCTACTACTACTACTACTACTGCTACTACTAATACTACTGCTACTGCTACTACTACTACTACTACTGCTGCTACTGCTACTACTACTGCTACTGCTACTGCTACTGCTACTACTACTGCTACTACTACTACTTCTACTGCTACTTCTACTACTACTGCTGCTACTAATACTACTGCTACTGCTACTACTACTACTACTACTACTACTACTGCTGCTGCTGCTGCTGCTGCTGCTACTACTACTGCTACTACTGCTACTACTGCTACTACTGCTACTGCTACTACTGCTACTACTGCTGCTGCTGCTACTACTACTGCTACTACTACTACTACTGCTACTACTGCTACTACTGCTACTACTACTACTACTGCTACTGCTACTACTACTGCTACTGCTACTACTACTGCTACTACTACTACTACTACTGCTACTTCTACTACTGCTACTGCTACTACTACTGCTACTACTGCTACTGCTACTACTAACTACTAAACTAAACATCCCGAGACGGTGGGTAAACCCAAAGAGTTTTTCCTCAGAAAAAGGGAACTCGTTGTCACAAACAGGCCCCAAAACATTAAGGACAGTTTTAATAAAGCTGGAAGCGACCAGAAGCAGGCAACGGTTGCATCTTTTGAGTGCTCTCTCCTTATCGCGCAAGCCAAAAAGCCACACAACATTGGGGAAACGCTGATTAAACCTGCTTGCATTAAAATGGCTGAGATACTATGTGGACCGCAGGTGGCTAACAAATTTAAGACTGTACCACTGTCCAATAACACAGTGAAAGACAGAATCGACAGAATGGCAGGAAACGTTGAGAACAAAGTCGTCGAAAAAATCAAGACAGGCCCGTTTTCAATCCAGCTGGATGAAACTATCACTGTGGCAGAGGAGGCAATTCTCATTGTATATGTACAGTACATTGAGGAAACCGAGCTAAAACAGGACATTCTTATGTCTGTTAATCTCACAGGCACCACAAGAGGAGAGGACATTTTCAGTGTAGTTGATACGTACTTCACAAAGCACGATATTCCCTATAAGAATGTAGTTGCATGCTGCACAGATGGAGCTGCCGCAATGATGGGGAAAAATAAAGGCTTCAACAGCCGTTTGAAGGAGAAGGCACCCCACTGCTTAGTGTTTCACTGCATGATACACAGACAGGCACTGGCAGGCAAACACCTCTGTGAAGATCTGAACGTAACCTTAAAGACTGTGGTAAAAATAGTAAACTTTATTAAAGCTCGTCCAGTCAACAAACGGATCTTTGCACAGATGTGCGAGAGTGAGGCGCACCAGACACTCCTCCTTCATACCGAAGTGCGCTGGTTTTCCCGGGGCAGAGTGTTGGTGCGTTTCATGGAACTTAAAAACCAAATAAGGGAATTCTTAACCGTTCATAACCAAAAACTATGCGACGAAATGACAGATGAGTTTCTCATTAGGGCATCATATCTGGCGGAGATATTCAGTCTGTACAACGAGGCAAACAAACGCATGCAGGCCGCGGATGCCAGCGTAATGGTGTGCAAAGAAACAGGGGATGCGTTTGTGCGCAAAGTGGAGTATAGAAAGAATAAATTGGCAAAGGGAGACCTGCAACAGTTTCCTTTGCTACAGGAACAGTCAGGGGGGAAGTTACCTGATGCTTTGGCCAGACAGTTCACCGGCCACATGGAGGAGCTTCAGGAGGAGATGCACTCGCGTTTCTCAGATATTAATGAACATGTCTCAAAAGACGCATGGGTGATGGACTCATTTCTCGCAAAAGAAGAGGATGTGGAGTACCTCCAGGCTGAGGATGAGCTTATGGATATAAAGTCTAATTCTCTCTGTAAGCGGTTTTATGCTGAACATGGATACAAGCGGTTTTGGCTTGTGAAAGGACCAGGAGTTGCTCCGAGACTCGCTCATCATGCAACCACCAGATTCATCTTGCCATTTGCCACAACATACCTGTCAGAGACTGCATTCAGCGCTCTGGTCACCATGAAAACAAAGGCACGCAATAGGCTTGATGTGCACAGTGACTTTCATTTGGCTGTCACCAAAGTCACACCAGACATCCCATCACTGGTTCAAGAAATACAGTCTCAGAGCTCTCATTAAAAGACAGGCTGCCTGGACTCTTAAGTTGTGTGTATGACAGTGAAATTAAAAAGAGCTCATAATACAGAAAAAAATGTGTTCCTAAAACTTTAAGTTCTGAAGTTTATATATTGTAATTTTACACAGGTTTTCCCTAATTGTTTCATGCTGCTATTGTTTTTTTTTTATTTTAGCAGTGAATATATTGAAATATAATAAAGATACTGTTTTTCATATAAAATAAGTCATGATGTAATTGTGTGTGGTTGCCAAAGTTTACAATGGTAAAAATGTGGGTCCCTCAAGAAAAAGGTTGGGAATCACTGCTTTAGACGATGCACTGCGGGTCAGGATGTCTCTCACAACATAATCTTCCAACATCAGTACGATTTAAAAGACATGGATAATTATGGTGAGATATTTGGTGAGGAAACTGTTTGTAAACCTCAATGTTACACATATCTGAAAGTTTATTTGACAAATTTTCATACATTGAGGACGATTCTAAAATGGCATGTCGTGAATAGACGTCCATCTATAAAATGTGCTTTACACTTATTATGGTTGATTATGATTGATTATGGAATTATGGCAAAATAATGACAAATCAACACTTTTCAACGTCCCTTTACAACATTATATTCCTTGACACACTCTCCTCAATATCTCACAACAGGCTTGAAGGTATCACTTCAATCCTTTGTGCCTCATTTCTCTCAGTACAGCTCAGAGCTGCTCACATTGGTTAACTGTACAGTTGTGAAATGAGTCTGTTAGGTCCTCTTCAGGACAAGCCCTCTGTTTCTGTCCTCCTGGGTCATACCAGGACACACCAGTAGGGGGCAGGACTCAGGTCTTCACACACACACTGTTTGTGTCTGTCTGTCAGTGTACAGACAACACACAGCACTCTCTCTTGGTATGACTAATGATTAGTGATTGTTTGCTATACAGCAGCATCCTCAGCACTGCCAGCAGTTACTCATAGAGTTTTGTAAACAAGTCTATTTGGAAAGAAGTCAGAGAAGTTCTTGGACAAAAGCTTTGCCAGTCTCATATATCATTCATTCCATCTGGCTGTATCCTTGAGATGTTTGCTTGTGCTGCATGAAAAGGCCTAAAGAGACATTACTGAAGGCGCAGGACACAATACCTGAGCAATTCAAGGGGAGAATATGTATGCCCAATCTGTCTGCTGTGTTGAATACCTCGGTGCAGAAAAAGATATCCAGTTTGTCTGAGCTCGTGCTGAAAATGCTCTTAACTGGTAAACATGTCAACATGCAGTGAACAATACTGTTTTATTCTCTCTGCTACATGTTTGTATTTCTTTTAAATGTGCTGTAGACCTCAGGAACAGCTGTTGTCATAGTGATACCTAAAGCGGATCCAAAGAAATAAAGATAAATATCAACATTAATATCCATGAAATTATATTATAATCTTGCTGTTATTACAATAAGATGACATCTGTCATTGATCATTATGAGAATCATGAGAATCAATTCTGAATTGTTTCTTCATCGTCCAGATAAAAATTGAGATTGAGCCCTACTTAAGACAATCTCATAATTATGAACTAGTCTCTTTCATATCTACGAGATGAAGGTCTCATAAAAAAATATATATATATATTCTACTTTTTTACTCATAATTAAAAGTCAGATTCACGAATATGAGATTATGATAAAGCCTTCTTTTTAGCAGACACAGATGTTGATGCTGGTGATTTCAGTTCTAGATATAGTAGACTGGTATTCATAACTCACACAGATTTCTGACCAGCCCTACACAGCCAAATGTCTGTTTACTAGAGATAGCTGTGGGTGATGATCAGATGGACGTTAAGTTTGAGTTAAACATTGTTTAGGTTGTTCACTGATGTCATGATTGTCTTACTGTTTTGCAGGGATCTGTAGTTATAAAGAGGCACATTTATGAACTTAATCTTTCTTTTTATTTGAAACACTTTTACCACGATTATTGAGACATGTCGCTGAATCAGTGTGCAGGAGTTCTGCAGTAAATAGCCACAGCCATGTGTAAAAACATGTGTTCTGATGTTTTGGTGCTGTGTCTGGAGCCGTGCTTCTTATTGAATGAAGGTGCAATGAGTGGTGGAGCACATGCATCCGTTTGTGGATGGCTAAATGGTTTGTGCACATGCTCCACAATGTCATAGACTAATCGAATCTGCTGCTTGATTTAGTTTTATTCTTGTTAGTTCTCAGACACGAGCATCCCTGCAGTGGCATGGTCAAACAGAATGAAGGATTGGCTGGATTGGTGACCAACACTGGTCTGAAATCAGTTATGCAGTGAAGAAAGTAAAGCCCCTACAATTACAAGTACAAACTTTGGTACATTTAGTGAGAGATGGGCACCAGTGTGCTCATTCAGCATCTATAAATATCATCTCTCCAGTTTTTAATGCAAAAAAAAAAAAACTGCATTGATGTCAGGTCTTTCTTTTCCCTTCTCTCTCTCTCTCTCTCTCTCGCACGCACACACACACACTTGAGCTGCCCATACATTTTGGGGGAAACAAGCAGCATATCGTCAGCGAGGATTAGCTCTGGTTTAAAAGTGTAACTAATTACTTTCTGCTCTGCAAGCTGAGGCCACACTCCAGTGTATCAATGAATATCATTAGATTAGAGGCTCAGTTAACCGAGATGTACACTCTCATCACACTACAGCTGATTATGAGGAGCATGCACACATGTACACACACACACACACACACACACACACACACACACACACGGTTGTATGGGAAGAGGTGTTTTGTCTTTTATTCAAGCTTGAACGTTTTGAACTGTGATCTGGCCTTTGTCCTGCGTCTCCCCTCTGTCTGCAGCTCCATACAGCTCTGTGAAACTCATTCACATATGATACTGATGAATTTAAAAAGACCTCGTTCTTTCAGAAATCTTTGTATTTTATTTCTGTTTTGCACCAGAAATGATGTAATGCCCAAATTTGCTAAACATAATCTTTTCACTCTCTTCAAGAGCGTGCAAAGCTGTCCTGACAATGAGTGAAGGGATTGTCACAGTGAAATGTACTTTACCTTCTGACTACCACAACGTGTGCACCCTTTATGAGAGTTCACCTTCAGTTTGTCCTCCTGAACTGTGGCCAATCAAGCATCTTTGTGAAGCTGTCACCACGTTCCAAGATCTCAGTGCTGAAGCTCAAAAGTTACTTGATTGTTAAGACAGAGACCGATATCATCATGTGAGACTGAGCCAGGTTGTAGCTCTGTGACGCTGTAGTCAGACACAGCAGATATCTTCTAATAGATATTGTTGAGCAATTTCATTATGAATCAAAGTGGTGGACCAACTGTGGACTTCATATCTGCTCATAATCCAAACAAATAAACACAAGGCTTCAAATATTTTGAATATTTTGGGACAAAATTCTATTTTCTAGTTTAAAATGTAACTGTTAAGTGCTTTACTTTGGAAGATCTGTTCTTAACATATGTTTTGGCAGGTTCTTTTCACTGATACATGTCTGATAACGTTAACAAAATAGCCCGGCTCTGCTCACCGATGACATTAGTGAATACAATCAACAGACAGTGGTTCTCCCACAGTGCTTAAAGTGCTCCTCACTGTTTTGTGAGAAAGTGAACTGTTTGTTTTTGCATATAGTCAGAGTGTTTAAGCAGCGATGGGTGTCATCACAGCAGTTTGGCTGAAAAGTAAGGGTGGGGTGAAAGTGATTCATGTGTACACAGAGATGCAGCCAAAGCAGAATAATGCAGCAGAGTGGGAGTTGGACTGGAAGGACTGAAGGGGAAAGAAGATTTCAATTACAAAACCAATAAAGTAGCTGTGTGAAGTGGTGTGGAGGAGAGGAATTACATCTCCATAGTGTTGAATGGCCCGTAGCTCTTCCTGCCTGTGCTATCATTGTTTCCTCCTCCCACCGCTCTCCTGCTTTTAATTGCCATAAACTCATGCATATTCACAACAGGTGTCAAGCCCTTTGCTGGTGATAGATTGAGGTATATGGCCAATTTGCATAGAAATGATGCATTTGTTTTGGTAGGTGCAACAACCAGCTCGCACTGCCCTTCTTCTCTTCACGACCATCTGTCTGCCAACACACACTCATGTTCAGTATGGGAGGGATGATACAAGCAGTCAACACATCTCTGTAAACGTCATGTGCCATATGTTTAAGAGTGAAGTGAAAAATAAATGTGCACCTTATTAATTAATGCTCCACAATCTTACATGAAACAATACATGACAAAAGCTCATATTTACTGTATTAGGTATACACACACACACACACACACACACACAGAGCAGAAACCATGGACTGACAATAAGATACATTTTGTTTGCAGGTTATTATGTTTTGGTACTAAAATGACATCATCTTTGATGCATTGCAAAAATCAATGTTTAACGTGAAGGGGAATCACTCGACACACCCTCTGTGTGGAGACAAGGCCCTGCCACATCTGTAGGCCCGGTGTATCCTCCTGAGGAAAGCTAACCAATGTTGTAGATTGGAGTTACTTCTGCAGCGTTTTATCATGCACATTGTGACCTGTGTGTTTGCTGTAGACTGTAACATGACTGTGCAGACATCAGCTGTAGCTACCTGGTAATGTATGCACAGTTTGTGTGTGTAAGTTCATGTCAGACTCTGACTGATCTCTAGCCTGGAAACAAGTGTGACCGGTTCAGATTTGAAGTCATACGTGACACATTTGGCTGCTCTAAGTGTTGCGTCCAGCCTGCAGGCCCGTCTGGTGCAGGACTGCAGGCTCATGCAATTCAAACGGTAAAACTAGAGAGTGCAGATCAAATATGAATCCAGCTTTTGTTTCTGCATATTGCCACATTCTCACCTCAAAGCTTTTCAGAAACACAGTTTGCTGTTTAGCTGTAATATGAGAAAGTTTGTGACTAGCCATTTCTTTATCCTGCTTGAAAACAGACAAAACACCGCCCCGGCTTGCATGTGTCACACAATTTGTTGCTCTAAATCACAGGTCACTAATAGGCGGACCGCGGCCCGGGTCTGGACCCAGAGCCGGAACCAACATATCATTGAGTTTTATTCAGTTTTGGTGGAGATTACATTTTGACCGGCGACTCTTTTTTTCTGACAGTGTTTCTACACCGCGACTCAGCGAAAGGGACATCCTACCTGTGTCTGAATGGCCGGTACTAGTTGGTTGGGTTTAGACATGAAGACTGATATTGGTCAAGGTGAGGGCAAGAATGTCAGCCAATCACAGGCAGGGTAGGGCGGGCCTTCACTGAATAGAGCGGCAGTGACAGTGACGGAGAGAAAAATATAAAGGAGTGAGGAGACAAGAGAGAGAAAAGAGGTCAAACTGTGAGTCAGTGTGCCATGGCGTGTGCTAAACGGAGGAAGGTTAACACCGAAAACCGACTTTTAATCCAGAAGATTGCAGCCAAGTCAGCCAATAACTTATTATTATTATTATTATTATTATTATTATTATTGTTATTATGAAATTCTCAGTTGAATGTCAAATTGACTTTGCTTTGACTTTTCTTATTTATTTGATGTATTATTTATTATTGTATGTAGCTCTCCAGAGTGTCACTGAAAATAAATATTGTTGACATGACGCTGAATTATAGCTTTCTTTGTTTGATTTGAGTCGTTGACTTCACACAGTGCAGATGTTGATACAATGACAATGCTGCTTCGATATATATAAAATAATTGTAACGTATAACTAAATTATAATGCAACTTAAACATGATGATGCTGCGGACCTGAACATGAGGAAACTTTCTCAACCGGACCTCCTGAAATCATGATTGACTTCCCCTGCTCTAAATGGTTGTATATCTATCCCATCATGTCCAGAGGTGTTTTAGTCTGCAGTGTTGATAACGCACCTCAAATCAAGAAAGAATGTAGATGATGTCGGAACTCATCACAAACAGTTCTCTCTGTTCTTTTCCTCCAGCCTCTTTCAGTTTGAGTGTGATGCTTGTGTGTATGTTCCTTCGCCTCAAAATGTTCTGGCACAATGCAAGGCTGTGCCATACTTCAAATTTGTCAAGATATATATACATATATGCCAATTATCCAGATAAAGGTTTGATGAATATGAAAATGTTGTGACTCATATCATTTGACCTTCAGATTTACCAGATCTCATCACATCACATCTCTAGATGTAACATGCTCTCCACCATCATCATCAAAACACTAAAAGAAGGAGAGATGTATACATACACGTTTCTGACAGCTTGTCCTTACTTCATCTGTGTCTGTGTCCTCATCAATAGCTGCCATGACCTCCCTGTGTGGGCAGGAAAGTGTTCAATATCTAGCTCAGAGTACAAAATTGTGTGTGTGTGTGTGTGTGTGTGTGTGTGTGGACTTGTGTGTAATCCTCCCTGCGTTCAGAGCGAGCTCATTCATTCAGGTTCATAACATGTTTGATGACAGATCCATGAATAAGCAATCAGCAGCCTCGGGTTGTTTTGTGCTCTACCTATTGATGATATGCAGCAACCTGCAGTGACTTCCCCACTCCAACAACATTTAGGAATTCTGGGTAATCAATACGTTTGATGTCTCCAGCTGAAATATGTATGACTGATATCAATATCAAAGCTCAGTATGCATGTCGTGTTCATTCTCATCATCTGAACTCCTTTGAAATGTGTTAATTAGTTTCAGTTTGTTAACTGCATATTGCTTTGAACGTCATTTCACACTAGCAATTTACTGATTTGCTTTAGACGAAAAAAATAAAATAAAAGCATGACGTTCAATATCAAATCCCTCATTTGGTTTATCAGGTGGAATATTGGGCCCTGTGATAGATTTCATTTGATTATATTTGCGTCTGCTCGGCACCAACATGTACAACGGTTTAATTAAAGGAGGGGAAAGCCTAAACGTGAATGTAATTGAAGAGTAAATTGAATTATTGTATTTGTTCAGTCGTGTTGCCCTGTGGGTGTACTCTGGATTTCATTTTACCCAGTTAAAACTCCAGAGAACCCAGCTCCCAGACATGACACTCACACACACCAAAAAGCACAACACACACACGTAAACAATGTTAATTTTATTGCATCAGTGACATGCATTTATGAAGCCCCCTAGGCATATAAAATTAAAGCCTTTCACTTATTCATTTGATGCACTGCAGTTTAATAAGTTTACTTTCAGCGTCTGGTGGTGGGGGAAAAAAGAAATAAGAAGAAAAGCATTTAGGGGAAGAAATCTAAATTAATTGGCAATTTTGTATGCAGATATGAGCAGATACAGAGATACTGCGGCTCCTTTGTATTTCACTGTGGTTTGTTAACAAACACACACACACACACACACACACACACACACACACACACTCCACGAGTCATCCACTTTAAACCACTCTATCAAGCCCACTGACTCAGGGGCAGAACTGCTGCTCAGTCCACTGCAAATGAACACCAAGGCTGCAAAATATATATATACATCTTTTCAGTTCACTGGCGTATTTTTAAGCAGCAGTTGAGTTCATTTGAATATTTTATTGGGGCCAAACACTGACTGGGTTTACAAAAAGGGAATTACAACCCTGCTAACCCTGGTTGTCGCTTTCTCTTGACCCTGTCTGCGATGTCCAAAACTTTTTCAGTATTATACAGTTTTTAATGTTTTCAGTCTGATTTGTCCTTCTGGCACAAGCAAACAAAGAAACAACTCTGAGATCTTCTGCAAAATATGTTAACTCATTGTTTTAACTCATTTTCTTTCCCATATATTTACGAGGAAACATAACTTACTCCTGGACTGTGATCACTTAACATATTATTTTATCTGGGCATGGAGGTGTACAGTTTCTCAGGGCTGCTCTGGCTGTAAATCGCCTGTTTTGCAGTTTGCAGGTTACTTTGTCAGCTGGCTTTGCGCTATTGCGAACAAAACACAAGTGTAAATGGAGTGGAAATGTATTAGCTTGCTTAACGACTTCAGCAGCTAACGTGAGCCATGATTTATGAATTTATGTACAAAGACAAACAGTGTTGATTTTAGTCAACAATAAATAATATTAAGGTACAAAGCAAATGTGGAACTAATAATTGCTTTCTACTAGCCAAGAGCTATCCAAGGCAGGGGCTAAGTAGCTAACTGTAAAAGCTAAGCTGCTGTGGGTCAGATGGCTGGTGGTGGCTCGGCTGTGAGGTGTTTTGTCCTGTTCTGTCAAATTTGTTACCACTTTACAGGAGCATCTTTTCTTTTTCTGGGTTTCACTACTGTAGCACACTTTACTGCGATATCATTCAAACGTCTGTCCATGGGTTTATCTAATACACTGCTGTATAAGCCATGAATTGTGCCCAAGCTTCTCTTAAGGATTCATGAATCTGCAGAATCTGCAAGGTTCTTTGGCTATAAAGTTACAAAGTACGACAATGTCAATATCAAGTCATAAATAACATTTAGTTTGAAGACATTGTTTCAAAGAAGATCATGATTTGGTAAGCAGTTATACAGTAATTAGCCATCATTTTATGTTTTATCACATGTAAAGCAGAAATGCTCGAACCTGTCACCCCTGTGTCCAACCCATTAATACACTGTGTATCAATATTAATACAGTGTGCATTAATGAGCTAAAAAAGAAAAAAAGATATATATATTGAAACTGCACTGGAATTCTTTTAAGTATACTAGTTGTGAAAGCAACATTAAAGACTGCACATGCAGTCTTTAATGTTGCTTTCACACCAGGATAGTCCGGGGGACTCGGTTCGATTGGGCGGGGAATGTCGAAAAATGTCACAGCTTCATTTGGTTTGGTTCACTTTCACACTGCACTGGCAGACCAAACCGCCTGCACAACGTCATGCAGTTACAACAGCTGCTCATTTGGGGGCGGTATTGCCCAAAACAAGCACTGACCAGGAAGAAAAAAAGCACCAGGAAAAGAAAACCGGGCTCATCGATTGGCTCTCTGATCTTTGGTTCGCTGGATCATCTGTTTGCTTTCCCACTCTAAGCGAACCGCACCAGGGTTCTTCACTTGCAAGTGGACCGAGACCCACTTTTTCAGGCGGACCAGAGTTTTGATGAGCTTTAACACCTGCCCAAACAAACCGGACTATCTGAGGAAACAAACTCTATTCTGTTTAAAGTGGACCAAACAACGCTGGTGTGAAAGCACCCTAAGTGAGCTATACAGATATATATCATCATATTATTAGTACAGATGTAGCAACTCAAAAGTTCCCCTGTTTCCATGACGGGTCCGTGGCTGGTCCGTGACTGGTCCTTGACTGGTCCTTGACTGGTCCTCGGGGGTAATGTGATCCCCCGCGATGACGTAGTCAGTGAGGCCCCGACTGGAAACGCCCCTAAGCAGCCTGGGTGAAAACCAGCTGCAATGCCTCATTTGTTCACGGGGAGGAGCAGTGATTTTAAGGTTCTGCTCTCACCATAGACTGTATAAAGACACATCTGAACAGATACGCTGGGGATGCTGGGGTGAGCGGGTGAGCGGGTGAGCTGATCAGCTGAGGCAGAGCACAATCATGGATGTGGCTAGTGGTGCAACGGATCATTGTTGGTCCGTGATCTGTTCAGATCGCTCCCCACAGATCACTCCCCACAGACCGGCACCAAGTGGTCCGCGGATCGGTTGATGGAAAAAAAAAAAAGTTGTGATAAGATAACAGTGAGGCACCGCTGCAGCCGCTCGTATCTGCAGCTCCATGTCGTGCACAACAACAACAACATGCATCCGCATTTTCCCCAACCAGAAGCCCTGGATGACCAGCCAGGTCAGGATGCTCCTCAAGGACCGCAACTCCGCCTTCAGGTCGGGCAATACAGAACTGTACAGTGCTGCCAGAGCCAACCTGAAAAGAGGAATGACTAAAGCCAAACAGGATTACAAAACCAAAATAGAGGATCATCTCTCCAACCACAACCCACGGCAGATGTGGCAGGGCATCCAGGACATCACCAACTTCAGGGGGCAGAACAACACGGCTGTGGACTCAAGCGACCAGCTGGCAGAGGAGCTGAACACCTTCTTCGCACGCTTCGAGATCCCAACCCACAAACCTGCAGCCATACCCCAACCACCCCCCAGCTCCCACACACTCACTGTGCAAGCACAGGATGTGAAACGGGAGCTCCGCAAAGTCAACCCCGGGAAAGCCACTGGACCAGACGGGGTTCCTGGGAAAATACTCACAGCCTGTGTGGACCAGCTTGCACAGGTTTTCACCACCATCTTCAATCTCTCCTTGGCACAGGCATCCATCCCAGCCTGCCTGAAGTCTGCCACCATCATCCCCGTCCCCAAGAAAACACTCACATCCAACCTCAACGACTACCGTCCCATCGCGCTCACACCCACCATCACTAAGTGCCTGGAGCGGCTGGTCCTCAAGCCCTGTAGCCATCAGGGTTTGCCCTGATGGCTACAGGGCAAACAGATCAACCGAAGGCGCCATAGCCATCGCCCTTCACACCGCACTGAGTCACCTGGAACATCAGGAGAGCTACGTCAGGATGCTCTTCATAGACTTCAGCTCAGCCTTTAATACTATCATCCCTGACATCCTGGTTAGCAAGCTGTCTGACCTCGGACTTCCCCCACTCACCTGCAGTTGGATAAAGGACTTCCTTACTAACCGGGCCCAAACAGTCAAACTCGGCCCCCACCTCTCCTCCACCCGAACACTCAGCACGGGCTCCCCACAGGGGTGTGTGCTGAGCCCCCTCCTCTACAACCTCTACACCACCGACTGTAGACCATTGTGAAGTTTGCTGATGACACGACTATAGTGGGGCTGATCTCAGGAGGAGACGAGTCAGCCTACAGAGAGGAGATCGTGCAGCTGTCCGCGTGGTGTGCAGCTAACAATCTGGCTCTGAACACCACGAAGACTAAGGAGATCATCCTGGAGTTCAGGAAGCACAGAGCAGATCCGTCTACCCTCACCATCAATGGCGACTTAGTGGAGAGAGTGCACACTTTCACCTTCCTGGGCACCACCATCTCTGCTGACCTGTCCTGGTCTGCTAACACCAAGGCTGTCGTCAAGAAGTCTCAATAGCGTCTGCACTTCCTGAGAGTGCTCAGGAAGAATAACATCAACCAGAAGCTGCTGTTAACCTTCTACTGTTCCTCTATCGAGAGCATCCTGACCTACTGCACTTCGTTGTGGTTCTCCCTCTGCACTGAGGCAGACCGGAAGAAGCTCCAGAGAGTAGTCAAGACAGCGCAGAAGATCGTGGGCTGCCCCCTCCCCTCCCTCAAAGACATATACACATCTCGCTGCCTCAGCAGAGCACAGACCATTATCAGAGACAACACCCATCCCGCCCACCACCTGTTTGACCTGCTGCCCTCTGGCAGACGCTACAGGTGTATTAGAGCCAAGACAAACAGACTCAGGAACAGTTTCTTTCGGAAAGCCATCACCATCATGAATGCACACATGCACCAGCCCCCCAACATGCAAAAATCTCTTGTGCAATAACTTTACCTTCACAAACTTCCTGTGCAATAATCTTACCTATGTGTCACATGCAATAACCTAATGTGCAATAATCCCGTCATGTAACATCCTGCTCTTACCATTTGCTATGCAAACACCAGCAGGATGCAGCATTCACATTTTATGAATACCTTACGTATTTTTGTATAGCCTCTATATTTTTTAGCATTGTATTTGTATTTATATTGTGGTTTTTATCCTATATTAGGACCAGCACCTCGTTGAAGCCCCCTGTAATTTCGTTGTGCTTACAGTATGTCTGTTGTACAATGACAATAAAGCTTTCTATTCTATTCTATTCTATTCTATTCTATTCTATTCTAGTATACGGTAGTCAAACCAGCTGCATTTTCGGCTCTGTGATTTGTGTGACACTAGGAGACCAAAAACAAAAGGTTTAGCAATGAGAATGCTAATGAGGTGTTTGTACGGGCTTGGCCTAAACCATGCACTGAATACCTGCACAACTGCAAAAATCTTCCAAAAGGCTGTTAATCACCAGTTATTCTTCCTCTTTAAATGGAAATTCACAAAAAAAAAGTTCTTGCTGCATGGAGTTTCATTTATGGTTCAATTTATTTATGCAGGATTTAACCTATGGGATGAACAAAAATGAAAATACAGTATGAGTCATCCTCCTGTTTATGAACACACTCAAATCACAAGGCTACTGTATAGTATACAGTAGTCAAACCAGCTGCAATTTCGGCTCTGTGATTTGTGTGACACTGCACCAAAAAGCCCATTAAGTGCAAACAAAAGGTTGAGTAATGAGAATGCTAATGGGGTGTGTAAGCTACGTCATCTCCAGGTAGAACAACTGTAAAAAAGATTCTGTGAGAGAGGTGCCATCTCCTGGTTGTCCCCTGTAATTAAATGAATAGGTGGAGTTACAGTAAAAAATAGACACGCCCAGAAGAAGGAGGGGGTCATTCCAGCCGCTGGAACTTGGCTGGAAGACGCCATTCAGCTAGCTTTCAGCTTGAAGGGGAACTTTTGAGTTGCTACTACTGTATAAGGTGTGTGACAAAGCAACCCAATAAAAAACTAAATTTCTTAGAGTGAAATGTCAGCAGAGATTTTCAAACGTGTTCAGATTCTGACATTGCGACACACTACTTCCATAGCTTCAGGGACAGGGCTGCAAACACTCTGACTCCTTTAGATTAGACTAAAGTTTTGGGGGACAGCTCAGAGAAATGACATAAATACAATCAGCTGCATGTCACTTTGACTTCTGAAGAAAAAAGCTCTTTAGTTGTGTGTCTTTGTGTCATTTTGTAACATTGTCCATGATTTCAAGGTAAAGAAAAAAAAAAACAAGTAATGGTTTGTAGTTTTGTTTTGGCCTTGAAAGCCTTTAATTGAATGAGTCTGAGTGAGTTCCACAGTGAGTGTTTTGGACTGCGTTGCAGGTCAGAACAGAGCAGACTATGTGAGGTCTGTAGCTCCAGTGTTGTAAATGAGATTTGTTTCCCTCCAAACTCTGAGATCACACAGCTCTCTTAAGTGTGTGTTGCAGTCTTTTCAATCAGGGAGCAGATAGTGTTACGCCTCAGCTGCTTAGAAAATACAAAGTCCTCTCATTTCCCACAGTCCCAGCATGCATTAGGGTGAAAAAGCAAGGAGACACTCTGGATGGATGAAGGGTCCATTCCAGGGCAAAAAGCCATGACACACACATAGATTGGAATTGAGAGTGTGCAGTTCACCTGAAATGCATGTCATACACATTTCACATCAATAAAATTCACACCACTGATTTGGTTGAGCTGCAGCAGCTACAGCAGCTCAGCGTTTAGCCCTGTCACCTCACGTCAAGTAAGTCTTAGCTTTGGGTTTGATTCCACCGTCGCTGTTAGGAAATGCTGACTGTGCCTTTGGCTGTCAGTCCACATTATGATCACCTGTGCAGTACCTGACCAGCTAACTGACTGCTGTTGAAATGTATTTTTTATGTTGGCCGGTTCCAATATTACCACCCACCAGGAAGCAAATGCCACCTGTATTTGTCTGTGGTGGATAAATCAGAAAAGGTCATGACCACATTGGCCGCTACATTTTGTACAGGACCCATGAGGCTGCTCAGAACCGAGTTGCAATGGTGGAACTTTACTCAGATTAAACTCTTAGGGGTCCTGGTAGCTCCCCTGGTAGAGTGTGCGCCCCATGTACAAAGGCTCAGTCCTTGCTGCAGCAGGCCAGTGTGTGATTCAGTGGCTCCTGTGCAATGACAGTCAGTTCCCTGTCCATTCCATTATCAATCTTTGGCATTATATTGTGACATGTGTACGATATATAACACCTCATGTTTCTTTAAACACAAAAGTTGTACTTTAAACGTGATGAATACATTAAAATGTGCCTCTCGCTCAGCTATGCTTACTAAAAATGGGGTGTGGCTCTGCTGCAGTCCACTTTAGATGGTGATGGGAAACACTTTGACATTAAGATGACAGGAGCTTGCACACTGTGGCACCACGGAAGTGAGAAAAGGCTCTTGCAGCCGACATATCACACTGTTTACCTGAGACTGTCAGATTTTTACATTCAAATGACTTTCACTGAATAACTCATAACTCATTTAGACTCATAGTTCTTAACCTTCTCTGCACTGTGACCTCTGTATTCACTTTTAAAATTCTCATTAGTCCTGCAACTGCAGGGTTGTTAAGCTGTCATGTTCATTTCAGTTTGGCGTTATTTTGTTCTCATTCCAGATCTCACAGAGAGCTTCGAAGGTATTAAATAGAAACCATATTTTTTTTTAATTAACACAATTAGGGATGGATAATTTGCCTGTAAATATTGTCTGTGTGTGCAGAGCTGATTGACTTGATTCCTCTGTGCCGCACAGCTCCATTGTTGTCCAAAAACTATTAAAAACACATCAATGAACCACACACTGGGTGACATGTTCTTTCATTATCATGAACAACCACACTGCAGTTTATTTTGACTCAATCTCACGTACACGTTCCTACTGCTGTAAATACTCACCACAGCAGCAAATGTGGTTAATTAATCCACTGCTGAAAATAGTTCCCAACAAGTGTACTGTACCATCTTCATCTTCAGTGGTTTAGGTAGGTTTAGGTGGATCTGTAAGTATGGAGAAAGTAACCAGCCTTATAATGAACATCTTCAGTTGTATAGAGTAGGTAGGTGTCCATCCATACGTTACTCTGTGCATTTCAATCTGCACATATACAAAAAAAACAAAAAAACTAAATGTGACAAAGTACAATGGAAACAGACTTGGTGAATGAATCATAGTGGACAGGAAGCATGTGACTAAAAGATCCACTGAAGCTTCCACACCAATGAAGAAACAAAAAAGAACAGAAACATCAGATCTGCATGGAGTGATGATTAGTGTACTGTTCTCAACTACGCTGGTTTGAAACAGGAAGCTGAGCTCCTTTAAAGAGCTCCTCCAGTGAACGTAGCAGGATTTCAATGACGAAAGGGTCAAACTGAAATAAACTCAAATTTCATATCTTCATATATGAACTAGTGCTGTCAATCGATTAAAATATTTAATCATAGTTAACTCGCGATTAATCGCAAATTAATCGCACATGTCCCTTGAATTATCATTTTAATACCCTTATCAACATGGAAAAGTGGATAGGCTTGCTTTGTGCAAATGTTTTTTTATTGCAAACCACAACAACAACATGTAGTGTTACAGCCATTCACGTCTGAAGCAAAATCTCAAACAAAGCAACACTATCAATAAACAGATGACAAAAAAATAATTGCAACGTTTTAAAACTGAACTTTCCATTCATAATTTTGTTAGCAGCGTCCATTTCAGCATCTCGTGCTCGACATCCACACAATACGGTAGCGTGGGGCGCGCTTATTGTTTTGCTTCCGGTTCACAGCTGGATCCTGTAGTTTTTCTAACGTTACTAGCAGTGGCCACAGCTTATGAAAAAACTACAAGTTCACTAGGTCACAAAGAGCGTTAATCTCGCGATAAAAAAATTAACGCCGTTCAAATTGTTTTGCGTTAACGCGTTAATAACGCGATATTTTTGACAGCACTAATATGAACATATCAAAGGAAACAAATTTGTCT
Source organism: Argyrosomus regius (assembly GCA_946959425.1). Taxonomy (NCBI): domain Eukaryota; kingdom Metazoa; phylum Chordata; class Actinopteri; family Sciaenidae; genus Argyrosomus; species Argyrosomus regius. The sequence continues at coordinate 92,346 of CAMPSB010000072.1, forward strand.
TTGAAACCTTCAGCAAACCTTATTTGAATCTTATCCAGACCCCACGTTGAGAAACAATGAAGTGCAATAAATCCTTAGTCCTTTAAACAGGTAGACCATAAAGCTAGTGTTATGCAGTATTACTATTGTCATTCATGTTTTGCCTCCATGACATTCTCGCTCTGCAGTCTGTTGCCATGTTGACCTTGTCCTTTTTGGTTTTGTCTGTTTTTGGTGACATACATCAGGTGATCTGATGTAAATTCTGCAGTTCGATTTGTTTGCACACTCAGTGGGTTAAACCTTTTTGAAAACATCAGCTTTAAAAGTTGCTCTTTTGTCAGTGGGAAAAAGTTTGATGGCGAGATTTCACATCACACTCAGAAATTCAATCAAGATTAGTGTAAGCCTTCTATAAGCTTCAGTAATTAGTGCTCCTCCAAGCAAGGCAAGCTTACCATTCAGCTAAATAAGGGCTGCTGCACCAGGCTTAGAGTAATTGCCTTACTCTATAAATCTTCATTTCTCTTACACTTCATCCATTGCATCCAAGTGAATAAGAATTTAACGTGCATATATTGGTGCTGTTTTTTCTGTGTGGCTTTAATCTCAGGGTAACATGCTCCACAAAGAGGAAATGATACTGTGTTATGAATGTCGACTGTGTATATATTTCCCGATGTGGGAAGAGAAGGCATGGTGAGTTCTCACCTCCCTATCTGCCCTTGGTGTTGTTTGTTGCAGATGTGCAAACATTGCATACTAATTTGAATTATATTATTATGTGTTTGTATGCTGTCACACATAATTAACACTAAAACAACACAATCTTTGCCAAAAATCCAGTAGCACTGATTGTTTACTGTTTGCATGGTGCCAGCATGTGCCTCTGAAACAATGTTTCAGAGGTGTTGCCACCTACAGATTAGCTTCTACATAGTTATTTATGATACAAAAATAATGACAAGAATGAAATCATAATGATTAAGTGATTTGATAATATTCCTGTCCTCTGATGCACACCTAAAAACCGTGTGTGTGTGTGCAGGCTGCAGATGGATTATCTCTGTTTATCACAAATGAAATGGCACTGGATTAAATGTGTTCACTGGTATTTTTGACCCCTAATTAAAAAAAAAAAAAAAAAAAAAAGACTAAAAGTGTGATGTTCCATTAATGTCCCCTAGAGGCTGCAGCCTTTTCTACACTGCAAAACACCGAACTTTTAGAGCCTTACAGGGAAGATGGATAAAAGCTGATGCTTCATGCTGAGTGAACAACAGAAAAGGCTGTAAAGGGTCATGTGGTCACTCATTACTGCCATGAAAACATATGTTAGATTGTGAGATTTCTTCAGTGCAAAATTTTGTCCTCACATTAAAATGATGTGTTGAAAATGCAAAGGGTTCATATATACTCAATGCATTTCATTCTAATCTACCAGTTCAATTGTAGTACTCCAACAGTTTTGCCTGATTGGTGGCTCTAGAGGGAAGGTCATGGGAGTTATTAAAAGCTTTAGGACTGATCGCACCAAATTTCATGCTAATCTGATTCTGTCGTTAGCTAAATTTTGTCAGAGTGAACCCAGAAGAGTGCGTGCACCTTTTGTAGCTACTCATTGTTTTCTTGAGTGAAAAGCAATTCCAATTAAAGAGTTTCACCAAAACATCATTTCATGTAGAAACTAAATATATAGATAGGACTGCTGCCCACTGCTATCCTTCAATTACAGCTACACTTAGAAATGTTACTTTTGAAAGAAACCTTACATTTTCATCAACATAATGAGGAAACAGGAGCAGGGTCCCCAGTGGTTCTGCTACCCTCACCCGTAGAATCACCATCAAAGCCAAATTCCACATATGCACAACAATATAATTAGTAGATTCAAATTGAATTTACAAATTCATGCTCCTCAGAGGATGAACTGATAGTAATGAGCCCATGAACTTTTTTCATCACCCTCGCCCTGCTGGCAGTGGAACTATATGGGCCTATAGTATGTGGGTCCAACATGTGTAATATGCCAATGGCATGAAAATACCTGAATTCATGTTTACCACTGTCAGGAGAATAATCTGCTTTTCTCATCCAAAGAATGTTGCTCTTTTCTGATTCTGTTGCTCTAATTAACATCTGCTCGCCAACTCCATGTTTTGATGTTGTTCGACTTACTGGAGTTGAATGAAGATGAGTGATTGGCATACTAATTCTACATCAGCGGGACTACATTTTCTTTTCTCTGTGACTCTCAGTATCCTGAGGCAAACCTCATTTCTTCTGAGAATTCTTTCCATTCCCTCCTGTTGAGCTCTGGCTGTAAAGTCAAAAAGAAAAATTGGATAGTTACTCCATTTTTTTTTTTAAAAGTATTGTCAGTAAGAGAAGCAGATGCAGAGGTTATTCTGTTTACTTTGGCAGTGAGTGATTACAAGTTATATATGATGTTTGGAAAGTCTGTTAGGAGAGCAGCCCTGTGTATCAGCTGCACACTGTATTTTCTGCATTTTGTCAGCATGCTGACATGCCTAGAGCCTCACACAGCTAAAATGGCTGTAACTCCATATCTTTGGCCATGAAGGACAACTTATCTTCAATGAACATTTGTTCAAGAAACTCTGGAACCATCGCAACATTTGTCTTCCATGCTGTACTTAGAGACAGTGATACAGTAGCATCAGAAGGCACAAAGAGGTATGGACACAAGGACATGTGAGTGTTTTATTTATAAAGGGATTTAATTAAAACACAAGTAGAGATGAAGACTGCATTCAGAGAAAATTGTGGTAGTTTTTTCTTGGCTGAACCAAATAAACTGTCTAAAGTAAGTGTTTGCAAAGTAACTGTACTACATCAAAGCAAGTAAGGTGAGAAACGTTTAAGCCACGTTCAGACAGGAACAGGAGAGAGAGAGAGAGAGAGAGAGAGAGAGAGAGAGAGAGAGAGTTCCTGATTGTTTCACAGCAGTTACATTCAGCAGGTATAGACACGCCCAATCAAAAAAACAACACCAGCTAATGAGTGCTTCTTTGGTAAAAATCTCCAAAGAGCCTCTAAACTGGTGAATGTGAACATCACATAGAGTGGATCTTTTTTTTCCTCTGTTCCCTCTTAGCACCATTTAGAGCTGCCAGTGTGTGAAGTTGCCCAAAGCTGCCTGAATCATACAAGAGCTCAGTGAGGGGGCTGTAATCATGACCTCTCTGAAGAGGGTTCTACTTATCTGTATAATTTGCAGTTTGGAGAACCCTTGAGGCCTGATGTGAGCTAAAGGCCGTTTTGTGACACTCTGATCCAAGGCCTCACACCATCTAAAAAAATCCCAGCAGGAACACTAAAAAGGTAACCCATGAGCTTCAGACCATAGACAAATGTGGAGAGGTTTTAATGCACTTTTCACGCAACAGATGGCTTCTGTTGATGCTCGTGTTTCTAAATCACTTCATAAAAGCTCACTGTCCACACTGAAAAACCATGAAACAATAGACAAAGGCCTTATTATCCTCTGTTGTCTGCAAGGTTACTGGATGGATTTAATTTTGGTGGACGCAGGCAACGATACCAAGCTTGGATGCTACAGTGTCACATGATGGGGAACAAAGAACATGACTTGCATTATTTTTATTGATTTATTTAGTTTTGGCTCTGGGCCACCCGGTCTCTCTCTCTGTGTCCTGCAGAGGCAAAAAAAACCAAACAAAAGAACAATTATTTTTTAAATTTCTTTTCCCCCCAAAGAGGGTAAATTGCTCCAGCAACTTTAGCCTGGCCTTGTGCAATGTCCTTTGGGAATTGCGACACCAAAACAGAAAAGGGAACCACTGGCAATGAAACATGTTCCGGCATTAAACATTTTGTTTTGATATTGTTTTGCATTCTGATCAATGATGATCTTTACATTTTTCTTCACATCAGTCTTTATCAGTCAGTCTCAGTGGTACTCTACACCGACAGTTTATCTGTACTTCTTTTTTAGTCACATTTGTTTTCATGTTTGTCAGCGTTTGGGTGTGTCAGGAAGTTCTTTAAAACATTGGTTGTGTTTTATCTGCCAACACTTGTTTCGGTTTTTACAAGACCGCAGTTTCAATTCCAGTGTTTTATATGTATATGATGATGTGATATCGCTTCAATCAGTCCTAAAAACGAGGTGATACTGTGTCATGATGTAAATCTGTAGATCAGGAGTTTCACTCCAAAAGAGGTTCCTGTGACATATAGTTTTTTTAGTATTATAGTTTTTAGTTCATGATAAATTAAGAAAATCACCTCTGTGTGAACCACAGACCTCAATAGGCCAGATACTTTAAGGTTTTAGTACTACACTTTATTCCTGGACAATGGCATCATCCATTAACCAAATGAATAACATTTTTAATTTTTCTGAAGCCACAGTAGCAGAAAAAAAAACACACAGCTGGGGAAATGAATTGACAGTCAAAGTGCATTTTCAGAGCAGAGATGCAGATGAAGTGGTTAAAGGGAGTGACTCCTCTCTAAATTGTTGCCGCTGTAGTGATTTGTTTGTACTGTGGTGCGCGTGAATTGTTGAACCGCCCATAAATGCTGCCAAACAAGTCCCAGACAGCCAATGTTGAATTCATTTGCTATTCTGTCTGGATGCCACAAAGAAACAGTAACAGTGATGTCTGTCACCCTGCATCATATTTCCATCTTGAGGTAACAATTTTACTGCAGAGCTCCACTTGCCGATTACAAGAGGAGCACAGGGGAGACGCATTCTGTTCTGCTTCATATGTGATGAAAACAAGTACGCTAATCCCTGACTTAAGGTGACACTGTCATTTCTGATATATGATACTGTACGGGACAATCTTTCTCTAAATTCTAATACTTTCTCTGAATTCATGAGCGATAAATACACTCTTGTTTAATTCAACACCTTCAGCAGTTTTGCTGCTACAGCCATACTTGTTTTGGCATGACCAGTAGCTTATCGTGGCTAAAGGTTGCTAATATTAGCACACATTATATAGACTTAAGTCACTTTACTGACTTTATTACTTGTGCAATATGCAGCGTGTTCTTGTTTGTCATGCATAAATATGTTGATGTTTTTGTCACAAAAGTAATTGCAGGCATAACTCGACATGGATGAATTCATTCCTCATATTCTCCACTAAGCTGAATACAGTTTGCCTGAAACTCAGAATATAGTGTCTATAAAGTGAATTCCTGGATATTAAATATGACTCTTTTCCTGTCGTTCCCAGTAATATTTGTTTTAAATGTGCTGAAGTGGCATCACAGGTTAAGCTACATAAGAATAAACATGTTAGGAATGCAGTTCAGGAACAAAACTTTGCACTCATCTCTTCAGATGTTTGATTTGAAAGAGAACTCTGATAACTAATAATTATAGATCTTCTAAATATCCTCTCCTTGCTCTGTCTGTGGATGTCTCTTGTTCCTCAGTGACTCACTGATTGTTATTTGATGTGTTTTAACTGTGCGCTCTCCTTCATGCCTCTCGGTGCATGTTGAACTGTTTTCTCTCCTGCTCTGCTCTCTGCTGGACGCTTACAGAGCGTAACCATCGTCTCTGCTTCTCACAGCAGTAGGTTTTATGTTGTGTTACAGTTTCATTTCCTCACAGTGAATATCTGCTATTGTGTGCATGTGATGGACCGTGATGTGATCTAAATGTGATTCAGTTACCACCAAGTCTCAGATCATTTTCACTCTGTGTCTGGCTGTCAGTGCGCCGATGCTCGATTTGTGTATTGGACGTCTCTTTTGCGGTGAGGCTTATTTACATTGAAATTTTACACTAAATGTATGCACTGTACCTCATTTAAGTAAAGGGACATTCTCCTGCCAAAGTGTAACCTTTGGACTGGATTTTGGATTTCAATTTTAGGAGATCTTCTAAATTAATTATGTCATAATTATAATTATTGTGAATTTCCCCATTGTGGGACAATAAAGGTCTATCTTATCTTATCTTATCTCTAATTATGTCACATGTCATGTCAACATCCTAAACACAGTGGTCAGTACCTGCTCTTCCTCTCTCATCTCCATCACCCTCTCTCTCTCCCTCTCTCTCTCTCTCTCTCTCTCTCTCTCTCTCTCTCTCTCTCTCTCTCTGTTCATCTCATCTCATATCTCAAGCTGAACTCTGATCACCATTACACACAAACTGAACTGAGGACTGAGAGTTTATCAGTCTACCATTGGTCGGGTGGCATTAATGCCATTTGGCCAGCATGCTGTTTAATTCACTCAGGTGAAACTAACTAGCTGGCATCATGATTGATGGAAACTGTTTATTGTGGCGTGATCACAGGGGGGATATTCGTCACATGATTTCTGGGGATTTGCACCAGTACAGTGGATTCAGCTGTCTGTACAGTTTTCTGAAGTCGTTGATATAATTATATAACTACTATGTTGAGTAAAGCAGTAACGACAAAGATCATCCACTTCACCAAAGTTATTGTTTTTGTAAATATTTTCAAACTTTTATAAAGTACACCTCTCCATGGAGAGAGCTTGAGTGTACTGACTGTGGCCCGTGCTGCTTTGTTAGATAGAATACATGTGCAGACAGTGAATTCTGGGACTGGTCGCTGGAGTTCTTTCATCTTTCAGCTGCTACACATGCTTACTGTGTGTCTGCTGGACAAGTAAATAAGAAGTTTGTGAACAACACCTTCATGAGGTGATATTATGCCATTGTTCCATTTAAAGGTTGTTCTGCTGCACTCGAGTGGCCAAAAAAAAATCAATGAATGCAGGTTTATTGTCGACAAGTCACTAAGCTGTTTGTCGAGTTTCTGAAAAAAACCCAGATGACATTGAGTGAGAGGCAGGATACACCGTGGACAGTTGACAGGGTTGAAGAGTCACCTTTGGGCAGCGGTACGAAGCCGGAGTACCCAGAGAGAATCCACGCACACACGAGGAGAACATGCAAACTTCACACAGAAAAGTCTCACAAGTTCTCCAGCCACAGACGGGTCAGCTTGCAGGTTCAAACCCAGAACCTTCATGTGCCTTCAAAACACATACTATGGCAGACAGTGATACAATTCAGGCCATTTCAATAAGTAGAAAAAAACATAATCACATAAAAGGTCTACACAAAGTGCATTTAATGAGTTTGCATGTGTCAAATTTGAAATCGTGCTACATACGTTTCCAACAATTGTGTCAATATCACATGACACTGGCAAAAAGTAAACATGACGCATGATGGCAGAGCTGCCTCGGTTTTCAGGCTGTGAAGTACACTTTTATTTATTTTCCTTTCTTTTTCAGCACCTGCACTGTAGACAATGTAGACAAACAGTCCATAGTCCAGATGTGCCATTACTGTGCACGTTTGATTGGTTACTTGGATCCTGGGGAAAAAAATACTTAGAATATGTTTGAAAAAAGTTAAATATATTCAGATCATGCCATAGCTGCCACAGCTGGTTGGTGTTACAGCTGAGGTCTCACTCAGGACTAGCATTTTCCATTTTGATAGACTGAACCGCTCTGCTCATATTTCTGTTTGGCTTGTAAACTAACTCAATATGAGAGCCACAAACAGGCCACATCAACAAACATGTGAGTGCAGATACTAAATCATTTCTATTAGTTAGTGTTCAAAAGGAGCAAGATGTTTGAGGTCAGCTGACGTCATTAAAGCGCCGTCAGGCTGTGGGCAGTCAGGGTGCTGCGGGTCATCACATGTATGGCAGGTTTTATTTACCTGCGAAGTAAATTGTTTAAGACGTTGTAAGAAATAATTAGTGATACTACATAATCATTAATTAGGACTGGCATACCTTTGTCTCCTGCTTCACCACATTGTGTGTGTGTGCACCCAATGTCTGTTCCCTGTTACTATGCCTTGGCTAGTTCTATGTTCATGTCTGTAGTAAGCTATGTCATGGAATAACGTTAAGTAAAAATGTAATACTTCCATACATCTTCTTGATGAGGACAGTTCATAATCCAGCTAACACGCCTTTCAGACTTGCAGTGGTGTCTGTTAATCTTTAGTCAATGGACGTACTGTTGGTGATGGGGATGTATTTGTATAACCCCCGGGTCCTTGTGTCACCGCCTCATGACATGCCAGCTCTGGTTTTGTTCCATTGCTTTCTGAATAGTGTTTCTGGTTCCCCAGGGCTGTGAGATTGCTTGGTTATCATCAGGAGGAGATTATTTCTGTCTGGCATTCAGCGTGTCATGGCAGTTATCCAGTGGGATGCTCGCAGGGCTATTGTCTAAGGGCCTTGGGAGGAAACGGCTCCAACATTGAAGAACGTGCTGAAAGGCGGGGGGAGGGAAGAGATGAACTGCTGAAGATGGATGGCCAACACCGCAGGACTTTTTAATCATTTTATACTGCATCACTTTGTACACAGTGCACTGAAAAGGGAGGCGTGTTATCCATTTTGCCTGGTACAGGCAGGGTTAGTGGCTTGTTCTGTGCAGAGCAGTGTAATAGTACAAATGCTGGAAAGACTTAAGAGGCAAGAGAGACTGGCCGGGCTGGTAAATAAACACTGGGCAGCGAGTGTTGGCCCACACCATCTAAAGACAGCCTTTCCTCTGCCTTGACCTGTTCTGTCTGAATGTTCTTCTACTTCTCAAATATACGGAGCAGCTTTTTAAATGTCACTTGTTTCCTTAAATTGTACAAAGACAAGAAATTAAACAACTGAAAAAGTTCCACAAACTGCTAAAAATACATCTTCCTCCAAGAGGCCAAGTTTAGAGAAATGAGAAATTTACTGGTTGCTTTATTATTTGATTATTTTCATTGTAGAATCATATGCAGATCATTTTCAAGATGAACCCTTCTTCTATAACATGTCAGAAATTAGTGAAACATATCCATTCCAGTTCCACAAAGTCCAAGGTGATGTCTGTAAATGTCTTGTTTTGTCTGTCCACATTTTCTGACATTTTTGCACCAGAAATTATTTTAAAGATCAATCAATTATGAAAATAGATGGCATGTAAATCAGTTCAGGTATCAGGACAATCCTTTCAACACTGGATCTTGTCTACTTTCTAAACTTACAGCATGGGAATGATTTGAAAGTTGCTAAAATTACATAATGGTATAAAATTAAAAAACTATGCTGTATTTGTTTTTTTTTTCTGTTTTTTATAGTAAACATTTACAAAACTGCTAGAATTAGTGGATAATGAACAGTTGAGACATGGGGGTATATATTATTACACTGATACACCAAAACATACTCAGTTATCTTGAAATGTACAGGAGGCATCATATGATATATCTGATGAATGGACCAAAATGTAGCACAAGTCATAGTTCTGCTTAATTTGGTGAAATGCTCATACACATGATCTCATTGAAGCAAACATCCTTCATTTAATGATTTTATTTTAATCACGATTTTTATTTGGTTTTGTTATCTCTGTCCACAAAAGGCACGATTCACAGAGGATTGAATTGACTGTCACCTTTAATAAAACAACTCCACATTCCTCAGTGGGGACACCACAATGAGGCCTGACAGACCCTGTGTTCCTCCAAATACAGGCTACTGTGCCCTTGAATCCTGACATAGATATTGATATTCACAAGGCTTGTTGATGCAGATTTAATGAGATACAACAGCAAACCATATTCAACAAGGTCCCTCCTTTGGTCTGCAATATTTTGGAGCTTTAATTTGAACCATAAAGATATGACTCAAGTTTGGTACGAATTGAACAGGCCCCATTATTCATGTCAGGACCAAAGGATAGTAAATACAAGCGAACAACGTGGTGCAGAAAGTGATAACAAGCCTAATTTATGCTGATGTTGTGCTATAAACTATTTATGGATGCTGTTAGTGATTGTCAGCATTATACTGCCATCCCAGCAGCTATAAAAAAAATCTAAAAACCATTTAGGGTGAATGTCAGAAACAAACAGGGACACGTTACAAGCTGTAGTCCCAAGCCAGCAGAGTGTTGTTTGTCTTGTGTCCTGTGAAACAGCTTAGACTCATTTCATTTCCTTTCTCCCATAATCATCAGTTCCATAATGGGACCTTGGTGTCCAGATGGCGTGTAGTTTGATCACTCTCAGAAGGCTGGTTTGGAGTTTTGGTGGGGCTTTGAACATTCGCCTTCTCCTAGGATCTCTGTGGGAATGCATTAGAGGCCTTTTGTTCATTTTTCACATTTCTCAGATACTATCTAAAGGCTCTGGGTTCACTTTCTTAGATGAGATTCAAGTGACCTTGGAGAGCATTTGCTGTCTTAATGAACATCATCGGCATTCGTCCATGGCATGGCTTAGCCAGATTGATCTGTAGTGGATTCCCTTGGTTTTTTCGCTAAGATGTGTGCATTTCAACAAGGGCTGTCCAAGGCTGCTGGATGGGGAGATGGACTTTGAAGTGAGGCTTTAGCTTACAGAGAGCACAGCTGGATCCATAGTCTTCCCACATGTCCATCACTAACCCCCTCATCCTCCTGAGCACCAGTCTTCAGTCCACCAGGGAGCCCTGGGAGCCCTTGTCTTTTAGAAACTGTGAGCTCTGCACTTTCCCTGCTGTTCTTGCCCTCTTTTTTTTTTTGGCTTGCATTCAAGTTACATCACTTTCCATTATAAGAGTATTATATGCTATTTTTGCAAAATATATATTTCTCCACTTACGTTAGCAATACATGTAACTTCATTTATTGTTGTGTAACACCCTAAGAAAATGTACCTATCCTCATTTCCATCTCTGAATGCTCTGAAAAGGGAGGACAGACCTGCAATAACATATTTTCATCTCTTCTGCATAGAATGTACCTTAAATATACACTTAGAAATTCATTTTCCATTAGAATTACTAATATAACACTCATTATCCATCTCTACATTTATTTAACATTTTTATAAGTTTGTTAAAATCCATGTTAGTGAGCACACTGTAAGGAACCTGCTGTGAGATTCATAGTTAATAACTGGCAGCCATTGACAAGTGACTTTAGTATAAAATATAATGTAGATTTTACTGCTATTTATAACACAATATCCTTAGAATATTAGAATATGACATAGAATGCCATTGTGTCTTTTAATAATTACATAATGGTTTCAGTCATTTAAAGCAACATTTTGTAACTCACACGAGAAGTACCTAACACGTTATGGAACTTAAGTCACACACCACCAACTATTGGTGACCACTGATTTTGGTGAAACTGGATCATATTTTATGGAGAAAATGTTTTCTGGTTTTCTCTCTGATGTCCTCCGGCTGCTCTGCATCAACTCTCTGTGATTTACAGAGTTTCCTGATGGATTTGAACTACATATCTCATTCACCCATTCACACGCATGCATACACTGATGGCATCCGCTGCCATGCAAGGTGCCAACTGCTCATCAGTTTTCTGGAAGCTGAAAACATCCCAGTTCTGCCATTGGCCTGCATAATCAGCAGACATCTTAATATAGCACACCTGTCAGGTGGATTGGCAAAACAAGAAGTGCTCACTAACACAGATATGAACACATTTTTGAAAGAGCTAAACGTAGATTAGTAATAAATAAGTGTATATAAGCATGTTTCTTAGAAGATGGAATATGGATCTGTCAAAATCAAGAAGTCAACAAAAAAAAATCAAACTTTGGCGAGGCATTATAAGACTGTACTGTGAATTGTTCTTCAGGTGATTTTCCTTTAGATTCATGGGGCTGAGAGTATATGCATTGTTTTAACAAGAAGTTGATCCTGGTTTAATGTTGGTTGCTCTGTTTCTAACAAACCTATTATCAAAAATGTGTAGGTTGTCGCTGATCTTAGGGACATTCTGCATATTAGCATCTGTCAAACACTAAGTGAGCTCACCAGAGAAGGGAGAGAAAAATTACACATACTGCCTCTGCAAAGTCTCCATCTCAGCAAAGGTCAGACTGACATGGTAATCAACCCAGCAGATCTGCTGTGGGCTGGGTTCACAAAGACAGGCTCAGACTTCCGTCTGAAGTCTGACTATGTGGTTGCACTGTAAAGTCAGTTTGAGCTTTGGTCCTAGACTCACTGTATGCAGAGTATCTCTAAACTAAGAACACAGTTCTGATGGTGACAAAATATGTATCATTTTGTTTCTTAATTCTTATTTCGCTTAGCATAAAGACACAACAGACACATGATGATAAAGGTAACTAACTTGATGATAATTGTAATTCACTTGTCAGTCCGACAATCTCAGTGCTGTTTTGATTTGCTCAGATTACATGGGTCCTACTTAATATCCTCAAGAAGAGGACAGCTTTGTGTGGTGGATGAACTCAGACATGGGACTGCAGTCTATTTGTCAGCTCAAGTCGAGCCTACCTTTGTGTAAGCAGGCTCTGGTCGCAGCTTTTTTAAATCTCTCTGCTCGTCAGTGTGTCCTTTCTGTCTCTGATGCTTTTTGCCCACTCTAATCATATTTCCACTGCTAATGCCTGTTTCCTGTAGATGCTGTGCTGACAAGGCGCACTGTGATAATGATTCATGTACACAACCAAATGGGATCTCTCAAACATCCCTGACTTGGGGAGGGAGGACTCCCTTGATAAGATTTGCAAGCAGGCTTTCCTAGCGATAATGGGTTTTAATGTAGGATATGAGTACTTGTTTACAGCTAGCTGTTACACAGTGGACATGTCGGGAATGTGGCGAGAGTTCATAGTTCCTCTTCAGCACTGAACCCTGTGATTCAACCATCAGTTTAATTCTGTTTGATGCAGAGTGTAATACATAGCTTATATCAGACAGATCAATGTCAGCATGCCTGTACTCCTGTGATTGTCTATCCATCCAGAACACCAGACTGTTTCATGTGCAGTGAATAATTTTTTCAGTTTTGATATGTGCTTTTATGTGCACGCTGTGTGCATATGTGATTTTGAAATTCATGTCAGAGGGATGTATAAAACATCAAAACCTCTAAGTTTAAATTTTCTCTCATGTCAGGCTGATGGAGCATCGGCTTAGATTTTGCTCAAGAATATGAACCAGAATAAGATAAGACCTAAACTCTTCCTTGAATTGATTACAGAGCTGTTGGTCAATATCTAAAAGGAGGATGGGGGGCGCTGTGAGATGCGGACAGAGTAGACGTGTTTTTCTGAGCTCCTCATGGCACACCAAATTATACTAATTAAAGGCGCATTTTTGCATGCCAGACTCTCCATTTTTGTCTTAAAGGCTTTGCCTTGTGTTCATCCTTGAGTTTATCGAAAAGGGCAACACGAATATGTCGACCAAAACCTCACGAGGCGGGAAGGGAGCTACTTGCTCGCTAACAGAAGCTGCTACTAGTCGTGATCAAGCTAGCACGAAACCTGCGGGCATGTCATCAGCCGAGGAGGAAGACGAGCTTCCGCTTATTTGGCAGAAAATGTCAAACAAGCTGCTGCAGTCCTTTAACGAGAGGTTCGACAAGTTTGACCTGAGTTTCCAGAATCTTCTGTCCGCCCAGAAAGCACTCACGGAGAGGTTGTCCGTCAACTAAAATCAGACCGCGGACCACGAACAGCGCATCCATGCTGTGGAAACTTCAGTCGCCGAGCTGCAGCAGGAAAATAAAAAGCTCCTGGCCAAGCTTTCGGACCTGGAAGGGAGATCCAGGCGGAACAACATAAAGATTGTCGGCGTTCCCGAAGGTGAGGAGAAAGGGAGGCCGACCGAGTTCGTCTCCAATCTAATTCCCAAGCTGTTGGGGGATGACATCTTCACCAAGCCGGTAGTCATCGATCGGGGGCACCGCACACAACAGCCCAAACCACCGGAAGGCTCCAGACCCCGCGCGATAATTGCACGGGTACACCTCGCACAGGATAAAGAAAAGATTCTGCGGCTCGGGAGACAGCGGTCGTTGAATTACGAAGGTCAGCGTATTTTGATCTTTCCCGACTATACTGCGGAGGTGATGGAGCAACGGCGGAGCTTTCGTGAGGTGCTTCAGCAGCTCAGGGAGAAGGAGATTCGCCACTCGCTGCGCTTCCCGGCCAGGCTCCATGTTCATTACCAGGATTAAGTGAAGGTATTCAGCAACCCGGTAGAAGCTAAGAACTTTGTCGACCAAAAACTTTGAAAGGCTATATTTTGATTCTAAACGTGTACCGAGTGAACTTTTATTGTGGCGTTTTTTCCTCTTATGCCTAACCTGTTCTGCAATGTGTGTGCCATAGAGGGGCTGTGAGTTGGAGGTTTTTTCTCCCTTTTTTTTTTCCTTTGCCCGGTGGTCCCTGATGTGGATGAGGGTAACTTTGCTTTGTTTGGGGAAGCACTGGTTGGGGGTTTTGTTCATGTATTTCTTAACTGTTTACTTGATCTTGTTTTTTGTTTGTTGCTGGCTGCCAAACTCAAGGTTGATTTTATGTTTTATTACAATGCTGTTACCTTTTGTTGCTTATTGTTTAATCTTGTCGCTCCTTTAAGGTATCACAAATGAATAACACGCTTGATTCTATATCCTTGGTTTCTTGGAATGTCCGTGGTTTAGGCCACCCGATAAAGCGAGGTAAAGTTTTTGCACATTTGAAGTCACTGAAATCTGACATAATATTCTTGCAAGAAACGCATGTTAAAGCAACTCAGCATAGAATACTCAGAGCCAACTGGATTTCACAGGTCTACCAGTCACCTTTTACATCCAAAGCTAGAGGCGTGGCCATTCTTTTCCGTAAATCTGTACCCTTCCGAATCCGAATGGCAGGTTTATAATTTTATCTGGCTATATCAATTTATTTCCCATTATACTCGTAAATATCTACGGACCGAACACGGATGACCCAGCTTTTTTTTCGCAAGGTGTTTGACCTGATCCCGGATGATGATTCAAGTCATATACTGATTGGGGGTGACTTCAATTGTTATCTGGATCCATATCTGGATAGGTTCTCCTCTGCTCCTCCACCTAAAATCCTTGCTGTACAAACTCTTAACAATTTGATGAAGTCGAAGAAGGTGGTGGATAGTTGGAGATTACAACACCCATGTGATCACGATTATTCTTTCTACTCTCATGTACACAGATCATACACACGAATTGATTACTTTTTAGTGGATTCTAGATTAATCTCAAATATTGATCACACTAAATACCACAGCATAATAATATCAGATCACAGTCCGGTCACCCTTAAACTTCAACTGTCTCTTCCTAGGCAGGCCTACAGTTGGCGATTTAACCCTTTTTTGCTCACAGATCAGGCATTTAAGGAATATATCACATCGCACATTTCGCAGTTCATTGAGATCAATGACAGTGGGGAGGTGAATGATTCAATACTGTGGGAGACACTCAAAGTATATATTAGGGGTCAAATTATTTCTTACGAAGCAACATTGAAAAGGACTAAGCTGGGCAGGTTGGACATGATTGAGAAGGAATTGCGGGCTGCAGAACAGGCTTATAAAATCTCTTTGCTCCAAACGGATTATAATAACATTCTAAGTTAAAATATGAATACAATTCCATTTTAGGGGAACAAATTGGCAAGACACTTCTAAAACTTAAACAGAGACATTTTGAGCTTGGTGACAAACCACAGAAGTTATTGGCTAGGCAGTTAAAGGGAGAACAAGCAAAACGAGCCATCTATAAAATTAAATCTAAATCTGGTCGGATGCTAACTGACTTAAAGGATATCAACAAACGATTTAGTGAGTTCTACTCTGAAATTTACACTTCTAAATCAACAGCTACACAGGAAGACTTTGACCAGTTTTTTGATTTGCTTCAGTTCCCACAGCTGGATGAAGTTTTCAGGGAAAATTTAGACTTGGATTTCACATTGTTTGAGTTACAGGAAGCCATCAAAGCATTTCCTACTGGAAAGGCTGCCGGACCAGACGGGTTTGGGCCAGAGTTTTACAAAGCCTTCCATGATCTCCTTGCTCCTATTTTGCTGCGAATGATTCAAGATACATTTAAAAACAAGAGGCTCCCATCCACTCTTAGTGAACCAAACATTTGTTTTTTATTAAAAAAAGATAAAGATGAAACAGACCCTGGCAGTTACAGGCCTATTGCTCTCCTAAACTACGACTTGACCAAACCGCTTGGGCAAGCATATAGCTAGTATCATTCACCCGGACCAAACTGGTTTTATCCCAGGCAGGTACTCCTTCTGTAATGTCCGCAAAATTCTCAATATTTTATATGCCACTTATGACAAGGACGACAGAGCTGCCATATTATCTTTAGATGCTCATAAAGCGTTCAATATGATAAAGTGGCCCTATTTAATTGCGACATTAAGGAGGTTTGGATTTGGCGAAACATTCATAGAATGGGTTAAAATATTATACACTGATCCAAAATCCTTCATTCTCACAAATGGGGATAAATCCAGTCCGTTTTCCTGGCATTAGGGGTCATCCAGACATAAAAGGCATCAAGTTGGGCGACATTGAGACTCGAGTGACCCTTTACGCGGACGATCTCCTTGTTTGTTTGGCCGACCCAGCAGTCTCTATCCCCATCCTATTGGATTACATAAATTCCTTTGGGAAGATTTCTGGTTACACCATTAATTGGCAAAAGAGTGAATTTATGCCCTTAGTGGATCAATTTACTGAGGACTTCCTGAGTAAGTTGCCTTTCAGAGTAGTGAAGGACTGTTTCTCTTATCTGGGACTGAAACTGACCAGGAACCCAAAGCACCTTTTCAGATTGAACTTCATAGAAGCATTAGAGAAACTCAGTGCGAATATTGAGTCCTGGAGGACACTGCCCTTATCCATGATTGGACAGGTTAACGCTATTAAAATGGTGAGCCTACCTAGGTTTCTTTATCTTTTTCAAAACCTGCCTGTGTATTTAAATGCTTTTTTAATAAGCTTGATTCTATTATATTGCCCTTTGTGTGGGGCTACAAATCACACAGGACATCCAAGGCTCACCTACATAAACCTCTTGAGAAGGGTGGCCTTGGTCTGCCTATTTTTAAACACTACTATTGGGCGGCTAACTCCAGGGCTCTTACCTATTGGAAAAGCGGAGGTGAACTGATTGATAGGAGCCCTTTGTGGTTACAACTAGAAGCGTCTGCAGTCAAAAATTCTTCACTTCCTGCCCTTCTATTTTCTGGTTCTGCCCTGGTAGACAAGTCAATTAAACAAAATTTTACCCTAAAGCATTCTTTGCGAATATTGAGTCAGATAAAGGTGGCCTGTCAGACTCCTAGTGTTTCCATTCATGCTCCAATATGTCAAAATCATTCATTCAAGCCTGGACTGCTAGATGGGGTGTTTAAGGTCTGGAGAGAGAGGGGTATCAAAACATTTTTAGATCTGTACATTGATGGCAAATTTGCATCTTTTACTCAATTAGGGACTAAGTTCAATCTTCCAAATTCCCATTTCTTTCGATATCTTCAAGTCAGACATTACACTAAGGAAAATTGCCCACACTTTGAATTCACCCCTACCACTCATCCTTTTCTTGAAAATCTCTTACTCCCTCCAGACTCGAAGCAGCTGGTATCAAAATTTGTGAACTGCTTTACCACTACTATTTCTTCAGATCACATTAAGGACACCTGGGCCAGCGACCTGAATTCAGAGATATCAGCAGAGTTCTGGGAAGAGGCAATGTCCCAGGTTCATTCTTGTTCTATTAACTCACGCTACAGGCTAATTCAATATAAGGTAATGCATAGACTACACTACTCAAAAACAAAACTAAACCGCATCTTTCCAGCGGTGTCTCCTGTATGTGACAAGTGTTGTTCAGCTGAGGGATCACTAGCGCATCTATTCTGGTTCTGCCCAACTCTGCATAGTTTTTGGACTGCAATCTTTGAGTGGCTTTCGCTAGCCTATTCCAAAGACATTCAGCCTAACCATGACCTGGCCATCTTTGGATGCTCTGTAAGGACTATTGAGCTACCACACAACGTGCAGGTGGCTTGGCAGATAGGAATGGTGGTGGCTAAGAAACTTATTCTCCTGACCTGGAAGTCCACCACTCCACCTTGTTTTGCACACTGGCTGAAAGAAATGCTGTCCATTATACAGATGGAAAAACTCCGTATGTACAAACCCAATACACAAAATAGATTTGAGAAAACATGGGGACCTTTCTTGGCACAGTGTCACATCACCTGATAACCACAGGGACTCTGACTTACCTGGCTAGATAACTATGTAGTACGGTGTTGGATTGGATTCACTTATTCATGTAATTTTACCTAGTTTTATATTGTTTCATCATTTTCATCACCAGTATAATTTGATAATTTAAGGACATGCTGAGGGTGGGATTCTTATTGATTCACTTCACTTCCATCCAAGAAGAATCACTGTGGCGGCAGGCTAAGCAGGACATTTCAGATGTCTCTCTCCCCAGAAATGTTCTCAGGCCCTCCAGCAAATTCTGGGTCTAACCTGGGATCTCCTTCCAGCTGGACATACCTGGAAAAACCTCCAAAGGAGGTGCCTAGGAGGCATCCTAATCAGATGCTTGAAACACCACAACTAGGTCCTTTCAAGCCCCAGTCTGAGCTCCTCACTCTATCTCTGAGGCTGAGCCTAGCCACCCGATGGAGGACACTCATTTGGACACTTGTATCTGTGATCTCATTCTTTTGGTCACTACACAAAGCTCATTACCATGCAGTAGGTGGGTTGGAGATTGACTAGTAAATTGAAAGCTTTGCCTTTGGGATCAGCTCTCTCTTCACCACAGTGGTTCAGTAGACACCTGCATTACTGGTGACATTGCACCAATCCATCTGTCCATCTCACATAACCAGCATGATTAAGGCAAAACAGCCTTATCTTCCACACTATGACCACGTATGAAAAATCTCTGAAGTATAAAGTACACTGTAATTTATTTTTCAATTGTCTGGTGCCCTTTAAAACTATTTAAGAAAAATTAATTCTCACTGATGGTTTCATCAGCACTGTCAAGTTGGTCTTCCAGTGTCAGGAGAAGCTGACATAACCTGATCTGCAGAGGGTAGCCACACAAATAACTCAAATCTTCTTTCTCCATCTAAAACAGCAGATGAAGTCTGAATGTCGTGTTAATTAAGCAATATTACACAAGAGGGTGTGCTTTAACGTCATTGATGCAGTCAAGATAGGGTCACTGAAGTGCCAATAATAAGTTAAAGCACACCCTCGAGTGTAATATTGTGATAATACAACAATTACCAACTCAAATAAAATATATAATTAAAGATATTCATGTTTTGGGGCAGTTTGCTCTCAAAATAAACATTTCTTTGCTTGTTGTTTCTGTTCTGATCTCTGTTTTTATGGAAATACACGGGGTCTGACTAATACCTGGAAAACAATCAGTCACAGCAGTAGACACCTGTATGTAATGGAACCCAGTTTACTACTCCAGCAAGTAGTCCATGCCTTAGTAGTGGCCCACATTGCCATGGAGATGGCGAAGTAATATTTTTAGTGATGAGTCAGGTGTGCTGTCATGCTGATTTGAGCACATTCTAAATGTCTAGATGACCAATCCGATTGCTTGGTTGGAACTACTTGTTGTATAATATGTCTTTATTGACACACAGCGCCTCTAACACTGAGCAGCCATTAAAGTTCAGGTTTTTTGAAGTGGGGTTGTATGAGGTACTTGCAAAGTTTCAGACATCAGTCAGCACACTCTTGTTAGATATGTGACGCAATACGCCATGCACTGCACAGTTAGGCATAGGAATATAGGCGTAAGATTTACATTTGAGACAATGTAGGACCAAGCGTTTCTGACCCTTTCCACAGCTGTTCTTTGCTCTACATCTGTGCTGGGGCTGTCTGCTTCTCTAAACTCACACCGTGTGGAGACTGGCACTGGCCACTGTCTACTGCAGGTAACAAACTGACTGTTCATGAGTACCTCATACAACCCAGCAGACTTTAACAGGAAGCAGTCTTCAGTATTTATGATAAGTATGATTAGTATGATATGCCCATGCTGAGTTTTAAATTGTTCCAGACAAATATATACTATATAACATTCTCAATCAGTCTTAGCAGTTTGTGTCAACATTGGCTTCAAGCACCGTTGCAAATCAGAGAAAAAATGGAAGCAATGTAATTCCAGACAGTCAGAGCCTAGAAGTCTAGCTCTTCCTTATTGTCAAAAATGTAAAATCAAAGTCAAAGCAAAT
This sequence comes from Argyrosomus regius, assembly GCA_946959425.1. Taxonomy (NCBI): domain Eukaryota; kingdom Metazoa; phylum Chordata; class Actinopteri; family Sciaenidae; genus Argyrosomus; species Argyrosomus regius. The sequence continues at coordinate 112,441 of CAMPSB010000072.1, forward strand.
GTATTTTCATTGGTCTTTGGCACATTTTATTTAATGATAACTTATTTATGTCTGCATGATTTCTTGTTGGATTTTGATAAAGATATTAGCACACCTAATAAACAACACGTTAAGAATAATGTGATCAAAACAAAACAAAAATACATTTTTCCCAAAAGATTATCTTTTGGAAGTTTTCATAATCCACTCATATAAATGCAAAGTTTAATACACTCATTTAAACACTCATTGTTCATTTCAATACACTGAGGCCCAGGTTTAGACAACGAGAGAGAACGAGAAAGAAAAAAACAACTGAGGTAAGCAGCTAAATGTATACTTAAATGTCTAAACAAAAAGAGAAATAAATACAATTTTAATTGCAGCTTGTAATATGTAAACAGTTTTTTTCACGGTTCATTGATGGTCAAGTTCAAATTCAAGTTTAATGAACTCACACCAAGACTATCCAACAGTAGTTGGATATCATTTTCTTAGTTTATAGAAAAGTATGGTACATGGTATATTTATTTAATGTTCTAGTTAACGGGTGATCCTCTGAGGTGGGGCTAAATAAAAAGAACTTCACTTTTGTCTGGGTTTCACATACATGATATACATATCATGATATAAAGATATAAATGGTGAATGGAATTGATCCAAGCACAGAACCTTGTGGACCTCTGACTAGGTTCACTAACTTCAGTGCTCATGGAGGATTTATATTTAACAAACTAAGACTGATCTGATAAATTGAACAAGCTTTGTGCAGTTAATTTAATGCCAATTAGATGGTCAGGTCTCTGTAATAGGATGTGATGGTCAGTGGTGTCAAATACAGCAGGATATAGCAAGATATAACAAGACAAATACAGAGGGAGTCCATTATCTGATGCAATTAAAATGTAATTCGTAACTGTCACCAGCACTGTCTCTGTGCTATGATGCACTCTAAATCCTGACTGAAAATAACCTGTTATTAAAGTTGGAGAAATTAACACAACTAGTTGGTGACTGGTTTCTCAAAGATCCAAGAAGAAGAGGTTTGATTACAGCTACTTTAAAGGATTGTGGTACATATCCTGATGATAAAGACAGAATCATCATATCAAGTAAAGACATGCTAACTAGACGGTAAAAGTTCTTTGAGCAGCCTAGATAGCTGGTGAAGGTTGATGTGAGAAAAACAGTCTCTCAGGACTTTGTCTCTAAGGTTCCTCTGTTTGAAGATAAATTGGTACCTGTTGAGGGCAGGAGGTTAGTGATGTATGATTTGCGATTCATCTGGATCTTTAACCCGGATCCTCTAACTGACTCGGGATTCACAAGTCATAGTCTCCATTAACCCGGATCTTTACCGTCCTACATCCGTCTAACAGCGGGTCACATATGCAAATTAAAACGAAAAAATGCGCCATTCACTCCTCTCCTTTTAACCTGTACAATCTCATTACAACATGCCTCGCTATTATTGTTGACAAAAGCAGTTGTTTCCACCGCTAGAATAGCTTTGGGAGTCGGGACTCAGATGAGCTGACCGCAGATCAGCGTAACTTCCTGCAGAGCAGACTCAGACTCAGTAGCACAGACCCGGATTCAGATCCATCGAGAGCCGGAAACACCAGAGAATCAAAAGAATCAAAAGGCACAAAAGACTCAGGAGACCCACGGATCGCTTGCCGATCCAGCAGACTCAAATGACTCAGACGACTCAGCGGATCAGTGTGTCTTCCTGCAGACTCAGACTCAGAAGCACAGACCCGGATTCAGATTCAGATTCAGACGCATCGAGTAAATCTGTACAGAGCCGGAAACACCCGAGAATCAAAAGAACCAAAAGAACCAAAAGACTCAGGAGACTCAGGAGACCCGTGGATCGATCCAGCAGACCCGGATTCACTGGTTCAACCGAGTCGACTGGATCTTTTCCTCCGTACAGCATGAAACGAGGTAGATTTAGACTCGGATGGACTTCACAGAGTTGTGTCGTCAAAAAGACTTCCTCCAGTCGAATGTAAGAAGATAAATACAGCAATAAACAAGATGATAGAAACTTTATTTAAAACACAAACACTTGTTTTATGGAGCTGAGGCTAATATAGCTCATAGGCTAAAAACAATGTAAGAGGGACGTAACGTAATTAACGTAATTTTAACTGCAGCATTATATGTCATCATTAATAATGCTCTTATTCGCTGCACTTTATTTAACACAATAAAGTGTTAATGAACTTTAGAGGCGAGGCTAATACAGCCTAAACACTGTGAGAGGAGCATTTTATTTGCAGCATTATGTGTTAGCATAATCTGTCATCAATAATTATGTTATATTTCCACATTTATATAATGTCATTTACTGTATTTACAGTTGAAGGAGTGATGCTGACTGGGAGTTATGAGACTCTAATACTGTATTTGTGTCAGTTGAATATAATGCAGCTAAATAAAAAGAAGATGAAAATGCAAAGTTTTATTTCCTGCATCAAAATTTCAAATGCACAAACAGTAGACTGCCCTCCTCGTATAATAGCTCTCAAATTTGAATTTATTTAGCCTGTTTGTACTCAACTCAACTCAAACTTTATTTATAAAGCACATTTAAAACAACCAAGGTTGACCAAAGTGCTGTACAGGTTAATACATATAATATACATATAAAACATTGTAGTCTAAGACAGGCGGGCTTCTGTTCACTGGTAGATTTTATATGCTTATGGACATACTGACTCAGATGACTCAAATGACTCGTAAGATCAGGATCTGTTTAGTGATTGACTCAGAAAGATTCAAATCTCTAAAAGGATCAAAGTTTGACATCTCTGCAGGAGGTGGTGAATTTCATATCTAATAGTAATAATTTTTAATGATAAAATAATTTTATCATTAAATATCAACAAGATGATCTATATGGAAGGGGCTAAAGGTAGCAAACGAGTCCTCTGTTATTTTGTAACGTGGCATTGAATTAAACGCAGATGAAATCACTTCTTCAAATTTAACTGCAGCACTATCAGATAGACATCTATTATAGGAGTCTTTGCCTAAAGGCTTGTAGCCCTATAATAGGAATTAAAAGGTTATTAAATATTGGTCAGATAAAAAAGGATTCTATAGAAAGACTATTAAATGTTCAATTTCAATGTCATATGACAGAACAAGGTCAAGGGTGTGGTTAAATGGCCTCAGCTAAGGCAGAACTCTTTAACTTAGGAAGGGACTTCTTCTGAGCTGGATCGGTTTAGTGGAAGGCAGCAAATTAACAGGCAGACAAGTCGGCCACCAGAGGAACGGAGAGCAGATAGAGCAGAGCAGGTATAGCAAGGTGGGTGCTTAATGGAAAGATTGCATCCATGTGCAAAATCCAAGTTATTTAACTGCAAAGTAAATACAAGCAAATAGCCAGGAAATGCAGGGGCATGGGCAGTTTGCATCCCTCCCCGAAACAGGCAGCCACCCTTCAGCACCCTTGCTGTTCAGCACCATCCTGTACAGTAGGATTCCTTTGATACTTAAGATGAATGACACCCAAAGTCTGTCTAGACTATATATACAGTACAGACCAAAAGTTTGGACACACTTTCCCATTCTCTTAAATGAGAAAGTGTGTCCAAACTTTTGGTCTGTACTGTATATATATATATATATATATATATATATATATATATATATATATATATATATATATATATATATATTTACAATCATTAGTAGCGTGTTGATATTAATGATCTTGTGAAATTTCAGCAGCAGCGCTCGTCATCTAGCTGAATGAATATAGGGGAAACACTGCAGTATATGCATTACAAATGTTTTTATGTATTTCAAGCTGCTGAACTTCAGCACTCATTTTAATTGCATGAGTCAATAGGTACTGCATAGTAATTAGTGAATCTGCACACACAGACAATGGCGGTTGAGTTGAATGCATGGCTGGGAAAGAAAACTTAGCTTTTTCTCCCCAGGAGTCAGAACAGAACAGAAATGATTTCATGGTTGAAATAAGAAAGTACTGTAATGGTTTTCGTCTGCTTCTACCAGTCCATGCTGCTTTCATGACACAAGGGAGTTTTACAAATCACTGCACGTTTGGCCACATTACCCTTTACTCCTTTTATTAGTCCCCAGCTATCTGCCTATCCTTTTTCTGCATGTAATACTCATTCTGGCCTAAAGACTTGATAAGTGTGCCTGACTGATATACTGTTCATATACCTCCCATCAGAAAATTGAATCTAAATAAGATTTCCTTTTCACCACGAGAGTCCCATTTGTGTTGCGTATGATACACATGGTCGGGTTGCACAGTGAAGGTGTTGTAGATGTAGTCCTTTAATTAAAAGGCAGTGTTATGCTGCTCTCTATCTCTGCAAGTTTCTCTTTTTACCAGACTACCCTGTTGCCAGACTGCATCAGTTATTTCCTTCCCACAGAAATGAAGAAATTGCTGATAGGAGGGCTGTCCTCCTGCTCAGCTAAATCAAATTTGTTATGAAGGAGTGCAGATGGGATTTAATCCCATTTCAGTGGCCGAGCTTTTATTACCAAACGAGGCATTGTGCTACCTGACGTGGCAGATGGGTGAAATGATGTGGGCTTTATTTACTCTTTGTTAATTGATTTTACATTGACCTCTGTTAATAAGTGTGATCTCCTTTTGTAAGCAGGGCGAGGCCATGGTTTAACAAGCTCTGATTGGATTGCAATGGATTGTTTAATGTCTCATCAATAAAGGGAAATGACCTGCTTCTACCTGATTGGCTGCTACATTAAAACCTGCTGTGACTTCTCTCCTTCAACAGTGAAAGGCTTTAGTTATCATCATACGAGTGTGTTCGTGAGTTTCTTTCTTTCTTAGAGCACATCAACAAAGACAAAACATGTTTTATCAGAAACATGCTCCCCATATGACAAACCCTAAACACTTTGGACAATATGAGCTGTCCTGTAGCACAGCTTTCAAGACAAATATATTTAAACATGTTGTAAGGACCTGAACAGCAAAATCATCACAGTGTTTTGCATTGTAAACAAGAGAGTGCTCTGGAGTCTTACACGCATTGCAGATTTTATGGGTTGCCTGTGTGATGTGGGACCAGATGTACTAAGGCTTCTGCATCAGTTTTTCATGTACACACGTGACATATTCTGCTTCGAAAACATGATGCGGTATATGTTGTATGAAACAGGTGGGTGTCTCTCCTTATTGCATTTCTGAATAGGTGGAGTTGAAGTGTGGACTGAGTAAACGAGCCAATATATCTGAACTTGGTATTCTCTCTGTGTCTCTGTGGGGCTCAGTCCAATGAACTGACTGCATAATGAGTTTATGTCTTCATCAGGTACTAAATTCACACAGGTTGAGTACAAACTGAATGATTGACACAGTGCACATTTGTCCAGCACACCAGGGCCAGATTCACCTTTTTACAAAGGCTCGGTTTATTGTAAGTAGTTGTTGAGGTTTAGTTTTAAGAGTCGAGTCTAGAGTACAAACTACAAACTACATCCTTGTAGTTTGTAGAAATTTTTACGGCCAGCCATTTTGTGTTATATTTGTTTTGTGTGACCTCCTGTCTTTGTGAGGCTTTTTGCCTCGGTGCTGATCAACCACAGCTAATTCCAATCCAGTTAATCAGGGTGTGGCCTGTTTAAGATCCTCCTCTACACACACAGAGTTCCCTGTGCTTTGGCTGTTTGGCTCGTCTTCTAATTGACAATTTGCTTCCTTGTTTAGTCTTGTCACTAGTCACTTTTGTATGTTGTCACCCTTGATTTAATAGTCACTGTTAAGACTGAGGCAGTAGAAGTGAACTGTGTTTTCTTATGGTACATTTCTCTCCTGTTTTTGGTGAGCATAAGAAGTTAGGTTTAGTAATTGTCTTTTTGTTGTTGGTTTTGGTAGCTTTGGTAGAGTTTAGGTAGCTCCCCTTAAAAAGCTAGCGTTATTTTTCCAGTTTGTGTTTATTGTATTGTATTCATAGCAGTAATAAACTGCATGTGTTTCTGACTATAAACGAGTGTGGAATCCTATTTATGTTATGCTCCCCACACCTAGGACAGGGACGAAATGTAATTTTAGGGGCTCGTCCGGGATGTCTTTCCCCCGAGCATTTGGAGTTCTGTGTCTTTGGTTGGCAGGTTTTGTTGTGTGTGTGTGCAGGCTAGTATGGCTGAATCTTTTGACATGGACAGGTTTGCACAACCCCCCTTCGCTTGACAAATTGGATAGTTCCACAAAAGCTGACTTATTGTTCATTGCCAAGATTTTTGATGTCTCCGTGCCTTATCAAGCCGTAAGTGAAAACAGTTTTACAAATGCTTAGTTTAGACTAAGTAGGAGCTGAGGTTTAGTTTTAGGAGTCGAGTCTATAGTAACAGTTGTACTACCATCCTTGTAGTTTGGAAAACAATATACTGTATATATAAATAAATGCAGTATATACACTGTATGGAAAAACTGTGTGTATACAGTTCCCTCCAAAAGTATTGGAACAGTGAGGCCAATTCCTTTATTTTTGCTGTAGACTGAAAACATTTGGGTTTGACAAAAAAGATGAATATGAGACAAAAGATCAACATTTCATCTTTTATTTCCAGGTATTTACAACTTGATCTGATACACAATGTAGAAGATGGCACCTTTTGTTTGAACCCACCCATTTTTCATGTGAGCAAAAGTATTGGAACATGTGACTGACAGGTGTGTTTCGTTGCCCAGGAGCCTCCTGTTACATTGATTATTCAAACAATAACTAGCACTGAATGTCTACACTCAGTTTCAGATTTGGCTTTTGCCTGTGCATTTATAGTTAGAGGTGTAAACAACATGAAAACCAGAGAGCTGGGTATGGGTGAAAAACAAGCAATTGTGAAGCTGAGAGAAGATGGAAAGTCAATCAGAGCCATTGTATAAACACTGGCCATAGCCAGTACAACCATTTGGAATGTCCTGAAGAAGAAAGAAACCACTGGTGTACTAAGTAAGAGACGTCGAACATGTAGACTGAGGAAAACAGCAGCAGTGGACGAAATATTGTGAGAGCTGTAAAGAAAGGCCCTAAAACAACTGTTAGTGACATCAGCAACAACCTCCAGAGGGCAGGAGTGAAGATATCACAATCTACTATTCAAAGAAGACTTCATGAACAAAAGTACAGAGGCTACACCAGAAGATGTAAACCACTCATTAGCAAGAAGAATTGAAGGCCATGCTGGAATTTGCTAAAAAAGTACAGAGACAAACTTTGTCCCAGAATTTTTGAAGTACAGAGACAAGCCTTAAAAATTCTGGGACAAAGTTTTATGGACTGATGAGACAAAGATGAACATTTACCAAAGTGATGGAAAGACTAAAGTTTGGAGAAAGAAAGAATCTGCTTATGATCCCAAGCATACAAGCTCATCTGTGAAACACAGTGGAGGTAATGTCATGGCTTGGGCTTGCATGGCTTCTTCTGGGACGAGCCCATTAATCTTCACTGATGATGTAACACATGATGGCAGCAGCAAAATGAAGTCAGAGGTCTACAGAAACATTTAGTCTGCTAATTAAAGAATGATGCAACCAAGCTGATTGGGAGATCCTTCATCATGCAGCAAGATAATGACCCAAAACACACTGACAAAACAACAAAGGAGTTCATCAGGTGGAAGAAGTCTTCAATCTCCAGACCCTATAGAGCATGCATTTCACCTGCTTAAAGACTTGATGCAGTTATTGCAAGCAAAAGATTTACATCTAAATATTAAGTTTTATTCACTTTAATCTACTTTAAGTCTATCTGTTCCAATACTTTTGCTCACATGAAAAATGGGTGGGTTCAAACAAAAGGTGCTATCTTCTACATTGTGTATCAGATCAAGATGTAAATACCTGGAAATAAAAGATGAAATGTTGATCTTTTGTTTCATATTCATCTTTTGATGTCAAACCCAAATGTTCTCAGTCTACAGCAAAAATAAAGGAATTGGCCTCACTGTTCCAATACTTTTGGAGGGGACTGTATATTTCATTTCATTTTCGAATGGATATTAAGTGTTGGGTATGAGATGTCACGAGATGTAAATGTGTTCTGCTTCTCTTTTGTAACATGCAAACGTTATGACCACACGATTTCACAGAGAAAAAAAGTCATATTTAAAAATGACTCGATTTTTTTCTCAAACTCTTCTCAGTGCAGAGCAAAGTAATTCTTTAAGTGTCAGGATCCTGAAGCAAAACAATCAGACAGGAAGGCAAACCATCAGGAGAATGACTCACAATTATTAAAACGCAATAATCAATAACATAATTTGAATTAATTGCTTGTGTGTGTGTGTATGTGTATGTGTGTGTGTGTGTGTGTGTGTGTGTGTGCATCCATACTTCTATTCGATATATTCCTGTATGTTTATCACCTGAGGAGGTGAAGTTAAAGTTGTGTGTTGAGGGAATCTATGCTGTGAAAGCAATTTGAGATTAGACCTGTGGGTGGCTGCCATTTACACCAGCCACACATGTAATTGAGGTTGCCCTCAGGCTTACAGTGTCAAGTCAAAGCAGCCAAGCTGCACACACTCTCCCAGGATTCAGTCTAACTGTGGCTGTGGTAACAGCTCTGCATACAGGAGCAATGGGCTCTCCCACTGCTGGAAAGTCAAAAGATACACCACATGATCTGAATTCACATACATGTTCATATCATCGCTGTTACTAACCATATAAATAAATCTGTTTTTCTTAACTCTGACATATTGTCACCTTGTAAAGTAGAACACCTTAGCTAACACTAACAGGAACATCCAGTTTGTGTCCATCTGATGGAAGTATTTCCAGCATTCAATCTGCTGATAGTTCTGGTTTGCTGAAAACAAAACCTCTCACTCTTTAGCTGCTAAATGCTCCAGTGTTCTATGTTATGTCTGTGTGTTGTTTGATGCTGTGCAGGTAGAATACAGTGGGTTCGTCAGAGCCTTGTGCTGAAAACAACTTTCTTCTGCTGCAAGGGCAGCAGGCCTTCAACCCAAACAAACCAAACCAAGATAATGAGTTAAAAGAGACCTAAAGGCTTTGCAGTGCTTAAGGAAAGCACAGGTCAATGCCTTCGGTTCTTTGAAGAATCTAACATACTGGACCTTTTAAGTTGGCGGCTGTGGCTCAGGAGATAGAGCGGTTCGTCCACTAATCAGATGATCGGTGGTTCTGGTACTCGCTCCTCCAGTCTGCATGTCGAAGTGTCCTTGGGCAAGATACTGAACCCCAAATTGCTCCCTGTAAATCGCTTTGGATAAAAGCGTCAGCTAAATGACTTGTAAATGTAAATGTTAGTTCCTGCAGTGGACAAAGGCTACACAGACACACATCACTGACCTTGTATCACACAATTGACATAAAACAAGTTGATTTGTACAGGAAGCAGGTTAAAACAATATTATTTCACATTTTGAGGACCTAGTGACAGATTACATGACAAGTCTTCACAGAGGTCTGTGTGACAGCATCTCATTGGTAAATGGACTGTACTTACATCGCGTCTTTCTAGTCTTGCGACCACTCACAGCACTTTTACTAAACATCACATTCACCCATTCATACACTGATGGCAGAGGCTGCCATTCGAGGCGTCAACTCCTCACCACAAAGTAACTAATCACATTCACCCAGCGATGGCACAGCCTTCAGGAACAATTTCTTTATGTATCTTCCCTCTGCCAAACATCCAGATGATGCAGGAACTGGCCTTCTTCAGACATTCTCTTTGAAAGGTAAAAGCACTGCATCTTTTTACACTTTCTTTCACATCATGGCACTGGGAGTCAGTGGCTCTAATCTGACCAAAGCCCCAGTGTGATAATCAATAGCCATTTACTGGTCCAATGTGTTAAATAGCGTGGGCTGGTGATTGAGTTGAACCCCAGGCTTAGTAGGGGTCAAGTCAAAGAACCGAAGGCATTGACCAGCTACTGATGGTTAAGAATAACCATAGAGACTGAATGAATAATGTCAGAATGTTCTATACTGTTCAAAGGAGTGCAGCTGTGTAGGAGCTCGCTGAGAAAAGTTGATTATAGCAAAGATTCCAGAGTTTTGATGCCATACATGTTTGATTGGACCACCTCCACTGCCTTGAGGGGTGGTGAAACACCTGACCCCAGCACAGTGCAGAGGCAAAAAATCTGCCCCCAATGGACCATCATTGATGGCTGAAAAAAGTAGTACATTGCAAATGTCATCTTTGGTGAGGAGAGCCGTTGCCAGGTCTTGTTTGATGTCAGTGAAAATGTCAGATGCTTAGAGGCGGGCATGTGCACTGAATCGTCCAGGTAGGAAAGCTCAGCTGGAGGAGAGGGGGAGCACATGAATTAGCCTCTCATCACACTGTGTGTGTTTGCATGGTGGTCATTATGGTGGTTTTATTGGCATGAAAAGAATATCATGTTTCATGGTTACTTTGGTCATCATGAGGCTAATTAATAACTAATAATTAATAGATAAATGAATCAATGTTCAATGAACAATGAAATATGTCAGTTGTGTTGACACCTCTTCGTATTAATATATAATTTCATAGAATGATAACAGGAGTTTTCTGTAGCTATACTTAACATTGGGTTTCTCATACTTTTGTCATATTATATATCATATAATATTACATAGAGCGTGTCTGTGTGTCCTCTCCAGATAAAGGGGAAGACATTTGTTTTAGACTGCGGCAGCCTGAACAGAATTTGCAGTATATTTATAGAACAGCCATAAGCAGCCTGGTGTTACTGGCCTTTATTACTCAGGTACTCAGAGCACATGCAGAGCAAAAATCCACACAGTAAACTGCCAAACAATGACATCAACATCACAACAGCACAGAGATACAGTGAGATCTTTAGCACACCACGGATCTCACTGTATCAACAAACCAGCATCATAAACTGTCAACAATTAAAGTATTATATATATATATATATATATATCTTATGCTAATATTAGCTAAACAAACACAACACACCAAAGAGTTTCTTCATTCTTCGTCACTCCTGCAAACACAAATAAGACAGTAGAACACACACTGGTGCTCTGCCTTAACACTGCTGTGCACCAGGTCACAAGTATTCAAGCCAGGCTCTTTACCCAGCAGCAGGCCTGTGGTACCATAAAACCATGTTCATGCTGTATGTAGAACAATCATGTTTTGAAAAACAAAGTTAATGTTGATTGTGCATCGCATAATGAATTAATTCATTCAATAATCAACCTACCACATAACAATTGTGGCCATGCGCCACAGGAAATGGCATGCCATAAGTCTACATTTCAAAATAAAAGTTAATTTAATGGCTTATAACTACCCTGGCAGGCTCGATCTACATTTGTTTTCCAACAAACTGTGAAGCGTTCACTGCAAATCACTAAAACATTTAAATGCCCAGAAAAAAAACCCCTCAATGACGTGACCTCTGTCTTCAGTGGGAGTTCCAGCCTGCGCTGTGAGCGCGCTCAATGAAAGAAAGAATTCAGTTTTGCTTTTGTAGCTGAAAAAGCTGTTGGCATTTACAAATTGAAGGTGATAAAATCTGTGTAAAGTAAACACTAATTGGGTCATCTCTCCACGCAGTGAACTAATTGCAGCATTCTAGTTCTTAATTGTGGAATTGTCAGAGTGCATTTGGAATGCTAATGCAGCGGAGACAGCTGGTGAGAGAGAGAGGGGATGAGTCTTCTGGGACCAAATCCAAATCCACCCATAGCTCTCTCTTCCTCTCTCCCTCTCTCCCTCCCTCTGTAGTGGCTGAGCAGTTCAGGTAGGAGAATGGAGGGAGATGGGAGGGAGCCTGCATGGTGCTGTGATTATCTCCAGGCTCCAGCCTTCCTCCTCTTCGTCATCCTCTGTCTCTCTCGCTCTGCCTCGATCAGACTGCCAGCCCACCAAGTGTGAGCTGTGTAATCGCTTAGGCGTCATTTAACCCCATTACTGTAAGTCACACACGCGTTTCAAAAAGAGGGGGATCCTCTCACAGTCATCATTAAGTGTAATTAAATTGGTCATGGTAACATGCCAAATGATCATGGCCTAGCTCCGACCCTCAGCCTTCTCAGGCAGACATGCATCAGCATTTTGGTGTTTGTTGACTCTCTAGTAATTTGTTGTGCTCAGTGGATTTTTAATTATCCTTTAAACACATTGTGCACTTGATGATGAGATTCTAAAAAAAGGACCAAAACAATGACTAATACTTTTTATTTGACAAAAATCTGATTACTGGTTTAACCTGATGAAGAACCGTGTCTGTCTGTGGTGACTGAGAAGGTTTTAAAAAATCAGGATGGTGTTCTGTTATCATAGACCTGTTTGGACTTCACAGTCTCATGATTGTGTGCACAGCAGCAGAGGGAGAAAACTCATGAACACTTAAAAGGTTATAATAGGTTCAGTATTTAGAAATAAAGCTGCCTGCTGGAAAGCAGCAACAAGTACTGTTTCAAAGTAAATACAGTACTAGTTTAATTGTAATCACATACCACACTTTGATTTACAATCAACAGCTCTGGCTACCAAAAGTCACACATTCTCCAGTGATGTGTCATCAAGTTGTCAGGTATAGTAGCAGTGAAAATGCTAACTTAGACTACAAAGTTAGCTTGTGACAAATGACCTGTGTATGTCCTGAAGTATCAACATAAAAATACAGAAGCTCCATTCATACGAGTAACATTGGCATTTTAAAGCATGCACATATGCAAAGAGCACAGAAGCACTCTGATTCTGAATATTACATTGGTATGAAAACCATCATATTTACCATCAAAATGTACCAGACCTAGTGTGTGTGTGTGTGTGTTGAGCTTCATTCTTAACTCTGTTAGTGAAAAGTAAAACATTTTCATTTGTGTATCAGTCTGCACCTCTCAGCTCTCACAGACTGAAACTCAGTCAAACTGATCACCAGCATATTGATCACAGAGCGTGCCAAATGTTAGCAGTGCTAAATGTTAGCAGCATTAGATGAACAGCCATAAACACCAAGGCACAGTGTGAACTGTCTTACTTTAACACATACCTTTTTTTCATGCAGCTTCTGTTCAGAAACATCTACTCTGACCAGATCACACCATGATGACAACATAAACGTTTCCTTCAACACTTACATTCACAATGTGTGCATGTCTTTATTATAACAGATTTAATGTGATACATGAAGCCATACAGAACAATGAGAGGAGAACAGAACTATCAGAAGCTGATATAGAAAACGCTTGAAGATCATGAAATGGACAAAGTGGTCTCTCATCTGCTCGTACAATAAATCTCTCTAGTATCACATGTTTACTGACCCTGCACTATTGATTCAATGATCTGCTGCAAACATACATTTCACAATTCATGGTGTTTTAGCAGTAAATAAAGCAGAGTATCTATCCAGTAAGGACATTCACAGATATTGTAGGCACCTTCTGCTCATTCACATGTATGTACGGGATGGATCTGGATTTCTTACATCAGAATCAGAATCACTTTTATTTGCCAGGTATGTGAACACACACAAGGAAATTGCTTCCAGTTACACTTTGCTCTCTTAGTACAGACATCAAACATATATAGACACAGGCACAGTTAAAAAACAAAACTGAGGACTTGATGGGTAAACATAAACATAAACAAGAACAAAAACAAAAGCTATGTACATGTAAAAAGGTAAATATATATATATACATAAATATCTGTGTGTATAGACAAGGAAGATTTCTTTTCGGTGCAATGGTGACATAGTGCAAGGATGAAATAATAAATATATATATACAGTGTGCACAGTATGAGTGTAGATGATATTTACATAGATAATTTGTAATTTACAGATATTATACAGCTGATGTTACTGACATTTGAGTCCGGGTTTTAGCTGTTCATCACAGAGACAGCCTGAGGGTAAAAACTGTTCTTGTGTCTGGATGTTTTGGTGAACAGAGTTCTGTAGCGTCTCCCAGAGGGGAGAAGTTTAAACAGTTTGTGACCAGGGTGTGATGGGTCTGCAGAGATGTTACCTGCCCGTTTTCTGACTCTGGACAGGTACAGGTCCTGGATGGAGGGCAGGCTGACACCAATAATTTTCTCTGCAGACCTTATTGTCCGTTGCAGTCTGTTCTTTTCCTGTTTGGTGACCGATCCAAACCAAACAGAGATTGAAGAGCAGAGAACAGACTGAATGATGGCAGAGTAGAATTGTGTCAGCAGCTCCTTAGGCAGGTTGAGCTTCCTGAGCTGGTGCAGGAAGTACAACCTCTGCTGGGCCTTTTTGATGATGGTGACTGCCTTGGTCTCCCACTTCAGGTCCCGGGAGATTGTGGAGCCCAGAAACCTGGAGGTTTCTACAGCAGTCACAGTGTTGTTAGTGATGGTGATGGGCGGCAGAGTGGGGGGACTTCTCCTAAAGTCCACTGTCATCTCCACAGTTTTGAGCGTGTTCAGCTCCAGATTGTTCTGACCGCACCAGCAGACCAGCCATCCGACCTCCCGTCTGTATGCAGACTCGTCACCGGGTCTCTTGAGGTGCAGTCGTTGGTGTAGAGGGAGAAGAGCAGTGGGGAGAGCACACACCCCTGGGGGGCGCCAGTGCTGATAGTCTGGGTGCTGGATGTGATGCTCCCCAGCCTCACCTGCTGCTTCCTGTCAGTCAGGAAGTTTGTAATCCTCTGACAGGTGGAGGAGGGCACAGTGAGCTGTGTGAGTTTGGTGTGGAGGATGTCTGGAACAATGGTGTTGAACGCCGAACTGAAGTCCATGAACAGAATCCTGGCGTACGTCCCTGCAGAGTCGAGGTGTTTCAGGATGTAGTGCAGAGCCATGTTGACTGCATCATCCGCTGACCTGTTTGCCCGGTAGGCAAACTGCAGGGGGTCCAGCAGGGGGTCTGTGATGTCCTTCAGGTGCGACAACACCAGTCTCTCGAAGGACTTCATGACTACAGATGTGAGGGTGACGGGCCTGTAGTCATTCAGTCCTGTGATGGTGGACTTCTTGGGGACCGGGATTATTGTGGAGCGTTTGAAGCATGAGGGGACTTCGCACAGCTCCAGGGATCTGTTGAAGATCTGGGTGAAGATGGGAGCCAGCTGGTCAGCACAGACCTTCAGGCAGGAGGGTGACACACCGTCTGGGCCGGGTGCCTTCCTGATCTTCTGTCTGTGAAAAAGCTGACAGACATCCTCTTCACAGATCTTGAGTGCTGGTGGGGGGTCAGAGGGGAGAGGTGGCAGAATGGCAGGGGGTGTAGATGGGTCTTTAATGTCTGAGGGGGGGAGAGGTGTGAATGTGTCGAATCTACAGTAGATCACATTCAGCTCGTCAGCCAGTTGATGGTTCACTGCAGTGTTATGTGTGTTGCATGTTACAGGTACAGGTACAGGGCATCACATAGTGCCAACACCATGCATGTTGAGTGCTCAGCTTTTAGCCAACAGTTTGACCGAAGGAAAATACTCCAACAATAAGCAAATATATCGGGGGCGGCTTTGGCTCGGAGGTAGAGTGGGTTGTCCACTAATCAGATGATCGGCGGTTTGATCCCTGGTTCGATCCCCTCCAGTCTGCATGTCGAGGTGTCCTTGGGCAAGATACTGAACCCCAAATTGCTCCTGAAGGCTGTGCCATCAGTGTGTGAATGTGTATGAATGGTTAGCTCCTCAAACTGATGAGCAGTTGGCACCTTGCATGGCAGCCAATGCCATCAGTGTATGAATGTGTGTGAATGGGTGAATGAGATACGTACTGTAAAGCGCTTTGAGTGGTCGGAAGACTAGAAAGGTGTTATATAAACACAGTCCAGTCCATTTACCATGTAATGCTGTGTAAAAAGTGACACATTCACACTTAGATTAAAAAAAAACCAAAAAACATAATTTTGCATAATTTAAATGTAAAATATTTTCTGATCCATCTTGATTTCGAGTGATTTCCTGTTTCTGTCAGCCGGCTCTTAGTGTCAGGATTCTCTAAAATGACAGAAACAGAATCTGATTGTGGAGATTTCAGCTCGTCTCTATGTTGTGTGTGGTGGCAATAATGGTTTCTCTCAGGGATGTCAACCATGTAACAGTTGATGGAGGAGTTTTTCAGATGTGACACCACCTTTCTATCTCAGACACGGCCCAATAAGATAGATTCATCTCCCCACCACAGTGGAGTGTCACCACGAGAGAAACAGTGACACACAATAATGTCTTTTTTCACCTCTGCTGTGATTACTACCTGAATGAAAGGGAAACCGTGAGCTCCATTTATCCTCTTGATTCAATATCACAGGCCTGCTTGTTATTGCATTTCTCCGATCATTGCTTTTGTTAGCGAGAGTTGATCATTTTTAATACCAAGGTCATATTTTGATAAAATGTAGAACTAAAAAGGTGTGAGGCTGTCAAACCTTGAGGGCTGTCTGAGAAATACTAATTATTTTTTGAATCTGAGGTGGAGGTTCACAGGAGGTGAGAGCTTTTTAACAATGTATTTTTGTGGCCCTCAGCAGCTCTCATGTTGAGCTTTTTACCTTTTGAATAAGTCAGCCGTGCATTAATGCTTTCATTGTTAACTGCTTGAGTTAATAAAGATTTACGTACGAGAATTGCACCAGATTGAAGTGTGGACGATGACTTCTAATTTCTTGCCAGTGCTGACACCAGTGAGAGCAGTTCATGTTCACGGTCACTTTAGTCTTTGCTCAGAATTGTTTGTGATGAGTGAACTGATCTACATAACTCTTTAGGCTTAAAATAAATGAATGTTTGCTTGTGGCTAGTCATCACACAGAACATGAAATGAGAGCTAAAGAATATTTCTTTCCCAATTTTGATATGAAGAATTTTTCCTGAAGAGATGGAGAGACAAAGATGCACAGCAGCAATAGTAATAATGATACCTGTAAAGACAACAAAACATGACAATGTCCACATAATGAGATTCTGCTTAATGACACACAAGGTCGGTAAAACTTGGAATGCCTTTACAGTAGGTTGTGATGCTGTCTGTCTCTTTGTTTATTATGTCATACATGTGATGTAAATGTAAAGACAGATAATTATTAATCCTTACATTTGTTTTGGTTGGTAAAAAAAACAAACAAAAAAAAAAACACCTATTTGTATCCGTTAAATCCGACAGAGATTTGCATATTGTGTGCAGTTAATAAAGAGACTCGTTCTACGGGAAGATTCTTATTTTCAGGCAATTATACACTGATGAAAACTTTATAAATATTATATTACATTTGTGTTCATAGAATCTGACACATTGGACCTTAATTAATGAATTTAATTAATTCATCAGAAGAAAATAAATAAAATGAGAAAACAGTTTGTTCACATTGTGCCTCTGTGCTAATACAGCTGTGACTGAATTACAACCTGAAGTTATTCTAAAGTTACGTGAGTAACCAAAACATATTCAACAATAAGAAATACTTGTTAAACAGATATGTACATGGAAATACTTAAATCACTCACAGCAGTCTAAAAGAACAAATGGTTGAAGCTAAACTGTAATAAAATGTCAAACTAAATTAAAACACAAAAGGACGAAAGTGTTGATCAATAAAAACAAGGCTGTTAAAGCAAAGCAGTAATAATCGAGCAGGTAAACTAACATGAGCAAAGCAAAGCAGAAGTGGCGAGCTTTATCCTGAAGGGAAATTTCTCACAAGTACTTTAATAAATGTAAAGGCTTTAAGCCAATCAATAACTTAAAGAGGGTACCTAGGCAGCCAGAAACACCCCCACAGTCAGTAGTTTGGCAGGGAGTCTCTGAGCCCCCAACTGAAAATCTAAAAGGCTGCTGGCCTATGTCTGAGGCATATTATTCAAGTTCCAGAGTGATTAAACCAGCAGGAAACTCAACAATGCTTAAGTTGAATAACAATACAATACCTACAAGCTTTTTCTGAGAGCACAATTAATACAGAGGCAGGGCAGCATACAGGAACATCTTTAAAACATCAGTGTCTTCTAACATCTCAACCACGGAATGAGCAGGGACAGTGCAGCAGTAGAGGAAGAGGAAGATCCAAACTTATTTCCTATCTTGACCAAGTGGCAACCTCTGTGGCTGTGAAGTAAAGCCAATGCAGAAGTACCAAAAACTGCAGTTCCTCAAACGGCCACATGAGGCTGGCTCCAGAAGTGAGTCAGTCTCCATAAGTCCCCAGGTTAAAATGTCCAACTTCACAGCAGAAACAAACTTGTTTACAGCCTGGTACAAAAAACAGTTTTGGTCTCTATAGCTAATTTCCCCGTTCATGACAACTGTACTGAGGGTGAATTTATATACAACTCACCTGTTCAAATTATATTAAGACTTTATTAAGAATTATATTAAGTTATGCAGAATTAAGAGCGTGGACGCTTTGATTGACGGATGTGATACAGGTGGCTTGGTTGAGCACCCAGGCGTCATTGGCCTGCCTGTTCTTTTAATCACATTCTGTGTTCTATGATTACATGCACTCTTCTGCATCTGCTAAAGCCTCGTTACGCAAAGCTAACTGTGCAAACCAGTTTGGCTCAAATCCACAGTCAGGACCATCAGCCTCCTGTGGTCGACTGGCACCATTGCTGCTTTCCATTCCGGCCAGTAAAAAATGCTTTTGGCTTGTGCGACTAAAACCTGAACTTTTAGACAGAAGCTGCTATAGACATTACAGCAACTTGAGTACACTTGAATACTGGATGACAGCAGATATAATAATATGGAGTTTAAGATGTCTAAAAGATGTCTGATAAGAATTATAAGAAAGAGAGAGACAGAGAGTGACCCTCCAACTACAGAGTGGAGGCAGGGGGAGCATGTCTCTGTATGTCTGAATGCATTTTCTGAATTTGTTAGTTTAAGCAGGGCCATGTCCTAAAAGATTTTTGAAAGACATATCAAAGGCTCTTTCTTGTGTAAGATTTGTTTATTGGTTCATACTATTTATAGTTGTTTTCAAATGTTTCCAGTTTCCATGGCTTGTTTTTGTATCTTTAATATACAGTATTGTGACTATGCTTGTGTGAGGTTTATTTTTATTCTCTTGATCATTTTTTTTAATCAAGTTGTTGTTTTTGAATGACCTTCATCCAAATCAGATCCTAGTCAAATGAAAAATATCTGTCAGGTTCTTCAGTGAGGGTCTCCAGCTGCATGAGGATGTCTGCGATGAACAGAATCCTTGTTCCCTCTGATGTTATTGACCACCTGCTGTCTCTGCTTCTCTTCAAGGCCTGAGAATCAGTGGGACATGTCGACCCTGCGCTTCGGACAGCATCTCATCAAGGCCTCGGCTGTGTTCCTGCAGACGGAGCTGTCCTTCGCTCTGGTCAACAGGAAGCCTGTGGTGCCCGGACGTATCTTTTCATTACTTACAGGTGAGAGGTGGGCCTGCTGAGCTTTGTTTTGTTCTTGGTTTTTCGCTATTGTTTGTGGGTTGAAGGTTGTTGGCGTGTTAACACCTGACAGGCCCACCGAGTCTGATGAGTGGTCACTTTGTTGAACTTATGAGTTTGATAGATACTGCAGAGGGATAGAGAAAGGTTCATGGAGAAATGTATAGATTTCCTGTCAGATCTTTTCTTCTTGGGGCTTTATTTGTAGCTGCCTTTGCAATCTAAACCACAACAGCAGCAGCACCTATCCATGCAAGTGATCCACATTGTCACATCTAGATTGATTTTCTCTGGTCGGCAGAAAAACACAATATGCCTTTTTTTGCAAGTCAGATCTGAACCACATTTGAAGGTAGTTTATGATGCAGCGTGACTCGTCTGGACGCTCAAATCAGATTTCAAAGTGTCTTTTGAGTCACTCGATCTGGAACACACAACATCAAATCCAAAACGACAAAAATGACTGGCTGAGCAGGGCCAAGCTGCTATGAGAGGACAACACAGACAGCAGTCTGTGGACAGACGCTGAAGTAAACAGTCTGTTGGCGTTTTGAGCCCAATTCTGTAGACAAGCTGCGTCTGCGTTCAAAAGCTTCATCACCAGCGTACAAAGTTACAGATGCCAACATCGTTACCATAGCAGTCAATGCCAGTGTGTTGGTGATGTCTGGACACACAAATCTGATCCAATCACAGTGTTTACGGTCTGTCTTAAAGATCCTGAACAAAGTCTAAACAGACTCTTTTAGTGAACTATTGATATCTGATTTACCTATTTAATTAAAAAAAAAAAGAATTTTGAATGAATATCTAGGTTATGAAGTATAACACAAACTCAATCAATCAATCAAATTTTATTTGTATAGCCCAAAGTCGCAAAATACATTTTGCCTCGGAGGGCTTCAAAATCTGTACAGGGAGTGACACCCTCTGTCCTTAGACCCTCGGTTCGAGTGAGGAAAAACTTGCCCACAAACTAGCAAACAAACCTTCAAAAAGCTTAGAAAACCACCTTCATATGCCTTTAATCTGTGCTAGAACCATCCAACATTAACTATTGGTCCTGGAAATCACTAAATGTACTTAAATATTATCTTTGAAAACTTCAGCATTTATGTTAGAGCCGCCTTAGCACCATCATACTGTTTGAGCTCTTCAGCTTCTTCAATATATTGGCACGTCTTAATGTGAAAAGTTTAAAACTGTTGAAAATCAATGAATGTGGTTTTGATCTCTGTGAGATCAACTGTGAGAAACCTGTTTGAAAAGAACATTTCACATCAGTGGTCGAATGCCTCAGCTTGACTTATTTTCCACTAATAACTACTGTAATTATTTATAGATTATCCTTCAGCTATTAGATTTTATTGCCAGATGTACTGAGGGAAGGATGACTGATTTAACTTAAGTAAAACTAATTCATTTGGAATAACCAGCTCTACTCCGGAGCCGGTAAGCACTAGTGAGCTTAATTGCCCAAAATATAGCAGGGGAGACTGGAAATGTATATTGATGAATGGAGTGTAAAATGTTTAGCACATGGATGTTTGGAATCTTCCTTGATCAGTCTGATGTATCTCAGACTCATTCATATTGTGTCATTTTAGAGTATTTTCTTTGTTTTTACTCTTTGAACTGACATAATTAGTTAAAGGACCAGTGTGGAGGATCGAGTGACATCTAGTGGTGTAGTTGCTGATGTGCAGTGTGTTCGGTTCTTGCCAAAACAGCTCACTCGTCACACCACTTCAGACCGACTGCAGTGCAGGTAGAGACTGATAGTCCATTTGATTGTGGTCAGCAGTGTTGTCATCATTTTGTTTATCGGTTTTGTAAAAAAAATAGCCTTGGCTGAATACTCATTGGTCCAAGGATGTGTATTAATACTCAGTAAAGGGACACTTTACTCTGTGCCAAATTCGAATGGTAAATGGACAGTACTTCTTTATTTCCTTTCTAGTCTTCCAACCACTCAAAGCACTTTTACAGATGCGTTTGTGTTTGTGTAACTATAATTTTTATACAGTTTCTCTGTTTCATAGAAATTTTGTTCTTATTCACAAACAATTCAATGTTTGAGTGACATTAAGCTGACTTTCTGATTCTGCCCTTTGAGCTGCTGGAAGGCTTTTAATGTGCAGTGTACAGTATGTGCACGAAGTGTGATGTCTTATTGACGGTCGCTCGGCTCAGCTGCTTTTAGAGATGATAGATTCAGCAGAGTGGTGAGTATGACGTGATTGTGTTACACTGAAGGATAAAATACAGTTATAACAGGGGAGACTTGAAAGAAGGTTCCAGTCTCTAAGCTTGTTTCAAATGAAGGCCTGGTCCTCTCTGCTGTAGAGATAAATAAAGACGGTGACCATGAGTTAAGATTTTACAGTAACAGTTTGTAGAGACTATGAGCCTGTAATGAAAGAGAATGAAAACAGAGCAAAAATAACTGAGAGTTCAGAGTGTTATTGCAGGTTTCAATACCACAGCATCATGCCTTAATTAACATCAGAGCATTCACATTAACTCTGCAGTGTCTCTGTCCATTCTCCATCATCAGTGTGAATGTGGTGTTGTGTAACGCAGCGTCCCTGACAGTGATCTGAAGTAGAATCAGTCCGTCTTTCACAGTCAATATCTGTCTCATTGTTTCTCCCTGACTTGACTTGAACATTCACTGCTCAGTGGAGCACTTCCTAAAGCCTCCTGTTGTTGCCTGGCAACAGATGCTGTCTTTGCTGAAGTGAACATGCCCTTGATATAAAGGCTATATAAGCAGCTGTTTACCATATCCACACAAACACACAAACACAGAGAAAGCGGATTGACAGTAACAGTGGCTGGTTACCTATGTCACTGTGTCACTGTGCAGGATTGTTTTCTTCCAGTTTGCGTGGTTCATTGTTTTCATGCACCAACGTAACACAGATGTTTAGTTTACCTTTAAAAAGGTTTATGGATCGCTCAGAGGAAGTCATGAATCTCTGTGGCCTTACCGCTCACCTCTCTTCTCTCATAGTTCCAGGAGAAAAAAAGAAAATCTCACTTTTGTCTATTAATCATTGTTTCACCAGCCTGTATGGAAAAAAAGAAAAAAAAAGTCATTTGCATGATTCCCATCGCTGATTTGTTTAAATAATGTGCTTATTCTCTTTCCGAAATGATAATCAGTTCTTGGCTTTGTACTCAACTTCTCTAGTGCTGCTCCCGCCTCGCACAACTCCTCCACGCTCCAGATCAACTTTGAACTTCTCACTGCTATATACACCTCCATTTCAAGGCCATATGTTAGCATTATTTAATCAGATTTCTCTTTAAACACTGTGATTATCACTCTTGATTGTGGAGGCCTGACATATTCTGAAAAGCCCCAAAATATACCAAGTGTATTGTGTCCAAAGCAGAATCAGCCTGTCAGACAGATCTGTGCTGGTTTATTCAGACAGACCTGAGCTGTGGCTAAGCTCTTACTTTACGTTGACCTGAAGAAAAGACACAGTAGAAAATCAATGAACAGCCGTGCTAGCATGTTGCTACAAAGCTGTGGTACAGTGTGGTGTGGTGTGGTGTGGAAGGGACACAGTGGCAGCAGTCAGGTGGTATGTATGATCTGCTTGACAGAGCAAGGAACGATTCTGTACAATACTGGATCACAAACATCTGAGAGATCGAATGCAATCCAGTGCAACAGTCTTGAAGCAATTTCAGGGCCCAATGTAATACAATGCAATTTAAAGTAATAAAGACAGAATGATAAAACACAAAAACAAAAACGACATGAACATTTCAAAATTCCAAAACTTACAAACTGTATGGTCCGTATGGCCAAAACAGAACTCTGCACACTCTGCACAGGAAACATTCTGTATGCCTATAGCATCATGCTAGCCCTGTCACTTGTTTGAACAGTGATACTAAAAGGTTTTAAACCATATGCATTATTTATTAAATATCCATTCATGGGAGGAAGTGGTTATAATTAGATAACTAAGACACAGTGTTGTTTAAATTGAGTGTTGTTAATTAATTGTTAATTATGTGATGGATGTATTTGTTCCTTCTTCAAGACAGTAGACTAATGTGTGTATGTCTATCAGGTGCATCTTCAGAGAATATGCTCTTCATTGTGCATGTTCTCACTATACTCATTATACTCATAAAACGTTGCTTGGTGTCAGTGGTCCAAAACACGACAACAGCAACATGACAACTTGTGTTTAAGTGGGCGTTCAGACAGAGACAGGCAAAACGGACGCCGGCGGTGTTTTTCAATTCATTTCAGTGGGGGTTGTGCGTTTCCGCACCGGCAGCCCGCAACGCAGGGGTTGCCGCAAAAAGCGTCGCCAGCGACCGGCAAGAGAGGTTGAGCCAGATTCAACTTTTGGGAAAACGGAGCCCCACGTCACGCTTCGGCTGCCAATCAGACACTCAGATCGGCCAAACCTCCACAGACAGCCTGAAATGTCTCTGAAGCAGAGACTATCCAGGTGGATTCATGGACTAAACTCTGATAATCTACCTGTGTGTGTGTTCTCACTTTGTTTATTGTACCAGCTTCTAAATCTGAGTCTGACTCGCAATTTACGCCGCAAAATATGACACAAAGAAGTTTAATTTGATTTGTGTCCGATGATTAGAGAGAGAGAGAGAGAGAGAGAGAGAGAGAGCGCGCTTTGGTAGAGTAACAACACAGAGAGCGAGCGCCAGCCTCGATAAAGCTGTTATTAATCAGAGAAATAAAGAGTTATTTCCTGATTGTTTCACAGCGGTTACATTCAGCAGGTATAGACACGCCCACAGCAACCCACCTCAGCTCCCCTCACCCCCCCCAACACCGCACTTCCCACCACCGGTTGCCGGTTTCCCTGTCCCTGTCTGAACGTGGACTAATTCATGCTTTACACCTGGTGAGTGCAGCATGGACAGACCTGAGCTTGTATTACTACATTGGTTTGTTCTGGGCAGTGAGTGCTTGCTAAACTCATCTGAGCAGCACTGTGGAGTGATTCAGTCCATTTATATGCACTTTAGTTACAGTGTTACAGTTTTCTGGGAAGGCGAGTTGTAGTCCTTTTTTATGCGACACACTAAACAAAAAAAATATTTATGGTGGATTTTGGAGCATGAAATGAGGAGCCTCAGCCTAAGGGTAGAAGCTGTTCTGTAGTCTGATGGTATGGCAGTGGATACTTGTGTATTGCTTGCCAGATGGCAGCAGGGTAGGCAGGCTTTTGTTGTGGTGAGTATTCTCTTTTAGAATCCTTTAGGCTATACAAAGGCACAGATATCACTGATGCTGTGTAGATGTGTAGAAGTGATGCTTTAATCACCTGCTGCAAAATCCTCCTATGGTAAATGTACCGGGACCCTTTTTGTCTTTGTCACATGCTACCATGCAAGGTGCCAACTGCTCTTCAGAAACTGACTAATCCCGTTCCCGCACGCTCTGCACTTTGACCTTCTGATTAATGAATCACCCACTCTACCTCCCGGCCCACACAGACCGATGGGCCGTGCACATCCCATGCCAATTTGTGATTTTTCCAGTCTGTTTCTGTCGCTCCCTTGTGAAGGATAACAAGAGCTTGGCACAAGAGTCTTAAGAAATACAGTTGTGTCTGAGCTTCCTTTACCAGGGTAGAGATGTGTGATGTCCATGACGGCTTCTCTGTGATGCTGATTCCCGGGAACTGGCAACTCAGATCCACTGATCTAGACAGGAGTGTTGTCTTTGTCTTCCTTTTTATAAAGTCAACAATCAGCACCTTGGTTTTGCTGATGCTGAGCAGTAGGTTTTCTGGTATCACTGTAATATGAATTAATCCAGTGATGAATATGAATTTGAATAAATACGCAAGTGGCGTATGTGGTAAATTTCACATTAATTCATTGTTGGCCTACTCTTTAAAAATATAAATGGTAAAAAATAAAATAAGGAAGAAAATTTGATGTCTGTTGCAAAACTTTCCATCTCACCTGAGCTGTGGTGGTTTAACTTTAAGTACACACTTCTGTTAGAGTTACAACACAACTTGTGAAACCTTCAACATAAGAGAGCAGTGAAACATAGTATGGTGTTAAGTTCCTTATGTAGCATGTAACTAGTAAGTCATGATCATAAATTAAGTCCAAAAGCAACTAGCTGGTAATCTGATTGGTCGGCTGACAAGATATACTCTTCCTCATAACACAGAAAATGTTACTAGTTTGATTAAATCAAACATGCGTTGTCTTTTACAGTATCAGGCTTCAGTTATCTGTAGATCTGCATCTTTAATACTCAGCATGCAAAAACCAAACAGATGTTTTCTGTGCAGCTCAAATGCAGAACTCTTCATTCATCCCATTCATTTTACCAGTCTGCTATCCACAACTAATTCAGTTGTCTAGAGTCGCTTTAATTACGGTTGCTCAATCAATTAGCTAACATTTAATCAGTAGGAATAAAGAGGGCTCATGAGACAGCACCCTAAATGAATGACTGGAAACAGAAAACATGCTTCACTGTGTAAAAGTGGTTCCCAGGATGTAAACACGTCAGACCTGACACTTATTGCTCCTGTCAATATGGAATAAACAGATGGCAAGTGAACGAACTTCACTCTTTGTGCTCCCATTGAAGTGCCGTTGCATGAAAGGAAAATCTATTTGGTGTTGTGCTGGAGAAGTATTCTTGCTTTGCACTGCTGAAGGTTGGCTTACAAGCCATATCAGCCTACAACATGCCTACTGGGCTAACTCTCTCTGTGATGAAGCTCTCGGGGCTCCAATGGCAGAACACCAGTCTGATACTGCCATGTCCCCAATGACATAAACACATACTTTGATTAGGTATCTTCTTTCTCAAATAATTCATTAGGCCAGGAGCTGGTTACACACATCTAGTAATCCTATTAAAATGTATAATTAGTAGCAGTTTCTATCTGTCTTCTGAGGTTGCAAGTGGCGCATGGGAAAGGGGTTGCAATTAGCAAAGACACAATACTGTCCCTTGTTATCCTGCGATCTCATGACATACATTAGCAGATGCTCAGTCACTGATTACCGAGTACTAGATTACCCCTCAAGTATCTATCGCAGTGCTGTGATGGCATCATGACAAATGTCAGGGACTGTGGGGAAGTTATTTTCTTCTCCTGCTCCTTTCCAGACTTTGTTTTAATGCCTTGTATTAGATCAAGCTGAGGTACCATTCTGTAACGGGCACATTCAAATTGAAAACCCCTCCGTTGCTTTGACTTTCTCGTTACATATTACTTCACTGAAGGTTCTATATTTTTTACTCTTCATTACACATAGCACCATTGTGTTTGCCATGTGTTTCTGAAACGGGATTCTCTTCTAAGACCATTGCAATGGCTCTAAACTATTTTATCTTCCCATACTTCCAAAAAAACACACCTCTCAAAGTTCTGATGGTTTCTCTGGTGGTAACATTTCTGGTTGGAATAAATTCATGTTGAAATTTCCTTCATTAGAATAGAGGAACTATGTTTTATGTTGAAAGGATAGACATGTATTTGAGGTTCACTGACAGGTTTGTTAAACAAAGAAAGTTTACAGTCAGTCCCACAACCAATGACTAGAGTCTTGTAACCCAGGAAATGACTTTGGATTGTCCTACAGTATATACTTGGTATTTTGTTATACGGATACAAGACTTCCGTTATGTCTGGTTATGTCCTGTCCAAACATTCTTTTTGGGGCATCAAAAAACAATAGCAACATGCTTTTTCCTTCAGTCCAGAATTTTAAAGGAGAGCTGAACAATTTTAGAGCCCGGTTTATCATGTTTTTACAGTTTTGGCCATCATTCTTATCAGTGTAACATTTTACTCAACTCCATTGCTGTAATCTGAGGGCACAGAAACATTGCTACAGCTATGGAATATGAAATGATGATGAACAATGAGATCATCAGTCCTGACCTGTACAGTTGTACAATACAAATGTAATTTCATAACTACAAAAGAAAAAAAAGGGGCTTAGACATTTCAGGATCAACTTGGAATTTGCTTCTTTGTTATGTTGTGTTCAGTGATGTTGCCATCTCCAGATCTTCACAATTAAAGGGATATTTTGTACTTTAGAAAGCGGTCAGCACACTCTCACGTTTGGAGGGGCAGACATGGATTCCGGCACAAAAGCAGAGCAATGCACTGCTGTGGATAGGGTCAGCAGAAATATGTATTTTAAGTGTATTCTATTTTAAGATTATTTTCTCACTTTTGCCTTGTCATCAGACAGCCTTTTTGTCTTGCTTGAACTGTAGAACTTCTGTATTCCTACACTTCAGTCCAACTGTGCCGCACAGTGTTACAGCTAAGATCAGTGGATTAAGTTAGCGGGTTGCCTTCATCATGTTTTTCCTCTGCTCTTTCTTGTTTTCTCTCTTTCTTTATCATACATTTTTCAAATCAAATCAAATCAAACTTTATTTATATGGCACCTTTCATACATGAAGTAGCACAAAGTGCCTCACAGAGATTAAGAACAACAATTACAAGAGAAAACAACATAGATTAAAATCAAGGAAAATTAAGAAAACCCAACCCACCCACCCCCACATACACTCAAACAACAATACATATACACTCATACAGACACTACCACACATATGCACATACACACACACCGACCCACACACACGAACACTAGCTGTCACTAAGAGACATGGCCTGGCACTGCGACCTGAGGCGAGGAAAAAAGCCACCTTTGGGGGCCCGCCTCACAGAGAGGTCACGGTCCAAGACCACCGGGAGAACCACAGAGGCCACCCCTACCCGGGTAGACAGGAGGCCATGCACAAAGGTGCAGGGCCCCCTAGCCACCCAGGCCGGAGCAGCCCGCGAGGCAGCGCCCCCGATGGAGGACCAGGGACAGATCCCAGTAAGGCAGGCCCCCATGAGGAAACACTGGAGCTAAAAACTATGCAATTAAAACAGTAAAACAGGGTGAAGAACATAAAAGCTTAAATACAGACAAAGAGATAGATAAATAATTAAATAGATAGATAAATAAATAAATAAATAAATAAATACAATAAATACAATAAAATAGATTAAAGGTTCTAAGCACTAAGAACTAGAAAGCTAAAACAGCAGAATAAGATAGGAGATATATGAACTTAAAACTGAGGGTTTAAGATAGTAACTTCAAATAAAATGTATAAAATTAGAGTAAAAGGAATTAAAAGGGGAGTTAAAGGATCAATTAAAAAGATTAATTAAAAGCCTGACTAAAAAGATGGGTCTTGAGCCTCTTTTTAAAAACCTCAATACTCTCTGCGCCCCTGAGGCTCTCCGGCAGGCTGTTCCACAGACGGGGGCCATAGTAATTGAAAGCCGCCTCCCCGTGCCTTTTTGAATTAACTTGAGGTATGGTTAAAAGGCCAGCGCCGGAGGACCTCAGGGTCCACGAGGGCTGATAGGATAAAAGCAGGTCAGATAAGTAAGAAGGCCCAAGACCATTAAGACACTTAAAAACCAGTAAAAGAACCTTAAAATCAATCCTGAAACGCACGGGGAGCCAATGAAGCGATTTTAAAACTGGGTAATGTGCTCCCGCTCTCTGGTCCTCGTCAGCACTCGTGCGGCTGAGTTTTGTAATAGTTGTAAATTTGAGATGCTCTTTTTGGGAAGACCAGAGAGCAGGGCATTACAATAATCTAAACGACAAGAGATAAAAGCATGCATCAGAACCTCCGTGCTGGCCTGAGAGAGAAACGGGCGGACTCTGGCTATATTCTTTAGATGATAAAAAACAATCTTTGTTTTGTTTTTGATGTGAGGGATAAAACTAAGCTCAGAGTCAAAAATCACACCCAGATTTGTTACGGATTGAGATGTTTTAAAAACCTGTAACTTTGGTAAAAGTTTCACTTTCTGGCCTTCAGGACCGATGAGGTCCTGGTTGAGCTGTAGGAAATTTGCTGCCATCCATGACTTTATATCTAAGATGCAGTTAAAAAGGGCATTAATAGGCCCTGTGTCATCAGGAGACACGGCGATGTACAGTTGCATATCATCAGCATAACTATAAAAGCTGATGCCGTGACCCCTGATGACGTCCCCAAGGGGAAGCATGTATAAATTAAAGAGAGTTGGGCCTAAAATTGACCCTTGGGGAACCCCACACTTTAACTCATGGATTCCCGAGGAACATGTATCCATACTTACAAAGAAGTGTCGATCTGTGAGGTAGGATTCAAACCAGTTAAGAGCAGTACCAGAGAGGCCGACCAGGTTCCTCAGTCTATTTAATAAAATGTGATGGTCTGCTGTATCGAAGGCGGCGGTAAGATCCAGTAGTACCAAGACAGTAAGTTTATGGTTATCTAAGTTGAACCTGATGTCATTTAAAATTTTTACAAGGGCTGTCTCGGTACTGTGATTCATCCTAAAACCAGACTGACATCTCTCTAAAATGTTGTTTGTGATTAAAAAGTCATTTACTTGGTTAAACACAAGTTTTTCCAAGATTTTACTTAAAAATGGTAAGTTGGATACGGGCCGATAATTATTAAAAATGTTGGGGTCTAAGTTGCTCTTCTTCAGAAGGGGCTTCACCACCGCCGTTTTAAAGGAAGTGGGGAAGACACCCGTCTGAAGAGAGCAATGCACCATGTATAATAATTGTTCCTCAAAGAATCCATAAAATGTTTTAAAAAACGGAGTGGGAATTGGGTCTAAGAGGCAGGTTGTGGGCTTTACTTGGGAGAAAACTCGACCAAGTGTCCTCGCATCGACCAGGGCAAAACTCTCCAGTGTTTCCTCAGGTAAAATCAATGATCCGAGTGTGTCGATACTTAAAATCTGATGCGATAAAAAACTCGACCTGATGTCATTGATCTTACTTCTGAAGTGGTCTGCAAAGACCTCACAAAGGGCGTCACTTGGTATCTTGGGGGGTCTGTTAAAATTTGAGTTCGTTAAACGGTCAATTGTGGAGAAGAGAAATTTGGGGTTATTTTTATGGTCATCGATTATCGATTTTAATCATTCAAGCTTTTTTTCTCTCTTTTTGTTGCTGTTCTCTCTGTTTTTCCAACAATGTGTTCATATTTCATATAATTTAATTCACAATTAGTCCTGTGTATGTGTTCTGAGGCTTTGAAGGCTAAAACTTTCGAATGTTCTCAAATTTTATTCCCCTGCTGGTCTCTTTCAGTAACACAGTTGTTGTACATGTAGACAGTTTAGTATAGCATGTTGGAACAGATAGGCATTTTATTTTGAAAGTATCACTTAGAGTGATTTTGTTCAGAGAGGTGGAAGACATTCCTCCATTGTACACCCCCTGCACTCCTGCCCTCTATTTTGTCCCTAGGAAACATTAAAGTATCGTGATTGTGACCCCCCAAACCTAAACCCTGAACCAAACTCCACTATTTCTGTCCCCTGCGTCCACCCACCCAGCAGTGCATGGATCACTGGTGTTCACATGCCAGCAACCATACAAACAAAATCAGGTCATCGGCTTCTCTGAGCTGCAGGAAGTGCTGAGCCTTGACCTCTTTTTTTTCTTTTCTTCTGTGGTGTGTTTACACCCGTATCTGGCCCGGGGGCTTTGTTTGTTAGTGAGTTGGGACTGAGGCGGAGATTTCAGCCGAGCCCCACAGAGCTGTCACAGCCCACTACAATCTGGACAGCAGCACCACAAAGGCCAGAGGGAGGGGGGGGTTATTAATATTATTATTGTTATTCCAGCTTGCAAGTCCATTTAGAGGGTCACTTTCTTTCGATCCATGAGCATGGCCTCCTCTAACTAAACAAATACCCTGCAAAGAAATCAAAATGTATTTTATCTATTTTTATCAGAAAAGGTATAAATTGAGCAGCAACACAACAGCAATCAAAAGTTAATGTAGCCTTTATTTCTGCGTGCCACGTATTTGCTTTGAAGATTTAATTCCCATCTCACAGATCACTTGCCTTAGCGAATTCTTTTTGGGTATCTTACACAATGTCTGCCTTTGATGTTTGGCTTTTTCACTCGTACATTTTTTATACACATTGCATTATAGACACTACTTTGTTCTCTATTCTTTGTAATCAGTAACTCACAAATCTCATCGGAGCTTAACTCCATCTTTACAAATCAACAACTCATCTGTGCCTGCAAGATTTGGACTTTTTGAGGAACTCGACCGTTGCTTAAAATAAGCAGCACCTTTGAATTTTTATTCAGCGTTTGTTTTTTATTTAACTTTCTTTTCTTCTAACTGTCAAGAATAAGCTGTGCATTCCATAATAAAGATCTGATGAATGCACCCATCAATTGCCCACACTCACATTTGACAGCACCCTCATTATTATACAAGACTTAACATTTCAATATATTTTTATGCCATGGTTATTCTGAAACAGTTTCAGCCTTTTAAAAGCATGAAGATGTGCTATATAGATTCTTTGATAATAATTATCA
This sequence comes from Argyrosomus regius, assembly GCA_946959425.1. Lineage (NCBI taxonomy): Eukaryota > Metazoa > Chordata > Actinopteri > Sciaenidae > Argyrosomus > Argyrosomus regius. The sequence continues at coordinate 144,221 of CAMPSB010000072.1, forward strand.
TCTGATGTAAGATGAACATGACGTTCAGTGTCACTCCAACATAAAAACAAGAAGCTTTTTTGTACTCCTGAACTGAATACTATGTTTCCTTGTTTAAATGTCTCATTCTCATGTTACTGCTAAGCTATAATACACCCCCCACCCCTCTCCAGTGTCTTTTGCGAGTTAAACGCTGCATCATCTGGGAGCAAAGTAAAGCACAAGGTGCATATTTAGTCTCTTTATTAATCATTGGTGTGTTTTGGGTGGAACATGAATTAAACCAATCAGAGTGTCGTCTCCCATCCCCTTTGAAAACAGGTGCGCCTGCACCTGGCCTATTGCTGTAAATGGTGTGTTTTACGAGTCAGAGAAGTGAACGTTTTTCTGATAAAATGGAGCTGCTTGTGCACTAATAGGCTGTAACAGTGGTGTGTAATCTCCTGTCAGATTACACACCACTCCAGTAGAACTGAGGCTGGTCATTTGCAAAGAAATGCAACGCAGCAGTGATTATGCACCGGACTTATATCACCAAGAGGTCCCCATGTTGTTTGATGATGTTTCACCACAGATACATGCAGTGAATGTCACCTCTATATCAGACTGCCCTGGATGGATGGATGGATGGATGGATGGATGGATGGATAGTTAGATAGATAGATAGATAGATAGATAGATAGATAGATAGATAGATAGATAGATAGAAAAGACATCAGATACAACACATTTCGACATACATCCTATAAGCATAGCACCTACACATGACAGTAACTGAGGTGTTACATTGGGTGATGCTATGGCAGAGGGGACAAGACTCCTGCCATAGTGCACCTGATAGGAGCAGTGTGAAGAATGGGTTGAGGGGTTGGTGGTGTACTGTGTCCTCTTCATGTAATGGCTTTGCTGTTGAGGTCTAATAGGTTTGGGGTGGGGCGAGAGAAAGTGCTTTGAGGTTGCAGATGGCTTTGTTGGCAGGCACTTCACCATCTCAACAGCTTCATTGTTGATGGAGTTGTGGGTGGAGTCGTGAGCTGTACAATGAGTGCTGCAAGTGTTGATTAACAATTCTTTCATTTTTGTGAGATTCAGCTGCAGGTAATTGTTCATGCACCATTGTTTGACTGAGAAAGTACCATGTGAATGAGAAGTCGGGGGACATTGAGGTGGTGGATTTTCCTGATCATGTGGTGATGCAGAATGGTAGTAAAAGCAGAACGAGTCAATAAGGAGGAGTCTGGCTCATTCCAGGTATTGTTGGACAGAGTGAAGGAGGCATTCCCCAGCATCCACAGTGCCCTTTTAGCTTTAAGGAGAATTGATTGGATCAACAAATTGTGGTTTGACAATTTATGTTAATGTTACAATGTTAAGCACCAGTTTTTCTCTGAGGTGAGTGCAACTGGCTGGTAGTGATTTAGTTCTGTAGGACGAGGTTTCTTGTGCACCAGTACGGCAGTGAATGTTTTGGTGAGCACTGAAGCAGTCCTGTAGGATTCCAGAAGAAGACATGAGGAATGGGAGAGAGCTCCACGGCACAATCCCTGAGTATCCTCACCTCGATACTATCCGACCTGAGCCATGCCTGGCTTTCGCCAGCTCAGCTGCATCCTCCACTGTGACGGAGCAGAGTGTGATGGACCGGTTTCCAGTAGTGCCTCCCATTTCTTCTGAATAGTTGATGGTGTCAAACTATATGTCGAAGGTCTTCAGGAAATAAGGTGGGGTCAGTTTAGAGATAATTTGGGTCACATCCAGTGAGTGTTCTCACTTTTCGAAAAGCTTGCTAACTTGACAGCTTCATGATTTTGAGTGAAACCCAGACTGGCCATTTAAACGTTTTCCATGTTTTTCTAAAACTTGAATAATATGGTGGCTGATCCAAGGTTTGGAGTTTTGGGTATTTCTTGAAAGTCTTAACTGTTACGGTTTTGGAATTGCTAAACTGAATGTAGTCTGTAATAAACTGAGAGTTCCCATCAAAAATGTCATGAGTGTGCTGTATGTCACCACCCACTTCCCTGCTATCAAATAAAGTAAGCAATAAAAGACCAAAAAGAATGAATGTGTAATGGCTGTTGGAAGCTGTAGGTTTGGGGCTTGTGATATTTCAGTACAGGTTTGTAATGCAGAAGTAGGAAAATAACATTGTCATCTGCAAAGCTGAGTGCATGGTAGCTAAGCATGAGAGACATATACGTCCGTGATAACATAAGTCCAGCATGTTTATGTCCATGTATGACTGCCTCTGCATATTTACCCTGCATGTTGTTAGTGTTGTTAGCGACTAGCTCGCTGCAGCATTAGTGGTTACACTTGTGTAACTCTGACTTCATTTATTACCCTTCTGTAGTCAAAACTCATGTCATAATGTTTTTTTAACATGACACTGATAGTCAGTATCTGGACACAGAGACCTGTGGCAAGCCCAGAACACAAAGTAGCAATGGTCCTGGCAGCAATGGCCATCTAAAACCAATGAGGTTAACACTTGTTGGTAAACTACTAATTTGTTATCTATTGCAGCATGTGAGCAAATTATGTCTTCATGATATCATACCTAATTTGTTTAACTGATCTGTGATCTGTAATTGCCTTTCTATATAGTTTTCATTCTACAGCACTTATGTAATTTTAGGGCACAGAGAGAGTCTCTTCTGTTCAACACTTTACTGTAACACTGCAGGAAGTAACCATTGCAAAGACAAAATGCTAACAGATTTAAGTTTATCTGCATCGATTTTGACAGCAGCAGTAGTGTTAGGAACAGTAGTTACACTAGCAGTAGAAATGAAAAGAAATATGTGAGGCTTAATTGTGTTTCAGCATTCTGCAGGCATATGTTTTAGTTTTTGTGTTTGTGTGCAGGCAGGCTGGTGAGGCAGCACACACATTTTCTCTGAATGATTGAGGGGTGGCCTCCTTTTCTTCAGTTGAGACTGTGTTTTATAATTAAAAGCACATCTCCCATCGGCCTGCTCCAGATGTGCTGCTGAACTTGTCAGCCTCCGCTGTGCCACAGAGAGATAGCACATACAGCCGGACAGCTTGAACTGAGGGAGCCTTGGTCACAAAGCACATTTGTTTTAATACCTCCCACCCCATGTGGTCTCCACAGGCAACAACAAGGAGTGTTTGTGTCTTTGCTTCTAGCTTGCATTAATGTATGAAAAAAGATTCCTAAAGTTTTACCAAAAACAAAACTAACAGGGATGTTAGCGGTGCAAAGTATCTGCAATGTTCATTTTCAAAGTGTTGGACAGAACAACAAACCAGATTTAGCTGTTCCAAAAATTTAATGTTTATCCAGAGGGAGGTGCCAGAGGAAAGGTCATGGAGTCATCCAGTGGGGAGCATGAATGTGCTCAGTATAGTACATCTCATGACCCATCTGATTATGACTGAGTGTTCATATCATGTGAGAGTTACTATAAATACTAGTTACAACTGCAGGCTCATTAGATTTTGATATGATTCGGTTGGTAAAGTTTGGCCTGATGTTGTAGAGAAAAAGTCACAGGGTCACCAAAGTTATCAGGACCAAACTTGTAGCATGAATCCAGACGTTTGTATCACCAACCACATCTGCAATTTACTTTATAATAAACTCAAACAGGTGTAGTGTTACACTCATTGGTGGCATTCCAAGTAAATCAGAGCATCATTGGTGGGATGAAGAATAACAGAATCCATTCCAAACTCACTTTGATGACAGCTTAGCTCATTCAGTCAGCTTCATGAGGTCGTCACCTGTCAACAGTCTTGAAGGAGTTGTCATATATGCTGAGCTCTTATATTGTATTCTATGTAAACATATTTACATGTTTTAAAAAATATTTAAACAACCCTGGACAATAATGGGATACATACCACAAAATTAATTATGAGTAACAGCCTCCCCAACCTCAAACAGAAATGACTGACTAACAGGAAAACTGGCATTAAATTGCAGTTTTAAATATTTGACCCACGTCTTTTGAAGCTGCATCTCTCCAGTTGTTCAGTTCTTATCACTTCTCTTTAAAAGTTTTTACCTCTTAATGCCACTCTAGCCTCTACGAAGTGCCTCCATTTACTGAAGTCCTTTCTAACTAATACACTGCGACCTTACTGTGGCAGTGACGGATTACTGGTTGCAAATTACATTCAAACTGTATTCATGTCAAAAAGCATCATTACTCTTAATTACTTTAGATTACATCTAGCTGGCTTATTAAGCCTGCCTACACTGAAGCAAAATTAGCTTTTTTTGTCCTGCGAGGAAAGAATGATTTTTAGTATTTTGTGTCACTCAAGTGTGGGCTTGTTTGCAGGTTGTGTGTTTTCTGATGTGTCTGTGTTTGGGCGTGTTACCATCTCATTTTCTTGTGTGTGTGTGTGTGTGTGTGCATGTTTGCGTGTGTGTGTGCATTTCTCTCAGCATTTTCATTTTGGTCTTCTATCATGTGACTGAGCACTGTTTTTTTCCTCCTCCCTCCCCATCACTCTCTCCTCCTGCTCCCTCACACAGATGACAGCGCTGGTTGGCAGATGATTCACAATGGCCACACCAGGGGCTGAGGTGTGGAAACAGCAATAATGAATTTACGAGCACTAACTGTGTCTCTGGTACTTGTAAATTCTAATTCTCGAAAAGATATACACTCTGACCCCAGCCACCACCCTCACTGGCTTTGATTAATATCATGGGCTGAATACCACATGAGACAGTGCTGATTATTTTACTCTTTAAGCTTGGGTGGAGCCGGAGGCAGTTGCGGCTGAATTAGACTAATGTTTTGACACACGACTGCCAGAGAAAAGGAAGATGGAAGCAGGGAGGCAATGGGCCCTTTACTGATCGCATGAAAGATTGCAGCAAGACTGCACAACTCCCATAGGCCATCTTCAGTTGGATGTGTTGTAAAGAAGCTTGGAGGATATGTCAAGTTAATGTAGCAGCATAGCGTGTAAAGATAATAGATCTCATCTAACACAGCAGCTTACGTGACCCATGTGAATTTATCATAATGCCAAATTGACCCTGTTTTCTTTCTGTGGGTTTGGTTTGGTCGGACTTGGTTATAGTTTTGTCACAGCCCGTGGATAAACAAGAGAATCACAACTGAAACAGAGTTGTGTGTGTGCGCGTGTGTGTGAGTGTGTGTGTGTGTGTGTGTGTGTGTGTGTGTGTGTGTGTTATGGGGGGCATTTTATGCCAGCACACTATACTAAAACGCCTTAACCGCGTCGCCTACGCCTGCATAAAGACTGAAAAATACGTGTCCGATACGCGTGCGTACAGGCACACCAAATACTGAAGGGTGACGGGTGATAAGTGTCATGCCACATGCAAACGCAGCGGACGCCTGTGCGCACGCTCGTCTCAATGTACAAATAATAATTTACTTTATGATGACGAATTTTGAGTTTAACAGCTGCTGCGCTTCACAATTCAAGCAGTCCATGTATTACCAAGAGAGACCGATGTGACAGTTTAGGCTATTTCAGTCACACGTGCACACGTTAAGGCGTCTGAAGCGTTGGCTTTAGTACAATAGTGACACACGCGTTAACGCCTATAGCGTGTGAACGCCTATAATGGGATGTTGAGGTATATCAGGGACTGTACCATTGCTCAGGCGCGAAACTGAGGAAGAGGCTGTGCGCATTAGGGATGAGCGAGTACAGCATTATCTGTATCTGTATCTGTATCTGTTAACCATATGAATTATCTGTATCCGTATCTGTACTCGGTGTGGGCGGGGCCTAACCCGGAAGTGGGGGGGATTTAACTCGGAAGTGGGTCTGGTTGTCTTGAAATGGACAGGGCTTTAACCGGTATGTTATTTTAAGCATGTGTGGCAAGGAGTGGAATAGTCGGTAGAGTTTTAAAGCCAACACTTGCACCCCAGGATATGAAACTGAACTACTAAGGACACAGGGTCGAGACTGAGGAGGCAGAGACAGTAGAGTAATAAAGTAAATATTTTTATTGAAATAATGTAAATGAATAAGGCAAAACTAAAACTGCGGCTGCTGAGAAAGAAAGGAAAGGTTAAGCACAAGGTGAATATAAGAAATTGTTTTATTAACAGAATGCTAAAAAAAGGCCGGCTACAACAACAAAGTTTAAGTAACAATAACAGAAAACTAAAATCAGTGGGCTGGGGCCTCAGAGGAAGGCATACTACGGTGTGGGTGTCCCTCCTTCTTAAACTGGGGTGCAACACTACTTAACACAAACCACTACAAACACTAAAAGTGCCCCAGTGTCTACTTGCATGCAACGGCGACATGAGGTCCTCACCACGGTGCCTAGCCCCCCCACCTGATGACACCCAGGCCGCACTGAAACTCAAAAAAAAAACAGAAAGACAAAAAGTTAACAAATCCTACAACCCAATCACTAATCAAACTATATTGCAAATGTAAAACAAATATACTTAAACTAACCAAACTGAATAAACAGAGAGCAACACAAAAGAGAACAAAGCAGAGTAAAGCAAACAAAACTGTACAACAGAACTGCCCAAAACAAACTAACAAAACAGCACAGCAGCAAGTGAACCTAAAAGACAAAGAAACACATGTTAGTGTGAACAAACAAGACTAAAATAACACACGAGAGGAAACAGGGACCCTACTCCCCACCTTGATAAGGCAACCACACCAGACCAGCAAGAGGCTGAAAGGAGCCATTTTGGAACCTTATATGCACACCTAAGCAGGGGGAGGAGCTAAGGGAGGTGCTAAGGGAGGTGGCTACCTGGGTTGCATTCAAAACCTTTGGAGGTCCACTACACATGCAATTGATATGGGTTGATCAGAAATTGTTATATTTATTGCTGATTAGAAAACTATTTACAGGGCAGCATTGAGCTTCAGAACAAGTTTTGCAACAATGAATACAACACATGCGGTTGCAATTATGAAGTAAAATGTGATGAACAAGAGTTTTCATACTCAACATAACTTTATTTTTTTAATTTTAAATATTTTTTTATGATCAGTGTGATTTTTTTTAAATTTCCACACCAGGTGTGTGTGTGTGAGTAAGTAAGAGAGAGACAGAGAGAGACAGGGGGGGAGTGTGTGTGTGTGTGTAGCTTGTGTGTGTAGCTTAATTTGTAATATTATTATTTATATTTATACCACTACTACCTTTATTTTTTTTAATGAAATACAGCAAGAAAGTGTCAGACACTCAGTGCGTGAAGTCAAAAAAACTGGTTAGAGCCAGCTGACGGTTTAAAAAAAAAAAAACTGAAGTTCCGACTTCCGGTGGAGCAAGACGACAAGATAGCTGCATGAGCTCGAGCTCCCGATAGCAAGTCAGAATTAGCCCCCCTAAATTCACTATTGCTGAGCAATTCATAGAAGAATTTTACTTTGGAATGAATAGGGGAGTAACAACTAGAAGTCAAACGAAACGTGACATTCAAGAAGGGAAGAATTCACCGGAGATGGACGACACTCAGTGTGCTAACGACAACCCTGTGGAAAACATGTGCTCCGTGCTTCAAACTATCAGTAAGGAAATACGCGACTTCAGGACAAAGCACAAAGTGGATCTACACACTCTCAAAGAAGAACTTAAGGAAGACATGAAAAATGAACTCAACGATCTCAAACAGGAAATTTACCAAAAACTTTCTGCTAACTCCGCTCGGATCCAGGCCAATGAAACCAGGCTGAATGAAGCAGAAGCACGGATCAATGAGACCGAGTCGGTTAACATGGCCATGAAGGAGGCGCTCATTAAGTCCATGGAAAGACAAAAAACAATGCAAGAAAAGTTGACAGATATTGAGGGACGGTCTAGGCGCAATAACATCCACATTTACGGCGTACCCGAAGGGAAAGAAGGTAACTCCGTGCCTGACTTTGTGGAACAACTTCTGAAAAGTGAGCTTGCACTGACAGCGGATAATAGCCTGCAGATTCAGCGCGCACACAGAGCTTTAGCCCGTAAACCGGAGCAGAACCAGCCACCCAGGTCTATAGTGGTAAATTTTTTGGAGTTTAATACCAAAGAAGCAGTACTGAAAAAAGCCTGGGGAAAGAAAATAATGATTGAGGGGCGACGCTTGTCATTCGATCATGACTATGCCACAGAAGTTATTCAGAAGCGCCACGCATACATGGGGATAAAGAGGCTCCTGAAAGAGAGAGGAATTCGTTTCCAGACTCCGCTGGACAGGATGCGCATTCACTGGGACTCGGGAACACGCACCTACGAGAGCGCACAAGACGCAGCCCAGGAGCTAAGGAAGAGGGGCTACTCAGTGGAAACACCAGGCAGCAGCGCCGCGAACCCGAGCCGGGAGATGGAGCGGCTTCTCCGAACCCCGACATGGCAGCGAGCACAGATGCTGCGCTCCGCGCGAGGGAAAGATTACGGGAGTTGGAGCGGATTCCCCCCAAGTAATCTTTATTATCTACCTTGTCACGGTATGTGGTTGGCTCCTTAAAGAAACCAGCAGTGAGAAGTTAATATTTTGACAGGTATATCACTCCTGCCTGCGATGAGACTTAAACCGTTATGAAAAAAAAAAAGAAAAAGGAAAATATCCGCACTTTATTCTTTATTATTTGATTATTTCACTCATATTATGAGTAACAGACAATCAACACGAGTATGTTTTAATTTTGAGGGATATCTTCTTTTCATTCAAATATGGCTTGGCAGGGCAGCTATTTTATTACTACTATAATGTTTTCGAATGTATATATATTTTCTCTTCTACGCTGGTACATGGGGCCAAAATAAGTCAGACCAATGCTAAAGACTTCATTTGGTATATAAAACACATGCTATCGGACGACGTTGGACTGCTAGGATGTGTGAAATTGCGTGTTTCACCTCTAGTGAGGGGCCCTCCAGGAGGAGGAACTCCCCTCAGCCTACCAACGGGGACTCAGGGTGGCGAAGAATCACCCCAACTTGGGAGTTAAATGTTTTTTCTTTGTTTTTTTCAGTTTGCACACGTTGTCCAGATGTTCAGGTCTGTGCAGTTTTTAGTTGTCTGGAGGCTAAAGAATGTAACATGGGATTGGATCATTTGAATGCCATATAATAATATAAAACTGGTGTCACTTAATGTAAATGGGATGAATAATCCAGTCAAGAGGAGCAAGGTCCTGGCTAAATTGAAAAAAGAAAAGGCTCAAGTATTATTTTTGCAGGAAACTCACCTGCCTCAACAAGAGCATGAAAAGTTAAAAGGCTTTGGTTTTAGGAATACATTTTATAGTAGTTACAGACCTAGCCAGAAGAGGGGAGTGGCTATCCTTATCACAAATGCAGTTCAATTTGAATGTCTTAAAGAAATTAGGGACAATGAAGGGAGATTTGTATTGGTTAAAGGAAAACTAGAAAACACAATGGTGACAATGATCAATGTATACGCCCCCCCAGAAAGCACTAAATGTTTTTTTAAAACTCTGTTTGACACTATTGCTATAGAATCTGAAGGTATATTGATATGTGGAGGAGACTATAACGTGGTCATGAATCATAACCTGGATACAACAAACCCAAAAAGAAGCAAGAAGCATCTATCCAAATTTATCAATACATCGGTGCAGGAAATGGGACTAATTGATGTATGGAGAGAACTCGACCCACTAGAAAGGGACTATACACATTATTCGGTACCCCATTCTGTCTACTCCAGAATTGACTACTTTTTAATTAATACAAGTGAAATCCACAGGGTCACAGAATGTAAAATCGGGGTGGCAGATATATCAGACCACAGTGGGATTAGCTTGACAATACACCTGAATAATAGGAAAATAAATACTGTATGGAGGCTAAATGTGGGCATCTTGAACAATCAGGCAAATGTGAAACAGATAAGAGAAGAAATAAAAAGGTATTTAGAAGAGAACGATAACGGGGAAGTAAACCCTGCAATTCTGTGGGACGGTATGAAAGCAGTCATACGGGGGAAATTAATCGCTTTGACAACATCACAAAAAAAGGCTCGACTAGCTACATATAAACACAAAGTAGAAACATTTCAAGAATTGGAAAAGAAACATAAAAATACAGAGAATCAGTCTGTATTACAACAAATAAAGAAGGCAAGGGAAGAGATAAATGAGATACTCAGGACAGATATAGAAAAGAGGGCCAGATTTATAAAGCAGACATACTATGAATCAGGCCCAAAAGCAACAAGACTCTTAGCTAGACGACTGCGGAAACAGCAAGCCATTAACACAATTCATAAAATAAGGAACCCTCAAACCAACCAACTATCACATGAACCAGGAAAAATAGATAAAATAAAATATTATATAAAATAAAATATAAAATATTTGAAGAATATTATAAGAAGCTCTATTCTAAACCACTGTCAGCTGATGAAAAAACAATAAGAAGTTTTCTTGACACACTTGACCTGGCATCTATTGGTGAGACACAGAATGACACTATTACATCACAACTCACAATTAAGGAACTAGAAGCTGCAATCAGTAGGTTAAAGACTAATAAATCACCAGCTAGTGACGGGTACCCTTCGGAATGGTACAAGGCCTTTCAGAAGGAGCTAACACCTTTGCTTCTGTCCTGCTTTAACTGGACCCTTAAAGAGGGTGGGGGCCCCCCATCGTGGAAGGAAGCGATTATTACCAAAGATAAAGAAGACTGCAAAAACTATAGGCCGATTTCACTTTTAAATGTGGACTACAAATTATTTACATCAATTATTTGCAAAAGACTTGAGGCCTTCATACCAGATTTGATTGATGAAGACCAAACCGGTTTTATTAAAGGTCGCCAAACACACGATAATATTAGAAGAACCCTCCATATTCTAGACAATGCCCAAAAAAGTGGTACTAGTACAATTCTGGTTAGTTTGGACGCTGAAAAAGCATTTGATAGTGTTAGTTGGTTATTCTTGTATGAGGTATTAAAGAGATTCGGCTTCAATGAAAAGGTAATCCAATGTATTAAAACTATGTATCAAGAGCCCACAGCTAAGATCAGAGTAAATGGAAGCCTGTCCAATTCAATTCAGTTGGAGAGGGGGACAAGACAAGGCTGCTGTCTGTCTCCCACTCTTTTTGCTTTGTATGTCGAGCCTTTAGCACAGGCAATAAGGCAGAGTGGGGAACTGCAGGGTGTCACTGTAGGGAGGACTGAACATATCATTGGCCTTTTCGCGGATGATATCATTATTTTTCTTGAACAACCAGATAAATGTTTCCCACACCTAATGTCTCTTCTGGAAAATTACGAATACTATTCAGGGTATAAACTCAATATATCAAAAACTCAAATTCTCTCGTTAAATTATTCTCCATCCCGACAAATAAGAGATGCATATAATTTGAATTGGAACTCTAAAACAATGAAGTATCTCGGTGTAACTCTGAGTAAAACACTTCCCGACATGTTTGAAAAGAATTATAGTGAAATAGAAAAAAACATCAAAAAAGATTTTGAAAGGTGGTCTACCCTCCCATTAGACTTTAGTGCTAGAATACGGACAGTCAAAATGAACATTTTACCTAAATTGTTATATTTATTTCAAGCTCTTCCAATTAATATCCCCCAAAACAAATTTTTAGCCTGGGACAAGATGATTTCTAGATTCATTTGGAATAGTAAAAAACCAAGGATAAAATTTACGACACTTCAACTACCTAAAAGCAAGGGGGGGCTTTACCTAACCTTTCAGAATATTTTTATGCAGCTCAACTTAGGTATTTGGCCTGTTGGTGTAGACCTGATTATGAGTCTAAATGGAAAGAAATGGAAAGGGAAGTACAGGGTTTTCAAACCCAGATATTGGTGGGGGATAAACATTTGATAGGTGCTTTGAGACATGCTATGAATCCAATAGTAGCATTTACACTTAAAATATGGAGCACTGTTGTAAGAAAATACAAACTTAAGAGGGATATATGCAATCTGGTGTGGTTTGCGTATGATTTAAAGTTTAAGCCAGGGATGTACGACTCGACATTCAAAGGATGGACACAAAAAGGTGTGACTGCAATATGTACAGTATCAGAAGGTGGACAATTTCTAAGTTTCCAAGATCTAAAGACAAAGTACAGCCTCGAAAACAAAGACTTTTACAGATATCTGCAGTTGAGAGATTATTTCACAAAAGAGATAAGGTCAAATGAAACTATAAATAAGGTGATTGGAATAATTATCGATTCATACAAACAGAAGGGGTCTCGGCCCATCTCTGCTTTCTATCGAGCTTTGTGTGAGAGTAGGAAGGAATCAACACTTTATATAAAAACAAAATGGGAAGCAGAACTAAAAATCCAAATACAAGAGGAGGAGTGGTATCATATGTGTGAGACACAATGTACATCAACAAACTCTTTAATATGGAGGGAATTCTGCTGGAAAAACCTAACTCGCTATTTTATAACACCAAAAATAAAATCTAGGCAACTTGCTATGCAACAAGACTGCTGGAGATTATGTGGGAGCACTGAGGCGGACCATGCACACATCTTCTGGCATTGTATAAAAATGAGGATGTACTGGCAAAATGTTAACTCTGTTGTAAAAAATGTTTTGGGGTATGAAATCCCAAATACCTGTCTAGTGATGTATCTTGGGAATATTGAGAAGGTTGTAATGAAAGAAGATCTGTACTTGACTAAAGTTTTACTTGCAGCAAGCAAGAAAGCGGTCACAAGAAACTGGCTTAATGTGAACACTCCAAACCAGGAGCAGTGGTTGGGAATTGTCCAGGAAATCCATGTTATGGAAAAAATGACATACCTGCTGAGACTCAAAAAGAACGTATTTGAAAGGAACTGGGAAAAATGGAACATTTACATGAGTTGTGACACCAACTGAACGAACGATAAAATGGAACAGTGGACTGAACAGTTGCATCTCCAGACAGTATGTTAGTGTTATTATTGTTACTCTAACTTGTACCTTGTTTGTTGTATTGTTTTTCGCCTATATGTGAAAACTCAATAAAAACCTAAGTGATAAAAAACAAAAAAAAAAAAAAACTGACGACCAGCAGAGAGAGAGAGAGAGGGAGAGAGTGTGTGGGAGGGACGCAACGCAAGTCGCATTCTACCTATAGCACCACGTCTGAACGAACCCACGTTTACCAGAACTCTACTGGTTAATAAGTAAGTACAAACCAAAGTAAAAACAAACCTGAAGCTGAAGAAACCCTAAACGTTAACAAACGTCACAGCAACACAATACATCTGTATGTGTGTAGGGGAGGGGCGCTGTGACTAGCCTGTCACAGAACACAGCTACCCAATGAGGATTTTCATTAAATCCGGGCACAGATATTGACTCTATTACTCGTGTAATACTCGTACTCGGCAAAAGTGCTTTATCCGTACCGGATACTTGTTTCAGCCGGGTATCCGGCTCAACTCTAGTGCGCATTTGCGCACGAGGTACACTGGATCATCAGGACCTGACAGTTATTCATTTTCTATGTTCTGCAGCCTATCTACACAGATCAGCTGTTAGACATAGTCTCAGGTTCATACGGGATTGTTTAGAAGAAAGCATAACTTATAGATTAATCCCAAGCCCCATCAGAGCTGTCAGGATATTTTTATTTTTAAGTAGCTGAAATTATTTTAGTTAAAAAACAATAAACAGACCAGTTTTTCCATTTTTTTGTTGTCTGAATCAAAATCGAAAAACTGAAATAGTCTAAACTGTCACATCGGTCTCTCTTGGTAATACATGGACTGCTTGAATTGTGAAGCGAAGCAGCTGTTAAACTCAAAATTCGTCATCATAAAGTAAATAATTATTTGTACATTGAGACGAGCGTGCGCACAGGCGTCCGCTGCGTTCGCACGTGGCACGGCATGAATGACCCCTCGCTATTTGATTTCCACAAACACTACACAGCGTGTGTCTGTACGCTCATGTAGAATTGTACTTAACAGTCACGCATTTGAGGCGTAGTTCACCCGTCACGTAGGCGTATTCGCAACAACGCGTGACGCCCGTCTGTCCATTGAAAGCGAATGGAATTTACACGCGCACGTTAGAGGTTTGATGTCATCGCATAGGCGCTGTACACGTGTTTTAGTATAGTGTGCTGGCATAAAATGCCCCCCATAGTGTGTGTGTGTGTGTGTGTCGTCAGCCTCATGTTTGTCTGATGGAACAAATCTGATCAAATCTGGCGCTGTGGTGAAAATGCCAGTTTTTCCATTCATATGAATGGTGGTACTTTGTGTTTTGGATGTGGCGGTGCAGGCCACATTGAGTACAGAAAAAAAATGCAGCGACCTGTGACAGAGAAGTCGAGCCAGATTCAACTTTTAGTCAAGCCTCTCCACAGTCAGCCTGAATGACAGAGAGGGAAGGCCTGCATGGAGAACGGACACACGCCACACAACACAATTCGGTCTAAATATTGAAATGTCTACCTGTCCACACAGGCTGCAGTCTGCTTGCGTTTCACTTGTGCTCTACAGGCTTAAACACAACCCAAAATGTATTTTTATGCCTCTAGCTGATTTTCTTCCATTTTCCATGCACACAGTTACTACAGTGATCGTGTGTTTGGCTCCAAGCACTGCCAATATGTGGGTGGCCTACACACAGCACAGCACCTGAACACATCTTTGTAGACACAGGTAGAGGACTGAAGCTGTAGCTGTTCAACTGTTCTGCTAATGCACTTCTCACATTAAACTTCCTGTGTCGACATGGTGTTATGCTTCACTGCTGAGGTGTTGCGGTGGATATTCTGGAGCTACCTACAGACTAAGTCATAAAAGTATAGGGTTGAACTTGTTGTAGTACCTCGTCAGGGCTTGAGGAGCTGCTTTACCAGGCAGTCTCTGACGTCAGAATATACACACTGTCATCATGGTGAGGTGAAGGCTAGATCCCCAAATAACTGAATAGACTGAACAACACCCTATGCACATCATGAGGAAACATACCTGTCAAGTTGAAAAAAAACAAACAGTGCTTAACAGGGACCATTCAGCCTCATGAAGTGCTTTAATGTGGACTCTTTCATTTTCAGTGAGCTCTCGACTTTTTATCATTTTGAACAGGAATGATGAATTTCAAGACTCTCTCTGAGAACTCAGAAATGAATCCAGCATAATATTCAACCACTAAAAGTAATTCTTCTGTTCAGGAATGCAGGTAAATAACTATAATTTGACATCTTAATCAAGGAATAATAATGGGCTTTACTATTTTTTCAGTTCTTTTGTACATTTGAAAATTCATGGATAACAATAATAATTATATTTTAACATTAAAAATATCATTTTGTTTAAATAGCCTCTACATACTGCTGTATTAACCATTACAGAAACATCAAAAATGATTTTGATTATTAACAATGCTGTTAATTTAGGGCAGCTGTGGCATTAACTCAGGTGTGGTCCAATAAATTTGTTAAGCACTGTATGTCAACATGTGAAATGTATCAGTAACATGTTCAGTGTTGCAGTCCTCTACCCACTCATAGTGACTACACCATCATGAACTGTAATCACGGTCACTGAACGTGAATCTTATTGGCAGATTGTCACACTCTAGAGCCAAAACTGTTGTTTACAGCTTGACCCACAGTAGGGCGGGATCTAAACATGGAGCATCGGCACAAAAGTTTAGCCTGCTTAGCTAGCATGCATTCACTTTTGCTCAGGCCCACAACTACTAGTGGTGGACACACATTCAGTGTTGTTTGTTCCTCACCAAGGGTACGGTGTTAAGTGTTTAAGTGTCTTTGAGTACTCAGAAAAGCGCTTATAAATAAAATGTATTATTATTGTTGTTATTATTATTATTATAAGTTGACTGGCTCATTCGGGGGCTGCCAACTCTCACACAATGACCATGAGACCCAGTTACTCTTTTCACATGCTCTCCTGCCACATGTCCATGAACCTACAGAGTAATGTCTGTCGCCATCCTCCTGATAGTCTATGCTGCATGGTGCTGCTTGTCTGTCTCTCTGCTGTCTGTGTCCTGTCTGTCTCTCTGCTGTCTGTGTCCTGTCTGTCTCTCTGCTGTCTGGGTCCTGCCTGTCTCTCTGCTGTCTGGGTCCTGTCTGTCTCTCTGCTGTCTGGGTCCTGTCTGGGTCCTGTCTGTCTCTCTGCTGTCTGTGTCCTGTCTGCAGCATCGTGCTGTGACATTATAAGTTATCCAGTTGTCAGTCACAGACCTGTGTTGTTATTTTGACACTTGCTTTGTAAAGTTTTGTCAACTTGTCTGGGAGTCCCCTGCTGTGTGCTACATGTGTGAAATAACGACTCTAGTCTGGACTTGACTGTCTTGAGTATATTTGTGAGTTACTATGCTCTGAAACTTTGTAATGATTCTCAATAAGAAGGTTTTGGTTAGTATGACTGTACAAAATCATGAATGTAGCCTGATTGTACAGCAATGCTGAAATCTTGTATTAAAACATAAGTGTACGTGACAAATCTAAAGCTTCAGAGCTCCCCTTTGATTATTAACAGTATGGTAGTAACAGGAGAAAGGCCATCAGAGTGAAACTTGTCACAAGGCTGCAAAAGTTGCAGTTATTGTTATTTAATCCTGGTATTTAAACTTAATAGCTGCATTAGAGAACATGGTTATGAGTGGAAAGGAGCTGAAATCTTATGCAAGCAATGTAACCTGTTCCACAAATTGTAAATGGGGAATGTGACTTAGCTGCAGCTTGAAAAAAATTTCAGTCAAAAGATTTTTTTTTTTTTTTGCTTTAATCCATGTATCCATCCTGACTACCTTCATGTGACCCCCGCTACATAAATGTTGTGAGTAACAAAATCCACATCACAATCACGGCGTCACCACGACTTAATTATGAAAACAATATAGTACAATTTAGTACAATTTTATTTGTAGACAAGGTTGGTTGCTTCAAGTCGAGGTGATGAGATCAAATGTGGTCCCGCAAGGCCAGTTTTATCAATAAATCAGACACCAAAAGGCTGCACAGTGGTTTATATACCATTTTATACTGTTGTGACAATTGTGAGATAAACAGTGGAAATATTCTGTTGTGCTTGCGTGTAGTCAAGTGGCTTTTTTTCAGCGCTGTTGTTTGAACACAGCCTCAGACTGGAGGTAAGGAAGGACTGTGTTCCTGAACAACACTGACTGTTGGCTCAGTATCAGAGGGGACATGAACTCAAGCCTCTGGGATCAAACTCAAAACTGAAATCATTTAAATCATTTTCTTTCTGACACTCCATAATTTACAAATGCCATTACCTAGTGCATAAGAAACAGTTATTAAGTGTGAAATTAGTTTTTCTATTTCTGTGTTATGAAGGCAGCATGACAGTTGTGTTATTATAGAGCAGAAGTGCAAATGAAAATATAATTTCCCTCAGCATTAATAACCTGCAGTCTCTATTATTTAGAATACATTGTCCAACCAGGATGTGGAGATATTATTATTAATGAGCATTGTCATATATGTAATAATGTGTAGATAATGTAACAGCAGGCCTCTACGTTCCACATTCATTTTAGTAAACTGACAAATGCAGCAACATCCATTCTGATGTGTTGTCACACAATAAAAGACCTTTTTGTTCTAAAGCTTTAGCACAACATATTAAAAATACACATGAAACAATGTGCGCAGACAGCAATATGGAGCTGTGCAGCACACTGCAGCAGCTGATTATCTGTCCTGAGGCAAAGCATCCTGTCACCAGTCTGCTTATGATATCTGAAGATTCATACCTGCCTGGGTGTCACAAAGTTGTGTGTCAGCACTGCCACCTTCAATTTCCTCTGAGCTGTATATGAGCTGTGTAGATGTGACTCTACACTGAGCAGATCATTTACACATTCATACCTCTTTGTTATTTCAAGAACCAATCTAAGAAAATCCCTGACAATGACAAAAGTGTGCAGGAAATTAAGGTTGTTTTTCTTTGTTCTGTGGAGTATGGAGGCCCACAGGTGACAAATGTCAATAACAGGTGTGTCAATGTATGACTGACTATATATTTAGTAAGTCATTTGGTCAGTTGAATAAATGTAATGGACAATGAAAATTGTAGCAGCTTGTCTGTAGGGACGGGAGTGACACGGTTGGTCCACCACTAATATTCATCTTTTGCACAGGATGTTATATCTTTGGTGATCTTTGAACTTCTCCTCTGGCATCATCACTGGGTCAAAATGTGTCCAATACTTTACTTTTATGAACAAATACCTGTTTTCTTTTTTCTTTCTTTTTCTTTCACATTTGTTTAACCAGATAAGTCAGCTGAGAACTGATTCTTATTCACAATGAGAACGACCCATTGCTGTGTCACCTGACAAGACCTTAAAGGCTGTGTAAAGTAAAAATAAATATGTGTTCTGAGTTCTTCAGACCAAAGATGAAAGTGTTATTAACCATCCAGCCAAATTTGATCAGCTAAAAATGAATTCTCACCAAGTGCTTGCTCATGGTGGAATTGTAAATAATCTGTAAATAATATTATTAAGAGTACAGTCTAGACCTGTTCTGTATGGAAAGTATCATGAGATAACTTCTGTTATGATTTGGCGCTATATAAATAAAATTGAATTGCATTAAATTGAATTCTCAGGATTATGCTCAGGGTGGCCTCAGTGTGTCATCAAGCCATCTTTTAGGACCGCCAACAAAATCCGGGACTGAAAACTGGTGAAAAACTGTTTGAACCTCTAACTCCACATATCAGTAATATATCATTCAAAGTCTTTTCACGTGTTTTCAGCAACTATTTTCCAACATATTTAATGTATTGTAAAGCCACAAATCTTCATGTTTGAGATGAAAACATAACATTTGTTTCCTTTTGGCTTCAAATTTGATGTTGACAATTAAGATAAAGATAATTCGCTGTTTGCTGACTAATTATCTCAGACCAAACATGAAGTTAAAGATCAAGATGTTAGCATCACAATTGTAAGCATGTTAGCATGATGCTAACATTAGCATGTAGGTCAGTACAGACTTCAGAGACATAACCGTGGCTGTGGTTAGCCTTGTTGTATAGTCAGTGCTGAATACATTCAGTCTATGTTTTGGATCCCACCTGTGGTCACCTGTGATCGACGCCACCTTAAATTTAGATTTTCATACATTAATAATTGAATGTTGGAAGCTCATTCATGGCTCATGCAGTTGTTTCACAGTCGGTTTCTTCTGGCCAGCGGATCACTTTTGTTTCTCAAAACTTGGCTCCTTGCTGAGGAAGCCTGTGTTCACTTCTCCATCCATTATGTGCTTGGCCAGCGTCGCGTGTTTACACCACCACATTATTTATTTCTTGTTTTTCACATTTTCAGCATAATTGAGAAATTGTGTTGGGGACACCTCGCCAGCAGACAAAAATGAGCCATCTCTATTGTCATGGAAAGCAGTCACGCTGCTGGAAGTATTTATTCCCAGTGGCAGTGGTTGGATGAGTCCACCCATCCCCTCCCACCGCCTCCCTCCTTTCATGTCCTCTGCTTTGTGCAGCAGAGGCAGTAAACATTTTCCGACCTGCTCATATGGAAAATGTGACATTTACAAGAAGAATCATCTATTCGTCTGTGCTTTGCACTTGGGGTTGTGTGTTATGTGATGTCCATGAGTGAGAGGCTGAGTTGCTGATATTGCTAACATGATGATTGAATCCTGTTAATTATTGTCAAAATCCTCTTTAAAATACAGTGTGTGAAGAAATGTGAAGATCTGAGGGTGCTGTTTGAAACTAGAGCCCAAATGATACGCCTGAACAAATCTGATCCTTCATTAGGATCCCTTAAATTGTGTACACTGATAGACAAACAATGGCACGCCTGTTTTTAAATGAACTGAATTTTGTTCGGTTGATTCATACACATACGTTGAATTAAAATCTGTGGATAATTTTGGAAACACTGGTGTAGAAAAAAGAAGGATTTTAAGTTTGTTGTTATTATGATGTACTAATACAACTAAGCTTTCTTTTCCCATGAAATTTTAAAATAGAGTATAACTCTTCTGTTATGACATCTAATGACATTTCTGTTTATTCTTTGTCCGAGACTACTTGGGGACTATTTTCATTGGTGGAATAATCCACATTAGTTGCTCCAGTGAATATTTGTGGCAGCAGGATGTGTGTGTGGGAGTCAAAATAAACTACAGCCTGTCACTCAGTGAAACAGTGTGGCTCACTGATGAATAATTGAATAGTTTTAAACAATGGGGGAGTAAGACATGTTAGTTGGAGTCAGTCGAGGTTTGTTTGGGCCTGCACATGAGATACGTTGTAGTAAATCCTTTAACTTTGTTGCAGGTGTCCCAGATGTGACGGATAAGGATAATTCATTTTTAGAGAAAATATTTAATTTGGAGAAAAGCTAATTTCATTGTTATCTTAGTTATTACTGTATTCTATTTTCAGGACATGTCATTTCATTTTGGTTGCAGATGTGTATGGAGAAAGGAGAAGAGGAGAAAATTCTGACCTGTTTTGTTTTTTTATTTGTTTTTTTGAGAAGTGTACTGATATTTCTACATTGATGACACTGTTAATTCTGCATAACTTTAAACCTTACTATAATTTGAACAGGTGAGTTGTATAAAAATTCACCCTCAGTACAGTTGTCATGAACGGGGAAATTAGCTATAGAGACCAAAACTGTTTTTTGTACCAGGCTGTAAACATGTTTATTTCTGCTGTGAAGTTGGACATTGTAACATGGGGACTTATGGAGACTGACTCACTTCTGGAGCCAGCCTCAAGTGGACGGCAAGAGGAACTGCAGTTTCTGACATTTCAGCGTTGGCTTCACTTCACAGACAGAGAGTTTGCTGCTTGGTTTGTAAATGGAAAAACGTATTTTGTTTTTTGTTTGCGTTGTTTGAAATGTAATACTTATTACAGACAAGTGAAGGGGAGTGGTGGTCTCTTCATCCCTGTGCAAATACTATTCTCCCTGTTTAAGGAAACAACATGCAAATACATAGAAGAACCTACCTTAAATCACTAAAAGAAGAAGAAAAAAATTGATCTGGTCAGACTTAAATTTCTTAATTGGAGCTTTCTTCTCATAGGAGGTGTCTCAGTGTTATATAGAATATTTCTGTGAGTTCTATGAGTCTCACTCAGATTGAAAATAATAAAAGGAGGACTCTGCAGTAAAGTGACATTTTGTTGCTGCTGGATGCAGCTCAGGTTTGCTTTGCTTTTGGCTGACTGTACACGATATGAGTGTGACAGATTGGTGGGTTTGGTTTCTCATGACATCAGTCAAGATTCATTGACAGACTCATTTTTCTCATTTGTGTTTCAGCTCCCTTTGTGTGTGATTATGTTTCTCCAGCCTTGCTAATTGACATCAGGGATTCATACCACATCTTTGATCAAAGTGCCATCACAATCATATCAAATCAATAGGAGTATTACATTGGATTACATGGCCCATTCATTTGTGAAGCATGTATTAAATGCTGCTGTGTGCTTTAATTAAAAGTAATGTGGCTCTGTGTTGTGCTGTGACTTCAAAGTGCATCTACACTTTGCTGACATTAATATTGTCTCTCTGCTGAGAGGAACGTTGGCTTTATTCATGACCAAACAGGATTCATCAGTGTTATTTAATCTAAAATAATGTCTTTATTGTTGGAGTGGAGAGGTGCTTCAGTTCTGTGCAGTATAGTTTTAAACATCAGGAAATAATACAACAGTACAGAGTCAGATGTGGAATTTAAAAGTTGGCTTCAAATATTGAAAAATCCAAGGGGTCCCACTGGATGAAGGTTTTCATTAAACAGACAATTATAATGATGTGATTAAAAATGAAGAAAGAGAGAATGAGTGAAATGACTGTAATCATGAGACCCATACTGCACATTCTATTAGTCAGCCGCCGCCACGGCCGCCGTCGCCACCTTGAATAAGTATGCTTCCTGATGGGTCCCAACACAACCAGCCATTGTAATGGAGTCCCAAATTAGATGTTGGTTATTCTAGGCATCATAATGAGCCCACTGACTGGGAGCGCTCAACATAGACTCACAAATCCGCAGCAGCAAATGTGTGAGCCCCCAAACACAGTACTGCAGATAATTAGGATTTTTAATGAGCTGGACTTGACTATAAACAGGTCTGAAGGAGCAATTGTGCCACATTTAGAGGCTGTTAAATGTGCTCACTTATCAACCACCCCAATGTGTTGTTGAAGGAGCTCTGATTTTGTCTGTTCAGTCAGGTCCATGGGAGGTTGGACATGGAAAAACACTGCACACTGTGAGGATTTGATGGCAATTCATGGATAGCATAACAGGCGAGGAGGGTCATTTTAAACACAGTGATTCAGTGTTTCCTTTGTGTCTCCAGTAAAACAGATGCACCTGTGTGTATTATAGAGATGTTAAACTGGACAGGATTTGCAGTAGTCTTATATTTGGTAACCCTTTAAATGACACAATAATGGCTACACAACATGACTATAAATATAAGCAACTGGAGGAGCAATACTGCATTATTTGTTACAGTTTGTTACAGAACTCAGACCAAAACTGTCAAATGAGAAGTTTATTCAGAGAGATGGTAGGGAGAAGATCCAGAAGATTCAGAGACAGTGGGTAGAGCTGGGCAGGCAGACTGAGCTGGACTGGTTGCAGCTTGACAGGCAAACAGGAAAAAAACAGGGATGAGTGAACACATAGCACGAGGAGGATCCGGACACATACACAAACACGGAGACAGACAGACAGACACACACACACACACACAACCACGGAGACAGACAGACACACACACACAACCACGGAGACAGACAGACACACACATACACACACAACCACGGAGACAGACAGACAGACAGACACACACACACACACACACACACACACACAACCACACAGACAGACAGACAGACATACACAAACACGGAGACAGACAGACATACAGACAGATAGACACACACAACCACGGAGACAGACAGACAGACACACAAACACACACAACACCGGAGACAGACAGACAGACACACACACACACACACACACACACACACAACCACGGAGACAGACAGACAGACACACACACACACACAACCACGGAGACAGACAGACAGACAGACACATACACAAACACGGAGACAGACAGACAGACAGACAGACAGACAGATAGACACACACAACCACGGAGACAGACAGACATACAGACACACACACACAGACAACCACGGAGACAGACAGACAGACAGACACACACACACACACAACCACGGAGACAGACACACACACACACACACACACACACACACACACACACAACCACGGAGACAGACAGACAGACACACACACACAACCACGGAGACAGACAGACAGACACACACACACAACCACAGAGACAGACAGACACACACACACACACAACCACGGAGACAGAACGACAGACAGACACACAACCACGGAGACAGACAGACGGACAGACAGGATATTATCTGGTAATGATGAGTAATACTCAAGAAATATCACAATGAGTTAGTACTGTCGTGTAGTAATACTGCATGATGTCATTGAAGTTGTCGTCCATTTGTTCGTCCACTGCATGATCTACTCAAACACGGCTGGTAGCTCATGGTTAGGTGAATGTCTGAACAGGTGTGGCTGTACAGTCTGTCCATGCTGTGCAGACTGAAGCCTGACATGGTGCTTTTTGGTTACACTGTTTCCATCTATGCCATGTGAAGACACCAGCCTTGGCCATCACATTAAGCTTCCTGCCAGACAGACAGAAATTTTTTTTCACAGAAAACATTGTCATTTATCTAGCTATCAATGTTCTCTGTTGTCATTATATTTTTTTGTTTCATTAACTCTTGTCAGTACATTAGTCTGCATGTGTAGAAGATCTCCCTTTTGTTAGTTTGTGTGTGTGTGTGTGTGTGTGTGTGTGTGTGTTAAGAGCTTTTTCTGTCTCTCTGCAGCCTGTCAGCAGAGTATCTTGGGAGGAGCTCCTGCTGCTTTTATGACCCTCTTTTCTCTCAGTGAACTAGCTTCTTCTCCGCAAAATTGTCTCCCAGTGAAGCTTTGGGCTTAACTCTTCTGTCTGATGGCAACAATTGCTCAACAACAGCTAACTGGCTTTGACATTCACTCACTCACACTCATAAGCAAACACACAGCTTAAATCAAGGCAGCCTTTGGTAATGATATAAAGCATTGTAATGTAGCAGTACTGTCTGAAAAATGTGCATTAATATATAAATTCATTAATAATTTAATAGTAAGTCACTTGTGTGGTTCTGTAGGTGTCTGATGGAGTTATCTCACTGGATGTGACATTATTGAATATTAGTCACTGAACAGGATACAAACACAATATGTAGAAAGTAAGTCTGCACATGGACATGGCTTATTAATATATAAGACATAAAAGCACACAGGTTTATCAGGCATGATATGAAAAAACAGAAATGTCATTTAAGGGTAAAATGACATTTCTGTTTTCTGTGCACTCCTATGGCTGCTTCAGCTTCTTCTCTGCTGCAGCTGCTGATTCATCATCTGTTTTTTTCTCTGTAACAAATCCAACTTTAAAATGTCTCAGACTTGTTAAAAAAGTACTTAAGTAAAGTAAAATAACAAAAGACAACTTTGTTACAGTAACAAAGAACATAATTAGAACATTATTACTCGTTACTGCTACAAGAACACATAGGAGCAGTTTTTCATTCATCGGCCTCCTCTTTGGTTTAGCTTTGTTTAGCTTCAGGAATATACTGTTAGGTGTCATGCTTCAAGTTATGTGCTGATTTTTAAATATTTAACCAAAATATAATATAATATAATATAATATAATATAATATAATATAATATAATATAATATCTGATGTAATGTAATATAATGTAATATGACATGACATGACATGACATGACATAATATGATGTAATGTAATATAATATAATGTATTATGATAGAATAGAATAGATACTTTTTGATCCCGCAGTGGAGACATTTTTTTACATATATACTGTAGGCCCAACCACACACACACACACACACACACACACACACACACACAAAGGGCTCATAGACATGATGAGATGATGAGAAGAAGCCATGCAGACTGCACTGAAATGGATTCATGTTAACTTATTTTTGTTAATGTAACAAAGTTACTTTTCAAATTATATTTAATGGTAAATCAAAAGAACTGAATAACTAATAGTGTGATGATTATTTAACATATAGTGTCTGGGCCAGCCCTGCTCACAGGTGAGGCTCACTTGTTTACTCCCTGTCCAGCGTTGTTGGAGGCAGACAGCCATGCTCTGCGGCTTCTTATCATCAACTAGACAGTGAGCGAGCTGTCTGTGCAGCATCTTTGTCAACTGTCACCAGCAGGGAGATTCGGCCGAGCAGAAAGACCTGGGGTTATTGAGTCCTTTTGATAGTGTCAGTGCACAGAGAGCTTGTAATCTGTCTCCACAGCTCCAGCCCTCTCACCAAGTCGTACTCCTCTGCCCGCTGGACTGGTGGTTAGTCACACCAGTGAGCCCAGCCCGCTCTGTCGATTGTGTTGACTCATTCAGCAAGAGAAGTCTTTATTTTTTTTATTTTTGCTGTTCTGGGTCGACATTAGCAGGCTCACCATTATCTGATGATGGAAGGTTAAAGCAATGGCAGTGGATCAGATCTTTTTTTTTTTTTTCACTAATTGTAAGAATATTTCAGGGCGCAGATGGGGTGAATGATTGCAATATTCTTGTTTTTGGTTATAATAAAATCAAATATTTGAAAACTATTTCTCTGTCTGGGAAGTCTCACAGTGAGATCAAGACACATACTGGAACAACTTGAACTACACATTCCGTTGTGACATGCAGATTCTTTGAGATTTTGAGCATGTTTGTCTCCAATTTTAGAAATCTGTGAAGGTGTGGCCCCATAACCTACAACCTCATTTCCAAAAAAGATGTAACATATACAGTATCTAATTGAAAATAGGACAAAGACAACTTATGAAATGTTGAAACTGAGAAATTTGATTTGAAATTTGTTTTTGGAAAATTGCCCATTATGGATTTGATTGCAGCAACACATTGACCTCTATATCATGGAAATAAACTTTAGAAACTTTAATTCTTATGGGGTTGAACACAAAGGAACACACACACACACACACACACACACACACAAAACTAACTAACCAAACGGCGGCTGGAGATCCAGGCAAAAACACAAACAAAAAACTCTGGTCCAAGAAGAGCAGTGTTTCTTTCAATGTGACATGAAACAATGAAACATCTTGGATTAGATCACTGCAGCTGTAACTGTAGTGTATTATCTTTTCATGCATATATTAAATGATCGTGTCATCATAAATGGCATAATTGTCATTATTGCCTTGGCAACATGTTTTATACATATGCAGTATATAGGTATTGAAATGTGTTTGCAGTAATGTTTAGCTCTTCCTCTTTGAATCGCTGTCAATGCTTCAAATATTTGCACAGTTGGATGAGTTGTTTTAGGCGTCCAGGTTCTAGATGAAAGCAGTGTGTTTTTTTGTTTTCTTCACTGACGATGAGCGACTGATGACTGGTAGATGGAGCATTTCTAGGCTTAGATGGCCATTAGACTTGCTGAATGAGAAGCAGTAGTTGTGACTGTGGTGTCAGTGCAGTGTTATTCATTTGTCCTTGCCTTTTCCCTGAATATTATGGTAAAACATTACATAATGTTTAATGTGTTAATCTGTGTGGGCGGTAGCTGAGCACAAGCACTGTAGGTGCAGCAGAACTCTCAGAAGTAATCAATATTCATATTAATTGTTAAAATTTCAATCTTGAGGGACCACTCTGTTAAAAACAGAACAATTATAGCCAATTAATTGATTTAATCTCAGAAGATTTACTACGAACTATCAATTGGGAACTCTAATTAATAATTACATTAATGACTACAATCAAAATGACCATATCAATAGCTAGAGAAGATTGGCAGCATTCACTGTTGTGCAACATTAAATAGAGCAGCATTTATTTCAAAGATAATCAGAAAAAAACACACTATGTAATAAACTATATACACTGAACGCAAGAATAAAGGGAGTGTGTGTGTGTGTGCAAGTGTGTGTTTCTTTGTTCTGCCTCTGTATGTTCCACATGCACAGCATGAAACAAAGAGAGTGTGAGAACACATATGATAAAACAGGTTAGTTACATGCAGGGCAGAGTAGTTACTGGATGTAACTCCAGTTCTATGAGTAACTGCAGTGTGGCAGAGCTAACTACACAGTACCTTGACAATAAATGTGAATAGCATGAAACCAAATTAGTTAGTTATGCTATGCTATGTGTGCCCAGTCACCGGTCTTTATCAGAAGATTCTTGGTGCGCTGCTCTAGTTGAATGCAGTCTCGCTCTTTTGTTCTCATTACAGAGTTAGCAGCTGGGCACTAACTTGCTTCATTGTTCCTGTTACTTTTAAAGTCAGCTGGCAGACTTTGTGTCATAGCTGCTGGTGCTAATGTAACTTGTTTAATCTGGGCCGAGTATCAGCGGAGTGAACTCAGCAAACCTGGAATCTTGGGCAAGGTCTCTTCAGTGCGTCTGCTCCAGACAGACCACACAGATGTTCAGAGAGCCTTCAGGTTAGAGGCACACACAACAGCAGGACCAATTGTTTCCTTTTCGACATATATTGACAGTAACAGGCCTGATTGTTCACGTAATAGATTATGTTTAATAACACATGAACAAATCACCTATGGTACCTACACCTGCATGTGTTATGCATGGCTTTGTAAGCCAATCATAAAAGCTACCAGTTCAAACACACTGTGTGTGAGACTGAAGTGGCTTGTGCTGTTCTTGAGTAAGAGTGTATCAATGAATAACTGTATGAAGATGAATATGCTGTAACAGCATGTGTGACAATTTTATTGATGTAGCAGGCAACATTCTCTTCTTTTATCCCATCATTATCCTATTTAGTGTCTAAATGTTGAGCAGCCCACAAACAGAACCAAGCAAAGACTGGAAATCTGTACATGCATCTATACACTTCTGCGTTGTGATTTAATTTTAATGTGGCATAGAAACTAATCTTTAAGATATTACAGACAAAAAGCTCAATAATTGTCCTTTCATCATCTTTTCCATTTTTATGAAACCGTACATGCTCACACCAAATGCATAAAACAGTGTGTGCTATATTTCACTGCATTTCTTTTATTTTTTTATTTTTTATTTTTTTTATTTAGACATTTAAAATCCATAGAAATTGTATTGACACAGCACCAACCACCAATCTCATAACACTTTTCACGAAGAGCACTTCTAGAATGTACTCTTGATAATATTGTTATTAATATTGTGCATCTCACAGACTGGAGAGCAAATGATTTATTCATCCTGCATCCTCTGGCCACATATGTATGTGGACAAGTGAACAACCTCTGCAGTAAAGGTCAGCAAGTACTGTCCAAAGACAGGTCAAGACAAGAAGCTGTGCTAACTCTGAATGTTTTGTGGTTCCCAAGAAATCTGCAGATACGAGCGTGTGTGCATGGTGTGCTGAGACTCATTGAGGTTTCTCTATATATAAACTGAAATTAAGCCTGCTTCTCTAACATTTAGACCACCACTGCTACCATTTAAGTCAAGTTCAAGCTTCAAAATACTTACGGCTCTTGTTGGAGAAGCTGGGTGTGTAGTATTAATTAAAAAAAATTACATCAGCGTGTAATTAGGGTTTTTATGGGTGAAGTTGAGGGTCATAACTTGGATCACCAGAGGGCTCCAAACTTTCTTTTTATGTCCCTGCTGAAGTTTAACGACTTGCTACCTGTACTCCTGTTGGAGCTCTTTTTCTCCTCGTAAAAACCTTTTTCACCTTCTTCCCTCTGATACACGGTATCATTAAGGCTGGATCATAAACACTATGGCTTTGCCTAGATTGAATACATACATTTCAGATGTATTTGTTATGTACTCTGGAAAAATTAAGACAAAATCAATGATTTCTTCCATGATTATTACATAACAAAAGACAATTGTGAGTGGCTTCACATGGCTGAAGAGCACACCGTGGAAGCAGTGTAGAATTGATGCAGGGTGCCTTTCAGTGAAACTCTCATTTATCGGCTTCTATTTGTTATTTTTAATCCCGTTAGAGATCGTGCTCATGTAGTTCAGCTTCTTAATAGACTCCCAACGTCCACCAACAACAATCCACATCACATGCACTGCACCAAAATCTTGGTTTCTTTTAATGTCTCCCCTTCATGTTGAAATGTTTCAAACAGCTCCCATAAATATAATAACACAAATAAGCAACAGTAATGGGATAACATAAATTATTGAAGTTAGCAGAACTTACACCTTAAACTTGTCATACAAATTAGCCGTGGTATATGAATCTAATTAACTAAGTATAGCACACAGATCACGGTTAGAGTCAGATGATATAACACATGCATGTGGAACAACAAGAAGATTAAATAGATTCCATTAAAGAGTGTTTTACACATTATATTAATATCAGTAGCCACAAAAGAGCCTCTAAACATGATCGGGACAATAATCCAAGTTAGACAACAGAATCACCAGTTTTCTGATCACACACAGGCACATAAGCACTCTCTTAAGGTTAGGGGTTGTCATGGTTACAATATATAATCCAATGTGGTATAGACAGTAATCAGGGTAATGCTTTAAAAAAATGCTGTCTGTGGGTTTGAAATGGGAAACACACAGCAGCTTCCCGTGTTAAAGTCCAGTGCTTTTCTTACTCGTCCATAAATACACATACATATTAATGCCAAATGGGATAACAAATATGCTCAGTGGTCAGTCACCAGATTTGTCGACTGTGCTCTCACCAAATTAAAACGATGCATAGTGATTCAGCTGCTGCTCGCGTGCAGACAGCCTAAGGGCTCCTCTTCATTAGTGTAATGCTGGTTACTCTTAACGTTAACTATAAACTTGACTTTGACTAAATTAAATTAGTTACAGGCTGTGGGTCAAGCAAACGCACGGGGACCGCTTCTTCTGTGTAACATGAATACTTTAATGTCCGTCTTAACCATAGGACAACTGAACACTGACCAACCATGTGATACATCATATCACTCCGCCAATATTAACAATCACTTATTAAATGCAAGGTGTACAACAAAATATAGTTCCTGTTCTGAATTAAGAAACAGAATACAATACTTATTAATTAAATTATACCAATTCTAAAGTAAATCTGAGCAACATGAAGTAATCTAAAAAATAAATACAAACAAAAACAAAAATAAATCTCATCTTACATTAGCATCAGACAATTCTAATTCCTGTGAGAGCCCAAATATTAACTTGAATCTGATTGACAACCTGTTGACAGCCTGCAAATTTGAAATGTTCTTATGGATTGAAATCAGCATGAGGTCTCAGTCCTGTTTTCCACTCAAAGCTCTCAGTTTAGTCCCCCCAACACTTGTTGGAGTGTCTCTAAGAGACGCTGATGTTTACTCCGTTGGAGTGAAAGCTCTGATTTTTCCCGTCCCTCTACATCGTATCTTTCACACCTCTCTCCACGTAGTGTTTTTTGTCTCTCTCCATAAAAAAAAAAAAAAAAAAACAGATGAAAATGACTCCTATCAGAGGGCCGTGTGTTTTTCAGAATACAAACTGTATGCTAATTCCTCAGTCTCAGCGCTGTGTAATACAACTAATCCCTCTTCATTATGAGAGCAGAGCAATGGCAGTTTTGGCTCTCGCCTCTTCACAGGATTTGAAAATGGCAAGTGTGGATTTCAAAGTCCTCCTGGTTTATCACTACTGTACAATATCTTTTTACAACCACTTTCAATAATTCACTGGCACTTTTTTCAAAGTGTTACTTTTTCAGAATGGAAGTCCATAATGAAGTAACTTTCTATTGATTTATTTATTTTTTATTCATCTTTCTTCTTGATTTTGTCGTTTCCTTTCAAGTGGCAGAATAAAGAGGAGTCTTTGATATCCACCCAGAAAAACAGGAGCATCTGGGAGATGCAGAGAAACAAAACACTATTTGAATTATTTGCCTTTGAAGCTCCATTCATGAGCACTTTTCGCGTATCAGCCAGCGTGACTCGCGCTGCATCTCCAAACTTTGTTGTCGGGAGAACAAAGTCTCTGTACACATTCATGTCCCTGTATGTCTGTGTCCGCACACATGTGTGTGTTGTCAACCTGTGCCGGTGATAGGTGTGTGTGACCCACCAACACATGTGGGTTATCTTGTTTGTTTGGATGGAAGACAGAATCCCCCGCCGCCCCCCTTCCTTGCAGTCAAATGGCGTAACGCCTCTTTTGGGCAGAATAAATTCTGTGAGTGGTAAGCCACTGCTGCATGTATCCATGTGATAAGCTGATCATAAAACCGAGGATTTATGATACTAAATTAAAGAGCAACATTTGTTCATTCAACTATTATGTTGCAGATAATGGGGCAGCTGGAGCTGGTAGAGTGGTAAGCATTGACAAGACAAAGAAGGAAAATGACTTCAAGGTTTTATTCAAAGCTTTGAGACATTTAGATTTACTCAAGTGAGCCAACAACAAGAAAAAAAACCTCAAACGATCTCTCATCAGTGATAATCTGTGGTTTGTTAAAAGACAGAGAGACAAAGCTCTGCCTGCTCACAAACCAGTTTGAGCACGGCTGATTGCAGGAGGGTTGAGGTAATGCGCTTTTACCTCACCACTGTGCTCTAATACCATTCATTTACACAACTGGTGTAAAGGTTCAGTGTGGTGTCACATTTTCGGTTCTTAACTAGTCCAACTTTTTTTTTTTCTGCTACAGCACAGCACTGCTCTGTAAATCTCATCCTTTACTCTTTGAAACAATCAGTATCCATTTTCTATTTTTTTTTTTGTTTCATGAACCTGCCCTGTGTGTGTGTACAGTATGTAGATACAAGCCAGAATGCTGCCAGTTGTCCACGCAGACTGAGAACTATGTTTTCTTTATTCAGTCTTCCTCCTGTCAACACATTTGTACGTCCTCCGTGTGTGTTGGATGTCATGGATTTGCAGTGTGAATTTGGCTTGATGATCTGTCATGTTTTTTCATTAGGTTCTGTTTAAACAAGCTATACATACAAATACAAACATGCTAAATTAAGTAAAATAAATGAAAGACAGAGTCCTCATTGGTGACAGAGGAAGGCAGCAGTGTTAAATGACTAAAATGTTTGTCATTAATAAACAGTGTGCTGAAACGACCCAATCACTTTTTTTTCATAATAACAGTAGCCAAAGAATAATGGCCGCTGCACAATTGTCCTTGTACGTCCAAAGGTCATCTGCTTCAAGATGTTTCAGTAGAGTGACTCTGTGCAGCCATGGACTCACTGTGTGTTTATCAGACACTGTGCTGTATATGATTTTTACCAGTCTCCTCCTGCAGATTACATTCATATGTAGATAATAATAGATGCAATTTTGATTGAAACTCAACACGTCTAGATTTTTCTTCAAAAACTGTGTCAGTATCAAATAGTGATGTGGGCGGGAATGTTTGCAGTACATTTTCCTGCTCAATTTTACAATGTAACGTTTACTTTATCTTGACAGTATATTTAATGTATGCAGCCTGGAGTTTGCATTAAAAACACTCAGTGGTTGAATTTTAAAATAGAATCACAAAACTAAAAGATGAGGCTTCACTGCTCCAGGTCCATTTCTCTTAAAAAGACATTGGAGTTCCTGAGCTACACATTACAGTCAGTCAGTAGAAACCATGTGGAATCAAAGTGGGTGTCGGATTTCTTCTTCACTCCCTGTTTCAGTAGCTGTGTGCTCTATGCTGCCCCTGATGGACAGAAGATGTCACAGCAACACTACTGATGAAAACAAAAGGCTCCTCTAAATATCTTAGCTTATATAACAAGTACATTTAATGAGCTGCTCCTGACTGAAATGTCCATGTCATGTTCCAGGACGCAGCGATGCAGGCCGGTTCTTTAAAATGAGGATTGAGTGTACTGGCCTTCACATCTCTACTAGCCAGACTTAAATGGAAACCTGCTCTACCCCTGTCACACAATAGCTGGCTCAAGGAGGTCTTAACTCATATTAACCTGGAGAAGATCAGATGTTCACTCATGGGTTCCAGTAAAGTCTTCAATAAAACCTGGCAACCCTTCTTAGAGTATTTAGATGGGACCATCCACCCAGAAAGTAACTAGTAACTAGTACCTAACCCCCCCCCCCCTCGGTTATTTAATAAATTACTTCATATTGTCTATGATAGTAATAATATAAAATATAATAATGTGCTGTTGACATTTGCACATCGACTCCTCTGCATGCTACATTTAACCTTTAACACACTTTTCTACCTCAATCTACAGAGATGTGTTCTGGTATCCTCACAGAATGAAAACTGCAGGTCATTTCATTCTTTTAAATCATGTTTATAAAAACTGATTTGGTTAAAAAACAAAAAAAAATAATTAAAAAACTGAATAAATAAACAAAATATAAACATTAATTCAGTGCTTTGTCCAGAACTTTTAAACTGCATTTTCTTTTATTCATCTATTTATTCATTTCCATGACAGTCCATGAGATATGCACCAAGAGATACTGTTAGTTCTTCTAGTTCATTCTAGTTGATGAAGTTCCCATGAATATCATTTATTTGTTTTCTCCAGATTATGGACCTGATCTCGTGCCTTGACTGTTTATAATGTAGTACTGAGTACTGGCTCCACACACTTTGCTGCTGACTGTTTGTAACAGTACAGGCTTTGTTCATAGACCTGTACTCTGTCTGCGTCGAGATGGGCACTTATTTGTTTAGCTGATGCTTAATTATCCGTCCATAACAGAGCCAGATGTTGGTGCTCTGATATGACTGCAGTGTTGTGGTGTCATGTGAGCTCCACCCATCTGCTGCTTCCTGTCCTGGTGGTTGGGTTTGGACTGTGCAGCCATTAACCAGGGTCAGCAGCTGGTAGAGCATCAGCGTGCTGGCAGCTCCTCGTGTTCTCCCTGACCCCGTGTCACCCACTCACCCTGGATGCATGTAGATAAGCTGGGCGACACAGCGGTGTGAGGTTACAGTGTCACTGTCATTAGAAAGGAGGTCAGAGCGATGTAATGACTTCCATGCTAAAAGGCCTGCTTCCTGTCAGCAGCGCCACAGGTCATCAGCTACATCATCATCATCATGAGACTGGATATTTACTCTGGCCAGACAATGTCAGGGCAGCATGGAGCTCTGGATAACAGTACAGGTCACACCTCAATTTTTGCTCTAATTACACTGGAATGAAACAAGAAGATGTTCAATGTTAACAGATGACCTGTACACACCACAGGGAGGGAAAGCTCTTCACTGGAAATTCATATAGTGTTAAAATACAAACAACATTATTACAATTAATTCAAATGTTGTTCTCATTTCTATTCAAAGGACTACATCCAGTTTTTGTGCTTTTTTTTGTTGCCATAGTTACAAATCATGTACTCTTTACTAAGGCATGCTGTAATGCTTCAGGTAACTTCGAGGCAGCCAGTGGTTTCCATTCATTTCAATTGTTTGTCTGGTGGATGCTCTTGACTTATTGTAGACTAGAGGTTAACCCATGGAGCTTATAATGCATCACCACTACTTATACTCACCCATACACACACAATCAAGTGTAGTAAGAACTCATAGTATGCTAAAACAGTCTATGCAGTGTCATACTTTATCATTGTATGCATGCTAAGTAAAGTGAAGTAAATATTGATGCATCTATAATAATTTGTGCTTCATTATAATGTTTTATTATTGGTTTTAATTAAAGTGTGATGTATTTTCATGCATCATGTCAAGAGCACCTATAAGACACTTGAAGTTATAACTGATTATAAGTCACATATATAATCTTTTATGACATAAAGTCATAAAGCATTATTAATGCATTATAATCCACTATGGATGCCCCCAAAAGGCATTATACTATATGTGTTCTTCATAGAAATGAGATATAGTATTGATCATAATAAAACATTGTTCAGTTGGTGCACCTCCATTTGATTCATTTAATACATTTCCATTAAGTTAGTATACAACATGAAATGAACTTGCACAGCAAACATACAAATAAATACTGAATAAACGGAGTATCTGTTATTCCGCTCTATAATTACAAAAAAATTAATTGTTAGGAATGTTCAGAGAAATTATGATTATGATAAAATGGTTTTTATTTAATAAAATGCAGAATTACCTTTCATTTTCAAAATGTTCCTGTGCAGATGAATTTGAAAAGTCTGTATTATCAAGCCATACATACTGATGCATGAATCAAATCTAAGCATATGACATGAACACCATTTCTAACGTCAAAAGCTTTATCACACCCCCTATTATCATTATTGATCAGGAGGTACACAATGAGTAAAGTAATCACATTACTCATTAATTGGCTGTTATGTTATCTTACATAAGCTGTGGCCCATTCATTGGTTTCTTGGGTTTTACTGCAGACATGAGGAGGTGTTATGTTTCATTTCAAACCTGTGAATTCAAGTTTATGAAACACACAAACAGAATTCTCATCAGTCCAATAAATAAAGTCTAAATTGACTCAACTGCACTTCAGCTTGATTCATGCCTCACCATCAGTGGCTCACTCATCAGCTGTTTGGATACCAGCTGCACCTTCATAACATGGCACCTGACCTGTGCTGGCTGCTCTGCTTATACCGTCATGCTATTTGTCCTTCAGATCAGCTGTGGACCGTGTCCTTAGGACTTCTGTCTGTTGTGTGTTGGAATTCATTCATGACCCTGGAAAAAGTAATCTGACAAATTAATCTGAGTTTTGACAATTTACTCTGAGTGTCTATTCCACTTCCTCATGCTCTTGAACAGGAAGTTGAGTAACGGCACTCCTCTTTGCCCTGAACTCTTCCCTCCCTCCAGTCATGAACTCAATACAGGAGTCAGACTGTCAACTCTTCAAGTAGTGTCGCTTCACCCTGGGACATTTCAGATTCAGTGCTGACAGCCTGCAGCCTCATTTGTGCCTTTCTTTTCTGCATCACTTTTTTTCACAGTGGGAGCCACCAAAGAGAATATTTAAGGAGAATTAGAGTAGCTTAGTCTGTGTTTGCTTATCAGCACTGAGCTGTTGGAAGCTGGATCATAACTTATCAGACAGTGTGTTTGTCGTGATGTCTGGTCAGGTGGGTTACTGACTACTTAGGATGGAGGAGCACGTTGCAGATCATATTGGCCATTTGTTGCTCACCAACCACCTGGATAAATACTTTTGTTTTTTTATGTGGGCAGAAAAACTCATCAGCTGATTTTTATCACAACCAGAACATCTACTGAAAAGTGTGTGTGTGCTTCTGCTTTGTATGTAGTTTGATTATATATTCATACTGAAGTAATAGATGCAGAAGCATGTGTGCATGCAAATAAACCTTGTTTATGAATGACGGTTGCCATATTTTTATATCTATTGGAATAATGAATACAGGACATATTCTTGGAATGTAATTTTTACCTTGAATACCTTGAGTTTCTTCTTCTATTTTATCCTTTAAAATCATGTGTGTCAGATTTACCGTATGGTAGAAATGGAAAATAATATTAATAACTAAGTTTTCATTTGTGTATAATTAGTTCAACTGTGCGTCCCTCTGCTGTGAATGTCTATCTCAGAACCAGCAACGATCCAGTGAACAAAATGTTGCATTTTGTGTGTGTGTGTGTGTGTGTGTGTGTGTGTGTGTGTGTGTGTGTGTGTGTGTCGTTTGTACAAACTGTGTGTTCAGTATATTCCTGCCTTGTACTGGCAGAGCACAGGTGTTCTCTCAGTCTCTCTCTGACCTGTTCACAGCTGCTAATTGGTATCCACAAGGCTGTGTGTCCTCCTCGTTCCAACATGGAAATGTGAAAGATGTAAACAGGTTGCACAACTCTTTTCTACTACAACGTTTATTTCCCAAAGCGTTTGAGCTACATGGTCTTCATCATTACAACATTTCTGCTGGACCTGCTTGTATCAGCAAAGCATGGCACATGAAATGTAATATAACAATGAAATTTATCAAATTTTATGTTAAATATTTTTCTTAAAAAATCCAACTGTTCACTATCATGACAAAATTTACATTACTTAATATCACTCCTCGATGGAGTTACAGAAAAAAAAAAAGTACAGAAAATGGCCATAGTTATATACTGTATAAGGGATATGTCTAATGTATCAAAGGTAGACTTCTATCCTTTACCTGCTGCATAAATAACAAACACAAATATTGTGATGAAGACACGTAACAGTAAGGTGGAGAATAACGGTCCAAGATTTGTTTGGGTGTAATGGTCGTCTTAATGAACTACAATCATAATAAACAGATCTGAAAATGTGCAAAGAAAACAATAATTCACAACGATCTGTCCAGCCAAGAAAATCCAAGACAGCAGCCAGACAAAGGTGACAGAGGTAACAACAGAGGTAACAAGCTGCAAACACTTGCAGTGGACACTGGAAAAAAAACAGAATAAATCTGCTGCGTCCAAGAAGGAATACTTTATGAGCAGGTGATGTAATAATGGTTAATCAAATCAGCTTCTTTCACCTGCTTCTAAAAGTAAAATTCATTTTTTTACCTCACTGTTATCAGTTATGATTGCTGAGATTGGTGAATGTGGAAAACTCTGTTTGTCACAGTAATAGAATGTTAGTTTACTGCCAGCAGACAAATGATCGAAACATGTCCACAGTTTAACTGGATTATCAGCAACAAACAGCAGATAGACATTCAGCTTTCACAATGTGTAGGATATGTTGTGACATCAAGTGGTGCAGGTGCTGATTGCAATCCCTTCACCTCACCTCACCTCACCTCACCTCACCTCACCTCACCCTCTCTTTCCTATAGTGGAAACTATAGTGGCTCTATATGTGAAAAATACAAATGGCACTACCTAGTGCAGTGTTTAGTTTGTCCATTCTGGGCTACTGTAGAAACATAGAGGCTGTGGGGAAGAGGACCTGCAGCATGTGTAGATATGGAAGGTTCATTCTAAGGTAACAAAAACAGAACAATTCTTATTTCCAGGTGATTATACACGAATGAAAACATAGTTATGATATTATGTTCTGTAAATAGAGCTAAGATATTTGGAACCTGTGACAGTACCCAGTCAATGCACCACACTTAGTAATGGTTTACAGAGTTCACTCCTGGATTTGAGCAAGCAGGCCAACAGTGGAAGGTTTCATCAAAGATTTCCTTTAACACTCTTTTTTATGTTTTTTATGTGTAATGTAGAAATAGTGACTTTTTGTCTTGGTCTTCTGGTAACAGAATGGCAGAAATACTTGTTTTCTTGTGAAGAAGCCATCATTTCAATTTCTTGGAACCATGACAAACATTCTACTGACAGCTTGAAGCTCTGGCTACGGGATGTGTTGTGCATGCACTTAAGCTCAGTGTGTCACATAGTGGTAATCTGGGACAGCCTGAGGCTGGATCAGTATCTGCTTTGATTCTCTTTAACTGTAGTACCATGGGGTGACAAGTTAGCCGACTGAACCTGGATGTAATGTCAGTGAAAGTTTATGATGGACATCTAATGTAACTGTTCAGGCCCTGGAGCCACCGCAGTCTCCACTGCTCAACATAAGCGCTGTCAGAACTGTCTGTTTTTTTTAAACTGCTGCTGTTGCCGCTTTTTGGCTCTTCAAGGTCCTGTTCTGTAGAGCAGCCACTTTCCATGCCTGTGTGTAGAGCAGTAGCAGAAGAAGAACATGGATGGGTGTTACACAGACAAACTGTAACAACAAGTGTGTCCAGGCTGTGTTCAGTACAGTGTGTCCTCTGGAAACACACTGTGTGTTGTGTGTTTCCAAAATGTGAATGTGTTATCTAATTGCTTGTGTTTTGTCTGTTTGCATGTGTTCTGCTAAACAGCCCATATTGTAGAAAGATAGTTTTCCATTTGTGTTCTTTATAAAGAAGTTCTCTGTGGGTTATAAATCCTGTGAATGTACAGTATAACATGCTCACAGTATTCACAAATGATACCTTTAAATGATATGTCAGGACTTCTGTAGGGTTGTGATGTCACAGCTATACAGTCACCATCCTCAGCCACGCCCTTAATCACTGTCCAGGTGGTGTCACCTGTGGTCCGTCACTCAAAAAGCAGTCAGCCAATTAAGAAGAAAGGATCATTAATATTAATGAGACAGTGCATTGTAATGCCCTCTCTTTGCTAGAGCTCCAGAAAGAAGTGTAAATTCCTCCGGGAATTCTGATCATGAAAACAGACTAATCCTAACCCTAACCCTCCTGATGGGATATGAAGCCGCATGGAAAACAGAACAAAACAGTGACCCAACATCACAAAGCCGTGCCCCTTGGAATGGAGGAGATAGAGAGGAGATGTAAAACCAAATCAAGATGGCACTGACACTGCAAACCACAAATACATCTTGTCATTACAATCAAATTCATAGCAAGAGGAGATTTGTCAACACATCTTTCCTCCATCTGCATTCTAAGTGTGTTATTGTTGGAATGATTGGATTTTAGTATCTGTCACATTTCAAAGAAATCTTGCAGCTGATATCTAAAGATCTCTGCAAGCTGTGAGTTTTCCTGTGTCTCCTCCTCCATCACTCTGTTTGTTTACTTTGCTGTGCATGGCAGAAAATTAAAGTTTTGTCCATGGAGTACAAGTATTCTTGGGCTCATTAGTGAGGAAACAGCTTTATTTACTGACATTGTAGGCAGGCAGTAACGTAACACTCCTCCTTCCAGGAGGATGATGGCTCTACTACTGCTGTGATGAACATCCCCCTCTTTCCCCATCAAACTTTCCCAGCTACTGCAAACCTCGTCATAACGTGGCCCCAGGGCCCCACGTCAGATCAATTCTGGTTCCCAGCCTGCCTATTTTTCTTTTCCTTAGTTCTTCCTCTCTCTTTGTGTGTGTGTGTGTGTGTGTGTGTGTGTGTGTGAATGAGAGTGTGTGTGAATGTGCCTTCACCTGTACCTCTCTGTTTCTGCCTCCCTGTAGCAGTCTGAGGAGGATGATGTGTAGTCATAAACAATAAAGCTGATTTCTTTTTCTATTGCCTTTGCTGCTCCAGCACCAAGTAAATCTCAACGCTGCAATCGTTTATTTAAAATGACTGTGTGTGTGTGTGTGTGTGTGTGTTTGTGTGTGTTCGTGGAGTTGGCACTAGGCAATATTGATCAGAGGTAATGAGGACAATGACGAGGGAACAAGGCAGCCCACACACACAAACACTGACACATATGTGCATTGTACAAGCGTGTATTTGTGTACACACATAGACACACAGATATGTCATTGTTTCCCTGCAGGAAGATGAATGGGAGAGTAATTGACTGAGACAATACAAACAATTTGTGTCGGTAGAAGAACATTTAGATTGATGTCTGCTGGGGGTCCTCTTGTGAACCAGCTCCTAGTTTTTTTGGAGGTGAGGAGAGTTTGTGATGGAAGGCGTGGAGTCATCTGTTGGATCCAAATAACGAGAAGGTGCAAAGATGACAGTTGATGGACAGAAAGCTCCGGATAAGTGTTGATGAAAGGAGGGGAGCTGGCCTATAGAGGGCAGGCTGTT
Organism: Argyrosomus regius; assembly: GCA_946959425.1. Lineage (NCBI taxonomy): Eukaryota > Metazoa > Chordata > Actinopteri > Sciaenidae > Argyrosomus > Argyrosomus regius. The sequence goes on from CAMPSB010000072.1 coordinate 184,779, forward strand.
CTAGCCAAATCGCTCCCTCTCCTCTTTGTCTCGAGTTGATTAACCCTGTCATACATTATGCATCTTGTGCTGGAAGTGAAAATGACTTTTGGAATCGGGACATGTGTAAGGACATGGAGCTGGGCCCCGCGCTCAGATTGGCCTCCTGCAGGAACATCCGTTCTCAAGTAATCCTTTTTACCCTGAAATTGTGCTGAATTTCTTGACACGTCAGCTTTCGGCGTTGCAATGCATGCATTATGTGTCTCGATGAATAATATCACACTTCCATTCTTATATTTTAATATCATTTCTGTGAATAAGGAATCATGAGAATAGTTCCTGTACAGCATTCAGAGATTTGCGACTTGCGTGGATAAAGCTGAGGTGTGAAGGTAATAAATACAATTCTGAGATATTGAGACTTTAGTACTTCTTTCCATGTTGTAATCTGTCAACTCTGCTTTGCAGAATATCTTAGAAACATAAAATATATAGGTATGTATCTGTTACATGTTCCACATTAAAGACACATATTTTAGGTCACAGCATAGGTGGGAATGTAGTACTCAAATATAGTTAATAATACTAGTATGAATACTTTTGCTTGGTAAAGAATGTGATGAAGCCCTTTATGTCTCTGCCATGATAGGCTCCATGTCGTCTTTGTGCTGTGCAGATAGATTAAAGCTGAGTCTTATTAATGGTACTGAGGTCCAGGAGGCTCCTTTAGCCTCACTGTTGGAGAACTTGTCAGCCACTGGGTTCACAGGCGTTTCCTATTTTCAGTTTTTTTTTTTTTTTTTAATAATATCTAGTTTGATTTGGAATTCATTGTCTGTAAAATGTGCATAGATGTATATGTCACTTACTTTAGATACAATAGATTTTTTTCATTCATATTCTTTAAAAGAAAACACAGAGGTTTCCATACACCAACGGGGCATGAAGCATTGAATCCATGTTCAAGGTGGAAGGTTAACAACAAACATGTTAAATAGATTATTGCTCAGTAATTCTATATTCCAATTGTACATTTCATTGCAGATGTCAGTGTGTCAGAAGTTCTGGTTTCCTTTTAACTACCAGTTGTATTGCTTCTTCTTACACAGACCTTCTCCTCATGTGACGTATTTAAGCAGTAAGCTCCTGAAGGCCATGGTTTACAGTCATTTTACAATTGCTACCTTGTTCGGCACATTGCAAAGCTTGTTGCTTTTATAAAATACAACAATTTATTGATAACAAATAACTATACTTTTGCCAAACAATGTAGTTCTTCATTGTCATTTAGCAGAATGGTTGCCCAGCAACTTACTTCCTCTGGACTCCACAGATTACCACAGGTTGTTGATGTACACTTTGGATGGAAGCGTCAGGATGCAGAGAGTTCCCTGAATGTTTCTTCCTTTCTTTCACCTTTGTGGTTTTACAAGTTCAGATGTGGCTCAGCCAATCATTATGAAGGACCAGAGCTATTAGTTTTATGAAGTTTCAGTAACACCATTGAGGTAATCTGTGCAAACTGCCTTACACAACATAGCCACTGACTAGTTTACTTATTAGTCCCTGCTATAAAAGTCACTGTAAGTATCTTCAGCACTTGAAGTTGAACTGAAAAAAAGGCTCTTTAATCATACTTGTCTTGCTGCTAAAGTATGTAAGCACACCTGAACACACAGTGTAACATGCAGGGCAGTGAGTTGGAGCCAGCCTTCTCATTTCCATGAGGCTTTTGAAGACATGAGCCTGGTGTCGATCTGATCCTCATGTCCTCACCCACGGAGCACAAAAGCCTCTATCTATCTCCTATCAGTGTTCTTAATACAGCAGATAAATCCACCTCCTCTCTGTGATCTCTAATACCTCTCACCTGCTTCTTCTATAATCCTGCTTCGTGTGTGCGTGTGTGTGTGTGTGTGTGTGTGTGTGTGTGTGTGTGCGAGCCACATTCACACGTACGTGTCACGTAGCAGCCTTAGCTAGCATGTTGGGCGCTTATGGTGTAGATACCATCTTTAATACCTGCCAGGCGTCGTCATCTGCTCTCACATCTGATAGTTCCCACCGGGCCAATGGACGGCTCAGCCCTGAATTATTAATGACTCCTTCCCTCTATCGTTGTAGGCTTTAGCACTGCTAATATACTGTATAAGTATGGCCATTTAAATAACATGTGACAGCTAATGAGAGCGAGGTGTCACTAACTGTGGTATGAGCCTTCATCAGGCTTGAGCTCTGTACCAACAGTGTCAGGCCTCTGAGTGTATGAGAGGCTGTTAATGGAAAAAGAACGGGCTCATTACTAAAAACATGAATGTGTTACTTCTTATTCATTTTACTGTTTGCTCACGGCTCCTTCAGTGCAGTTTGACTTTTCTCTCTTATTGTTTTTTTACACGTTTAATCACATGATTTTCTTTTCTTTCCTTCTGTATATGTAGCACCATTTTAATACAAGTGTAGTTCATCCCATCTGTAAAATGCTGCTGGTTTGCTGTTATGGTAACACTTCTATATGCATTATAAACATGTATATGATAGTAAGGTATACTTCTAGTTATAAGCACTCATAGATATTCACAATGCCCCATAACAATACACATTCTAAAGCACTTTTTTGAAGATAATAATAATAATAATAATAATAATAATAATAATAATAATAATAAATTTATGTATATAGCTCCTTTTAAAAACAGAGTTTACAAAGTGCTTTGACAGACAGGCACAAACAGGATACTACTTACTTACTACTACTAAGAACCAACAACATTTAAAAGACAAGACAATATAAACAATTAAAAATAAAAAAAAGTGCATAAAAACTGGCCTAAAATTGTTAAGAACAGAAGGATCAAGGTTAGGTTTCTCTAAAAGCAGAAGGATAAATGCCATCTTCTAAGGATCTGTTAATCATCGTTAAATACTGGGTCCAACTGTGTCAAAAACCTCTTTGAGAAAAAAGATCACAGTGTATTATAAATCTCAAACATTCTAACCAGTTGACATTATATTCTGCATTCTGTTGTGAATCATAAATGACTCTAAGAGGTCACTTTGAAGTAAAGTTCTGTAACGTTTCTGAGGTATAGGCAGATGTAATACATTACGAGCTGTTGACTGCTTATAAGTAACTAGAAGTGGTCATTGTTTGTGAAAAGTATCCCAGTGTTACTTGGATGCTGACTGGAAACGGTTTGTTAGAGAATGAATCACTGCAGTCAGAGAGCAGAGTCGTTGTTGAGTTGTTTCTGATAGCCAGCATAACTAAAAGCATTGAAGGACTGTAAGATGAGATGGGCACGCTCTGTCTGTGACTGTGTGAATCACCAAATGACTGCTGCGATGAGCACTCTAATAATACAGTGAAACCATGTGATCTCTGCGTTCACAGTCATACAGGGCAAAATAGCTAGGCTAGCTCATCAGCAAGCACAACAATCAGTGAGTCTGTCAGAACGTTACAGCGGTACAATAAATAAACTTAACACAAGAAGAAGAAGAATCAAGTTATTGTACTACATGACCATTATAGCAGTAACATTACAATCAAATCAAATAAAATCAAATTTTATTTGTATAGCCCAAAGTCGCAAAACACATTTTGCCTCGGAGGGCTTTACAATCTGTACAGGGAGTGACACCCTCTGTCCTTAGACCCTCGGTTCGAGTGAGGAAAAACCTCAGGAAGGTGGAAGAAACCTCAGGAAGAGCCACAGAGGAGGGATCCCTCTCCCAGGACGGACAGACGTGCAATAGATGTCACGTGTACAGAACAATCAACACAAACATATTGTACAATTACAATGAATGATAGAATGACAATGGATTACAATGAATGATACAATGATTACAGTAGCAGTGGAACCTGTGATAGAGATAGAGAGACACAGATGCACAGCAGCAGAAAATCATCAACTAAATTACTATAAACTGTAATGGAGATATGGTAACATTAATGACAGTAATAATATATGTAGTGGACGTCATGCAGGACCACAGCAGCAGTCACGATCCACGAGAACCTGCTGGACGAAAGAGCACAGAAACTCCGGGGAAGAAGTTTAGTTAGTAACATGCATTAATGTACATGTATGACAGACATGTATGTTTACAGATGGTGGTGGTGATGGTGAGGGAGAGAGAGAGACTGAGAGAGAGAGAGAGAGAGAGAGAGAGGGTTTTCAGTAAAGGGAGATGTGACTGCATCTTCAACCAATACCGTGCCTGGCTAGGCATAACCCTGAAAGGGGGAGTCCCCTGGCAGTTTAGTCCTATAGCAGCATAACTAAGGGATGACCTGAGCCAGCCCTAATTATAAGCTCTATCAAAAAGGAAAGTCTTAAGTCTACTCTTAAAAGTGTTGACCGTGTCTGCCTCCCGAACCCAAAATGGTAGTTTGTTCCACAGAAGAGGAGCTTGATAGCTGAAAGCTCTGGCTCCCAATCTACTTTTGGAAACTATAGGAACCACAAGGAACCCAGCATTCTGAGAGCGCAGTGTTCTAGAGGGGTAATAAGGTGCTATGAGTTCTTTAAGATATGATGGTGCCTGACCATGAACAGCTTTGTATGTAAGGAGAAGAATTTTAAATTCTATTCTAGATTTAACAGGTAGCCAATGCAAGGAAGCCAAAATGGGAGAGATGTGATCTCTGATCTTGGTTCCTGTCAGAACACGCGCAGCAGCATTCTGAATTAGCTGCAAAGTCCTAAGAGACTTATTGGAGCAGCCTGATAACAATGAGTTACAATAGTCCAGCCTAGAAGTAACAAATGCGTGGACTAGTTTTTCTGCATCTGCTTGAGATACAATGCGTCTGATTTTGGCAATGTTACGTAAGTGGAAGAATGCAGTCCTTGAAATTTGTTTTATGTGGACATTAAAGGACAAATCCTGATCAAAAACAACTCCAAGATTCTTTACGGTGGAGCTGGAGGCCAGGGTGATCCCATCTAAAGTAACTAAGTCTCTAGAAAGAGAGTTTCTGAGGTGTTTGGGTCCAATTACAAGAACTTCAGTTTTGTCTGAATTTAACATCAGAAAATTGTAGGTCATCCAACTTTTTATATCTTTAAGGCATGCTTGGAATTTAGTTAACTGATTGGTTTCATCAGGCTTGATCGATAAATATAATTGGGTGTCGTCGGCATAACAATGAAAATTAACGGAGTGATTCCTAATAATGTTCCCTAAAGGAAGCATATATAAACTGAATAGAAGGGGTCCGAGTACAGAACCTTGTGGGACTCCGTGACAAACTTGGGTATGCATGGAGGATTCATCATTGACAAGAACAAACTGAGAATGATCTAAAAAATACGACTTAAACCAGCTTAGGGCGGTTCCTTTGATGCCAATTTGATGTTCCAGTCTCTGTAAAAGAATTTGATGGTCAATGGTGTCAAATGCGGCACTAAGATCTAACAGGACGAGTACAGAGATGAGTCCTTTGTCTGATGCCATTAGGAGGTCGTTTGTAACTTTGACTAGTGCGGTCTCTGTTCTATGATGCACTCTAAATCCTGACTGAAAATCCTCATATAAACTGTTCTTATGGAGAAAGTCACACAGTTCATTGGCTACAGCTTTCTCAAGTATCTTAGAAAGAAAGGGAAGGTTTAATATCGGTCTGTAATTGGCTAAAACCTCTGGATCTGGAGTGGGCTTTTTAAGAAGAGGTTTAATTACAGCTACTTTAAAGGACTCTGGTACATATCCTGATAATAAAGACAGATTAATCATATCCAATAAAGAAGGGCTAACTAGAGGTACTTGAGCAGCCTGGTTGGGATGGGGTCTAAGAGACAGGTTGACGACTTAGATGAAGAAATTATTGAAGTTATTTGATGAAGGTCGATGGGAGAAAAACAGTCTAAATATATATCAGGTTTTACAGCTGTTTCCAAACTTGCTGTATCAGAATGCAGATCAGTGCCTGTTGAGGGCAAGAGGTGATGAATTTTGTCTCTAATAGTTATAATTTTATCATTAAAGAAGCTCATGAAGTCATTACTACTCAGACCTAAAGGAATAGATGGCTCAATAGAGCTGTGGCTCTCTGTTAGCCTGGCTACAGTGCTGAAGAGAAACCTGGGGTTGTTCTTATTTTCCTCTATTAATGAAGAGTGGTAGGCTGCTCTGGCACTACAGAGAGCCTTCCTGTATGTTTTAAGATTATCTTGCCAGACTAAACGAGATTCTTCCAGTTTAGTGGCACGCCATTTGTGTTCAGATTTACGTGCCTCTTGCTTTAAGTTGCGAGTCTGCTGGTTATACCATGGTGCTAACCTCCTTTGTTTAATTATCTTCTTTTTCAGAGGTGCAATGGAGTCTAGAGTTGTTCGTAATGAGCCTGTAGTACTATCAACAAGATGATCTATTTGTGAGGGGCTAAAGGAAGCAGACAAGTCCTCTGCTACATTGAGACACGGCATTGAATCCAATACTGAAGGAATCACTTCCTTAAATTTGGCTACAGCACTATCAGATAAACATCTGCTGTAGGAGTTTGTGCCAAAAGGCTTATAGTCCAGTAATATGAACTCAAAGGTTATTCAAAAATGGTCAGACAGAAGAGGATTCTGTGGAAAGACTATTAGATGATCAATTTCAATGCCATATGAGAGAACAAGATCAAGAGTGTGGTTCAGACAATGAGTCGGTTTATTTACACTCTGACAGAAGCCAATTGAATCTAACAAAGAGATAAACGCAGTACTAAGACTATCATTGTGGTTGTCCACATGAATATTAAAATCACCTACAATAATTACTTTATCTGTTTTAAGGATCAAGCCTGATGCAAATTCTGCAAATTCAGATAAAAATTCAGAGTAAGGACCTGGAGCACGATATACTATAACAAATAGAATTGGCTGTACTGTTTTCCAGGTTGGGTGAGTAAGGCTAAGAACAAGACTTTCAAATGAATTATAATTTAGTTTAGGTTTAGGATTTATTAATAGACTTGAGTCAAATATGGCTCCAACTCCACCACCTCGACCAGTACTTCGAGGAATATGAGTATTACAATGACTGGGAGGAGTGGATTCATTTAAACTAACATATTCATCCTCCTGCAGCCAGGTTTCAGTAAGACAAAATAAGTCAATATCATAATCAGATATTAATTTATTGACTAAAACAGCTTTAGAGGACAAAGACCTGATATTCAAGAGTCCACATTTAATTCTTTTATTTTGGACTGTTGGAGATGTTGATTTAATTTTTTTAAAGTTTTTATGATGAGCTCCTCCTCTGTTTGTTTTATCTTTAAATAATGTAGGTGGACGGGGGACAAACACAGTCTCTATACTAAAGGATTGGGTGGGTGGCTGCCCTAATGGAGGCGCAGAGAAGCGTGTAAGACTGCAGCTCTGCTTCCTGGTCTCAACTCTGGGTTGTCACGGTTTTGGTCGACTAATAAACTTGGTCATGTTTCTAGATATGAGAGCTGCTCCATCCAAAGCGGGATGGATGACGTCTCTCCTAATCAGACCAGGTTTTCCCCAGAAAGGAGTCCAATTATCTATGAAGCCCACATCGTTTGCTGGACACCACCTCGACAGCCAGCGGTGGAATGACGACATGCGGCTATACATGTCATCACTGGTCACATTGGGTAGGGGTCCAGAGAAAACTATGGAGTCCGACATCGTTTTGGTGTATGCACACACCGATGACACATTAATTTTAGTGACCTCCGATTGGCGTAACCGGGTGTCATTACCGCCGACGTGAATAACAATCTTACTGTATCTACGTTTATCTTTAGCCAGCAGTTTTAAATTAGACTCGATGTCGCCCGCTCTGGCCCCTGGGATGCATTTAACTATGGCCCCCGGTATCGCTAACTTCACGTTTCGTAAAATGGAGCTGCCAATGACCAGAGTTGGCCTCTCAGCGGGTGTGTCGCTGAGTGGGGAATATTTGTTTGGAACGTGGAGTGGTTGGTGGTGTACCGTGGGCTTCAGTTTGGAGCTATGCATCTTTCGGACAGTCACCCAGCCTCCCGGCTGCTCGGGGGTTGCCGGGGGACGGCTAGCTGAAGCTACCTTCGGTGGTACCGCACCGGCTACAGGGGACTTGCTAACTATAGCAGCTACTGACTGTTCGGTGGTGCGGTACCGTGCCTCTAAATCACTGAGCCTCGCCTCCAAAGCTACAAATAAACTACATTTATTACAAGTACCGTTATCGCTAAAGGAGGACGAGGAGTAACTAAACATGTGGCACACCGGGCAGGAGAGGAGAGAGGAGGAGAGGAGAGAGCAGGAAAGGAGAGAGGAGGGGAAGGGGAGGAGAGAGCAGGAGAGGAGAGAGGAGGGGAGGAGAGAGCAGGGGAGGAGAGAGAAGCCATTGCTACAGCTAGGCTGTGACTAACAGAAACTGGTGAAAGTATCGGATTTAAAGTGTTACTAAAATTCAGAGACCTGTTCGTGCTCAAACAGAACAAGTCTAAGGATAGTGTAGAGATATGTAGATAATCACTGATGTGAAAAATATACGTAAATCTGTTTAGGTGAGCAGAGCAGAGAGCACCGTGGCAGTAACACCAATAACCGGAAGTGACAGAATACGCTTACCGCAAAGTGTCGCAAAGTCAAGAAAGAGATCCGTAATTTACATCGGCAGTGACGTCTGCACATGTAGCAGAACCAGTGACAGTATGAAGAAAGGACAGAGCTTGAGTGACGTCACCCACAGGTTTCTGAAGCGCTGTTTTAAAGCCGCTGGCTGCCGCCATGTTGGCTGTACTGCTTCTTCCGCCTCCCGGCTAATCTAAATATCGGCAAAGACGTGGATCATCGAGAGACCTGAGGCGGTCTGAATGATGCCTGGGTGCTCAAATAGGCCATCTGTAACAATACTTACCTGTCAATCAAGTGACAACGCTGTTAATTATGCATAACTTTAAGTCTTACTATCATTTAAACAGGTGATTTCACCCCCCACAGTTGTCACTAAGCGCGGATTCACACAGGATCAGGTGCTGCGGGAAAAACGGAGGTCTTTCAGTTCATTTCAGTGGGGGTCGTGCGTTTCCGCACCAGCAGTCTGCAACACAGGGGTTGCCGCAAAAAACTGCACTGGCGTGCGGGAGGGAAGTTGATCCAGATCCAACTTTGGGAAAAACGGAGCCCCACATCACGCTACATTCAGCATGTACAGACACGCCCACGGCAACCCACCTCAACTTTATATGTTTCACATATCAGTGACAGCAAAGACAAATCCTAACTCCAGATGGATTAGGCAAAGTCAACATTATAAAGGCTGAGCAGTGATCAGCAGTATGTGTATGAATATGTGAGGCAGTGTGCTTAAATATGTACTTTTTCTCTGTGGTCCAGGTCAGGGCTGGTGGCCTCGCTACACTGATCTCATTTTCTACTGAAAATGCAGAAAAAAGCAGCCAGACTTTTCGAAGCACTGTGAGTGCTTAGTGTTTATTTGGGTTTGGGTGGCAACTGACAGACAGAGCACGGCGTCCATGGAGGGAATTATTAAGACTGTCTATACGCATGTGCACACACACACACAGCTGCAGTCGGGTAGAGCTTTCCCCTCTCGACAGCTTTATCAATATTCCCTCTCATCAGACCATTCGGTCAGCGAACGTCACTAAAAGGCCACTGCTGCACGGCTAACTGCCTCATTAAAAAGTTTGGAGGGGCACGGGGGCCAGCTGGCAGAGCCCAGAAGGGGCCTGAGGTTGACGGAGCTTGGAGTCCCCGAGGCAGTAGCCTCCGGAGATCAACTCTCGTCTGAAACTCTGACCCCAGCCACTGACCCTGTCTATTTACTCCCTGTTCAGACGGGCGAGAGGAGGAATACTGCACTATCTCTCTGTCTCCATCTGTCTCTCCACCTCTCTCTCTCTCTGTCTGTCGCTCTCTCCTCTTTGCCGTGAGTCACCTGGCTGGCTGAAAGGAGAATGAGACAGGGCAGAGCAGATAATGACGAATAAGTTGAGACAAAAAAGACAGATCTGATTTTTCTTTTCTTTCTTTGTCCACAGTGTCATTTTTCTAAAGAAACGTTAACAAAAAAATAGTAAACTTGATGTGTATATCGACTGTAATGTGACTTTATTCAAAGAAAAGTCTTACCTGCTGTTGGTGACCAGTCACAGGCAGACCCAGAGGTGGACACAAGGGAGACAGATAAAAGTGAGAAAAAGACATTCAGTGCAATGCAAAACAATAACATTGAGCTCTCCTTGATAAAGGAAATTGAATTCTAAAACCACTATTGTGGGGAAGACTTGGCGGCTTTTTATTGTGTACCTGGGGGGCAGGCACTGGAAACACTGCGAGCACAATCATAAACAAGCCATAATCATAATGTGAATCTCTCTTCACATTATTTTTGTCTTTATGGTGAAGAAAGTGTCAGCACTCAGTCGTGCTGCCCTCAAAAGAGCCATTTTAGAAGTAAAACAACGGGCAGTGGAGTATAAAGTTTAAAAAAAAAAAAGGATTCAGAGGGGATAAGGGGGAAGGCACAGAGGCAATAATGAAAAGAGTGGGGGCTACAGAAAAAACAAAAAGAGAGCACCATAGATTTATAAAGTTAGTACGAGAGCGACAGAAAGAGAGATAGGGAGTGAAGGAGAGGAAGTTAGCGGACAGCTTGCTTCCTCTCTCTCCTCAGCTCTGCTGGCTTAGTGTTTAACAGATGGAGGATGACAGCGGATGCTTAATGAGGTTTCAGGCACACAGGCAGTAACCTGCGCCGCCAGGAAAAGAAACACATGGGTAACTATTCCTCAACACTTGGAGAGTCCCTCCTACTGAGATATGCACATTTGTCAATTACCTCACACCAGCCTGGGCCACTGTTTTCCACACTTCCCAAGAGGCTGCTTGCCAGGAAATAATAAGCCATGGTATATTTGACTAATGCAGATAACCAGAAGTAACTTCTAGGGCTGTGGTTTAACACTGCAGTTGCCATGTTCACTGCCAACTCTTTGTGCATGCAAAGTGAAGGTGTGTCCAAGTGCTCAAGTCATGTCATTTATAAAGACTCAGAGTGTCATCAGAGGGAGATGTGATTAACTGTCACACATTTTTCTTTGTTTTCTTTGAAGCTTCTTTGTATTTTGGCAGCTACAAGAGGTAGTGTCGATGTGGTAGACAGCAAACCCACCATAAATGTGTCAAGGGGACATTGGAATGAATGAGCAGCACTGACTCATTATTCTGAACCAAACTTGTGCCATTAAAACAATTTGAGTGCAGCTACAATCACATTCAAATCGTACAGTGCTGGGCACAGGGAGGCAGTGTCACAGTGATGCATGATGAAGTGTTGTTATGCATAATGTTTTACATAAAAAGCTATTTCGTTTCTGTCAGGAGGGATGAGGGAGTCCCTTAGTGGGGGCCAACCCCCAAGGAAATGGTCATGGGAACACTGTGTCATTAAATCTGCAAGAACACCAACAAACTGTTGTCAGATTTAATTGATTTGTTTAATGGCCAAAACTAAGTATTTCAATTTGAATTTTTTTTGGCCTTTTCAAGCTTTATTTTGATAGAGACAGCTGAAGAGTGACAGGAATGTGGGGAGAGAGAGAGAGAGAGATGGGGAATGACATGCGGGAAAGAGCCACAGGTCGGATTTGAACCCTGGGCTTCCGCAGCAAGGACTGAACCTTCGCACATGGGGTGGCTGCTCTACCAACTGAGCTAAACGCCGCCCCTTTGACACAACTGTTTGATGATGAACAATTGACTAAATTTCACTAATGTGTAATGTAATGTATCCCACCAAATCTGTGTTGTGTAGTTAGAGCCATGAGATGTGACTTTGCTGCTGTCATTACTGTCTGACCGCCTTTTTTTTTTTTTTTTTTTTTTTTTTAAAGATTATTTTTTTGGCCAAGCTTTATTTTGATAGAGACAGCTGAAGAGTGACAGGAATATGGGGAGAGAGAGAGAGAGATGGGGAATGACATGCAGCAAAGGGCCACAGGTCGAATTCGAACCCTGGGCTTCCGCAACAAGGACTGAGCCTTTGTACATGGGGCGGCTGCTCTACCAACTGAGCTAAACACCGCCCAAATATGCACACACAAATATGATTAGTTCATAATGAAATTGTATTCTATAATTTCTAGTGCTGTCAATCGATTAAAATATTTAATCGCGATTAATCTCATGAATGTCATAGTTAACTCGCGATTAATCGCAAATTAATCGCACATTTTTATCTATTCTAAATGTCCCTTGAATTATCATTTTAATACTCTTATCAACATGGAAAAGTGGATAGGCTTGCTTTGTGCAAATGTTTTTTTATTGCAAACCACAACAACAACATGTAGTGTTACAGCCATTCACGTCTGAAGCAAAATCTCAAACAAAGCAACACTATCAATAAACAGATGACAAAAAAATAAATACCTAGTCACAAAAACAGCCCCCTCAACAACCTTCAAAACAGGGTGATACAAAATAAATCCATCCATTGTCGCCTGGTTATGACGCAGAGGAGGCGGAGAATTTGAATTGCCGGTGTGTTTGGCCATCAAGTGGTATTTCAGACTGGATGTGCTACGATGATAACTCAGTTCACACCGACAATACACACAGATAACTTTTATCTAACGAACTTTTCCATTCATAATTTTGTTAGCAGCGTCCATTTCAGCATCTCGTGCTCGACATCCACACAATACGGTAGCGTGGGGCGCGCTTATTGTTTTGCTTCCGGTTTACAGCTGGATCCTGTAGTTTTTCTAACGTTACTAGCAGTGGCCACAGCTTATGAAAAAACTACAAGTTCACTAGGTCACAAAGAGCGTTAATCTCGCGATAAAAAAATTAACGCTGTTAAAATTGTTTTGCGCTAACGCGTTAATAACGCGATATTTTTGACAGCACTAATAATTTTATAATATATTTTTTAGAACAGACTTCAGGACATCTCAAACAATGTGTCCACCTTCTTAAACATTTTATTTTTGATAATAAAGTCAGCATTGTGACTGACTTATGTCAAATGTTTCATGGTATGAGTCACAGAGTGGAACGACAGCACTGCAGCCACGTCTGTGCAGTCCAGTTTGTTGATGCTAAAGAAGCAAGATGTAGAAGATGTCAAACAGATTTGCTCTAAGTCGTCCTGACAGAGAGACTGAGAATGGAAAGCTGAGGATGCATCTGTGCTGCAAACTGGTCTGGTAACATGTGACTGTGAACCATTAGGAAGATGTGAACTGTGAGCAGATGGACTGCACTATCACTGTGTTGCTGCTAATGTTCAACAGCCAATGGAAATGGAATGAAAAAAAAAAAAAGATTTATGTATAATAAAGTTATTGGCAGGAAGTCTTGAGCTGTGTTACTGATAGCCCAGACATATGAGTCTGCATATGGTTTGATGTCTGCACCTCATAGAACTTCATTGTAACCTTTGGTTGGTTAGTGCAGAGAGTTTCTACATGTTTGACCGCTATCAAACCTGGAGTTTATCTGTGTTTGTAATGTGACAGACTGTCATTTACATAATGCGTGGGATGATATTGTGACTGCATAACACTGCATAACTACTTTATCAGATGATTTGTGTTTGATCTGAATCTGGAAACATGGATGACATGAATGGCAGCATTTTAACAGTTTATCTCTCCATTTATTGGTGATGCTTTTAATCTGTATTACAGTTACATTGTCTCTGAAGATGATCTTTGGGATTGGTCAGCAAGTCAGAGTAAAACACTTTTTATTTCCTGGTTTTGTTTACTTGTTTTCAACACTAGAGGACAGATTGAACCAATGACAGTATGAAGAATGGACAGAGCCTGAGTGACATCACCCACAGGTTTCTGAAGTGCTGCTTTGAAGCTCAAAATATGCACTGCTGGCCGCCATCATGTTGGATGTACTACTCCATCCGCCTCCCCTCTAATCTATATATCTGCAAAGATGTGGATCATCTGCGGACCTTAAAATTCACCCCCCTCACAGTTGTCATGGAAAGGGAAATTAGCTATAGAGACCAAAACCATTGCCTGGACCAAGGCTGTAGACATGTTAGCATGAGCATTTTAATACGGGCGCTTATGGAGGTTGACTCACTTCTGTAGTCTGTCTCAAGTGAGGTGGCTGTGGCTCAGAAGGTAGAGCAGGTCATCCACTAAACAGATGATCAGTGGTTTGATCCCCAGCTACTCCAGTCTGCATGTCAAAGTGTCCTAATGCTCTCATGGATAGCATTAGTGATCCCTGCAAAAGATGATGGAAAGCCTTACCCCCCGGACGCACTGCACGCGGAACCGAAGCGGAACGGAAGCGCAGCGCCCTAGAGCGGAGGCAGTTTCAGATAGGCGCACATGTTAACCGGTCTGCCCGGTCGCACATCTTGCGGCTGCAGAGCGCAGTGCGCGCGGCTGCAGCGCTTTGTTCGGCGTCTGTTCTATTTTTCACGCTCACCGCGAGCGCCGTTTGTCAAGCTGGACAGACCACATTGTACCAGACAGGAAGTCGGGCACAGAAAAGGCGAGATAATCCGGTCAATTTTCAAAATAAAATAAATAAAATGATGATTATTGAAGTTGTTGATGTCCGTCTATAAATATTTGACCGTTGGGTGTGCACACGGCCCACACACAGACACACACACACACACACACACACACACACACACAGACACACACACACACGGTACACACGGAGCAACAGAGAGAGATAGGTGGGAGGGGCAAGGGCTTTCCGGAGGACACCAAAAACAACACACATGCATACAGACAGAGACATATATCCTAGAGACAGAGGTTTGAAAATGTTTAAAATGACGTGTGTGTGGAAAACCGAGTGAATACGAGTCTGGACGACTGCTGTCGATGTCTGACGTGCGCGGAGAGCGGAGGAGAAGTACGCTCCCAGTGCGTCCACCCAAGCGCCCGAGAAGGCGGGCGTTGTACGCGCGCACAGCTTCCTCGTGCAGTGCGTCCGGGGTGTTAAAGCAGAAGAGTGGAACAGGAGATGAATGTTCAGCTCTCACTAATGTTTGGTGTCTATTAGGGATGCACCGATACCGATACTGGTATCGGGCCGATACTATTCTAATATACTCGTACTCGTACTCGTTAAAGTTAATCGATACCATGAACCGATACCAATTTATTGCATGCAATTGCTTTGCATGAAGACCGCGATCAGAGGGTGGCTTGTCATTTTTGTTGTATTTTTTTTAGACTGGGGAGATGTTGAGCTAATCAGGAACAGTGTGGTTAGGCGAGTGAGAGTGGCAGCTCCAAAAAAAAAAAAACATCTGGCGGCTGCAGTAGGCTAAACAGCATGTCAGCAGTGTGGACTCACTTTAAAATATGCGATGATGACAGAAGCAAGGCAGAGTGCAAACTGTGTACTGGTAAGGTGTCCAGGGGAGGGAAGGAGAGTCCGTCGTTCAATACGAGCAATTTGAAACACCTGAGGACACATCATAACCCTGAGTACACCGAGTTTACTAAGGCTAATGCAAAACCACAAACAGCCAACTTTAACTCAGGTTTTGGAAAAGCGAGAAAAAATGTCAAGAGAAAATCCACGGGCAGTTAAAATAACAGAGGCTCTGACTCATTTTATTGCTCTGGATGACCAGCCACTGTCGGTTGTGGAAAATGTAGGATTTCGCCATCTTTTCAGCACACTCGAGCCGCGATATGAGATTCCCAGCCGCCCCTACATCACGGACATTATGGTGCCAAAACTTTTTGACAAGGTAAAAAAACACGTGCGCAACCTGGTGAATGAGGTTTCAGCCTTAAGTTTCACTACGGACATTTGGACAAGCAGTGTGTGCCCGATGTCACTGCTCAGTTTAACAGCGCAGTGGATTGATGAGGAGTTCGTTCGTCATCAAGTCACACTACATGCAAAGTCGTTCCGGGGCTTGCACACCCGCCAAACCATCGCAGTTGCTTTCAATAGCATGCTCCAGACCTGGAACATACCGAAGACGTCCGTCCACGTAGTGCTCCGAGACAACGCAAGAAATATGATGAAGGCCATGAGTGATGCTGAGCTGCCCAGCCTTCCTTGTACTGCTCACACTCTCCAGCTGGTGGTTCACGAGGGCCTTCTGTCACAGAGGAGTGTTGCTGATGCGGTGGCAGTCGGCCGCAAAATAGTTGGGCATTTTAAACATTCTGCTCTGGCCAACTCCCGCCTCGAGGACATTCAATTAGAGATCAACCAGTCTGTGAAGCGGCTCCAGCAAGACGTACAGACCCGCTGGAATAGCACCTTTTATATGATACAGTCACTGATTGAGCAGAAACGGCCTCTGGGAATATTCGTGTCTGAATATGGACTCCCTGATACTCTCACAGCTCAGCAGTGGATACTGCTGGAGAAGGTGCTATCTGTTCTGGATCCGTTCGAGGAGTTAACTCGAAAAGTTAGCTCTTCAGATGCCATGGCCGCAGACGTCATGCCAGCAGTCACTGTGCTGCACAGATTTCTAACAAGGGAGACTGATGAGGACCATGGGATCAAAGCAATGAAGGGAACCTTGGCTGCAGCTGTCAGGAAGCGATTCACTGATGTGGAGGAAAACTCACTCTACAGCATCGCCACTCTACTCCATCCCAGGTGAGTGTGTGACTGTGTGTGTAACTGTAACTGTGTGTGACTGTAACTGTGTGACTGTGTGTTGCTGTAACTGTGTGTGACTGTAACTGTGTGTGACTGTAACTGTGTGACTGTGACTGTGTGTGACTGTGTGTGACTGTAACTGTGTGTTACTGTAACTGTGTGTGACTGTGACTGTGTGTGACTGTAACTGTGTGATTGTGTGTTACTGTAACTGTGTGTGACTGTAACTGTGCGTGACTGTAACTGTGTGACTGTGACTGTGTGTGACTGTAACTGTGTGACTGTGTGTGACTGTAACTGTGTGTGATTGTGTGTGACTGTGTGTGACTGTGACTGTGTGTGCCTGTGACTGTGTGTGACTATAACTGTGTGACTGTAACTGTGTGACTGTGTGTGACTGTAACTGTGTGACTGTAACTGTGTGACTGTGACTGTGTGACTGTGACTGTGTGTGACTGTAACTGTGTGACTGTGACTGTGTGACTGTGACTGTGTGTGACTGTAACTGTGTGACTGTGACTGTAACTGTGTGTGACTGTAACTGTGCGTAACTGTAACTCTGTGACTGTGTGTGACTGTAACTCTGTGACTGTGTGTGACTGCAACTGTGTGTGATTGTGTGTGACTGTGACTGTGTGTGACTGTAACTGTGTGACTGTGACTGTGTGACTGTAACTGTGACTGTAACTGTGTGTGACTGTAACTGTGTGACTGTGTGTGACTGTGACGGTGTGACTGTAACTGTGTGACTGTAGCTCTGTGTGTGACTGTAACTGTGTGTGTGACTGTGTGTGTGACTGTGTGACTGTAACTGTGTGACTGTGTGTGTGACTGTGACTGTGACTGTAAATGTGTGTGACTGTGACTGTGTGACTGTAACTGTGTGTGTGACTGTGTGTGTGACTGTGTGACTGTGTGTGTAACTGTGTGTGACTGCGACTGTGTGTCTGTGTGACTGTGACTGACTGTAACTGTGTAACTGTGTAACTGTGTGTGTGACTGTGTGTGACTGTGACTGTGTGTGACTGTAACTCTGTGACTGTGTGTGACTGTAACTGTGTGACTGTGACTGTGTGTGACTGTAACTGTGTGTGACTGTAACTGTGTGGCTGTGTGTGTGACTGTGTGTGACTGTGACTGTGTGACTGTAACTGTGTGACTGTGTGTGACTGTGACTGTGTGACTAACTGTGTGTGTGACTGTAACTGTGTGTGTGACTGTGACTGTGTGACTGTAACTGTGTGGCTGTGTGTGACTGTGACTGTGTGACTGTAACTGTGTGTGACTGTGACTGTGTGACTGTAACTGTGTGTGTGACTGTGTGTGGCTGTGACTGTGTGTGTGACTGTGTGACTGTAACTGTGTGTGTGACTGTGTGTGACTGTGACTGTAACCGTGTGTGTGACTGTGACTGTGTGACTGTAACTGTGTGACTGTGTGTGTGACTGTGACTGTGTGTGACTGTGACTGTAACTGTGTGTGTGACTGTGTGTGACTGTGACTGTGTGACTGTAACTGTGTGACTGTGTGTGTGTGACTGTGTTAAAATGGCAAGCATGCCTATTGTCAGCTACATTTTTTCTTTCTCTGTTTTAGGTATAAAAATCTTTTTTTTCTCCAGCACCACCACTTCTGCAAATGCCAAAGAGATGCTGAAACTTGAGCTGCTAAGGTTGCCTGGAGAAGCGGACAAGCAGGAGGATGATGACCTGAATGAACCACCTTCAAGAAAACCACGCAGTGACCAGCCCACTAGTAGTCTAGACAGCATATATGATGAAATTGCATCAGCATCAGTGGGCAGAGCTGCAGTAGGTTCTAGTGTACAGTTAGAGACATATCTTGGAGAGGCCGCAATTTCACGAGAAGACAAACCACTACAATACTGGATGGTTAATAAAGTGCGGTTCCTAACTCTGGCTAAACTGGCGGGCAGATACCTTTCAGCACCTTGCACTAGTGTTGACAGTGAAAGGCTGTTCAGCTCAGTGTCACACATTGTAGAGATGATTCTTTTCATCAAAAAGAACCTGTCTCTCACTTTCCCCAAAAAAGCTTAGTTCAGAGACCACACCATTGCATGCTGACTGAAGTTTGATATTTTGTTTTATTCAAATGTGGACACTCTGCAATAGGTTCATTAATGTTTTGTCAATCTGAAAGCTGGAGACAGTGCCAAATAGTTAATTGATATTTTGTTTGATTAAAATGTGGAAACTCTGCAATAATTTCACAGAAAATGTTTATTTTTCACTTGAAATCTTTGTTTTATAGTCATTTTTATTAATATTTTATTTTTTATCTAATTCATCATCATTTGTTGTAACAAGCAGAGAAGAAAATAAAACCTGTCTTCCAATTCATTGCATTTTTTTTGTGGTAGAAGTATCGGCATCGGTACTCGGTATCGGCAAGTACTCAGATCCGAGTATTGGTATCGTATTGGTTTGAAAAATAGTGGTATTGTTGCATCCCTAGTGTCTACACACTTTAGAACACTACCTTTCAGACAAAAAGGATTCAGAGAACTGAAAACAAGATGTTTTTGCCACATCTGCTCATTTATGGCTTCTGTGTGTGGAGACATAAATAAAGCACATATAAACCACTGCAATCATTACAAGGTCCACAGGTTGTACTGGACCCCTGAAGATATGGCATGAGGTTAACTTGTCACCCCGCTTGTCACAGACACACATCCTGTTATTTCTCATGTCCTGGTATGTGCCATTTGTCCTAATAGAATTTCTTTCTACATCTGCTGTAGTAGTTGCCTGTCACAAATGATTGGTGGGAAATATGTCTTCTACCGTGGCATCAGTCGAGCGTGACACCTACAGTACAGAGCCTTGTTGGGGGAACACATGTCCTATCTCAACACTGCTGTGGTATGTTTCTGCAGCATCGGCAGCTTGCTTTCCAGCATAATGACTGTCCCTGCATGCAGGCGTCAGTTTGTGACATCCATAATTAGCCAGAGTGCGGCTGAGGCGAGTGCAGGGTAATGTGGCATCACCTGGGGGTTAAGGAGAGTTCAGCTCTGGAGGGAAAGTGACAAGGTCAGCTGGAGAGTTGACAGAGTTTCTTTTCTCCTCTCTCTCTCACACTGACCTCTAAAGAATCATAATGTAATATGCATCATATGCATCATATGTACTGTGTGCTTCAGACCTTAATAGTGCTGAGAAAAAAACAAAAAAACAAGCTCAACCCTAATAAAGGTGGCGATAAAACTGAAAATGTAATGAGCACATTACCGGCTGTGACTTCACTGATCTATGCAGTGAAACAGGAATTATTTCTAAAGCCACTCGTGGTAGTGAAGAAATAGGCAGCTGAGTAACTTAATATGACCATTCTACACTGTGATTTTCCCTCCATGTCTGTCCTCCATATTTACTTTCTCTCCAGGGAGCTGAGTGAGGGAGGTGATAATCTTAGTGTCTCATTAAGGCTTAAATTACAATGATAAGCAGGCTAGACTGTTAGGCATGTAGGTGACTTATTAAACTTCTTCAGAGCTTAAGGACTGCAATTCAGCTCCTCCTTTGATCAGTAATTGTTGGCAACTTTCCCACAATTAATTGATTACTCCTGGGAAAACGGGAGCCTTTCCTTACTTCATTTGTGTGTGTGTGTGTGTGTGTGTGTGTGTGTGTGTGCACTCTCCTTTTTTCTTTTACTCAACCTTTCCCAAGGTGATAAAGAAGCACAAACTTAATCATAGCGCCCCCAACCCTCCTCTCCCATTGGACATCAGACTTATCTTGACTGGTAACTTTGTTGGAATGTCACGGTCCAGATAGAGTTACAGACTGAGGCTGCTGGATACAGTAGGGATAAGAAAGCAGACTGCTGCTGTTTCCCATGGGGTCCACTAGCAATCTGCTGGAATCCCTTGTTTTTCCCTTCGGGCCCTGAGGCCCTCCTTGTTAAAGTGGGTCCACTGAGAGCTGTCATCCACTTGGCAGGTGGAGAAGAGAAGACAGCAGATGATCTAAGTGGAGCTTAGAGTGACTAGAAGGCTTCATGTGTGAACTCATCTTGTTGCTATAGCTGCTGTCTGGATGAACTCAGCCGTGTTGTTAGAGTTGTTGTGTTTCCACCTAATTCCTTCTTTCAAGCTCCACAGTGATTTTAGCTTCTTTTTTTTTTTAGCCCATTTATGTCAGACCACATGAACTGTAGTTTATATCAGAGATCAGTGCAAAGAGGCAAGTGAGCCAAATGTATCCATCCTGCTAAATAATTTGTCCCCTTATTGAATTTATAGTATACTTTTTGAACGCCTTACCAACATTTTAGGTTCTCAGACTCTTTACACTGCATACCACCTGAGAAAATATTAGCCTCTCCAAGTACCACCATTAAAATACAGTAGCCGACCCTATATAGCTACGGACAGATCACACAGGAGGCAGGTTTATTCCTAATAAGAAGATTATTTATTACCAGCCAGACTGTACAGAGGGGTAACACAAGGACTGGCACTTAAACTCCCATACAACCCACTGGGGCTTTCTCTGGTTCTCTGTGAGCAGTAGGAACATGAAGAATAACAGTTTCATTCACACACAAAAAAAACACCAATCTGAACATTTTAAGGTAAAACAAGTAATGTTTAAAGTTGGTCAGCATGTTAGTGAGCACTGACAACTTAAATACTCCTTATGAGAAGGGGGCACCTGGTTCTAACAGTTCCTGTATGGAGCAGTGTTTTCATTGACCTGCTTACTGTTTCACAGTCACAGCTTAGTGTGGAACTAATATGAATGTGACTGTACAAACAACAGAACAAAACAAAGCAAAACTTAACTGTATATAAACCTAACAGAACTGCTTTAGAGCCTAAACTTTGAAAGCTCCTCTGAGAGAATCTGCTTTCATCTGCTCACTACAGCATTTACTCAAGTTTGTGGTCAAGCTTAAAAAAGGCTAACGTTAATTTCACTTCTGTGACAGAACAGAGCATCAAAGCCATCCACCACCCGGACCACCACAACTTTACTTCACATGTCGGTAAAGGCCACAGTACTTCCAGCATTGCCAGTGAAGTTAGAATAAAGTTGGATGTAAATCTTGAGGTGCAGAATCATCCAATATGGACTTCATCCTTCATCCGGGGATACTGAGCTGGTACTTTCACACTATAACATTCATCTTTGGTTCTACCTCATGTTGCCAGTAGAGGTTGTTTAAGGTCATGATTTTATTTATTTTCATTTGATTAAATTTGACTTTCAGTATTTATATGGACTAAGCAATCAAAGCAGATCTAGCTCTCAGAGGTAGGTGGGTCACCAGACTACAGATCCCAGATTATTAGCACATCCTTTAAATAGGACTAAATAAATAATGTTCGACCCATTCTCTGTCCTCAGCTCCTTATCTCATGCTCCCCAAAACAATTCTCTTCCCTCTAATGAACTACAGTTCCTGCTTTGTTACGTTCATAATATGGCTGTTGTCATTATGTAATGACACTCATCCATTAGGTAAATTACTTTTCGGGTGATCACAAGAATTGGAGAGGAGTTTGGTCTGTACAGATTGATGGTAACGACTCAGAAAGGCCGGGTCTTGCATGGAGAAGCCAGTATGTCACAGCTGAAGGGCTTAAAGAGCAATCAACTTAATCAAGACGTGGTCTAATGCTGTGAGAGTCAGCAGTAGTCTCAGTCATTTAACTGTTGGTTCTCTTGGTTTTGCTCAGAGGTTTTATTGTATCACATATTTGGAAGTGTTCTGAGTGTGTCTTTTGTCTTCTCTGAAAAAGTTTCTTGATTGTTTTTCACACACAGTCAAAAGTTTTCTGTTCTCATCGAGGCAGCTTGAGTCTGCTCTTGAGATTTGAAGGACATAGTTTTGAATTCCACTTTGGACTCATTATGTTATCTTCATTAATTAAGTGCAATTCATTTTAAAGAAAACTATTTTACACTTGAGGGGAGAACATGATAATGCCTCTGTATATGTACTGGGTTGTCTCAGCAGAAGCGTTGCATTTCAACAGTAAGCTTGTCACAGTTTGAAGGGAATGTTAAGGGTTAGGACTGACATTGGCTGATGAGTGTATTTCTCTGGTAATAGTACCAGGTGAAGGTATGCACGTGTTTATTTTGATGAAAAGGAGGTTCATGTGTAACTACAAGACCTGTGTTTTACTGGATGATGTATAGTCAAATTCATCTGCCGTTTTTAAGACTCAAACTCAAGGCATGGATTCGGATTCGAGATAATTTCATACGTCTATTATTAATGGCCCGCCAGTAAATCGCACTTCCATTGCTCATACTACAAATCCCACAATGCAGTGCAACAGCCACCACACAGGTCAAAATACTGTCATTGGTCAAGACCTGTGCACCACCCCTCCCCCTGCTGATTCAGTTGTGTATTGACACACTAATCAGCGGTCAGCGGATGAACGCACACCGACATTAAAGCCCCCCAGAAAATGTCCAAACAAAAGTTTACTTTGAGAACAGGGACTTTCAAAGCAGGTGGGAAGCTACTGACAAGACACACAGCCTTACCGACATAGGAGGTAAACGTGTGCCTTGTTTGTGGAGCTAATGTGTCCATACTATGATGCACTAATGTCCCCCCACAAATTTCTTGAGTCAAACAGTTCTAGTTCAGGCTGTTCAAAGTACGTCTGACGAAAACAAACTACTGTTCCATCGCAATTGTTTCTGTGGTGAATGATGAGATGAAGTCTTGTATGTCACAGCAGAGCTCCAAACCGTGCTCTCAGTCACCAGTGAGGAGCTCCTCTATTAAAGGCCGCTGATTCAGTGATTCAGAACAGTTCAATGATTTGTAGATGTACTGAACACCTCTTGTATCAATCAAAGGCCAGTCTCAATAGGTTAAGGCTAACAATACAGATCCCCAGAAGATTATTACAATCTCATATGTACATACAGAAAGACAGCCAAATAAAATAGTAAAGTACAGTAATTACAAAAAAACTGCATTGGTTCTAAAGTCAGGTGTCACATTGATGCTCGTACTAAAACTGGAGATTGGGTTGGGGGAGAAAGCATCTAATTTTGGTCTCTTGCATCAGAACGCTCCCATCTGCTGTGGATATTCACATATACTTCCCTTTCCAGACATATAGGTGTAAAAACACAGAAGGCATGCACGCACACGTGCACACACATAAACACCGTCATGCCTTGTCTTACTAAACAGATTGCCTGTGTTGCGGAGCATGTGGGCAGGGTCCACTGAGAGATGTCTCTCTGTGGTGATGGAGTGTTTGCAATGCCTGGTGGAAAACAAATGGCACTTCTTTGTGTGCACAGACATGGGTGAACAAATTCCACTTATGGTAACAACACACCCAGGCACTGACAGACTGATTCACACACACATGCTTATGTACTTTATGTGCGTACACATTTGCATCCTACATGTGTCTTTATGAAGACAGTGCATTGACAACATTCAAACCTCCCTTTTTTGTTTTTTGGGTAATGTTTGCTCATATCTTTTCAATATTGTGATACACACACACACACACACACACACATATATTTTGGAATAAATTAACTACTTTAGACCTAAACCCTAATCCTACTCAGACCTGTTGGTTTTGAACCCACAGTACAGCTACGTGAGAAAAAAATCGTCCAGTTTATATGTGGAAAAGTCACCGCGATATATAGTGAAATATAGAACAGGTGCTATGAGGTCTTAAGGGTTAAAGAGGTGAGAACTGATCAAAATTAATTCACTTTGCCACTGAGGCCATCATCTGAAGGTCCAGCACTCAAGTTAGATGAGTGAGGCTGAGAGGCTGTCAGAAGATCCCACATACACATAGCCGAGTACACACACAGACATGATGTCAAGCAGAGCAGTAGCCAGTGGTATCTGATGGGAAAACACAGAGTCTCCCCTTTGTTTCCATGTCAGAAGGCATCACATTAAACAGCCAGATGCTTTTCACTTGACATATCCATCAACAGTAACAGAATACTGACCCCTCCACTCTGCCTGTCTGCCTGCTCTGGGCATTCAGGCCCTCTGGAAAATGAAAAAAAAAAAAAAAAAAGAGAGAGATGTACTGTATCAACCACACAGCCTACACATCCCACAGTGCACTCAGTGTTGACATGTCTGGCTTCTGTTGGTCAAGAGGCAAACACTTCCCACTGAAGAGAAACGTGTTTGTAGAATGTAGAATTGATTGTACATTTCAGTCGTGTTCATCCACATCACATCTAACTAATCTTACCATGTTTTACGGTCTCTCTTCTGGACTGTTCTAAGCTAGTTCAGTCAAAGCTTTCTTCATATAAGGATAATCAGTGACGTGTGACATTATTGAACAGAGGAGAGTTCTCCTCTGTTTTCCCACTTACATTGCGCCCACTTGACAAAACAGAAGCAGTTTCCCATGTTCTATGTGTGCCTGTGTCTGATGAACTTTATTAGTTTAGCTATGAGTATCAGTTGGTGATATCACTATAATTACAGGTAGTGGTTTATGAATCGCGATTCATCCAAATCATTCACCCGGGTCTTCTTACTGACGCGGGATTAACGAGTCTGTAGTCTCCATTAACCCAGATACTTACCGCCCTACACCTGCCTAACACTGGGCCACATGTACATATTAAAATGATAAATTGCATCATTCACTACTTTCCTTTTAACCTGTACTATCTCATTATAACATACCCCGTCCATCCGCCTAAGTAGCTGCCAGAAATCCTGCTATTAATGTAGACAATAAGCAGGTGTTGCCACCATTAGCAATATCTTCGGGAGTCCAAACCAAGATGAGTTGACAGCGGATCAGCGTAATTTCCTGCAGACTCAGACTGATCCGGATTCAGATCCAGATCCACAGAGCCATCCTGCACAAGTAAATCAGATGAACTTCCAACAGAGCTGGAAATATACGGGACTCAAGAGACCTGTGGATCGCCAATCAGGTAGACCCAGGTGACCCAGATTTGCTGATTTAACTGAGTTGAGTGGATCTTTTCCTCCACACAGCACGAAACAAGGCAGATTCAGACTCGTCAATGGATTTCAGGGAGTGGTGTCGTCATGCTCTGCATACTGTGTGAACTGATGATTTGAAGACTTCCTCCAGTCAAATGTAAGAAGATAAATACAGCAACAACCAAGATGATAGATACTTTATTTAAAACACAAACACTTGTTTTTGTGTAGCTGAGGCTAATATAGTTCATAAACTAAAAACAACGTAAGAGAAGCGTAACATAATTAACGTAATTTTATATGTCATAAATAATAATGGTCTTATTGCCGCACTTTATTTAACACAATAAAGTGTTAATAACCTTTATAGGCTAGACTAATATAGCCTAAACAATGTGAGAGGGGCATTTTATTTGCAGCATTATGCATTAGCATAATCTGTCGTCAATAATTAGGGGCATATATTTACCACATTTCTATTATCTGAAGTGGCATTTGCTGTACAGTTGAAGGAGCGATGCTGACTGTGAGTTGTGAATATATATAATATTGAATATAATACTGTTGTACTGTTGTGGATCACCTGACAGTACTAGTCAGACCAGATGAGCTCTGAAGTCAGTTAAGTATGGGCTGCTTGGAGATGCATGCAGTGCACACAGACTGAACTGTTGCATGTAATGTAATGTATGTCAGAGAAATACTGACATGTAGGTTAACCTACTAGCTTACTCACAAGGGTGGCAGATGTATTTTTTTGTGTCAGCAGAATATAATACCAGCTAAATATAAACATCTGTAACTACTTACAGCCTCATAGCTAATGTTACAGAATTTTTTAATAAGATGAAAATACAAAGTTTTATTTCCTGCATAAAAATTTCAAATGCACAAACAGTAGACTGCCCTCCTCTATTTGTAGTCTAAGACAGGCAGGGTTGTGTTTTACTGGTAGAATTATCTGCTTATGGACATACTGACTCAGATTACTCAAAGGACTTGAGTCCAGCTAAAAGACCTAGCTTAAATTAAAATGTTAATGATATATCCCATGTTGACTCACTTTTTGAAGCCCTGGATCACTGAGATAAAGAAAGTTCATTATCAATTATTGAATATTACAGTTATGTTGTTCATTCTTTTGTGCATTTTTGGAGTGACCATTGCAGCCTCTATGGTTTGCTAACAGAGCTCTTGTTTGCATCAATTGCCATGTCTCGCTGTCCTTGCAGTACAAATGTGTGTGTGTGTGTGTGTGTGTGTGTGTGTGTGTTCATATGCGTTTCACTGTTTGTGTGTATTGTGTTATTTACAAATGAGACGTGACATGTCTTAGTTGCCGCTGTGTGTTTTGAGTGGACTGTGTGTCTGTGTGTTTATATGTTTGAGCCTCAGACATCGACTCCACTGTTGCCATGTGTTTGTCTGCATCAAGGATCTAGCTGAGTGAATGTGTTGTACTGTACTGTGGCCTTCATTCTCACACACACTCTACACTGACTGTACATTTGAGTAGAATGCAAAAATGGTGAAAAACATCACAATATGAAACATGAACTTTCACATGAGTATGCAGGTATATGTATAGGTATATGTCTGTGCATGTATTTGACAGTCGTGCTGTGTTTTTGTGGTGTGCTGTGCTGTGCATGTACATGTATGAATGCTGGCCTGCTGGTCATTGGCAGCTGTGTTCTCTAACTCTGCACTGTTAGAGCACTCTTGGTTTAGTTCTGTTGAGTTAATTTTGTGAGGCTATATTATGTTAATAACAATTTATACAACCTTTTTTAGCATTACTTTTCCACATCTTCCATCATATCTCCTTGATGAGCATATAATCATCAAAATGTTGCAATCCTATTAGCTCCTGTTTTTTTAAATGTAAAAGAAAAGTTTAACAAAATGGAAATTAACAAGAGTTCCCACATTTACAGTGAGGTAAATAATTATTTGATCTCTTGCCGATTGTGTGATTTTTGCTAAATTTGCCCAATGACAAATAAATGAATGGTCTATAATTTTAATGGTAGGTTTAGTTTAACACTGAGAGATGGAATATTAAAAAATATCCAGAAAATCACATTAGATAAAAGTTATAAATTGATTTTCATTTGATTGAGTGAAATAAGTATTTGATCTCCTAACAAAACATGAATTAGTATTTGGTGGAGAAACCCTTGTTGGCAAGCACAGAGGTCAGACATTTCTTGTAGTTGGCCACCAGGTTTGCGCACATATCAGGAGGGATTTTGGTCCACTCCTCTTTGCAGATCCTCTCCAAATCCTGTTGCTTGGCAACTCAGTGCTTCAGCTCCCTCCACGGATTTTCTATGGGATTAATGTTCAGAGACTGGCTAGGCCACTCCATGAACTTAATGTACTTTTTCTCCTTTGTTACCTTGGTCATATCTTTAAGGTCATTGTCTCGTGGATCGTGACTGCTGCTGTGGTCCTGCATGACGTCCACTACATATATTATTGCTGTCATTAATGTTACCATATCTCCATTACAGTTTATAGTAACTTAGTTAATGATTTGCTGCTGCTGTGCATCTGTGTCTCTCTATCTCTATCACAGGTTCCACTGCTACTGTAATCATTTTATCATTCATTGTAATCCATTGTAATTTTTCATTGTAATTACACAAAATGTTTCTGTTGACTTGTTGACTGTACAAGTGACATCTATTGCACGTCTGTCCGTCCTGGGAGAGGGATCCCTCCTCTGTGGCTCTTCCTGAGGTTTCTTCCACTTTTTTCCCTGTTAAAAGGGTTTTTTGTGGGCAAGTTTTTCCTCACTCGAACCGAGGGTCTAAGGACAGAGGGTGTCACTCCCTGTACAGATTGTGAAGCCCTCCGAGGCAAAATGTATTTTGCGACTTTGGGCTATACAAATAAAATTTGATTGATTTGATTGATTGATTGTCGTGCTGGAAGACCCATCCACGACGCATTTTCAGTGTCCTGGCTGAGGGCAGGAGGTTGTCACCAAGTGGAGTTGATGCCAAAGAGCTCGATATTGGTCTCATTTGACCACATCATGTTCTCCCAAGCCTTCTCTATATCATTCAGGTGTTCATTGGCAAACTTCAGACGGGCCTGTACATGTGCCTTCTTGAGCAGGGGGACCTTGCGAGCACTGCAGGATTCCAGTCTATTACGGCATGGTGTGTTACCAACGGTTTTCTTCGTGACTGTGGTCCCGGCTGCCTTGGGATCAGTAACAAGCTCCTCTCGTATAGTTATGGGCTCATCCCTCACCTTCCTCATGATCACCAATACCCCAGGAGGCAAGAGCTTTATGGCGCCCCAGACCGAGGGGCGACTGTAGGTTATTTTGTGTTTTTGAATAATTGCACCAACAGTTGTCACCTTCTCACAAAGCTGCTTGCTGATGGTCTTGTCCCTGATGTCCTTAGCTCTTTTTTTCCCATAGAAAAACTGTGGAGGGAGCTGAAGCATTGAGTTGCCAAGTGACAGCCTCGAAACCTTAAGGATTTGGAGAGGATCAGCAAAGAGGAGTGGACCAAAATCCCTCCTGAGATGTGCGCAAATCTGGTGACCAGCTACAAGAAATGTCTGACCTCACCAAATACTAATTCATATTTTGTTAGGAGATCAAATACTTATTTCCCTCAATCAAATGCAAATCAATTTATAACTTTTATATAATGTGATTTTCTGGATATATTTTTTTATATATTCTGTCTCTCACTGTTAAAATAAACCTACCATTAAAAGTATAGGTGGGCAAATTTGGCAAAAATCACAAAATCAGCAATGGATCAAATCATTATTTCCCTCACTGTATCCATTGTATGTTAATCAAACACAGTTTTTTTCATGCAACTTGTCTCCTGTCAGACGTCAGAAGCTAAAGCTAAAGCTTATTTGGACACATTTTATATTTGTGTTCAGTTTTATGTAATAAGTTCTGATTAACCACACAGAGTGAAAGTCACTCTTTTCTGAGTTGAGATTGTAGTGCTTTTCAGGAGTTAAACCTGAACTCCTGTTGGAGAACTAATCCCATGTAGAGAGAACCCTGACTCAATATCATTTAATGCTGATGTTAATATTTGAAAACACTAAAAAAAGCATATTGATTTACTTTTGATTTACCTACAAATCTAACCCATTTAACAGATCCATACAGTGTGTAAAAAGAAACTTTTTTTTTTTTTTTAACTAACAGTGTAAACATGTTACAACAAACATATTAAAATAAACTGCTATAAGAGCAGCTAAACAGGAGGGAAATCGTGTGGTCAAATGCACATTTCACATCCAGCATCACTTGTGTC
Organism: Argyrosomus regius; assembly: GCA_946959425.1. Lineage (NCBI taxonomy): Eukaryota > Metazoa > Chordata > Actinopteri > Sciaenidae > Argyrosomus > Argyrosomus regius. Next base: position 214,645 of record CAMPSB010000072.1, read on the forward strand.
TCTGCTTAGACTGCTTGAGATTGAGATGGACAATATTCCTGTTAAAAAGGTCAATCACAAATAACAGCATCAGGATACAGGGCACATACAATCAAAATTTAACCATCGCAAAACTGCCAAACAGTATATGCTACGGTGCCATGGATGGCCAACCAATGACACATTTTTATTCCAACAAATCATCTCAGCCAGCGATTTCACTGGCAAGGTCCTCCAAACTAATAAGCTAACTAACTAAACTACACACAGAAAGTAGGGAAATGTGTGTTTGGTAGGTTATTTCTTTGTTGTAACAATGCTTCTTGGCCACATTTGCATTTGTGGGATGGGCAGCTGAGTATGTGGGTTGCACCCATGTAAAAATTGCCAAATCTTCTCTGACAAACAGCTTTTCTTTGCTGTTGACTGTTGCTGTTTGGTGTTATTTGGTGGATTGGATGATTGAAGTCTAAAGAAACAAGACATTTTGGCAATTTAACCATTTATATTCATTTAACAAACAGGAGCCAAACCATCACACTGCCTCCACCAAAAGATGTTACTCTATCAGTCCAGCAATCAGCAAAGCATTCTCTGTGTCTTTTCCACACTTTGACCCTACGATCCAAGTGTTGTAGGCAGAATGTGGACTCATCGCTGAACATAACGTCACTTGACATGTTCAGGTTCCAGTGCACGTTTTGCCAGTCATGGCAGGCCTCCTGGTCCTATGAGACCAGCCATATCATCCTGCAAACCTTGACTGCAAATGTGTAGAAGACTACCTAGGGTTCCTTAGCGCTGACTGGATGAGGAAACGGTCTTCTTGGGACACCCATTTCGCGGCCTGTCTCTGACATCCCCCAATATAAGGAACCTGGCCTTCAGTTGGCAGATGGTACAAGGGCTCACTCCAAAGAATGTTGCAACCTGGGTTTGCAAAAAACACCAGCTTGAAGTTGCCCTATCACATGGGCCCTATCCAGATCAGCCAAATGTGGCATGCTGATTCTTGGAGCAGACACCAACTGACCACTGTAGCAGGGCCCATGCCCACAGGTACACTCAAAAAGATTTTTAGGCCACTTATGTATTTCAATTGCATAGAAGAATTCCATCCATTTCATTTACATAATTTTAATATAAATTAACTAACAAACTTAATGTGAAGCAAGTAATAAGATTAATGTAATAGTACTAATAAACTCAAAATGACTGCATTCATTTTCTCTGTTGGGTTTGGGCAAACAAATTGGCTTTATTAATATTGAATGTATAAACCTACACTACTGTGTAGTGGAAGCACATTGAGTTTATTAGTACTATTACATAAATCTTATTACTTGCTTCACATTAAGTTTAAGTCCTGCCTAAAAAATTGTAGTGTACTGACAATCAGGTGCCAGTCAGGCAGTACCTGATTGTCAGTAACTACCCATTGTCAGCAGCTGGGGGTACCAGAAGCTCAAAGCAAGAGTCAATAGCAACAGCAAAGAGAAGCTGTTTGGCATTGTCAGAGAAGATTTGGCAAATTTTTCATGGGCGCAACCCACATACTGAGCTCTGCTGCTCATCCCACAAATTCATGTTTCTTATAAATGTGGCACCATTTAAAAGGGAAATAATCAAGCTTTCCAATGGTATAAGATGTATTGCCAAGAAGCATTGTTACAACAAAGAAATAATCTACCAAACACAAATCTCCTTACTTTTTGTACGTAGTTTAGTTCATCCAACCAAAAATATCTGAATATTAATACACTGACAGAAACCCCCTCACAGTGTAATATATAGTTTGAGAAGTAAAATGGCACTTTTACCTGCCTCAAGATGCAACAAAGTGCAAGTGAAGACTGCTTGGCCTGGCAGAAACAAAGCTGTAACCATGAATCAGTAGTGAGTAGTGTTGAATCCCGCAAAATATCACACCGCCAAAAGAGTATCCCTGAATAAAAGCTGTAGTCTAAATAAAAAAAATAACCTCCAGAAGTCTTTCAAACTCCAGATTGTTCAACTCCAGAAATTTGCTGTCCATGTTTCATCACCAGTGATAACTTTGTATTTGTCAAACTCATTGGTTGAATTTGAAATTCAGAAAATGACATCAACCCTGACTGTGTAGCATCCATTCACTGATCAACACAGAGGAGGTGCATCACAGCAGTATTGATGCCTCCAAAAGATCAATTATTGCCCCATGTAAGCAAACTGCTGCTCATGTTCAGTAAACATAACACAATAGCTGCATCACTGACCTTGATCTCCATCACTGCTACATGTGCCCTTGGCTTGGCCCATTCCTGTGAATGTAAATGACAGACTATTAAAGGGAGGTTGAAGCATGTATACCGCACTTTGCCAGTGCCACACGGCCAAATTAAAAGGACATACATTTTAATAGGCACTGGCCTCATCCGTGGCAGTTACTACTATCTGATTAATGGCTCAGCGCTCTCATTTCAATAGCCCATGAATAATTCTTCTCCGGTGCCAAAGTCATGATTAAGTGTATTCATTGAGAGGAGGAAAAAAAAGGGAAAACATAGATGTGTGAGGGGATCACTGTGAGAGGAGATTCATGTGGAGTACCTGAGGATAGAATTTGAGTCTGTCACACAAAAACAATGGAACCTCCTTTTCTGTTCAGGTGAAGCTTTCTACACGATGACATCATGCCATGTTTCACTGTAAAAAAAATCCAAATGTTATCAACACTTTTCCCATGTTCCCTTTGATCTTTGGACCAAGCAGCATCAATCCTTGTACAGCAGTTTATCATGAAAGTATTGCAATATTTATATATTTGCAGTATTACGAACTGGCTGTGTAGCAACATTCCTGTAAATCCAAACTGAACATATTCCCTACAGCTGCAGCTTCACATTAAAAGTAGTAACTGTTGAAACATGAGTTGACTTTTATATTGAAAGAGTCAGGGGAAATGTGTAGGTAAGTGAGCTTGACACAGGCCATTATCATTATCAGAAATGCATCTACAAAACAAGACAACCATCATTTTGGACTTTTTTGGACAGCTGATTAGTTTGAAATATCGCAGGGAGGAATGGAACAAGAAGGAGCAGCCACAGTGATGGAAACAGATTATTGCCTAATTTTTTTATTCAAGCAACAATCGCTTATTTTGCTGACAGCCAGAATTCTGGATTTTGTAGTATTAATCTGCACTTGCTGTCAGGTCTACCATGAGGACACCTGCTCTGCTAAAATATGTCAAAGCCATGCTGTAGTTCTTTAAATGCTTACTCTGCCCCTTCAAATGTTTTGAATTCAACATGAAAATTAGGGATGCAAAAAGAGATGAGCAGCAAATGATTACATTAAAGATGAAGGAAGTGAACATTAAGGTTTTTTGCTTGATAAATAACTATGAATTGATTATCATAACTGTCAAAAATGTAGATTGGTCAATAAACCAGTATTATCACATTGTTTCAGTTTTATGACAGTCAAACTGGTCATGAATTCGGGCTTTCTGCAATGTCTGTTTTCATTTCTCTGACAGACACCTTCACTTTATTAAATAGGTTTTTGTTTATTTATTTATTTATTTATTACTACTACTACTACTACTAATAATAATAATAATAATAATAATGCTCCATTGGTCATTTGTTCACACATTAAAAACAGCTTTCCGTTCTCTTTTTAGCACCTAAAACGTCTATTATGTTTATTACGTTTTTTTTTTTTGTAATTATCACCAGAGCTGTTTTGGAATTTTCTCTCTGTGGTGAATGGCAATAAAACAGCCAGTTTATCTCCTGCTCGGCCCTGTTTTATGTTTATGCCATTAAAGATGGAGGACTTCATTTGGAATGTTCTAATTTGAAAGGAAAGTGTTCACATATAATAGAAGTAGCATGTCACAGCAGTATTCAGAGAGATCATGTTAACTTGTTGCGTATTGAAACGTTTGACTCGTGCTCTGTGACTTGACTTCCTGAGAGTGTGAAAATGAGCCACTGACAGGACATGGAGGCCTAAGTGCACTTTATTGCCATGACATGACTTTTAGGTAATGAGGTCTTCAGAGTTCCAGCACATCCAAAGCTGTGAGCTGAAGGTGTATGACTTGTGCTCGCACAGCTACACCTTCATGTGATAAATAAACTCATAGACTTTAGAAGAGGAGATCACTGTATTTCTTGCTGCTTCTTTCCTCTTCTCTTCTCCCCTTCTCCTTGTCTTGGTTGTTTTTTTGTTTTGTTTTTTTACTGTGTGTCAACTGCTGTTGCATCAAATCAAGTTCGATGATAGAATATGTGTTGCTATTTAAATGCTAATTTTACTTCCTCTGCTGGAGAAAAGTTTTGTCTTTGGTGAGACGGCAGTAAAACAGCCAGCTTATCTCTTGCTGGGCTCCATTTTATGTTCAGGTAGGGGGAGTTAATACCGTATGCAGATGATGACAGCAGTGGGAAAAATACAGGAGACAAAGCTGCTTCAAGATAAGCAGTCCCTTCAATTAACTGTCAAAATCAATTCTCAATTGGAAACAACAAAAAAAAGGATCTGGAACTACCTCTTCTTCTTCTCCCTCAGTCACACACACACACAAACACCACACTCCTGTTTTAGACTGTAAGTCTCAGGCTACCATGTCACCTTGTGATCATGGCCACCGCATAAAAGCCCTGTATTGTAAAGAAAGATGTGGTCGCAGCAGAGCCAATAAAAAGCTTTGCATATGTAATACCTTTATCCGCAGAGATCTGAGTGTACAGTAAACTTCTGAAGGTGCCTATCAGCACTGTTTTGTATTTGTGTGTTTTTTTTTTTTTTTTTTTTTTGCTGTGTTGTAGATAGGACCATATGTTTTCCTCTGCAATCAGCCTCCCTCGATAACAACATTGGAATGCAGTGATAGTCTTCTGGTCTTGCAGATATTGCAGCTTTACACCAAGGAATTGAATCTCTGAGCAGCTGGAAGGCATCTGCTGCTGAGGTGTGGTCTTGTGTGTGTGTGGCACATCACTTTGTGTTTCTTATTTGCAAATGCCTTTTGTTTTGTTGTTGTCCTCACTCTCATTTGTAGAACTTTATGAACACATTTTTACATAAGGAGTTAAGTCGCGTTTCTAAAATCTACCAGAGCTTTGTTTGTTTGTTTTAACTTCTTTGCTGTCATCTGTCCTCAGCCCTGTCCCCTACAAGTACGTTCATATGCTACTAAGTTGCTTTGTTAAAACATTTTGGAGGAAACTTAGTTGTTGCTTCAATCACTGTACATTCATAGGGATCTTTTGTACCATGCTGTTAACATGTTCATTTCTGCTGTGACGTTGGACATTGTAACGTGGGCACTGATAGGGATTGTGATGTTCCATAGCCAGCCTCAAGTGGCCATTTAAGGAACTGCAGTTTTTGGCTCACTTCACAGCCACAGAGTTTGTCGCTAGTTTGATTCTGGCCAGCAAAATTTGTTGAAAGCAACACCCCTCTTGGTCTCTCCATTTCCTGTTTGACTCTCTGTTACTAATAAAGTGATACAGTGTGCTCATGGATTGACAGACAGTGTCCCAGAGCACTGACAATTCTTTTAATTTTCTGATGAGCCAATAGTCACAGTGACTGGTCAAGTGTGTGGAGGTGTTAAGAGTCCCATCCCAGCAGGCTTTTCACCCAGCTTTGCAAAGTGCAAAGTCTTCAGACCAGCTACAGTACACTCAAGTCTTTAAACATAGTTGGATGACACATCATGTGAACTACATAGCCCAGCCTCAAGGCTACTAAAACATTAGCACTCTTCAATCATATTATTTATTGCAGTGTTACATTATCTTCACATGTGACACAGATTTGGTCTGGATATGTTACAATATAACAATGATGTAACAAAATTAGTGCAGACTTGGCATAAACTAAAATGGTTTATCTAAATGAAGTTGCAGCAGTATCCTACTTAATTTTCATTTTGTGTGGAAATCAACACAGCCACAGCAGCATGGTTTGCAAAATGATTAGCTCTGAGATAAAGTATACTTCATTTATAGTAAATGGCCTAAACCATGCAAAAGCAGTGGCAGGAGACGGAAAGATGGTGGTTTTGCTTAAATAATAAATAACTAACAGTAGCATGCCAGCCTAAACATACCTCATAACATACCATAAAATAAAAAGATGAAACTATCAATTCTTACATTGGCAAAGAAGAGGGTTTCCCAAAATGACAGACTGATACTTGACGTGCCAGCAGACGGGCTATTCTAGATTTGTGTTGTCAGATGTACAAACCTCAGAGGTCTGCAAAGTTCAATCATTTAGCCACGTCATGAAGTCAGTCATAGCTGCACAGTGTGCATGTTTAGATCTTGGAAGTGCACTACAAAGCACCCACAACCGAGTCATCCTGACTGTTAACGACTCAGGCTTTTATAATAGATTTCTTCCTATTCAAATTGGGTGAACAAATGCCTGCCAGAGAGCTGAGGCGGTGTGAGCATTTTTCATCTCCTTCCATTAATGCTGTTTATATCACCATGTTCCAATCCCCAGGAGACATGAGGAAAGCATCTCAAAATGCCTTGCAATCAACGTGCACTATCTGCATAACTCAATTAGGGCTTCAGCATGACTTTGAATGTGCTTGTTGTGTTTTTCTTTCTCCCCCACTTCAATCTCCTCTCCTCGCTCTCATTTCTTCTTCTTAATATCAAGGACTTGCTGAATGACAGTCCTCTCTCCCGCTTTATTCTCAAAATAGACTGGAGCAAATAAAAAATTACTCTTGAAGTTCTTATTGCGGTTGTTCGTCTTGGTCATCAGTTTAGGGGACATGTGGACGTATGGAAATGTAAAGACATGCACAGTCATTTTGCTGTTTCTGCACTTTTTCCTCATTCATGCATAGGAATGAGAAAAATCTGTGCAAATGTGTCTACCGGCCTCTCTCCTCCAGATACAGCAGCTCCTGATACTGCTCACAGTTTTTGCTCTGCAGTGGACTCTATAAATATAAATATACTTCAACATTAGAAAGATTTCTGCAATCTGCTGCCTGCTTTTATAACCACAGAGTATAGACAAAACATATTATTACAGTATATATTGATAAAGGCTCCCAGGGTAGCCGGTCACACTGATACTTTTCTTAGAATCTCATCAACTCCATCAATGAGAGCTGTGCTTCTCACACGTCAATGAAGGCTGAATGAAGGCTGTAATACCCTGAACATATTCTGTACGGTATCAGATGGATCAGACAGTATCCTTTGATGACACTTTCAAATATGTGAAATATAAGTGGAAAATGACAGAATAGACAAGATATTTTTTCCCAAAAAACTATCTGACAAGTGAAATAACTAGTTGTCTCCAGTCAACTAAATTTAAAAACTGAAAACAAAATGAGTCCCCACGAGCATTTTCAGGTCACTGAAAAAACCCGAAGAAGGACAACAGCTTGATCTCTTCTCTTTTGTCCTTTTTCAGTTGACAAGCAAACAAAATTGTGCACCACAGCCAGCATCTGGTGAGGATCAGTCACATCAGATGAATCTGCAGTGCACAATTTTTATCTAATACATAATAGTGATCTGGTAACAGGGTTAACACACACAGCATCAGCTACTTAAAGCTCGCATGTCTTTGTGACAGCCTACGCTGTGTTCCAATGCAGCCAAAGTCACATTTAGTTGTTCTCATTTACACGTTTCTGTTTCTGTTGTTTGACTGAGATGTCAATCAAATGATGAGCTAAAAACAAAAGTACAGATTGAACAGCTGCTTTTGAATGAGTGGCTATATTTACATTGGAAATGAGTGATCATAGAGAGGATCATAGAGGAAGTGTTCTTCTGAACTGACTGCCGCACAGTCCCAGACTGTTCCTCATCCACAATCAAACATCAAGTCTATATTTTCACATTTATCTACTACTTGTTGAAAAACAACAAAAGTTTTTGGTTATGAAAATGACAGTTTAGCACATTGGTTCTCAAACTTTTTCAGTTGATAGGGAGCCGCTATCAATATGCGGGAGAGTCCCGGAACTCTGGGAGAGTTGGGATGTCTGGATAAAGATAGGCATAAAAAGGAAAATTTCCTTCCGTTTGGCGCGCCCCACCTGTCACGTCTGTATTCCCCACCAGTGGGCCGCGCCCCACACTTTGAGAACCGCAGGTTTAGCATGACATAATGATTAAAAAATGTTCAGATATAACTTGTGTAACTTGTTATAATATTAATAAGATTTAGAACCTCTGTTTGCAGGATGGATTATTATTTGTGTGTTGCAAATTCGCCCCACCATATAAATTTGCCACAGGTGATAAACAGAGGCGTAACCATTCTTTATTGTTAAATAGCATGATCTTGCATGTTTTCATAGAACCCTACGACAAAATGGTTGCAGTTTGGTTAGTTCATACTTAAAAAAAAAGATTTGGTTATCAAGACCATTGTCTTTGAATGAGTTCTTCCAGATGTTCCAACTTTATTCAAACTTTATTCAAAGTGAGTAGTTCCTCACAAGCTTTCCTTTCTGAGCGTAAGGCCCGGTAGGCTCCTTCATGAGAACATTCACACCAAATGCTTTTCATCATTTGTTATTCTGATCCAGAGAAGTCTTATTTACCTAACACAGTGTCTCTGTTTTCAATTTTACACTGTACTGACCAAGCAGGTCTGAATCATGACTGGTCTCTTTCTCATTAACCCTCATAAGTGAGTATGCAGCGTGCTCAGATTGATGTTATCGCTCTGATGATGAGTTTGGTCTCAGTGTAATTGCTCCAACCTTCACTAAATAACTGGGCTTGAATGATCGTGAGCATTTTACACTTGGAACATCTGTCGCAGCGGGCTGCTCTTGAAGCAGAGGGAGTTTTAATGATTAGTTATCTGCTGATCAAGGCCTGTTTATGTTTGATCCATCAAAGTGGGAGCTTGTCTAAGACGACGGAGATAGCAAAGCTGATTCTGACTTATTAGGGGCCACTGTGAATACCCCAGACCATTCCGGTATCAGATGATATACTGCCAGGGATTTCCTTGATCAAACAGAAGGACGGATTGATTATTCATGGCTGTGAAATCTCTGTATATGCATGTGCATATCTCTTTGGCAGTTCTCTGCATATGTTTAATGGAGATAAATGTGAATTTGTTTGTCTGTTGCTTTTAGGATCATTGGAAATTGAACTGTAGTATATTATTTTCTCATAGAGTGACCTGATGTTAAAGCATGATGGTAGCACCGTGTAAAATGAATTACTCTGAAGGAATCTGTAGCATCACTAAAGAGCGCTGAGGACGAAGCTCTTGATTCTCAGCAGAACACTCATGACCAGCAGCAGTAAGTGGAACGTTGTGAAAATTGACGGGGAGTGAATGAATGCCACAAGGCTAAAGAGTCAAATCATGACATTTCCATCCTTTTTTTGTCACGGTTCTGTACCTGCTCTGCAGACATATGCAGTTGTCACATGTGCTGATTGTTTTGGCTAGCAGAGACGAGGTGTAAATACAGCCATTCCATATCATCACCCTTTAGGGTGATGATACTTGAAAAGGTTTCAGGTCTCTGTAGGTTCACCAATTTCACATTATCACATTGTCTTTTCGTCTGGATATGCTGCTCTTCTCAGCTTTACACTTTATAGAGTTTCAGCTCATCGATCTGTCCGGCCCACAACTTTATAGTTTTGGTTGACTCTTGCTGTCCTCATAGCATTGATTTTAGCTGCAGCACACCACTGTTTTCAGCAAAAACCCACTGTAGCTCTGTGATCTGCTCAGCAGCAAAAAGACAGACACAGGCAGAGACGAGCTGGTGAACACTGTGGAGCATGTAGCAGCTAAAGAACCAGAGATTTCCCTCGGGAGTTGGTAAACAGACCAAAAACAGAGCTGAAAGAGAGGGAAGAGTGGACTTCATCAGGTGGACATAAACAAGACTCAAAATGAATGTTAATGTACATCTGGAACTGTTGCATGTGTAAATAAGCAGCTGTGATAAATGTTCACCATGTCAGCTGAGAAGGTTATTGCAGGTTTAAGCAATGCAGCAAGCTAATAAAATAGCAATGTCCATTTTACTGAATACATTTAATATTTGGTTCAACATTTATTGAAAATCTTCTTAGTTTTACTGTTTATTAAAAAAACAAGTGAAAACTGCATGAAACACACGTCCAGGAGAAAATCTGGTCTTGACTACAGAATATTACTTCGTCGTGTTTTCTGTCAGTTAGTGACCATCGTCCTCCAACAGGAAGCAATGCTTGTGGGGACATAACACCTAAACGTACAGTGGAAATGGATTATAATATACATAACAATGTTTTCAGTGGTATATAATCACCTTATGAAACAAGTCATTATGTTTTTATTACCTTAGATTTAGCCTTTTTATCTACATATACCGCGGGTCGAACGACACTTTACATTTATTAGCGACTTTGTCGATGTATTTAGCAAGGCTAAAGGCTCTGTACTGATTTACTCGTGCAGGATGGATCTGAATCTGAATCTGAATCCAGCTCTGTGATACTGATCCTGAGTCTGCAGGAAATTACGTTGATCCACTGTGTCAGCTCATCTGAGTCCTGACTCCTGAAGCTATTGCTAATGGTGGCAACAACTGCTTATTGTCTTTGATGATAGTGGGATTTGGGACGTTAAGGATCCGGGATAAATGAGACTACAGACTTGTTCATCTCTGGTCAGTAAGAAGATCCGGGTGAATGATTCGGATGAATCTCGATTCATAAACCACTAACAATGATGTCACTCAAAGTGTAACCACAACAACACATCAAACTAAACTAATCATTAATCTTAGCTTTTATTAGTATGCAGACCAGCTTGCTAAAGTCTAGCCTCCACAGGCTACTCGTTGTTGTGATGAAAACTGTTTTGTCACACGAAGCCACCGTAGATTCTCCGAAGCGAAGAGTGTTGAGTTCAGTGTAATTGGAAATTACAGAATCTACCGAACAGCAAATCTTACACACTGTACCTTTAAATCCTGCTCCTTTGAAGAAATGTGTGTATGTTGAAAATCAGCAACATTAGAGATAAACGTTGTTCATTTCTGGTGTTTGCTTCATTGAGTAAAAAAAAGTCATTATTCTAATTCTACTATGCGACTGGTATTCTTTAAATGAACCCTGTGTGCTATGTTACACTCAAAATTCAAACAGCAAGCATATACTGTATCTGTTTGTATCGATTCAATTCAGTCTTGTTCATGTAGCAGTAAATCATAACAGAAGTTATCTCATGACACTTTCCATACAGAGCAGGTTTATACTACCGTTTATATTATTATTTACAGAGACCAACAATTCACACCACACATAACGTCTGGTGGGCAAAGTGCTGGTGAGGTTTGAAGTCACGTGTAGAACAGACCAAAACACTGCAGCGGCCACACCTTGACAAAGACGTGCCTGGTGGGGTTTTGTCGCAGACTGACAGCGATAGCAGTCTTTAGGACTGCCCTTCATACTGAATGTTTAACTATGGAGGACAATGTGATGAGAGGTCTGTTAGCAGCTGAACTTTTAACCATAGCTTGCGTTTAGAAATCCCCAGATGATTAGTGTGTGGGGAGATCTGTGATCTTCTGGTGTGGTGAGACAGTACAGCAGAGGAGAAATCCAGTCGGTTCTGACAGCTTCTGGTATTTGGTTAAACTAAAGCAACTCAGATTTGAATTGATTTGAATTTATATCACAGTAGATATAAATATTGACTGTTTTCTTGACAACCACTGTATTAAGTCTTCTATCTGCACAGTGTGTGAAAAATCAAACAGGGCTGCGAGTAATCAGTATTTGCTGCATGTGGTCCAGTCGGAGCAGCAATGTTTGATTTAGGTGTCAAAACACATTAAAGTGAATGACACCAAACAAGAATGCCTGGGCATTTTATTCGTATAAATGATGTGTGAAAATGCCTGGTGCATTGTAAATGATTGTGATGGTGGGGGTGAGCTGATGAGCTAATTGTGATGGAGGGGCGGGCTGATGGTTTTAGATGGGGAGCTCAAGAAAAACAAGCGTGCAGGGACTTTGGATAATAGCCACTGTATGGCGGAGCTGCGCTTGTTCGGTCCCATGTGGTCCAGATTCCCCTCACACTCATCCACATAGCCGTCCTGCACATTTTGCACGATCTTTTCCAGCTACTGCCCTACCAAATTTATTTATTAACCCAGCAGCAACACACAGACGACTGCAAAAAGATCTGAATACAGCCAAGCAATGCTTGTCAACATTCATTACTCTGATTGTCAAGTGACTCATCAAGCGTGCCACCAACAGGCGCAGAAAAGCTGTGTGTGTGTGTGTGTGTGTGTGTGTGTGTGTGTGTGTTTTGTCAGAGACAATTTAAAGTTTCAGCATATGTTCATTTTCCAATCTGAACAATTCATCCTTACATCATGGGGTTAAAAAACATAAATTCTGTCACTGTAGCGCCTCTGTCTGGAGAATTCTGTCCAGAATTTAGTCTTCTCTATTTTTGAATCAGACCAGTCTATTCTAAAAGGTTTGGACCGTTTTTTACTCAATTGAATTCAAACAAAGTTTTACTCTAAAGAAATGAACTGGAAAAATACAGTGATCAAAATACAGTGATCAAAATACAGTGATCACAAAAGAGACTGGGTTACTAACTAGCAAAGCAGGTGACTGACACCCACTAACCTATATGACTTGAGTTGTGCTCAAGTTTCTATTGAAAAAAAGTTTCATGTGAAAGAACAGTAACGAATGCAAAAGCTACTGGACATTAAACTCTCGATCGCCATGTTTACTGCGATCGATCAGAGCGACCTGTTTACTGGGATCTCTAATCTAATCTAACTAATCTTATCTAACTGTCTAACGTAAATGACTGCCGCCTTGACTTTTTTAGATTTAGAGAAACTGAAATGTTTCCTGAGTTGAGGCAGTTAAGGTCATCATGATTAGCAGGAAAGGCAGAGATGAGGTGATGTGTGAGGAGCACATGGTCAGGGTCACAAATCAACAAGACTCTCTCTCTGCATTTCCCAAACCTAACTTGCATGTCTTTATCTATTGACCAAAGAATGGTCGCTTAAAGTAAAGACATTAATCTGAAAAGCTCCTCTGAGGACTTTAGGGAAAACACTCTGCTAGCAGTCTGCTGACCTCTATCAATGGTCACATTCAACAACACTCATCTCTAGAAAGTGAGCTCATTTTTCCAAAGCCAACATCAGTTCACTTGTAAAAGTTTGCTGAAAATTCCAGTACATTCATATTTAGAATGACAATATACCTATATCAAATATAGTCATTTCACTATTTACCAGTTATTAAAACATCTGTGCATCATATTTTTTCAGTAATACATTTGTTGAAAAGTCAAAAAATTATTTATTATTAGCTTCTTATTTTTAAAGCAACATTGTGTAAGATTCGTCGTATTTATCGCTGCCAGTTTCAGACTGTGGTAAATATAGACCGCTGTACACACACATGTATTTGTTCTGATTACATTACTTATGATCAAAAACTAGCCAGTCGACAACTTTACTTAGCCAAACATCAAGGTATACAGGTACACAAGACATAGCAGTCATCATATATATATATATATATATATGGATGGATGGATGGATGGATAGATGGATAGATGGATAGATAGATAGATAGATAGATAGATAGATAGATAGATAGATGCAGTGGTTAGCTTTGTCACACCACGTCTGGGGCCAGTCTGTGTGGAGTTTGCATGTTCTCCCGTGTCTGCGTGGGTTCTTTCCGGGTACTCCAGCTTCTTCCCACAGTCCAAAGACATGCAGGTTAATTGGTGATGGTTGTTTGTCTCTGTGTATCAGTCCTGTGAACTGGTGACCTGTCCAGGGTGTACCATGCCTCTGACCTAGTGCTAGAAAAAAAAATGGATGGGTGGATCATTTGGTTTCATGGTCAGAAGAAAACCATTTTTAATTGTATAGGTTGAAATTGTATATTGTATTGATAACATACTGACACATTTTCAGGGAGCTTCAACAAACATTCATGTCACTCTCTTTTCTTCAGCTATGTGAACTAAAAAAGATGCTGCAGTTGTCTTTTTTAATCAAGTGCTCTTCTGCAGGGCTTGAACTCAGCACCTGTACTCGAAGTGCATGAGTAGACACAAAACAAGATCTACAGTGTGATCACCGTTGCCAAGTGCTTGCTCATGGTGGAACTGTTGGGTCTCTGTATATAATATTATAAAGAGTACGGTCTAGACCTGCTCTGTATGGAAAGTGTCATTAGATAACTTTTGTTATGATTTGGCACTATATAAATAAAATTGAACTCAATTGAATCATGTTGTTGCTCATTCACCTGCAGTCCTCTGTTTGTGGAGTTAATGACGTGACAAAATTTAACTGTACATAAAGTAGGGCAGTTTATCTCAAACAATGCCATTTAGTAGATTTTTTGAAACATAGTCTGATGAATGTGGAGGCTAGTGTCAACGTTTTGCATAAATTTAGGGTTTCCCTCCCCAGCATCCATTTTGCCGTGGCCTGCCGAGGTGGTTTTCCTAATGGATTTGACTCCTGGTATCCTGCGGCAGTTCAGTTAGCTACACAGCTGACTGAAGTAAGGACAGTGAGCTGCCATGCAAGGTGCCAACTGCTCATCAGTTTTTAGGAGCTAACCATTCATACACATTCATACACATTCACACACATTCACATTGGCACAGCCTTCTTGAGCAGTTTGGGGTTCAGTATCTTGCCCAAGGACACTTCGACATGCAGACTGGAGGTGCCGGGGATCAAACCTCTGATCATCTGATTGGTGGATGACCCGCTCTACCTCCTGCCCATTACCGCCCATTACTTTTACTTTTACATTACTTTTTATTGTTTGTTTAGGAAACGACAAACTCTAAAATACCATGGAGAATACCATTGTTATGTCATTGTTGGTCCAGACACAGTAGTGTTGTGCAGAGTATGGAGTCAGTCAGAGTCAGTCCCTGGTACTGTTGTCTTTCTGTTCAGTTTAAAGCATGACTACACATCTACTCAAATATTATGGGTCAAACGCTTCAGTCAAGTTTTCACACTGTGTATGCTAAAAGACTGTGGTCTCTGCTGGCAACATTACATTAGATCACTCTCATATTTGATTTGAAGAATATCAACTTTCACTATGAAACAGAAGATTAAGAATCCACAGGACCGACTGAACAGACCTCGGTAGAACATGACTGCAGAATTCTTTTATTTCTCAGTGTGTCAAACTGTTAAATCAGAGTTTGGGTACTCAGTGTGTAGACTAAACAATGAATGTCAAAGGAGATTATTGATAATTAAAATATGTGTTGTAATATACTATATATATTTGTAGTATTTATTTTATTGTTTGGTTGAATGTGCACATTTATTTTTTATCTTATTTACTTTTATTTCTTTGTTAGTCATGTGACACATCTTATAAGACGAATATTCTGATAATAAGGTAGAATTGTTATACAGGCACACTTCTCCACTGATACGTAACAGAAGTTTGCACTTTTCTTATATCCTCAGGCAGTAATTACTGACTGGATCAATCTTTATGTAGATCTATTCTAATTTCCCTGAATAATTGTCATTATAACATGACACTAAGCTGTCCTTCAAGCCCACAGCAGAGTCACCTGGACTCCCTATCCTCCCCCTTTAGTCCTTTAAAGATATGTCTCCTCTGTCCCAGTCATGCAAATCAGCTACAGGCTAGGATTGAAGTATTTAAATATATTTAAATGAAATTGAAATATATTGAGATGAGCAGTTCTGCTGCCTGCGAGCCAAATCACAGTGATTGCTGTGTGCATTCGTGAGGAGATGTATTTTTTTCTCCCGTACCCTCTGAGGAGATCTGCACAGTCAGACACCTGCAGCTGACTTATCTAACAGACTTTCATTATACTTCTTCACACAGCATTCTGACAGTCCTGTCTCTGCAAGGTTCTTGTATAGAGAGCTCCAGAACATTGATGTTTGCACTCTAGGATCAATGTGCTTGCGTATTGTACTATTAATCATACTCATACTAATGATTTAGATATGGCGTTATTGCAGACAAAGCCAGTGGAGACAGGACATACTTGTGCTCGATGGATGAAGGTGCAACAAAAAGTAGAGCAGACAGGAAGTCGGTTGTGGGGGGAAATAAAAGTTCCTGGTCACTCTGAGGATGAGTCTGTCTGAGCTGTTACAGACATGTACAGCAGCCACCAAACAACAGGCCATGTTGCCTGCATGGTGAGTTATTTCACTTTGAGGTTAGTTCAGAAAGAGGCTGCACACTGGTACAGTGCCTCACAGCAACAAGGTTCTGGGGGTCTTTCTGTGGCTGGGGGGTTTGAAGCTGGGGCTGCTCTCCTCATGTCTGTGTGGGTTCTCTCCCACAGTTCAAGGACATGCAGGTTAATCATTGACTCTAAACTGCTCATAGGTGTGAATGGTTGTTTTTCTCTGTGTCAGCTCTGTGATTAACTAGCGACCTGTCCAAGGTGTACTCCATTTCTCGCCCAGTGATAGCTGGGATTGGCTCCAGCTCCCTGTGACTCTGATAAGGATAAGCAGTTATGGAAATTGAATGAATAAGCTTTTTAAATAAGTAAAGAAGAAACACGGAGACTTCAGGAAAACTTCACTCGATCACTCTCCCTCTCAAACATGCGATTAGTATCGCATGTTGATTAACTGTCAGCTCCAGCCAGTGAGTAAAAGATAAAGTGTTTCTGAAGCTGTTGAATCAGTAGCACTAGAAACAGGTTGTTGACAGGGCCTGTAATTGCCAACCTTCTTTGAAGTCATTTTTTAATAGTTGCTGCTGAGTTGTGAAAATGGAGACGCTGACATTTTACAGATCAAACATACAATACAGCCAAATCCATTAGCATGAGTGAATCCAAATAATGCAACACAGCATTAGGGAGTGATAAGAGGCACTTGACGATTTAACTGATACTCGGGATAATTACACTGGTTCTGCTGCCTTTCAAAATATGCAAATATGTAGTGTTATGAGTGAGTAATGAAATAGACTCACTGAAATGCTCTCGTACAGATGTGGTGAGAGCCTGTTTGTGTTGGTTGTGTTGTGGTTGAATGCACTCATGTACATCGCCCCCTTTATGAAAAGTGCAGATTCTTGTGTGTGCATAATTTCTTTGGGACTGAGGATTTCAGCACGGCCATAAAGATTCTTAAGGACATCACTTTGCAGCCTCCTCACACCAGCCTGCAATTACAGCACTTTCCTTAAATCATCGTCACTTACCATGAGAATGTGTGCAGAGATGACAGTCCCGTCCTTTACTCACCATCAACCTGCCTCTGAAATCAAATCATACAGATGGGTCATGAGTTAAATACAGCCGTGAAATGGTACCATGATTGCAACATCTTTCTTTGGCATTTCTTCAGCTGGTTATATTAGACTTTCACTTGTGCATGAAGCACAAGCTAGTGTTAGCTTAGTAAATTCCTCATCTCCTACACGTGTATTGATAGAATACATGTTCCAGAGGTCTCCATGATTTGATGCTTCTGTGTTTGATATTCAGCTCAGTATGCATTTTATTTCTAGACTTCTTAAACTGAGGGCCAGATGCATGACAAGTCTGTGTGCACACAAACACAGAGATATGTCCGGTGTTTGTTCTAAATCTCACTCATTGTCAAATTATCTATGCGCACGTTTGCACTCCTACAGCTAACCGTAGGTGGTTGTAGACAAACCTTTATCATCACATCATTATCATCTGTTTCTATATGAACACTTGTGTTTGCTCCACCAGGCTCTTCATGAAACAAACTGCAAAGGGTGACATTGTTGTGCTATTTATAGCACACATAATATACATATTTCATTAGGTTATCATGTACCAGTAAACAATCATTGACAGTAGCACTGTATTTCTGTCATTGTCATTGTGTGCTGCACTATAACATAGATTGAAAAAAAGGGTTGTGAGGACACAAGGGAAAACACCAAAAGAACAATAAAATAGCACATTTAAATTTATAGTACACATTTTATTGCCATGATTTAAATTGCTGAGTGTGCAGACTGCAAATACAAGCCTGCAGACAGCTCTGTGAGGCTGTACATGGAGAGTGGTGGATTGAGCTGAACATCAACATGCTGACTTTCTTACATTCACACATGCAGATATAATGTCTACCAAGTTCATCATCTTAGTTAAGCATGGTAGCATGCTAACATTTGTTAATTAGCACTGAACACAGTCCAACAACAACATTCCGATGGACATGTCATTATATTAAAAAAAATGACCTGATGATTCAAAGATTCAAAGATTCAAAGAGATTTATTGTCATTGTATTCCTACAACGAAAAATTGTTGGCACTTCTTAAAAACAAAGGCAGAACAGAACAAAACGAAACAACAGCTTAGGACACAGAACATTTAAACAATACGCGACAATACACAATAAATAAAGGTTAGAAAGTAAGTAAAATAAATAAACTAAAATTAAGTGTATAAGATAAAGTGTCACAGTGTGAAGGTGCTTAGGTATCAATGAGATAATAGATAATAGAGGTAGCAGTTGTAGCAGTGCAACAGTGTTATTGGGGGGGGGGGGGTGATGGAGGCTACAGCTCTGGGAAAAAAGCTGTTCCTCAGCCTATTAGTCCTTGTTTTAATAATCCTGTACCTCTTCCCCGATGGCAGTGGTACAAACAGGGAGTGTCCAGGGTGGCTGCTGTCCATGCAGATGGCTTGTGCTCTTCTCTGCATCCGCTCAGCGTACACAGAGTCTAGGTCCGGGAGCTCAGCCCCCACAATCTTCTGCGCCGCCTTCACCACCCAAGACAGATCTCTCCTCTCCTCTGCTGTGCAGCTGCTGTACCACACCGTACAGCCCTGACAGAGGATGCTCTCCACAGTGCTCCTGTAGAAGTGTCTGAGCAGACGAGGAGCCAGACCTGCCTTCTTCAGCTTCCTCAGGAAGAACATCCTCTGCTGTGCCTTTTTCACCAGTTTGGAGGTGTTCAGTGCCCATGTCAGGTCCTTGGAGATGTGCGTGCCAAGGAATCTGACAGAGTCCGCCTGTTCCACCTGATGGTGCCAGGTTAAAAATCCTAAGGTTCAACAAAGTTATTAGACTGAAAGATTTTGTGCTAATCCATCAAGTAGATATTTGTTTCAGACCAAAGGTGGACTGACTGACATTGCCATTCAAATGGTAGTAGTATCAGTAGCATGTTGTAAGTTTAAGGTGTGCACATTCTTACTGCACATTCTTTAAGAAATACCAGTTCCTTTGTTGGAAATCATCGGGATGCACTGCAGTTTGTAGTATTTCTATATTATTCTGTTATCATTCAGAAGCATCTGTAATGCTGAAGCTACACCTTCACACCCACAGAGGTTCAGGTGACCCTAACTCATCTATTGCACCATCCCCTTGTTAAAAATGAACAAGCCACATTCATGCATATTTTTTGTAAATTGTTCCCCTGTCCTGACAAGGTTTGAATGAAAAGTGATGAGTCATGTCACCATCAATATACAGTACTCTGTATAGACATCACATCAATGACAGCAGTCACTTCTGTGTACACGCCTGCCAGTTGATGTGGAAATATAATAGACATACTGGTAATAGTAAAATTGGCACATTTGTTGTCATTTTCAGCCGTAACTGTCACATTTAAAGATGTACAGTAGGTAGTAGTACAACACGGTGGTCTGATCTGTTGGATGTTTCTGCTGTGCTAGTTTTATGTACCTTATGTGTTGCCTTGCTGACATCTTTGATAAACCAACAGCAACATCACGGTTGGACTAATGTTAACTGCTTGTTGTAGATAAATTCCAGCTTTCTTCAGTTTGTGGCCCAAGTCCAGTCTAATGTAAATGAAAGTGTTGTTATTAATGACATGAAAGCTAAAACATGCATTTTAAATAAATGAGATGCACTAAAAATAACATCATAAAAAAGAAATCCCATTTTGCATGATTTCTACTCAGAGATTTTTGTACACAAATAATTTGATTGAATCTTAAGTTCAGTCATTTGTCTGAGATATAATATGACACAATATTGTGATGTAATCTGCATTTTCTGAGCTACTCTACTACATATATGGTGGAATGTGTCCCCTTTCAGCAACCTAATGAAGATATGGTCTATCACATTCCTTATAAACAGAGAGACATAGAGGCAAAGAGAGACAGAGATCTCAAAGCAGCCAAAAGTCAGAAATCAAAGGCGGAGCTCAGTGTCAGCTCAACAACACTGATGGCAAAGGTTGCCATGTTGCAGCACTTCCTGTTCAAAGTGCTCACAGTGATACACACCCATACCCACACTGATGTCACAGCAATCAGCAGCAATTCGGGGTTCAGACACTTTGACTGGACCAGGGGAGCCAACCACATTTTGATAGCATATGAAACTAAAATCCTAAAGAGTGATTACTGAATACATATTTTTACAACATTTTTACACTGAATACATACACTTGCTCAAACAGATTGATAAATCAGTTTCTACTCACTTACAGAGCAAACACAAGCTAGGAGACCAAAATCAGTGAAATAGTTTTTTGAACAATGTGGAGTTGCTGAATCTTCTGATATTGAGTGGCTGTGGGGTCTGTGGTGCGGGAATGTATTGAGAAGTGCAAAGACTGGAGCAGAGGATGAGAGACGGCTGGACGTGGTTGATATATCAGGTAGAAGTGAGAGTGGGGAAATTTTCAGGTGAGGGAAAAGGCACCCACAATCAGATGCTGTGTCTCAACTCACATTCCATACTATTTTGAGTATGTAACGTTAAAACAGTTGAGTGTGGAATGCTGGACACTTCTCGGCCATAGGGGTTGCCATTTTGGCTACATAGCTGAAGAGTAGGGACCACCGGCATTGCGAAAATGGTGGCCGCGGAAGCTGCTGGAGCTGAAGAGGTTGTGGTGAATACCTCAACACACAAATGCAAGGTGTACATGTGTTTTACATTTATGTTTTGGCAGTAAAATGTTGGGCAACGGTGTACTTAAAAAGACAACAGGGAAACTCTGGGAAAGGCGGCTGATTGTACAGATCTTGTATGTATGTATTTAAGGTGTTTTGAGGGTGATTGGTTCGTCTGAGCAAATAAAACATTCATTTTAGTTATTTAAATCTTTCTGCACCAAAACTTGCTTTAAAAGTGTCTATTTGGTCTTTAAAGTTTTAAGAAGTTAAATCCAACTCGTAAAAACCATCATAAGTTTGGGTAATTTTCATGCTTTCATGAGATGTAAGAAAAGCATGTATGCTCCTCAGTGGGTTACAACTCCCCTTAGGCTCACAAAACTTTAGGAAAAGGCCCTCAGGATATTGCCAAAAGCCTACTGCCATCCTGCTGTCATCCTGCATCCTGCTGGGACTATTTTTTCTTATCTCCAAAAAAAGTAGTAGCAACAGTTTGGAGGAACACGTTCTCCAACAGTGAAATGCTGTGTCAGAGACGTTCTTAGTACAAAGGTTTGAGTATGAAAATATTTCAACATATGCTATCCAGATCTTTACAATAGACAATATAAAACATGGACGTAGTTTCCATGATAATCAGCCATGCTCTTAATTCTGCAAAACGTTGAGCCCTAATATAATTCAAACAGGTGAGTTCTATAAAAATTCACCCTCAGCACAGTTGCAGGAATGGGGAAATTGGCTAATAAACAGTTGGACATTTCAACATGGGGGCTTATGGAGACTGATTCATTCTGTACCCAGCCTCGAGCCCTGAAGACATGAAGGTCAATCAATCTAAAAATGGATTAGGAACTTTGTGTCTTCAAGTGTAGTTACAAAAACCTTCAAAGACTATGATTAAACTGGCTCTAATGAGGACCGCTCAATGAAGCCAAGACCAAGTGTTACCTCTGCTGCAGAGGATAAGTTCATTACAGTTAGCAGCTTCATGAAATGACTCATTAGCAGCAGAGTTCAAGAAGCAGACACATCTTAACATGAACTGTTATTGTCAGAGGAGACTATGTGTGTCGGGCCTCCATGGCATGGTTGAATTACTGCAAATAAACCACTACTGAGGAGGAATGAGAAGAAGAGAACTGCTTGGGCCAAGAAACACAAGGAATAGACACCAGACCAGTGGAAATCTGGACTTTGGTCTCATGCGTCCAAATTCGGGAATTTTGGTTCCAGCTGTGAGGGTGCTTTGCTGTACTTGTGCAAAATTCAAGGAACACTCAACCAACAGTTTAGTGGCACCATCATAACAGGAGAATGACCCAAACAGACCTCCATGCTCTGTGATGGCTTTTTGACCAAGAAAGAGCTTAACCTGAAATTAGATGGTTTGGGATGACTTGGACCACAGAGTGAAAGAAAAGCAGCCAGTGTGCAGCATATATGGGAACTGTTGGAAAATCGCTCCAGGTGACTACCTCATGACGTTCATTGAGAGAATGCCACAAGTGTGCAAAGCTGTCATCAAAGCAAAAGAATCTCAAATATAAAACATATTTTGCATTTTGCAATAATGAATATGGGTCCAGCAGTATCACTTGTAGTAAAGCTGGATTTAATACATTCTGATCCTATCCGCATTATTCTCATTCTGTTTTATTTTTTTACACACAGGGACAGCTTGATACCGTTTCTCAATCATTTACTTCCTGGGGGAGTTTGGACGAGAAAGGAGGAAAGCTTGTAATTTATTTGTGCCTCAGGTTGTACATCTGAGTGTGATTGCTACAAATTTCCAACTGTATTTTTATCACCTATTGAATTCAGAAAGGTTATCAGAAAAGGAGATGAGGAAATATGCAGGAATATAATGGGCTATTTGACAAAAGGGAGATACATTTTCTTTATTAAGTAGATGGTTAGGGCACCTTACAGCTATGTTTGGCTTCATTCCCAGGCCAAAATTACATCAGCCAGCAATGTAGCTCAGCTGTGAAAGTAACAGGATTTGCAAACAAATCACCAGGAAAAACTTCCACACAGACTTCATCCCTGCATTTTTCCTCATTTTGTTTCCACTACCTAGCATTACCTAAGGAAGAGCTAGACGAAAAATAGTTAGCAGTGACAGTCCATGGAGGTTTTCATTTAAGACTTTGTGACAGCAGCAGGGAAATTGAAGGAAAGTTAGGTCTTCACCCCCCCCCCCCCCACCCCCGTGGGGATGAGCTCTGCGTGGTGCCATCACATGTCTCCACCACACTGCTAATCACTTTTAACCACTGGACATGATTATTTATGAGGGGCAATTCACCAGTGGATACATTTCTAAACTCTAATTGTGTTTGTGGTTTTAAACTGGTAGATGGCTAGATTAAATTTACAAGTCAAATGGTTTTGTGGTGCAGTGTAGGCAAAGCAAAATAGTTGTGTGTTTACAGTTTAGCAGACAGAGGCTCTGAAGCTGTTCTCCAACACTGAAGACTTCTTGAACTTTTAATGAAAAAACATGTTGCAATTTAAGTGATTGGCAGGTAGTTTGCTCGTTTCCGCCTGCCCTGGGAAGATTAAAGGTGCATTGTGTCTATTTGTGGTGCGCTCTGTTTGTCTTCTTGACCACACAATAAGCCACAGTGAGTAAGCCCGGGCGAATTAAGCAGCTTGATTAACTCTCCAATATACATCGTGTCTTCACAAATGGTGTCTTTCTTTGCTCTAATGGAGTCTCTAAAGAGCTTATGTGGATAGAGTTTGTGGTGAGTGTAGCCTAAAGCATGGAGAGGTGGCTGCTGCAAAGTGAAAGCTCCATGGTGAAGATGCCAGAGCTGAACTGCAGTTAATGGCTTGGAAGGCAAGCTCGTTTAGTTGCAGCTGCAGCTTCTTTGCTTAATAATGATTACACCACCACTCCTGGCCACACTGCAGGCCTCAAAGCTGTACACAGCTGCCTGTGAGAGAGGAGATGTTCACATTAGATCACACTCATTTCATTATCACTGTGAAAATTCCATTTTACAAGTCATTTGTTCTGTTACAAACTGCTAAAAAATAATTTTGTTGTCAATATTAAGATTATCTCAGCCTTTACAAACCAACTTGTTCCTGGAATTTACAAGAAACATATCCATATCTTGGAAGAACAGATCACAACACTAGCAGGAGAAATTTAAATTGGTCTTTCTATTGGTACA
Source organism: Argyrosomus regius (assembly GCA_946959425.1). NCBI lineage: Eukaryota > Metazoa > Chordata > Actinopteri > Sciaenidae > Argyrosomus > Argyrosomus regius. Next base: position 238,761 of record CAMPSB010000072.1, read on the forward strand.
ATTTTACCTGTTGTACACTTTTTATGTCTAAACCAAAGACAATACATTACTAGTATGGAATGTACAATAATATACCATGAAGAAATCAGGCAAATCCAAGCATTGGGGAAGTTGCAGTCACAGCAGAGACTTCCTGGAGTCCATCTGAGACTGAGGCCTTACTGTGTGGCCTTTCTATATTCTCCTTGTGTCTGTATTGCTTTCCTCCAAAAGTCCAGAGACATGCAGCTGTTGTGAACTAAAGACTGTAACTGTTGATAGATGTGTCACTTATCTGTCTATTACATTACATACATGCAATAAAGGTGCTTAAAAAGAAGTCAGTGCTGACTTTTAGTGGCACATGGGAGATGAACATTGGTCTCCTGAGTGACCCATCCATCTACCCCACCTAGTTCATGTGCAGACATTCTCCCTCTTTATACGTCACCTGACGTGCAGCGCATCAAGTGTTCAGTGATAGAGATGTAGAATATCTACAGTACTTGGAAGCATAGAGCCACTGACCAAGCCGGTGTATTTGTCGAGTTGGGAGTGAGAACAGAAGTGAGAGATTGTACATGAAGCCAGATGTGTGGCACTTTCACTACTGGTAGGCTTATTTGGGTGCTTCATAAGGTTCTGAAACAGGCCTCTTGAGTCTCTTAAGTCCCCGATGATCCGGCTCTGTAGGGATTTGCATGTGCAGGATGGATCTGTGAATCTGAATCTGGATTAGGGCTGCAACTAAATAAATAATTATTTTGGTTGTTGACTCATCTATCAGTTATTTTTTCGATTAGTCGATTAGTCATGATTATTTCTACTAAAATAGAACAAAACAGAAAGATGTATCATTTCAGAAGTTGAAGTCTGTGCATCACGTTTTATCACAGTGTAATACCTAATACCAGTTCCAGTACCATCTTACAAATTTATTATTAATATGCTCCAAATCACAGATTACCACTGACATGAAGTGGAGGTTTACTATTCAGTGTAATATCCAATTCATGACATTACTGACTTGTACTGATTTAATATCCTACACATGAATTATTATTGATATCGTCACTGTTGGGCAGAAACCTCTTATTTTTCATAAATGATTCTACTGCCACCCTTCAAGTCTGTGCACATAATTAACAAATGAAGGTATTCAAAGAGCATGACCTGATCTGTAGATCTCCATATGTCTTTGTACTTTACTTGTAGATTGGTAGGCTAATATAAAGACACAGGTACATTTATGACCAGATTTGACTGAAAAAAAAATTTCGGTTTGGAAGATAGGAGTTCTCCGCCCGACAGCGACGATATGTTCCAAATTACTACAAAATTGGCTATATGTCCGATAACTCACTGATAACTAAGACAAAGAACTTTTTATTGTCGACATAACCGATTACTTTGACTAATCGTTGCAGCCCTAATCCGGATCTGTGATACTGATTCTGAGTCTGCAGGAAGTTGTCTACGATAACAGCAGGTTTTCTGGCAGCTACTTAGGTGAATGGACTTGGGCATGTTGTAATGAGATTGTAAAGGTTAAAAGGAGAGTAGTGAATGAGTGAATGTGGCCCGCTGTTAGGCGGTTGTAGGACAGTAAGGATCTGGCTTAATGGACACTTCAGACTTGTTAATCTCAGGTCAGTAAGAGGATCCTGGTGAATGATTCAGATGAACTTGAAAGTGAACAGTGTGGAAACAGAAAGGAAGGAGTGAAGTGGAGATGAAGTGAAGAGTGTGCAGTGACAAAGGGCAGTGAGACTGATTTAGATAACAGTATGAGGTTACAATGTTACAAGGGTTGTGGAGAGATAAACGTAGAACATTTTGTGCAACCTTGAGGATATGAGAGTTCAAAAGATCTGCTGTTTCTTCAGTTACTTTCTCCAGACTGAGCTTCTTTTTCTATTTTCTCATGTTTCAAAAGAATTTACCACACTTTGAGTTGTAAGTTAAAAAATATATCAGAAGAGTTCTACCAATCTTCAGGGGTGAAGTTACGAATTCTAACTACTCACTTTACTGTTATTCAGTAATTTACTTAAGCATGCATTACACTATCTTACTTTCATGATTATAATTAGCTACAACATGGGGACGAGGAGACTACCATATAAATTATATCCAAACACTAATTTCTTGTACTAGTATGTACTTAGGGTTGGAAATGTCCACAGTGATACTACTAGGCTTAAGAAAACCTTACTAGTACTTCTAATAGGACTCCAAATGCACACTTGTAGCACTATAAGGGCCACTAGTACAACAAGTAGGCCCATAAATACCTTACTAGTAATACTAGACAGGCTCAAAATGTGTAACTCGTACTACTACTTGCCCATATGCTAATGAGGAGGTGGGGGAAGTGTGCATTAGATTAAAACAAACAAACAAACAAAAAACTCAGAATTTGTCATTATCCAGCCTTCTTCATTAGCATGTTACACAATAGTACTACTAGTTAGACCCAAAGTGTCCACTGGTACTACGAGATCGACAAAAAGATCTTAAACAGAGTTCTATGAAGTTTCAGAAATATTTTAGAGGCTTTTTTGAAAGATAAATATTTTCTACATGGATCTGCTCTTTTGATTGGATGCCTGGGAAGGAATAGGAAATAAAACTCAGACTATTTCTTGAGAAGATTTTTTTTTCTGTATACTGTATGCTGTAATTTTACTACTGCTACTACTACTACTACTACTAGTGTTTTCTTTTGCAAAATCTGCATTCTTTTTAACGGCCAGCAGGGGCAATGTCATTAGCTGCAATTAAAAATCAGAGTGTGTCAAGCTTCATCTTAAAAAGAGTTGACTTCTCAGTTGATTTATGACCTCAGTAAACCATTTCCTCATGAGTTTTGTTGTAGCGTTATTGCTAAGTCAAGACGTAAGGAGGCAGGAGCATATCGGAGACACACCAGCTGTTAGGTCCAGGAAACGTTGCTCTCCTTATTGTCCCCATGACAACCCTCACATTCTAAAGTCACCTAGCAGGACTTATCTCTACATCTCCCTTTTCCAGTTAGTTTCCAAGAGAGACCTTACTTTAAAAACGTCTGACTAGACATGAGGAAACTATCCAATAAAAACAACTTTTCTAGTTGTAACAATAAGCCAAAGGTATATAAATATATACATTCATAACTGAAAATTCATCTAAATTTAAGCAAACTCTAAAATCTTTTCACTTCGATTCTTCTCTAAACTCTCTTCTAAACCAGGATCATAAAAATCACTGCTGTAAACATCAGATAATAAATAACAAATACTAAGTTAAATAATCGTCTTCTCTGATATTAAACAATTATTATTATTATTATTTTACACATATACGATCACAGTCACTTTTTTTTTTTTTTTTTTTTTTTTTTTTTTTTTTTAAACACACATTATATACATTTCTGTCTCAAGAGCCCAGGCTCTTCCACTGAGTGAGGGAATTATTGTTACCCAGCATTCACTCAGGGTAGGTGTTCACATTTTCTCATAGTTCAAGCGAACTGGAGCAGTCCTGACTCTGACAGGATAGTGTCTCTCGTCACTGGAGTGTGTTTGTGGCTTAAGGTGACGGATGTGTCAGTAGATCTAGCAGGATCTGCCGCTGGAGTGGTATCTTCCAATGACAGGTCAGGGATCTCGGTGGGTGTGGCAGGCGCCACAGGAGTCTGCGAGAGATGGAATCTGTTCCTCCGCAGGCTGCCTCTTGAAGTCTCCACGATGTAGGATCTGGGTGTTCCTGCAGTGGACACCACGGTGCCTCTCTGTTGCATGTCCTTGACCCACACATGGTCGCCGGGCTGCAGTTCCGGCATGTCACGTGCTGCGTGGCGACGGTTGTAGTTCTGCTGCTGTTTCTGTCTGTAGCTTTGCTCCTATCTGTACATGATGGGTTGAGCTGGGAGGGAAGGACAGGAATTGTTGTGCGGATCTTCCTCCCCATGAGTAGCTCTGTGGGACTGTATCCATTGGCCAGAGGAGCAGAGCGATAGGCCATCAGGGCCAGATAGGGGTCACTGGATTTCTTGTGGAGATTTTTAATCGTCCTCACAGCCCGCTCTGCCTCTCCATTGCTTTGTGGGAAGTGTGGACTGGAGGTGACGTGGCTGAAGCTCCAATCCTGTGCAAACTTCTGAAATTTCTCTGAAGCAAACTGTGGGCCATTGTCTGTGCGCACCACTTCTGGTATGCCATGACGAGCAAAGATAGACTTGAAGTGTTCAATCACAGCCTCTGATGTTGTGAAAGTTAATTTTGCTACTTCAAAGAAGCGAGAATAATAATCCACTATGACTAAATACTGTCTGTCTTTCATTTGAAACAGGTCTGCTCCTACTGTAGACCACGGCCTCAGTGGGCGACATTGTTTCTCTCAGGGTTGTTCTCTCTCTGGCGCATGTATGCAACTCTCTATCAGTTTTGTCAGTTCTTTGTTGAGTCCAGGCCACCATACTGATCTCTTGGCTCTCTCCCTGCATTTGGTTATGCCGAGTTGACCCTCGTGCAGCTTGGCTAGTATATCTGCTCTGAGCGATGGCAGGATGACAAGTCTGTTGCCGTAGAGAAGCAAGCCACTTTGAACTGTCATTTCTCCTTGAAATGGCAGATATGGCTGGAGCACCTGGCCTATTGAGAACTTGTCTGGCCATCCTTCAGCACAATACTGCTTTATCTGTCTCAGTATATCGTCATTGTCTTGTTGTGTCTGTATTTCTTTTAGCCTTTTCTCTGTTGCTGGTAGACTAGCAATGATGGAGTCGGTGTACAAGTCGATCTCCTCTTCTGACAGTCCTGCAGGCGTGCTGTTTTCAGGTGCTCTGGACAACACATCTGCAGTCGCTATCTCTTTTCCTGGCACACGAGATATAGTGTAGGAAAATCTCATGAGGCGCATGCGTAGACGCTGGATGCGTGGTGGCAACCCATCAAGGCTTTTTGAGCCCAGCAGTGGGACGAGAGGTTTGTGGTCTGTCTCTATGTGAAAGTTTTTCCTGATGAGGAACTCTGCAAACCTCTCACAGGCCCATGTGGAAGCAAGAGCCTCCTTCTCAATCTGAGCATACCTCTGTTCAGTGCTGCTGAGTGCCCTTGATGCATATGCCACTGGTTTCCACTTTGCTGCGCTGTCTTGCCGCTGGAGGAGAACAGCACCCATGCCATGTGATGAGGTATCTGCTGAGACAAGCGTGTCAATATTTGGGTTATACAGAGCTAGACCTGGGGGAGTAGTCAGGTCCTCCTTTATGCTGTCAAAAGCCTGCTGCTGTTGCGGCCCCCAAGTCCACATGTTTGATTTCTTGATCAGCTCTCTGAGTGGGTGAGTTTTCTCAGCTAGGTGAGGCATGAATTTACCAAGATGATTAGTCATCCCCAGAAAGCGTCTCACCTCACTGACATTTCTGGGCTCCTTCATGGATTTGACAGCACTCACCTTGTCTGGGTCCGGACTGACCCCTGCTGACTCGATGATCTGCCCCAGAAACTTTATGTTGTTTTTCGAAAACTCACATTTGTCGTTCAGTGTCACTCCTGCACTCTGCAGCCGGGAGAGTGTTTTCCGCAGCCTCTCACCGTGTTCTGCCTGACTGGCTCCCCAGATGAGCACGTCATCCATGTGACACACAACGCCATCTATGCCCTCTAGGATCTGCTACATGCGTTTCTGAAAATGTTCTGGTGCTGATGAAATGCCAAAACATAGACGATTATAGCAGTACCGTCCGAACGGAGTGATGAACGTGGTCAGCAGAGAAGATTCCTTGGAGAGTGGAATTTGGCAAAATCCTGAGTTGGCATCTCGTTTTGAGAAGACTTTGGCCCCAGTGAGCTGTCCAGGATAGTTCTCCACTGAGGGAAGTTGATGTCTCTCTCTCTCTACTGACTTATTCAGCTCTGTGAGGTCAGTGCAAATCCTCACAGCTTCTCGTGCGCGTTTAGGAACGACCACCATGGGCACACACCATGCTGTGGGCTGCTCCACTTTTGAGATGACACCTTGCTGCTTCATGCGATTTAGCTCCTTTTTGACTTTGGGAAGGAGAGGAAGTGAGACTCGCCTAGGTGTTGAGACTGCAAAAGGCTTTGCATCTTTCTTGAGTACGATGGTGTACTCACCCCCCATTTTTCCGAGTCCAGAGAAGAGCTTTGGGAATTCCTGCTTCACCACCTCGCTTGTGTCCAGGCTGACGTTGTCCAGCCTGACGACCAGCTGCAGCTCTGTGGCGGCTGCTCGGCTTAGCAGCAGTGTCCTCAGCCCATCCTCAACATACACAGTCTCTTCCTTGGTTTTATTTCTCTTTTTGAGAGTGGCTTTGAACTTGCCCATCACTTTTAGAGGGTTTCCTCCTGGCCCTTTTAAATCAAATCAAATCAAAATCAAATCAAATCAAATTTTATTTGTATAGCCCAAAGTCGCAAAATACATTTTGCCTCGGGGGGCTTCACAATCTGTACAGGGAGTGACACCCTCTGTCCTTAGACCCTCGGTTCGAGTGAGGAAAAACTTGCCCACAAAAAACCCTTTTAACAGGGAAAAAAGTGGAAGAAACCTCAGGAAGAGCCACAGAGGAGGGATCCCTCTCCCAGGACGGACAGATGTGCAATAGATGTCACGTGTACAGTCAACAAGTCAACAGAAACATTTTGTACAATTACAATGAAAAATGACAATGGATTACAATGAATGATAAAATGATTACAGTAGCAGTGGAACCTGTGATAGAGATAGAGAGACACAGATGCACAGCAGCAGCAAATCATTAACTAAGTTACTATAAACTGTAATGGAGATCTGGTAACATTAATGACAGTAATAATATAGGTAGTGGACGTCATGCAGGACCACGGCAGCAGTCACGATCCACGAGAACCTGCTGGACGAGAGGGCACAGAAACTCCGGGAAGAAGTTGAGTTAGTAACATGCATTAATGTACATGTATGACAGACATGTATGTTTACAGATGGTGGTAGAGAGAGAGAGAGAGAGAGAGAGAGAGAGAGAGAGAGAGAGAGAGAGAGAGAGAGGGTTTTCAGTAAAGGGAGATGTGACTGCATCTTCAAGCAATACCGGGCCTGGCTAGGCATAACCCTGAAAGGGGGAGTCCCCAGGCAGTATAGTCCTATAGCAGCATAACTAAGGGATGACCTGAGCCAGCCCTAATTATAAGCTCTATCAAAAAGGAAAGTCTTAAGTTTACTCTTAAAAGTGTTGACCGTGTCTGCCTCCCGAACCCAAAATGGTAGTTTGTTCCACAGAAGAGGAGCTTGATAGCTGAAAGCTCTGGCTCCCAATCTACTTTTGGAAACTATAGGAACTACAAGGAACCCAGCATTCTGAGAGCGCAGTGTTCTAGAGGGGTAGTAAGGTACTATGAGCTCTTTTAGATATGATGGTGCCTGACCATGAAGAGCTTTGTATGTAAGGAGAAGAATTTTAAATTCTATTCTAGATTTAACAGGTAGCCAATGCAAGGAAGCCAAAATGGGAGAGATGTGATCTCTGATCTTGGTTCCTGTCAGAACACGTGCAGCAGCATTCTGAATTAGCTGCAAAGTCCTCAGAGACTTATTGAAGCAGCCTGATAACAATGAGTTACAATAGTCCAGCCTAGAAGTAACAAATGCGTGGACTAGTTTTTCTGCATCTGCTTGAGATACAATGCGTCTGATTTTGGCAATGTTACGTAAGTGGAAGAATGCAGTCCTTGAAATTTGTTTTATGTGGACATTAAAGGACAAATCCTGATCAAAAACAACTCCAAGATTCTTTACGGTGGAGCTGGAGGCCAGGGTGAGCCCATCTAAAGTAACTAAGTTTCTAGAAAGAGAGTTTCTGATGTTTTTGGGTCCAATTACAAGAACTTCAGTTTTGTCTGAATTTAACATCAGAAAATTGAAGGTCATCCAACTTTTTATATCTTTAAGGCATGCTTGGAGTTTAGTTAACTGATTGGTTTCATCAGGCTTGATCGATAAATATAATTGGGTGTCGTCGGCATAACAATGAAAATTAACGGAGTGATTCCTAATAGTGTTCCCTAGAGGAAGCATATATAAACTGAATAGAAGTGGTCCGAGTACAGAACCTTGTGGGACTCCATGACAAACTTTGGTATGCATGGAGGATTCATCATTGACGTGAACAAACTGAGATCGATCCGATCAATACGACTTAAACCAGCTTAGGGCGGTTCCTTTGATGCCAATTTGATGTTCCAGTCTCTGTAAAAGAATTTGATGATCAATGGTGTCAAATGCAGCACTAAGATCTAACAGGACAAGTATAGAGATGAGTCCTTTGTCTGATGCCATTAGGAGGTCGTTTGTAACTTAGTGCGGTCTCTGTGCTATGATGCACTCTAAATCCTGACTGAAAATCCTCATATAAACTGTTCTTATGGAGAAAGTCACACAGCTGATTGGCTACAGCTTTCTCAAGTATCTTAGAAAGAAAGGGAAGGTTTGATATCGGTCTATAATTGGCTAAAACCTCTGGATCTAGAGTGGGCTTTTTAAGAAGAGGTTTAATTACAGCTACTTTAAAGGACTGTGGTACATATCCTGATAATAAAGACAGGTTAATCATATCCAATAAAGAAGGGCTAACTAGAGGTAAAACATCCTTGACCAGCCTGGTTGGGATGGGATCTAAGAGACAGGTTGACGACTTAGATGAAGAAATTGAATTAGAACCAATGTAGCTTTTGATAGCTGATTGTACTGGCCCTCGTCGTACAGTTTTTGGGTATGGCTGTCACATCTGCGCCTGTGTCAATTTTAAACACTGCTTTGTGGTCATCCATTTTTAGCTCAGTCATCCAGGGACCAGCACTGTCCCCTGTCTCTGCTGACATTGAGCCCAGGAAAGAAACTCCATATTCTTCATCACTATCCTGTGTGTGTGACATTGTGGCCATATTCACCTCATGTAACTTTTTTGACCTACAGACTCGAGCATAATGTCCTTTTTTTCTGCACTGGTTGCATGTTGCATCCTTTGCTGGACATTTTTTTGTCTCTCAGACCCACGACCAGTCTGTCTCTCACCATCTCGTCATGTAACGCGCCGTATCCGCAGTGCTCTGCCAGGCAATGTAACGCAGTGATGAACGAGTCAGCTGACTCGCCCGACTCTTGCTGCCGTTGATTAAACATAGCCCGTTCATGTATGACGTTCCTGCCAGCGACGAAGTGTTAAGGAGCTACAGAACGGACCCAAAAGCAGCTTCAGAAGAGTTTCAAAAAAACAAGGTTTATTGAGTAGAGGACGGGAACTGGGAATGGCCGACGAGGAGGGAATGGCAGAGCTGAAGCAGGGGAATGATGAGATGGCAAAGGGCAGGCAGTCAGGGCTGGCTGGGGAGAAGTTGGTGGTGAGAGCAGGCAGGCGGATCTCTGGCAGGAGGTGGTGGTAATAGTCCTGAGCACAAAAAGACTGGTTAAAGACAACAGCTTGCAAAATCTGAGATATCCGAGTTGGAATTATTTTCAAAAGAGGCCTGAACGAAATACCACTGTTGGGAAAACGACGATCTGGCGAAGACTGGATGAAGAGCCGGGGTAGATATACTGCTAGAGTTGATTAGTGGATTGGTCGCAGGTGAGACAGGATGGCAGCTGGTGATGATGGCCACTCCCAGGGAGAGAAGACAAACAAGACACAAAAAGGGGAGGGGAAAACAGTGATAGGACTAGAAAAGGAGGAGGCACCACTGGACTATGACACGAAGTGAGCGTCCAACTTCTCTTTGACTGTGTGGTACTCACTTGCTTCATCAGCCGTTAGGTGCAAGGACGTTAGAATGTCTTCCGCCTCCTCACCCATTGTGTAGATCAAAACATTCACTTGATTTTCGTTTGCTTGGGTTTCCAAACCTGAAGCGATGCGAAATCTGTCAAATCGTTTGATCCATTTCGGCCAGTCCTCTGTTTTAAACGAGAATTTCTCCGGTGGAGCAACTTGAAACTGGTTCATGATGAACGCTGTCGATCTGTTGCCTTGGTAACGTTGCTGTAAGCTAGTAACGTTGCTGTAAGCTCCGCGCAGCGGTTGGCAACACTAACACTAAAAAGACACTTTTGGCTACTAATTACCTTCTGACATGTTGTAGCGTTATTGCTAAGTCAAGACGTAAGGAGGCAGGAGCATATCGGAGACACACCAGCTGTTAGGTCCAGGAAACGTTGCTCTCCTTATTGTCCCCATGACAACCCTCACATTCTAAAGTCACCTAGCAGGACTTATCTCTACAAGTTTATGGTCTCAATCTCGAGTTTCTAGTCTTCATACAGCTTGATTCCCATGGTTCCCATGGATTTACTACAAAAGGTGAAATTATGACAATAAACTGGCAATATGGTTCAGGGTAAAGCAAGGCCAAAACAACAAACAAAAGAATCTATGTCCTTAATATATGCTGGCTAACCCTTGGTACAAAAAACTAAACCCAAGTCCCTCGGTCAAAGCAGTCCAGGAGAAAATAGTTCAAAAGAAATGGCAGCTCACCCCGACAGCTTCAGTGCTATTTACAAAATTATAAACAATACTTACAGCTAACCAACCAGGGCACTAGACCTAACATGATCTGACAGATCTAGCACACAAAGCCCTGCAAAAATATTTGGAGACTGAGGACATACTGTAACCGAGGTGCTGCTCTAAGACGTCTGTCTCTGGGCTGGTGAAAGATACTTCTGGTTGACAAAGATCCTCACAGGAGCAGAGCACACTCTCCCACAAACACAGCAAATATACTGTATCCACCATCAGCGGGGCTCCCTGGCGCTGCCATTAAAACACCACAGCTCTGATGTGTTTCTCTTTGTGTGATTCAGGATTACAGGGCACAAATAATAGCACTCATTTTGTCCTAGAGAGGCCTATTACAAGCAGAACAAAGCCTGGTGAAAGGATACCAATTATCAGATTGAAAACTCCTGCTGAAGTAAATGGTCTTAATTTGATGTAATTACCAAGTTCATCTGCAAACACTGAAAGTTTGAAGTTTGTTTGGCTTACAGGCTCATCATAATCCCCTTTTCTGTGGTATTTTTACTGTTCACGCTTTTGTAGACATCATTATGTCCAATATTCCAGTAAATGACACCATTTATCCAGAAGTAAACAGATGTTCGCCATGCTGTCACAAAAACACACAGTTTAAATATCTTGTTTTTCTGTTATATGAGATTTCCTCTTCTTAGTTTGTGCTTAATCTTTACCTTCCCATTACTTTCTTCTTCTTCTTCTACCTCTCTTACTATTCAGTCATTTATTTCTTTTCTTCTATTCTCTCATCTCCCTCTCTTCATCCTGCTCTTCCTATCATTTCTCTCTCAACCCAGACCTGGAAATGTATATTTAAGTTACTTGTAAAGCTCAAAGCCAGGAAAACTTGCAGCATAACAAGTATTCTAATGAAGAATTAATATTGCTGCTAGCCTCGGGGCATCGACAGAAGAGCCTTCACTAAAAATCATTAAAAGCATCAGCAGGATAGAGAGTGAAGTGGGCTGCTGCTCAGGCATACATAGTGCTTCTGTGGTTTTAGGCTGTGTTCACCTTCTCGAAACATGAATTTAAGTGGTACCCACCAGTCCATTACTCTGTTGTATTGTTGTGGAGAAATTGCTGGAATCAATGGTCAATAGTGAGGTCAGGAATGAAGAAGTGTTCAGAAGCCTTTGATGTCTTATGCTGTAGTATTTATTGTCGCTTGATCAAGGAGAATTACACTCTCATAGTGCATCAGAAGTGCCTGAGTCGGTCTCACATTCTGCCGAACTCGTGCTGGTGGATAGACTTTAAACCTCAAGATAACACCACAAATACTATACGCCCCAAATGAGACAAAGAGAATGTTTTTACCAAGAACGGTGTTATTGTCAGCATATTCTAGTCTGGAGACACAGATGTCTGTTTACGTCAACGGCCAGCTATCTATTATGTCTAAGCAGGCAGCAAGAGTCTCTTCGACCCTGGCCACCACAGTGTTGAGATAGACTGGCACCTACTGCCCCCAGTCAAAGCCAAACAATTAGTACTGCCGAGGACCTCAAGGCCCACACGTGACCTCGTGTAACCTAAGGATAGAAAATTCCATAACATGTTGTGTATGCAACACGTGGCTTTAAATTACATTACGCTGAAGTTTGAGTTTCTCTCATGCCCTTTCAGCCCAGAGATTAAAAAGCAACAGGAGGCAGTTCCATTTACACATTACAGCAGACACACAAGTCTAATGACATTAAGTCACAACCAGACTGAACCAGCAGACTCAAATCTTTGATTCATGTTCTATTACAAGCAGAAAATCACTGACATGGAGTGTGCCAGGGGGAAGTACAGGAAGACTTTTGTGTTGGTTCTTGCAGCCAATAACAGAACAATTTGTGTGCTTTGCTATCTGTGACAGCAGTTTATTCATGGGGTATTTTGTGGGTGGGGATGGTCACCTAGACACGGTGCTATGTTTAAGAAAGGAGACAAATATGACTGGCTTTTTGGAACACACTCGAGAGGAAGAGACCTCATCTTCAGCTGTCTGACACATATGTATGTTGAAAAGCCATGAAAGACTGTAATTTGGGTTGGATCTTTAAAGAAATAGCTTAGAACAGTCTACTTGTTTAGATGTGATGCTGAAGGTGAAAATGTAGTGAGCTACGTTCATTTTAGTTATGATAATGACATTCATTTATCTCACACCCATAGAGGTCTGTTGGGTTTTTGAATAGATATGCTTTAAAAATAATTTTCATAATTGCTGTTGCTAAAAACTATTACAATCGAAAGTCATCTAATACATCCCCAATTCCAAAAAAGTTGGGACACTGTGTAAAATGTAAATAAAAACAGAATACAATGATTTGCAAATCTCAGAAACCCATATTTTATTCCCAACAGAACATAAACAAAATATCATGTGTTGAAACTGAGACATTTCACCATTTCATGGAAAATATTAGCTCATTTTGAAATTGATGGCAGCAACACATCTGGTCAATTTTCAAAATAAAACACCCTGTGCAGACTCCTGATCGTAAAAACAGGGAAACAATGATGCATCGTAGAAACACATAAATCCAAGAAAAATTACCAAATCTGAGCAAGTTAACAAAGTCTGGTGGGCATAATGTTCCACTGGTGGAATATGAAAGCCATGGAGAACAGACTAAAACTACGCCGGGTGAATTTAAGACTACTTGAGTATAGATTCAGTACTCTACCCTTTAACACATATTGGCACATAAGATAAAATTAATTAATGCATTCTTTCCTCCATCCTCTCCTCTCCCTACAATATTTGCTCCTCCTTTACTCCTTTTTTGTTGTATTGTTAAAATGCGGAAGTATGGCTTTCATTATTCCATATAATTATATCATTATTTCATATACTGTCATTATTGTTACCATATCTCCATTACAGTTTATAGTTAGTTAATGATTTGCTGCTGCTGTGCATCTGTGTCTCTCTATCTCTCTCTATTTATCTATCCCCCCCCTATCTGCCCCTCTCAAACTTTAACTCAACCGGTCGTGGTGGATGACCGTCTACCAATGAGCTTGGGTCTGCCCGAGGTTTCTGCCTGTTAAAAGGAAGTTTTTCCTCACCACCGTCGCTAAGTGCTTGTTCATGGTGGAACTGTTGGTCTCTGTAAATAATATTATAAAGAGTACGGTCTAGACCTGCTCTGTATGAAAAGTGTCATCAGATAACTTTTCTTATGATATGGCGCTATATAAATAAAACTGAATTGAATTGAATTATTAAAGACAAGCCTGTTGTAACCTTACTGAACACAGCACAGTGGGGTTTTCATTTCTCTCTCCCCCACCCAACATGGAACCATCTAATGAATGCCAGGAAAGAGGTGGATCACATGGCATGGACAGCAGACACAGTTGTCCGACACTTGTTGCCCATGTGTGACTCTGCTGCTGGGGAGTGGAAAGGGAAGTGATTGCTGGCAGGGATAAGTGTGTGTGTGTGTGTGTGTGTGTGTGTGTGTGTGTGTGATGAGCTGATCTCATTGGGGAGAGATCGGCTGAATATGGCGAGACTCACTGGGAGGTGGCACGGCCCAAGAGTGGCCTGCTGAGTGGGAAGGCCAAACCCTTGCGACACATCCAGCCTGAGGCAGACATGTTACAGCCCACTGTGATGTAATGTGAGGTCTGTTTCTGAGTGTGTGTGTTTGTGGAAGCTCTATATGCTACACCTTTACATGTTGTTGTGTGGCTGGCTCTGGAGAACTGCAAATGTTGTATATCAAACCATTTTTATTTGCTAAAAATCCAAAGTCAGACCTTTTCCATCTAATTTCTATATGTTTCCAGTGTGAATGCACTAAAGATTAAAAATCTACTCATACTCTGTATGTAGTATGGAATTGGGGACACAGCTTATGATGTTTCATGTTATGCTGCTTCTGTTGCCCTGACAGTGTTTCACAGTAAAAGCTTCCCAAGAAGGAGAGGAGCCTCCTAAACATGCTGGAAACATTCTTATATGAAACCAATGCAGGAAGTGTTGACTTTGCATTTCATTCAAAGCCTCTGTTTTCTTGTCTGATACCCTTAACATTTTAATTTGTTGTTGTTGCTGTTTAATGTTAATGCAATCAAATATACGCAGAGAAATGAAAGATTCTACGTAAAGCTGACTGCAGTAATTTCCAGTCTCAAATAAAGACCTCAATTAGGTAAATACAGGCTTCATCTGCTATTTGAAAACCTTGGGTATCCATATCCAGCATTTTATTACAGTAAGTTTCTACTCACTTTTACAACAATGCTGAGTATGAGCTGTTTTTGTTCACCACAAATCCAGCTGAATTTAGCTGCTGGGAGAGTCTTTGAAGCAGATATGGTATTGTTCTTGTGAAATCATTATCTGGCGGAAATTCAGTCTGCTTTTCTGAGAGGCCCTGGGCTCCTGGGGATTGGTGTCCCACCTCTCATGTGATGCTTGACAATGATCTTGGGGCCATTCCAATTCCTGGTCCTCTTCTTCTCTTATTGTTTATCAGTAAGGTAATTCGGCACACTCTTTTTATACAAGAAGTGACTACCAAGAACCCTACTCAGGTTTGCTGAATGTTTTGATCACTGTTGCATTCCCTTGCTGATTTATCCTGTATCTCCAAGCAAAAACTAAAACTTCTGTTAATGTTGGAGAAACTTTGGAGAAGCATTTCAATGTCTTCATAAGCCACATTTGTTATGCCATTAAGTATTCTTTACTGTCAAGGCTGTTACATCTTTGAATAACCATCAATTTCAATTTAACTTTCAATTTGTCAAGCTGCATCTTATACAAGCTCACTGCCATTCATTTTCTAACATTCCAAGGTCTGCTAAAGAATGACAGTGCAAACACAATACTGGGTACATTGTTGTTTTGTGTTGCATTATAACCCATAGAAAGCTATGTCCTTACAGGGTGGTCCATGCTGACAAAACAACCAAAGTTAGGCTGCTAAACCTGAATAGATCACTTTTTGTCATATGGTGTACAGAATATAGTCACAACATGAAAACATGAAATGTGATGTTTCCAGCAACCTAACCTGTACTGGTGGTCTATTGGTATTAATAAAGGGGTACCCCTTCACATTAGTACTGCACTTCCATAAATCTGGGTGAATTAAAAGACAAATATTTCAAATAGAATGGTAAAAATCAATACAGCAGATATAGAGAAATCTTGTCCAATTCTACTATTCTTCTTGTGAAAGCAACAACACAGGCTGAGTAGTACTAACCATGACTAATGCAATTGTTGTAATGCTCCTTTTAATTCTACTGAGTTACCATCAGCTTTGCTGTGGGTACTTATAGGGATTGCTGGTGGCAGTAGTAGCAGCAGGGTTTGTGAAGGTGCAGGTATAGCACTTAGCAAAGCTGCTACCAATTACGTCTTTACAAGACAGCCCAACAACTGCTGCTTGGAGGCAACAGGCCAGGCACACACATCTCTGGGCATCTAGAAAATAATGAAAATAGTAATTACAGCTGATTAATGCTCAATTTTTCCAATGGTTGATGCCTGTCACGTGGTCAGTCATGAATCAATGGTAAAAGCCACAGTAGTCACTGTTCAGTCCATGCTAAATGTCCTTTTGATATAATTAATATAATGATATATGAGATCATTTTTACAAGTCATATTACACTAAGTAACAGAAAGGGTTTGTAAGACTGGGTTAGCTTAGTTTATCTGGGCTTGCTTCCAGGTTTCAGGTTTATTTGTCATGTCAAGTTAACACAGGGTCAACAATACAATGACATTTGTTGGACAAGAGGAGCCGGTCAGCTCAGCATAAGAACACTAAAAGTGTAACAGTACTGCACACAAAAATAAGCTAAGAATAATACTATATAATTTTAGGTAAAAATGATCTAGAAATACAAAATATAAAATATACTAAAATAGAAGATGAATGAATATATATATATCACTGGATAGCTCAGGGGTAATGCTGCTGACTTTGACACTGGGGTTCGAATCCCAGTAGGGGGCGCCAACACCAATCCAGTGTGGACCCTTAGGCAAGGTCCTTAGAGCTACCAGCCTACCTCAGGATGAGTGAAACCGCAAATATTGGAGCTATACCGGCTCGGATGTCGCCCAGGTCAACAAGATCTGCGTCAGTTGCTGAGGGACCAGGGCAACCCGATGAGAAATGGGCTACTGGAACAAGACATCGCTGGACAAGGGCTGAGAATATGGAACTGTTGGAATGCTACTATACTAGGAAGGGTTACATGCAGAGGATGTAGGATACATGGATGCTTCGAAACCCATCATCTAGGCTAACCAAGAAACAGCTATTAGCCCAGTGTTCCAACATACGCAATCGGAAACTGCTATCACAACTAGAGATCGATGAGGTACAACAATGAATACGCTACAGCGAGGGGGAGTCAGGACGACAGGTCAGAGGGGGGATAACATCACCCCCCCCACAATCCGAGATTGGGCACCAAGCCCCAAGTGAACCAGAGACCCTTGACACAAGGGCAACTGACCTGAGAATGCGAATAATAGCTAAACTGGAAACCAGGCAACCCCAGAAACAACAACTACCATGCCTTAGTGATAAAGTACCCTCTGAAGATCTGCTAGAGGGTGTGAATGCAGCACTACGGTCTATAACTACCAGGTCTTTAACTGAGACCAATCAGTTGATACATCACAGCAACAGTAATCCTGGAGATGCTTGACTACAAGATGACCATGACAAGCCAGAAGAAAGGCCACTGCCCCCCATGGAGAAGGAGGTTGGAGGCCAAGATCAGAGGCACACGGAAAGAAGTTAGCCAATTAGCGGAACTGCAGAAAGGGAGGCTGAATCAGAATCAGAATCAGAAAAAGCTATATTGCCAAGTACGACTTTACACATACAAGGAATTTATTCTGGTGTCGTTGGTGCATAACAAACATTCTCTAAATATAAACTAATGAAAATCAAAAATATAACAATATAAATACATATACACAGTATGTTTTTTAAAAAAAATAAAAAAGTGATAGTACCAGTGAAATGTTCACAAATGTGCAAATGTTCACAGTATTTTAAATATGCTAGTATAAGTATATAACAACAAGGAAGTCCAACCTGAGCGTTAATGTAACGCATAGAGTTATGGATGCAATGTCAATGTGACATGTAGAGACAGAGGTGGAGTGTGAAGAGTGAGAGAGTGTCAGGGGGGCTCCAGGCCTTGTTGATAAGGCTAGTAGCAGACGGGAAAAAACTGTTCTTGTGGCGTGAGGTTCTGGTCCTGATGGACCTCAGCCTCCTGCCAGAGGGGAGTGTCTCAAAGAGTTTGTGACCAGGGTGGGAGGGATCAGCCACAATCTTTCCTGCACGCCTCAGAGTCCTGGAGGCGAACAGGTCCTGCAGAGATGGAAGATTGCAGCCAATCACCTTCTCTGCAGACCGAATGACACGCTGCAGTCTGCCCTTGTCCTTGGCAGTGGCAGCAGCGTACCAAATGGTGATGGAGGAGGTGAGGATGGACTCAATGATGGAGGAGTAGAAGTGCACCATCATTGTCTTTGGCAGGTTGAATTTCTTCAGCTGCTGCAGGAAGTACATCCTCTGCTAGGCTTTCTTGAGGTTGAGGTCCTGGGAGATGATAGTTGGGAGATGATAGAGATGATAGTTCCCAGGAAGCGGAAAGACTCCACAGTGTCAATTGTGGAGTCACAGAGGGTGATGGGGGCAGGTGAGGCTGAGTTCCTCCTGAAGTCCACAACCATCTCCACTATCTTTAGAGTGTTGAGCTCTAGGTTGTTTTGGTTGCACCAAGTCACCAGATGGTCAACCTCCCACCTGTAGGCGGACTCGTCACCATCAGAGATGAGTCCGATGAGAGTGGTGTCGTCCACGAACTTCAGGAGCTTGACAGACTGGTGACTGGAGGTGCAGCTTATCATGTACAGGGAGAAGGCAGAAGAGAAAGAACGCAGCCCTGGGGGGATCCAGTGCTAATGATCTGTGATTCGGAGACATGTTTTCCCAGCTTCATGCGCTGCTCTGTCTGACAGGAAGTCAGACAGAAAGTCTGTGATCCACCTGCAGGTGGAGTCAGGCACGTTCAGCTGGGAGAGCCGGGATCATAGTGTTAAAGGCAGAGCTGAAATCCACAAACAGGATCCTGGCGTAGGTTCCTGCGGAATCCAGGTGCTGGAAGATGTAGGGGAGGGCCAAGTTGACTGCATCATCTACAGACCTGTTGGCTCTGTAGGCAAACTGCAGGGGGTCCAGGAAGGGGTCAATGATGGCTTTTCAGGTGTGAAAGCACAAGGCGCTCAAAGGACTTCAAAACCACAGAGGTCAAGGCGACGGCTCTGAAATCGTTAAGTCCTGTGGTCCTTGGCTTCTTGGGAACAAGAATGATTGTAGAGGTCTTGAAACAGGCTGGCACATGACATGTCTCCAGTGAGGTGTTGAAAATGTCTGTGAACACTGGAGACAGCTGATCAGCACAGTGCTTCAAGGTGGATGGGGAGACAGAATCCGGTCCAGCTGCTTTCCTTGGGTTCTGTCTTCTGAAGAGTTTGTTGACGTCCCTTTCATGGATGGAGAGAGTCGTCACTGAGGTGGGTGGGGAGGTGGAGGGGGGGACCTTTAAGGTGGGCATTGGTGGAGGTGCCCAGGCTCCTGCTGAGGTGGGGGAGGTGGAGGTGATACACTGGAGCTGGAGCTGTTGGGAGGTGTCGTGGGGGATGGTTGCAGGACTGTCCCTTTGTCTTTCAAAGTGGCAGTAGAACTTGTTCAGGTCATTGGCTAGGCGTTGGTCATTGATGGAGTGGTGGGCTTTAGACTTGTAGTTGGTGATCTGCCTGAGCCCTTTCCAGACAGACGCAGAGTCGTTGGCTGAGAGCTGGTGTTGGAGCTTCTTAGAGTACAGTCGTTTAGCCTCTTTCACCGCCTTGCTAAACTTGTACTTCGCCTCTTTGAATCTGTCTTTGTCCCCACTCCTGAAGGCCTCTTCCTTATCCAACCTTAACCTTCAGGGTTTGTCATTGTTGTAACTCACCCTGGTGCGTGATGGAACACAGCAGTCCTCACAGAAGGTGATGTATGACGTCACACCCTCTGTGTACTCATCCAGACTATTGGTAGCAGTCCTGAACGCATCCCAGTCAGTAGAGTCCAAACACGCCTGGAGATCCTCCACAGCCTCACTGGTCCACTTCCTTGATGTCCTCACTACAGGTTTGCGGAGCTTTAGTTTCTGCCTGTACGCAGGAATCATCACGTGGACCATGACGTGGTCAGAGTGGCCCAGTGCAGCACGGGGGACGGCGTGATAAGCATCCCTGACTGTGGTGTAACAGTGATCCAGAATGTTCTCCTCTCTGGTCAGGCATTTAACAAACTGTCTGTATTTAGGGAGTTCGTGAGTGAGATTTCCTTTGTTAAAGTCACTAAGGACAATAACTAAAGAGTCCGGGTTGGTCCGCTCCACACACAGTATCTGGTCGGCGAGCATGCGCTGTGCGTCCTGCACGTTGGCATGCGGCGGGATGTAAACACCGACCAGAATGAATGAAGCAAACTCATGGGGTGAATAAAAAGGCTTACAGTTTATGATGAAAGAGTCCAGGTCAGGAGAACAGTGCTGCTGGATCACTGTCACGTCGTTGCAAAACAGATTCCTCCACCTTTTATTTTGCAGGAAAGTTCTGTGTCTCTGTCTGCTCTGTAGAGTTGGAAGCCTGCCAGCTGCAGCGCAGAGTCCGGTATTAATCCACACAGCCACGTCTCCGTGAAGCACAAAACAACAGATGAATAGAAGTCCCTGTTTTTCCCCAACAGCAGTTGTAGTTTCTCCAGTTTGTTGGGCAGTAAACGCACGTTAGAGAGAAATATTCCCGGTAGCAGTGTGCGTAATCCGCACTGGTGAAGACGCATGAGCGAACCGGCCCGTTTCCCTCCCCTCCGGCGTTTCACTGCGTGAGCAAAGGTGAGCGCACCTTTGACCAGAATGTCCAAAATTTCCAGTGTAGGGAGAAGAAAAGTAGGTAAGTCCGCTGATGTTGTTACCCTGATGTTCATGAGCTCTTCTCTGGTGAAAGAGCTCCGGGTACCATCGCAAAAAGTTAAAACACAAAACAAAACAAATCCACGTGCACCAACACACCGAGGCAACCATCCACAGCGCCCAAGAAGTACAACAAGCTGTCTATACCGGAAGCACTGGAGACTGCCAAGCAAAGGCCCATGGCTCTGGCTACCCGCCTGAAGAGATACACAGGAGAAGCAGAAGCCAGGAAAATAAACAGGATGTTCTCCACTGAACCATCTAAGGTGTACACTCTAATAATAACACAAGAACAGATCCACCCAGGGCAGAGACTGAGCAATACTAGAAGAGCATATGGGAGAAGGAGGCATCACATAACACCAATGCCCAGTGGTTAGTGGACTTCAGAGCAGACCACAGCCATCTCCCAGAACAAGAACCAATAACCATCACATTGGCAGACATCCAAGATAGAGTATCAGGTATGAAAAGCTGGACAGCCCCGGGCCCTGACATGATCCACACCTGCTGGCTAAAGAAGCTAACTGCACTCCATGAATGCCTGGCAGCACAAATGAACCAGCTGCTGCTGGAAGGGACCCACCCAGACTGGCTGACTCAAGGACGGACAGTCCTGATCATGAAAGATCCCGAGAAGGGTCCAATCCCATCCAACTATCTGCCAATCACCTGCCTCTGTACAACATGGAAGCTCCTGTCAGGCATCATAGCGGCTAAGATGAACAGGCACATGGCCCAATACATGAGTGGGGTTCAGAAAGGAATTGGCAGCAATACCAGGGGAGCCAAACACCAGCTAATGGTCGATAGAGCAGTCACCCAAGACTGCAAGACCAGACAGACCAACCTGTGCACCGCCTGGATTGACTACAAGAAAGCCTACGATTCAATGCCACACACATGGATACTGGAATGCCTGGAGATGTACAATATCAACAGGACACTAAGAGCCTTCATAAAGAACTCAATGGGACTGTGGAAAACCACTCTGGAGGCCGACTCAAAGCCAATTGCACAAGTCACCATCAAGTGCGGAATATACCAAGATGATGCACTATCATCACTGCTGTTCTGTATAGGCCTGAACCCCCTTAGTCAGATCATCAGGAAGAGCGGCTACGGATACCGGTTCCGAAGCAGAACAACCATCAGCCACCTCCTCTACATGGATGACATCAAGCTGTATGCCAGGAATGAGTGAGATATCGACTCACTGATCCACCTCACCAGGAATGACATCAGAATGACATTTGGGTTAGAGAAGTGTGGTCGGATGGTAACAAAGAGAGGGAAGATGATCAGAACTGAGGGGGTTGAACTACCAGGAGGCCACATTGCAGACATACAGGACAACTACAAATGCCTTGGGATCCTGCAGGCAAATGGGAACCATGAGGAGGCAGCCAGGAAGTCAGCCACAGCCAAGTACCTACACAGGGAGAGGCAGGTCCTGAAGAGTCTGCTGAATGGAAAGAACAAGGTCCGAGCCATCAACACGTACGCACTGCCAGTCATCAGATACCCCGCTGGTATAATAAGCTGGCCAAAGGAGGAGATAGAAGCCACGGATATCAAGACACGGAAGCTCCTCACAATGCACAGAGGGTTTCACCCCAAATCCAGCACCCTGAGGCTGTACACCAAGCGAAGCGAGGGGGCCGAGGACTGGTGAGCATCAGAACCACCACCAAGACAAGCTGCTAAGTGAATGCCTCAGCCAGCAGAAACCAGATGGTGCAGAAGAGGATGATGAACCAACATGGAGGGACGAGCCCCTGCATGGCATGTACCACCGACAAATTGAAGACGTGGCTGACATCAAGAAATCCTACCAGTGGCTGGAAAAGGCTGGACTGAAAGACAGCACAGAAGCACTAATCATGGCAGCACAAGAACAGGCACTCAGTACAAGATCAATAGAGGCGGGGATCTACCACACCAGACAGGACCCGAGTTGCAGGCTGTGCAAAGATGCTCCTGAGACAGTTCAGCACATAATAGCAGGGTGTAAGATGCTGGCAGGTAAAGCATACATGGAACGCCATAACCAAGTGGCTGGCATAGTTTACAGGAACATCTGCACTGAGTATGGGCTGGAAATCCCAAGGTAAAAATGGAAGACACCTCCTAAGGTGGCTGAGAATGACCAAGCCAAGATACTGTGGGACTTCCAAATGCAGACCGACAAGCTGGTGATGGCTAACCAACCAGACATCATGTTGGTGGACAAACAACAGAAGAAGGCTGTGGTGATAGACGTAGTAATTCTGAGTGACAGCAATATAAGGAAGAAGGAACACGGGAAGATCGAGAAATACCAAGGGTTGAAAGAGGAGTTAGAGAAGATGTGGGGAGTAAAGGCAACAGTGGTGCCAGTGGCAATCGGAGCACTGGGAGCTGTGACCCACAAACTCCAAGAGTGGCTACAGCAGATCCCAGGTACAACACCTGAGGTCTCTGTCCAGAAGTGTGCAGTCTTAGGAACAGCTAAGATACTGTGCAGAACCCTCAAGCTCCCAGGCCTCTGGTAGAGGACCCGAGCTCGAGGAAGACACACCACCCACCATAGGTTGTGAAGAGGATATATATATATATTTTTATATATAAACTCATATAAGGAACTTGTGGGGCGGCTGTGGCTCAGAGGTAGAGTGGGTCATCCATTAATCAGATAATCGGCGGTTTGATCCCCGGCTCCTCCAGTCTGCATGTTGAAGTGTCCTTGGGCAAAATACTGAACCCCAAATCACTGAATGTGTATAAATGGTTAGCTCCTAAAACTGATGAGCAGTTGGCATCTTGCATGGCAGCTAATGCCATCAGTGTATGAATGTGTGTGAATGGGTGAATGAAATATGTCCTGTAAAAGCGCTTTGAGTGGTTGGAAGACTAGAAAGGCGCTATATAAGTACAGTCCATTTACCATGTTAACATTATGTACTGTACAGTATTAACTAGAAGGTTGATATTCTGACATTTTGGGTATTCAATCCATCCAAGAGAGTCAGTTGGGTTTTGTTGACCACAGAGTTTGAGCTCAAAGCTGGCACCCCCACTTTGAGGACAGAAAATCAGAGATGTAATAAGCAGTCACTGCGGTCTGTAAAGGTCAAAGCAAAAACAAAAGAATTAGAGCTGTAGCAACCAATGATGTAATAACGTCCAATAATGTAATACCTGCTGATAACGTAATAATTTTGGCCATTTTGTATGTAATAAAGCCAATAATGTAATAACATGCCAATAATGTAATAACATGCTAATAATGTAATAACTTAGTAATAACTAGACTGATTAGACTTTTTCATCTAACACTGAGCAAACACATGTAAGTCACATGACCACTGTTCTCTTCCTGAATTCTAGCACATTCCACTAAGTGATCTAACTATACACTTCACTGTAATTAATTAAATAATATTCCTCCATACATGAAATTATGAATTTACATATCAAAGCAAATAAACAATACTCTAAATAAAAATTTGCACAGAGAATATATGTATGTGAGAGGAGAATATATGTTTGTGAAAGGAGAATGTGTGTATGTGACAGGAGAATGTATGTATGAGAGCTAAAGTATAGATGAAACGGAAGGCAGCTCATTTCTCGTGTTGTGATTGGCTGAGAAGCTCGTGCCGGGTTACGTTCATGTCACGCACAGCAAAGATGGTGGAGAGGAAAAACGAGTACTGCAGCAAGTCATCGGTATATTAAGAAATATTTCATCATCGCGGGAAACGGTCACATCTTTGTCCTCGTCTGTTGAGCGGCAGAGGACAGGCTCGTCTGTACTTAACGTCGTTCACAGCTCGACGGAAAGTGAGATGAAACAACTTTTCAGACCTCCAAGCTCCCAAGTCGTTTCAGCAGCGCAAGCAGCGAACGACACCCAAGGACAGCCCGGAGGATTGCGGCAGCCTCTGCGGTATCAGACGCAGCAACACTTTGGCAACAGGGCCCCTGAACAATGAAAAGGTAAGAACAACATACGTGGTAATTTACCTGTAAGTTGTCTGTCTACTAAATCATAAATGTCTGTCAACACAGCTAATGCTGCGGCTAGTCAACGGCTTCAAAAAACACGTCAACAACATGTAAACACACTAACACTACAATATCCAGCTCCCTCTTATTTCGTCATTCAGTACATATCATATATCTTCTAACACGCATATTTGTTTGATTCTGTCATCTGACAACTGCATGAACTGATAAGAAGCAGGAAATGTTTCATTTTGTTTTAAATGAAACAGGTTTGTTAGCCGGATAATAGTTTATTTACCCCAAGCCTTCTTATTCAGTAGACATTGATCCTATATTTTCTTTTTTTATGCATGGCATGTTGGATTATTTATTTATTTATTATCTAGACTATATTTCTTTTAGTTGCTTTTGACAGTTACGGCCCATGCTTATGCGATTTTGAAATCACAAGACTGTCATTAAAAAGCTATGGCAGTTGTGGTGTCATTATTACCTATTAACGATTCATTAGTTATCAGGTCGTTCCTATTTCATTCCTCACTCGTTGCTTAGTAACTACTCACAGTTTTTAATTATGATGTTCTCTCTTTAATTCTTTCATCTGCTGCATGTGACTTTTTGTTAAAACTCAAGTCACCACAAGCTTGTTTTTTACTTGTTTTTTACTTGTTTGTTTTTTTACTTACGTTTCAGGATGGACTAAGAACACTTGGTGTGCTGGCCAAAATTCAAGCTCGCCCAGAGAGTTTTCGCCCCCTTCTATGTTGGTCTCCTACAACCCTCAAAGCTGACCTGGTGGACATCCTCTTCACCATCCACCTAACTCCAGTTGGCATAGAATGGGTTTGGAACTTAGGTCTGTATTTTATCTAGGAAAGGAGGCCAAATTAATTTTACTGTAGCTTTTTTTTGTTTGTTTTACTGATAAGTTCATCTATTTTAATTTCCATTGTGTTGTTATAAACTTCCCACCTGCTATAGATCAGTGTTTTTGTAAGTGAATTCATACTTTTTATTTTGTCATTACTTTTAGAACTTTATTTTTATATATATTTATTTTTGTTATTTAATATTGTATATTTGTAGTAAAGTGAATGATTTGTAATTGTTTTCCTGTAGCACTACAATCAGGCTGTGATTTATAAGTTTTGCATATGAGCATAATGTTGCTCTAGACTTTCATGGCCTTATGGAATGGTTCTAAGACTAGCACAGGTGGTTTAGACTTTCCTGAATTGTTGTAAACTGTGCACTAAAGGTACTTTTAACATACAGTAATTAAAACATTTTTTTGTTTGTTTTGTATGTGCAATGTGAAACTATTTTTGTTTTTTTTGTTTCTTATCCTAAATCCTATTCTCACAGATTCCACTGATATTGTATTCAAAACATCCAAAACATTTAATAAAATGTGGTTCCAAAAGTCTGCTGCAGTGTATTCACTATTGTCTCACTGATGGTAATGGTAATTGATGGAACAAAACAGCATTGGTTGTCTGAGAGTGGTGTGTTGTCATCAATACCAAAGCCACTGTCTATGTCACTAATACCATTCATACTTGGGTTATGCACTCCTGCATTGTTGACTATGCCCCTTTGCCACAGCTGAAGAGGAGTTTGTCCCCTTTGTGTCGGAAGACCATGGTTATTCCACTGGTTCTGAAATTCAATGGCAGCCTTTAGATTTTTTGGCAAATATATGTAATGAAGACAAAATAAATGAAGCTCACTGAGTGAATCCAATACACCATGCTCCTCCATAAAGTTGAAGAGATTTACAAAGTGAAATGATACTACTCGATGTAGCTCTGCCCACAATCTCTCCATTCTTTGATTATGCACTGATCTACCAGTAATAACACTACGTCTGTTAAGTCCTCTCCTGGACAGCATGAAGCGGGCAACACCGGTGTTTTCCAGTCCATGATTGCATCTCACCCTGGACGTTAATCCAAAGTTCTGAACACCAGCTATGAATAGTGACAAAACACTACAGGCTCTGTTGTTGTCCAGAAAAGAAAAGGTAGATGATGGTTTGACTGAAACCATCAACACAGCCATGAAACACCTCCTCCACCTCACAAGTTTGTGGTTTCCATCTATGTCCCTAAGAGAAAATGAAATGTAATAATAATAATAATAATAATTCTGCTAGGTAAGGATAAGCTGACCAAGTCTTGAATATGCATTTCCTGGTTGGAGACTGACTTCCTGTTTAAGGAGGAACTTCCTGTGTCAGTGAAATGTGCATATACATATGTGGAAGTGACAATATATATATGTGAGCACAGAATGTATATGTGTGTGAGGAGAATATATGTGTGTGAAAGGAGAATATATATGTGTGTGAGGAGAATATATGGAGAATATATGTGTGTGTGAGGAGAATATATGTGTGTGTGAAGAGAATATATATGTATGTGAAAGGAAAATATATGTGTGTGTGAGAATATATGTGTGTGTGAAGAGAATATATGTATGTGAAAGGAGAATATATGTGTGTGTGAGAATATATGTGTGTGTGAAGAGAATATATGTATGTGAAAGGAGAATATATGTGTGTGTGAAGAGAATATATGTATGTGAAAGGAGAATATATGTGTGTGAAGAGAATATGTGTATGTGAAAGGAGAATATATGTGTGTGAAGAGAATATATATGTATGTGAAAGGAGAATATATGTATGTGACAATATATATATATATGTGAGCACAGAATGTATATGTGTGTGAGGAGAATATATGTGTGTGCAAGGAGAATATATATATGTGTGTGAGGAGAATATATGTGTGTGAAGAGAGGGCCAGAATGAATAATGTCTTGAACGGCCCCTCATAAATAGCTGTGCATGTATATTTGTTCTGATTACATTACCTATAATCAAAAACTAGCAAGTCGACAACTTTGCTAACAGCCAAACATCAAGCAAGGTCAACAAGACAAGACATAGCAGCCAGCTAATATTACTCACTAGTCCAACTCTTTACTCTGTACTCTTGTTAGCTGATGCTGTTTTAGAGGCTGCTGAGCCTGGTTATACAACCTGGTTGCCTAGCTCTGGTTCCCATCAGCATTCCCCTGTGCCTTGGGCCGAAAACACCTGTGGTACAAACACTAACACTAACAAAGCCTACGATTCAATGCCACACACATGGATACTGGAATGCCTGGAGATGTACAATATCAACAGGACACTAAGAGCCTTCATAAAGAACTCAATGGGACTGTGGAAAACCACTCTGGAGGCCGACTCAAAGCCAATTGCACAAGTCACCATCAAGTGCGGAATATACCAAGATGATGCACTATCATCACTGCTGTTCTGTATAGGCCTGAACCCCCTTAGTCAGATCATCAGGAAGAGCGGCTACGGATACCGGTTCCGAAGCAGAACAACCATCAGCCACCTCCTCTACATGGATGACATCAAGCTGTATGCCAGGAATGAGTGAGATATCGACTCACTGATCCACCTCACCAGGAATGACATCAGAATGACATTTGGGTTAGAGAAGTGTGGTCGGATGGTAACAAAGAGAGGGAAGATGATCAGAACTGAGGGGGTTGAACTACCAGGAGGCCACATTGCAGACATACAGGACAACTACAAATGCCTTGGGATCCTGCAGGCAAATGGGAACCATGAGGAGGCAGCCAGGAAGTCAGCCACAGCCAAGTACCTACACAGGGAGAGGCAGGTCCTGAAGAGTCTGCTGAATGGAAAGAACAAGGTCCGAGCCATCAACACGTACGCACTGCCAGTCATCAGATACCCCGCTGGTATAATAAGCTGGCCAAAGGAGGAGATAGAAGCCACGGATATCAAGACACGGAAGCTCCTCACAATGCACAGAGGGTTTCACCCCAAATCCAGCACCCTGAGGCTGTACACCAAGCGAAGCGAGGGGGGCCGAGGACTGGTGAGCATCAGAACCACCACCAAGACAAGCTGCTAAGTGAATGCCTCAGCCAGCAGAAACCAGATGGTGCAGAAGAGGATGATGAACCAACATGGAGGGACGAGCCCCTGCATGGCATGTACCACCGACAAATTGAAGACGTGGCTGACATCAAGAAATCCTACCAGTGGCTGGAAAAGGCTGGACTGAAAGACAGCACAGAAGCACTAATCATGGCAGCACAAGAACAGGCACTCAGTACAAGATCAATAGAGGCGGGGATCTACCACACCAGACAGGACCCGAGTTGCAGGCTGTGCAAAGATGCTCCTGAGACAGTTCAGCACATAATAGCAGGGTGTAAGATGCTGGCAGGTAAAGCATACATGGAACGCCATAACCAAGTGGCTGGCATAGTTTACAGGAACATCTGCACTGAGTATGGGCTGGAAATCCCAAGGTAAAAATGGAAGACACCTCCTAAGGTGGCTGAGAATGACCAAGCCAAGATACTGTGGGACTTCCAAATGCAGACCGACAAGCTGGTGATGGCTAACCAACCAGACATCATGTTGGTGGACAAACAACAGAAGAAGGCTGTGGTGATAGACGTAGTAATTCTGAGTGACAGCAATATAAGGAAGAAGGAACACGGGAAGATCGAGAAATACCAAGGGTTGAAAGAGGAGTTAGAGAAGATGTGGGGAGTAAAGGCAACAGTGGTGCCAGTGGCAATCGGAGCACTGGGAGCTGTGACCCACAAACTCCAAGAGTGGCTACAGCAGATCCCAGGTACAACACCTGAGGTCTCTGTCCAGAAGTGTGCAGTCTTAGGAACAGCTAAGATACTGTGCAGAACCCTCAAGCTCCCAGGCCTCTGGTAGAGGACCCGAGCTCGAGGAAGACACACCACCCACCATAGGTTGTGAAGAGGATATATATATATATTTTTATATATAAACTCATATAAGGAACTTGTGGGGCGGCTGTGGCTCAGAGGTAGAGTGGGTCATCCATTAATCAGATAATCGGCGGTTTGATCCCCGGCTCCTCCAGTCTGCATGTTGAAGTGTCCTTGGGCAAAATACTGAACCCCAAATCACTGAATGTGTATAAATGGTTAGCTCCTAAAACTGATGAGCACTTGGCACCTTGCATGGCAGCTAATGCCATCAGTGTATGAATGTGTGTGAATGGGTGAATGAAATATGTCCTGTAAAAGCGCTTTGAGTGGTTGGAAGACTAGAAAGGCGCTATATAAGTACAGTCCATTTACCATGTTAACATTATGTACTGTACAGTATTAACTAGAAGGTTGATATTCTGACATTTTGGGTATTCAATCCATCCAAGAGAGTCAGTTGGGTTTTGTTGACCACAGAGTTTGAGCTCAAAGCTGGCACCCCCACTTTGAGGACAGAAAATCAGAGATGTAATAAGCAGTCACTGCGGTCTGTAAAGGTCAAAGCAAAAACAAAAGAATTAGAGCTGTAGCAACCAATGATGTAATAACGTCCAATAATGTAATACCTGCTGATAACGTAATAATTTTGGCCATTTTGTATGTAATAAAGCCAATAATGTAATAACATGCCAATAATGTAATAACATGCTAATAATGTAATAACTTAGTAATAACTAGACTGATTAGACTTTTTCATCTAACACTGAGCAAACACATGTAAGTCACATGACCACTGTTCTCTTCCTGAATTCTAGCACATTCCACTAAGTGATCTAACTATACACTTCACTGTAATTAATTAAATAATATTCCTCCATACATGAAATTATGAATTTACATATCAAAGCAAATAAACAATACTCTAAATAAAAATTTGCACAGAGAATATATGTATGTGAGAGGAGAATATATGTTTGTGAAAGGAGAATGTGTGTATGTGACAGGAGAATGTATGTATGAGAGCTAAAGTATAGATGAAACGGAAGGCAGCTCATTTCTCGTGTTGTGATTGGCTGAGAAGCTCGTGCCGGGTTACGTTCATGTCACGCACAGCAAAGATGGTGGAGAGGAAAAACGAGCACTGCAGCAAGTCATCGGTATATTAAGAAATATTTCATCATCGCGGGAAACGGTCACATCTTTGTCCTCGTCTGTTGAGCGGCAGAGGACAGGCTCGTCTGTACTTAACGTCGTTCACAGCTCGACGGAAAGTGAGATGAAACAACTTTTCAGACCTCCAAGCTCCCAAGTCGTTTCAGCAGCGCAAGCAGCGAACGACACCCAAGGACAGCCCGGAGGATTGCGGCAGCCTCTGCGGTATCAGACGCAGCAACACTTTGGCAACAGGGCCCCTGAACAATGAAAAGGTAAGAACAACATACGTGGTAATTTACCTGTAAGTTGTCTGTCTACTAAATCATAAATGTCTGTCAACACAGCTAATGCTGCGGCTAGTCAACGGCTTCAAAAAACACGTCAACAACATGTAAACACACTAACACTACAATATCCAGCTCCCTCTTATTTCGTCATTCAGTACATATCATATATCTTCTAACACGCATATTTGTTTGATTCTGTCATCTGACAACTGCATGAACTGATAAGAAGCAGGAAATGTTTCATTTTGTTTTAAATGAAACAGGTTTGTTAGCCGGATAATAGTTTATTTACCCCAAGCCTTCTTATTCAGTAGACATTGATCCTATATTTTCTTTTTTTATGCATGGCATGTTGGATTATTTATTTATTTATTATCTAGACTATATTTCTTTTAGTTGCTTTTGACAGTTACGGCCCATGCTTATGCGATTTTGAAATCACAAGACTGTCATTAAAAAGCTATGGCAGTTGTGGTGTCATTATTACCTATTAACGATTCATTAGTTATCAGGTCGTTCCTATTTCATTCCTCACTCGTTGCTTAGTAACTACTCACAGTTTTTAATTATGATGTTCTCTCTTTAATTCTTTCATCTGCTGCATGTGACTTTTTGTTAAAACTCAAGTCACCACAAGCTTGTTTTTTACTTGTTTTTTACTTGTTTGTTTTTTTACTTACGTTTCAGGATGGACTAAGAACACTTGGTGTGCTGGCCAAAATTCAAGCTCGCCCAGAGAGTTTTCGCCCCCTTCTATGTTGGTCTCCTACAACCCTCAAAGCTGACCTGGTGGACATCCTCTTCACCATCCACCTAACTCCAGTTGGCATAGAATGGGTTTGGAACTTAGGTCTGTATTTTATCTAGGAAAGGAGGCCAAATTAATTTTACTGTAGCTTTTTTTTGTTTGTTTTACTGATAAGTTCATCTATTTTAATTTCCATTGTGTTGTTATAAACTTCCCACCTGCTATAGATCAGTGTTTTTGTAAGTGAATTCATACTTTTTATTTTGTCATTACTTTTAGAACTTTATTTTTATATATATTTATTTTTGTTATTTAATATTGTATATTTGTAGTAAAGTGAATGATTTGTAATTGTTTTCCTGTAGCACTACAATCAGGCTGTGATTTATAAGTTTTGCATATGAGCATAATGTTGCTCTAGACTTTCATGGCCTTATGGAATGGTTCTAAGACTAGCACAGGTGGTTTAGACTTTCCTGAATTGTTGTAAACTGTGCACTAAAGGTACTTTTAACATACAGTAATTAAAACATTTTTTTGTTTGTTTTGTATGTGCAATGTGAAACTATTTTTGTTTTTTTTGTTTCTTATCCTAAATCCTATTCTCACAGATTCCACTGATATTGTATTCAAAACATCCAAAACATTTAATAAAATGTGGTTCCAAAAGTCTGCTGCAGTGTATTCACTATTGTCTCACTGATGGTAATGGTAATTGATGGAACAAAACAGCATTGGTTGTCTGAGAGTGGTGTGTTGTCATCAATACCAAAGCCACTGTCTATGTCACTAATACCATTCATACTTGGGTTATGCACTCCTGCATTGTTGACTATGCCCCTTTGCCACAGCTGAAGAGGAGTTTGTCCCCTTTGTGTCGGAAGACCATGGTTATTCCACTGGTTCTGAAATTCAATGGCAGCCTTTAGATTTTTTGGCAAATATATGTAATGAAGACAAAATAAATGAAGCTCACTGAGTGAATCCAATACACCATGCTCCTCCATAAAGTTGAAGAGATTTACAAAGTGAAATGATACTACTCGATGTAGCTCTGCCCACAATCTCTCCATTCTTTGATTATGCACTGATCTACCAGTAATAACACTACGTCTGTTAAGTCCTCTCCTGGACAGCATGAAGCGGGCAACACCGGTGTTTTCCAGTCCATGATTGCATCTCACCCTGGACGTTAATCCAAAGTTCTGAACACCAGCTATGAATAGTGACAAAACACTACAGGCTCTGTTGTTGTCCAGACAAGAAAAGGTAGATGATGGTTTGACTGAAACCATCAACACAGCCATGAAACACCTCCTCCACCTCACAAGTTTGTGGTTTCCATCTATGTCCCTAAGAGAAAATGAAATGTAATAATAATAATAATAATAATAATTCTGCTAGGTAAGGATAAGCTGACCAAGTCTTGAATATGCATTTCCTGGTTGGAGACTGACTTCCTGTTTAAGGAGGAACTTCCTGTGTCAGTGAAATGTGCATATACATATGTGGAAGTGACAATATATATATGTGAGCACAGAATGTATATGTGTGTGAGGAGAATATATGTGTGTGAAAGGAGAATATATATGTGTGTGAGGAGAATATATGGAGAATATATGTGTGTGTGAGGAGAATATATGTGTGTGTGAAGAGAATATATATGTATGTGAAAGGAAAATATATGTGTGTGTGAGAATATATGTGTGTGTGAAGAGAATATATGTATGTGAAAGGAGAATATATGTGTGTGTGAGAATATATGTGTGTGTGAAGAGAATATATGTATGTGAAAGGAGAATATATGTGTGTGTGAAGAGAATATATGTATGTGAAAGGAGAATATATGTGTGTGAAGAGAATATGTGTATGTGAAAGGAGAATATATGTGTGTGAAGAGAATATATATGTATGTGAAAGGAGAATATATGTATGTGACAATATATATATATATGTGAGCACAGAATGTATATGTGTGTGAGGAGAATATATGTGTGTGCAAGGAGAATATATATATGTGTGTGAGGAGAATATATGTGTGTGAAGAGAGGGCCAGAATGAATAATGTCTTGAACGGCCCCTCATAAATAGCTGTGCATGTATATTTGTTCTGATTACATTACCTATAATCAAAAACTAGCAAGTCGACAACTTTGCTAACAGCCAAACATCAAGCAAGGTCAACAAGACAAGACATAGCAGCCAGCTAATATTACTCACTAGTCCAACTCTTTACTCTGTACTCTTGTTAGCTGATGCTGTTTTAGAGGCTGCTGAGCCTGGTTATACAACCTGGTTGCCTAGCTCTGGTTCCCATCAGCATTCCCCTGTGCCTTGGGCCGAAAACACCTGTGGTACAAACACTAACACTCCCCCGGTGCTCTGAGCTCACAGTATGGGCAGCCTGGCTAACAAACTGAGCTAACAGCAGCTAACAAACTGAGCTAACATAAGCTAGCAAACTGAGCTAATGTTAGCTAACAGCAGCTACAGCTCACTTCACTGTCCATCAGGAAACTCTGTAAATCACAGAGAGTTGAGGCGGAACAGCTGGAGAGCATCAGAGGGAAAACCAGAAAACATTTTCTCCATAAAATCAGTTTTCACTGTTTCACCTAAGTAGTTGTTGTCATTATCGTGAGTCACAGCAGACAACTGTTGGTGAGATCATACCAGAAGAACAAGTTAGTGGATTGTATGTGTATGGGGTGCAGAGTGGGAATGACAAGAATACCATTCACCTGATCACAAGTCAGTGTAGCATCAACATGATTAAACGTCTGTTATGTTATGGGTGCAAAGTTACACACTGTTGCTTTAAGGTCATTTTTTCAAGGACATGAACATACTGACTACTTTCACTGCACAAAAGATAAATAAAATGTGACATTATTTATTGCTATAGTGGTAACATGCAATTACTCTTAAATTACTGTTGAAATAGCTGGTAGCTATTTTTGTGCTAATTTTTCCTCTCCCTGCCGAGTGACTCGTAGGTAGCCAGGAGCAGATCACCTCACAGCTATGACAAATGTCTGAAACGGTAATGTGAATGGATCTCCTTGGCATCTTTTGAGAGCTGACCAAAACGACTCATTTTTCATACAGAAGGAGATTTATAGATTGTCACCTCAGTACTTTTGGTCCATGTTCCCTCTCTCTTCAAATGCTCATTGTGGACCAGACACCAGATGGGGGCAAAAAACAAAACACCAGGAGCCATTTTGTCATCCTTCTCAACTGCCATCCCCAGAACAAATGATGACTTCAGGTGTGTATCAAACAGGAAACACACACAAGCCGAGGTGACTGTTTTTTGTAATGTTTCAGATCAGACAGGGGACCATAATAAAACCTCAGACGCTTGTATTGTTTTTCAGGAACAAACAGTTTCTGAATTGCCTTCAGGCTGCCCTGAGGGGGGTATGTCAAACCAGGCCACTGGAATCACTTCACAAAGCTTGATCTCACCAACACTGCTCTGCTGTCACTCGCATCCATTAACAAATGTGTTAGGAAACCTTTGGCATTGTAAGGTAAAGACACTTGTTTGCCACTTAAATTAGAGTCAGAAGAAAAATATCAAGTGTGAAATTCCAACATCTTATGTGTGAAAGCAAGCATCCGCATTTTGCACAGAAACATCTAAACCTTATCCACACGTGGTCATGGCACGTGATCATCAATGCAGCAGTCTGGTTAAACCGCTCACACATTCCTGTCTTTCTCTCAACTAGCTAACATAACTCATATATAATCCAAAAGTAATTAAAAGAGTAAAAACAGCCCTGCATTGCTACAATTTTATTCAGACCATAAAGTAAATGATTTGAAGTGCAAGGCCTTTTGACACCAATGTAATATTCATAAGAATCAAAATGATGGCTTATGCAGTCTGGTCATCATAGTCATACTGTAAAGCCTTGAGAAAACAGCATTACACAGATCAGAGATGCCACCTGACCTCTCCAATAGATCTGTGCCATGCTGATATTATTCATCTTCAGTCTTGGAAGACAAAAACTCACGGAGGAGACTGTACTGTATGTTTCATGCAGGGCTGAAGGTAAAATTAGTGATTTATCAGCTGCTGTAGAATAGTACATTAGACTTTAAGATATAAACACCAACCAGTCAATTACTGATTGATCAGTTACAATCTTTAATGTGTGCAATTCAAACAGGCTGTGGAAGGTGTGTTTTAGTTTCTGTGTCAGTGTTCAGTTCATGTTCTACAGTAGAACTCATTTTTAATTCAGGTTTAGAATTTTATATCCAAAGATGTGCTATTTTATTCCTGCCAGTATTTTCAGATTGATGTTTTGGGCAAATGAAACCTCCAATCTTGTATTCTGTGTCTCTTGTGACCTCTCATAGAATTATTATGTATGTTTTCTTCAAGCAGGAAAAAAAAAGAAAAAAAATGTTCCACCCTCTTTGATGGTCACTGAGGCTGTGGCAAAGATCCGGGTTTGTAAGGAGCATTTTGGGGTTTTGCTGTTCCCTGACAAGGCTTATTGCTTTGACAAGTCTCTGTCTCTAAGGTCCCAGGCTTTCTGACTGCTTTAACCTTGTGATCCGGAAAAGCAGCCGTAACTCTGGCTGATGGTCCCTGTACATCTCACATAAAGACTACACAGACAGAAAAGCAAAAGGAAGACAAAGAGGCGGGAGTCGAGTGGTGTGATGTCCTTATCTAAAAGCTCAATGCCCTTCTTGGAAGCATTTACCACAAATATTGATTTCTGCCCCCTCTCCCTCTTCCCCTTCCCATCCCCATCCTTGACTCCTTTGTTTAATCATATCAGATTCAGAGGCCTGTTCAACATTGATAGAATTGATTGCCTGAGACAAAGCTGCCAATTTCTATCGAAAGCATTTTCTTTTTTAGATCCAATTTTGGTATGTTCGAGCACTTGACTTTAAATTGATCTGACAGAATCAATGTTCTTTTGAGGACAAATCTGAAAGGGAAATTGAAAATACGTTGATTAGCTCTGACTTGAGATTGTACTTGGTTCACAGTGATGGACTAGTTTAATATGACAACTCATTATTCACTTTATTTATTCATTCATTTGTTTTTATTTATTTAATTTGCCGTGAAAAAGCAATTTATGGATTGAACTCATCGTGTGACTATTTGCCTTCCCCTCACTGTAATTTAGAGTCAAAGAGTAAAATCAACCTCTTGCTTCATTGTTTTTAATTTTTAATTATTTTTTTAACGCATCAAGAAATGCTGTGATGGATTACGATTCTTCTACCACACTGGTTCTCAAACTGCGGCACAAGTACCACTGGAGGTATGTGGAGGAATCTCTGAAATATATATTTCTAATTAAACAAATTAATTTAGAAACATGTAATACCGTCATTACTACAAGAATTTAAATGAAAATACTATGAGATCCTGTAATATTTTGTTTCAGTATCATCCTGCTCCATAGTCATGTCACATTCATGCATGTAGCGCGTAGCACGCATACATACAGGATTATCTGAGCAGGTGTGATGGGGAAATTGTAAGTGGAGGTAAAACGAATGGTTCAAAAACTCTGCAATCGTAACTCTAAATGGGATAAGGAGGAGAAGTGCAGATTAGGAGTACCCCTTTTCCACCCAAGTATCTCTGGCTCTTGAACTGGTTCCGTTCTTTCTGTTCAGAATAAATCTTTCTCCTGGATGAACCGTTTGGAGCTGAATAGGGTCTTCTTACTGTATTTTAACATCTGATATACTCGTGGTATCTGGAGATACATTACATTAATCTACAGTTCATTTGTGACCAGTAGTGAGTTTAAAATATGTTATGAAGAGTTATGAATATAAGGGGACTGAGTATGCTTCTATGTACTTTACATTAATTCTAAAATAATATTATAGATGCAGATTTTGAAATCTGAATTGTTTTTAAAACCTAATACAAACACACAAACAATGATATAAGCACTGCATATATAGCATAAACTGTTATTGTCTTGCAAGTGAACAAAAATAAAAGAAATATATGATAAGATAATATTGTGATTGTTCCAAACCAAATATGTATTTAATAAGAGCAACATTCTAATAACTACAATAGGTCACCTAAAGATTGAGAAATCATCAGTCAATTCAACTCCACCTTCACTGTAACTCACTGCTTATAGGAAGGCAGTGCAAGGCTCTTTTCTGACAATGGATGGAAGGAT
This sequence comes from Argyrosomus regius, assembly GCA_946959425.1. Classification (NCBI taxonomy): domain Eukaryota; kingdom Metazoa; phylum Chordata; class Actinopteri; family Sciaenidae; genus Argyrosomus; species Argyrosomus regius. The sequence continues at coordinate 276,486 of CAMPSB010000072.1, forward strand.
GAAGAAAGTTTCTATAGTCTTATGTTAATCTTCAACCTATAGAGAAGTGCATTATTAAAGCCCTTACACCCATCTTTGGTTTGCACAAACCCCTAGCGTGATCTTGTTGAGGATTGGGGATTTGGAGAAAAAAGAGTTGTATCTGTTATCCCAGATGATTCCTTGTGGGTTTTGTCTTCCTTTCTCTGCTCCGTCCATCCAGACAATGTAGGCCCAGTGCTGAGATGTCACAGTGTATCTCCCCAGCTTTTTTCTTTGGGTTGTGGATTGGCTCAGGGTGGCTTGAAACCGTATAATCCTAGCTGACAGTTAAGTAATTATTGTGGAGGCAGGCTTTGCCCAAGACACTGGGTATTGAATGAGAGCTGTGGTAGCTATTGACAGGAGACAGGGGAATTCTATTTTTAACAGTGCGAGCCAGCATTGGTAGGGTGAGAAATTGGACACTTCAGGCTTAGATCACCTCAGCCAGTTTAAGTTTGACCATTTGTTGTGGATCGAGTATTGTCACATACAAACATGCTTGGTTTTACTGTCACCTATGTCCCCGATAAATCTTCATAAAAAGCACAAACCCTTAAGCTGCAGGTAACCATAGCAACAAAACTTCTGCTCAAGGCCACATTATCAGTTTACCCATCAGTCAAAGGACTTGAACATGTTAAATCCAGATATATGAACGTCTGTCCTTTATTTTCTCTTTGTTGTGTAGCTGTGAGGATTCCTGGCTTCATGTAGCCCATGCACCTCCAGCCTTCATTATTTTCTTATACATCATGTGTTAACATATGCAGCTATTCATCATTATCTATTTACAGTCACTGTCAGTATTCAGTGTCAGTGCAGGTCAGCGCTGTAATATTCCAACTTTGTCTACTAACTGTCAGCAGTATTTTATTAGTTTTTTTTTTATCAATATCCTCTAAAGCATGATTTATTTTTGATGTTTCAGTCATTCAGATGGAAAAATAGCACTAGTTAATCTGACTTACAACAGGATGCACTGATGTTTTCACAACTTTCCATCATATGGGACATAAATCCCAGTCTGAAGGTCTCAAAGTGTCCTGAGATTTTCTTTTTCTTTTTTAAGAAAGGGGATATTTGAATTGCTTCAGGGACTGTGGGGTTTTTCCAGCTTCCAGTGAGAAGAATTATCATGTGTGCTAATAACATTATAATGGTTGCAATTGTGTAATTAGCTCCTCTAAAAGGACAATCCTCTCCTGGGACACTGAATATGTCAATTAAAGGCTGAGGTTGACCTGCCCAAAACATTTGATGGAGTTTGGAAAATAGATTTCCAGTGATTGGATCAGTTAGGACAGAACCAAAACATGTGTAATGTGTCCTGAGCTTTTAATGTCTAACCATCCACCTGGAACTCTCTACACCCTCTCTGTGGTGTGAGAATGTCCCACTTCGTCGACCACCATCGCTGTCCTCACCTATCTTTAGTTACTTAACCATCCTTCAATTATGAAAAACAGCTTCATATAACTGCAGTTTATAGGAGATATGGTTGCTTATGTTTTCAGCATTATTGAGCTGCAGTTCAAACAGTGATTGCATGCAGTTTGCCATGGGTTATTGTCCATACCAAAATAACAGAATGCACTGTGGCAGGTCCTAACACAGCCGTGTATGCATGATTAAATGTTTCAGATGCAAACTTTGACAAAATGAAAGGAATATAGGAGCCAGTATTAGACCTCTGCATCCTGTCAATATCAGATCTCTTATGGAATATTTAAATCTGACTTATTCCATTTAAATGCAGATAACAGTCTCACATTGTACTCTATAACCAGCTGCTATCGCTGCTCACAGACCTGTGCTCTGTGCCGACTTTACTTTTGTGCGCACTGTATATCCATCAAAAATTACAGGTCTTCATGTCAGTTTTATGGGGCGAATATGGAGTAGCGTGTGCATAATTTCAAGCACTGCATCTCCTAATATGATTATTTATCCTCTGCTTTTGTCTGCATTTCAGGCGGGGTGATATTTCAATCATAAATCATCAACGCAGCAGAGCCCCTGAATAATATGCCCTCCAACAGAGGGGCTGTGTATTTATAATGGGGACACATAACACCATGCCTGCTTGCCCTTGTGTTCAGGTAAAGGTTCTCCCATATCATAGATCACATATATAGCTGTAGGCACTTGGGAGCTAAACAGCTTTGCCTCCTCCCACAGGCCATATTGTGGGTGCAGGAGTGTCATTTTAGACTGATTGATTGTATAGATGCAATTTGATTTTAGTCTCATGAAGTGGGACCTGCCAGTTGCTGGGGGTGGTCTGCTAGTTTTACTCATGCTGTTTGTTATCTGCTGTGGATGTGGTTGGGACATTTCCTGAATTTCACTGAATTGAACACTCCTCAAATAAAGGTGTTATGTCTTGTCAATAGAAGTTCTTGCAGCTGTCATGCCCTTCATGTTCTCATAGAGGGGCTCTTTTTGCCTAATCACTGCCAATCAATTCTAAACACTACTCAACCGCAGGCGAAGAAATCTTATCTTCTCAGACAATGACGCTCTGATTTAGAAAACAGAGTCTTGCACATCGGCACAATGCCTGTCATATCTCAATAGAGTGTATTGAAATTAAATTCAGATTCTATTTTCTTTCTCCTCACTCCCTTCCCACCCCTGTTGTTTTTGTGATGCCAGGAATGATGTATGTTTTAGGCTGCGAGTGTTCAAGTGAGTAGACGTTTTTAAGCTTGAGGCAGACTCCCGATGAGCGCAAGGCTTTGTTCTTCTGAAAGGAACATGATGGGGAGCACTTATTCTTCTCCCATTCTCTCCGTGCTGCCTGTCAGCGTTGACTGGTGGCTGCCGGCTGAGTTTGCCCGAGCCTAACTTCTTCTCATTGGCAAGCAGCACACCTTCCTCTTCACTGGAGCCTTTACTGCCTCAGCTCTATTGAGCCCATGCTGGCTTTAACACGTGAACTGTAGTCTATGCTTTGCAGGAGACTGTCATATTTTATCCTGAGTAAAAACTAAAATGCAGCAGTTCAATCCAATCATGGCCACATTCATTTGTGTTGTGTTGTAGGCGAAGAGACTGATCCAAATCATAGCTAGTGATAGTTTTTGAGCATTTTTGTCTATATTAAAGTGCATACAATCGAAAGATGACAGAACAAAATGAAATGGACTGTCATTCATCAAAGGACCCACACAGGACTTGAGCATTGCCATTTTATGGTTAGCATCTAAGACTGAAATCCTCAGTCAGACTTTGAGAGGGATAGGGGCCTATCCCAGTAAGCGAGTTTACCAGATAAGCAGAGATTATTTTGGTCTGACTAATTTTCAGTTAATTCCATTCCATAAATCAAGTTCAACATTAGTTCAAGTTTAGTTACTATGGCAACTTGGTCTGCCCCAAACCAGGTTTGTTTCTGATGAATATATATATATATATGTCAGACTGTATATATATATATATATATATATATATATATATATATATATATATATATATATATATATATACAACATAACCCCTAATCCAAATGTCTACTTTCTCTTTTTTCTTGAAACCGAACCAAAACTGTATTGTTTAACAATAAAATAATGTCAGAAAGGTAAGCTTGTGGTTAGTGGATGTTTAATGAATTAAGAAAAGGACGTGAACCCACTTCAGCTGTCAGGAACAATTTGCTCCAATGAGAAGAACAAACAGATTAAAAACAAAAAAACAGTTTGTCATGTATAGCTCACCAATTTATCAAGCTATTTTTCAGGTTTACCTTCAAAGGCTTAAGCAGTGTTATAGTAAATGTGTCAAACTCTGAAGTGTTTCTTATTTCCTAAATGACTTTGTAGTAAATGTCAAATGTATCACACTTTGACAGGGACTGCACTTTTAGCTCATTTGAAAGGGACCATGTTGGAGATAAGTGTTTTACACATTATATGTTGCCTGGTCATTTGAATTATCAGACACATTTAATTATTTTTCATATTGGGGAGGATGTGGCCCCATCATAAAAAAGAGAAGAAAAAATAATTATTTAGTATTTATCATAATATAAACTCAATTTCCCTGTTAATTTCTTTTGTTCAAACTATTATTTCAGTGGATGATGAATTTAAATAGAAATCCTGAAGAAGTCACTCATCTGCTGTTCCCCAGCTCAAGATATCTTTACTCTGAGTTTCTATGTTTATCCTGCCAACTGGAAGAGAAAAGAGAAAAAGCCTGAGGCTGACACGAGGCTGTTCCATCTCTCCAACACTCCACATATAGAAACTTCACACCATGAGCTCTCACTGCAAGTTAATACATTAGTCCATTTACTCCTGGAGTGAGTGTGTGTGTGTGTGTGTGTGTGTGTGTGTGTGAGTGTGAGTGTGTGGATGTGGATGTGGTGGCTGAGGACCTGTTGGCTGGTGTCCATCAGCAGGGAGCAGACCCTGGGAACAAAAGTCAACTTAAGAGGAGACATTAGGTACTTTTAATTCTCCTAAACTTTATTGAGGCTGAACTTGCAGCTTGGGGGGCCCCTGGTGGCTGCAGGGCCCTATGCATCTGCATAGTCCGCATAGCATAGCACAGCAAAAAACGACTCTGCCTACATCGTCATAGTCTGCTCAAGCTGCTGTTGTTCATTTGTTTGATTAATTTGATCTACATTAGTGAGTGTATTATAACAGTAGCTACTCTTCCTCCAATCTCCATTCATATTTTTATTTATGTATTTTTTTTTACTTTTATTTTTCAAATACATCAATACACATCCTTAGAATATGATTCAATACATAACAAACCATAAGACAAAACAACCAACACCAAGCCTGTAAACATTAATATGATAGCTCTATATAATATAATATAATTTTATTATAATTACTATATAATTATTTCATCTAGTACATAATTGAAAAACAAATGATTTTGTTATTTTGTCAGTGAGAACATTCTGTATGTGACACACAAACTGTGCCAGAATGACCTACAATGTACATAAATAGACAAAGAAGGCTGAGCCTACACTAGATACAATTCACATTTTACAAACAATGTGGTGACCTTTGGGTCCTGACCTTTCCTTGCTCATGCAGTGTCCAACTTCAAACACAGAAGAATCATCCTCTGGGATCATGAATATCCACAGTGAATTTGAGTGCATTCAGGTCTGTGGTTGTTGAGAAAATGTGCTTTACTGAAGTGACAGGCAGATGGACCAATGAACTGTCATTTCTATGTGAAGACCCCAAAATAGTGAGAACAGACAGAGACAGCGAGACAGTCAGTGAGAGAGCACAAATACACAGAGAACGTGCTCCATGTCACACACCACAGCTCTTAATTAGACGGTTTTATTTTGCTCTTACAGGGCTGACAGAATTCTCAGCTGAAGGTTGGGGGTGAAAATAAAGCCACAACTCCACCACAGTGGCGTATAGGCAATATTGCAGTGGTAGCACTGACTACCCAGTCAATTCTATTAAGCACAAAATGAAACCCATTTCTTTCTCAGTGTCTCAGCGTGACTCAAAGCCTAATAATAAAGGATTCAATATTTTATGAAAAGTAACTCATAAGCTCTGATTAGGAAAAAATATAAACCCAATCTACTGTGTGATTTAATGCATCCCAGTTAAAAAAGAAAAAGATCATATTTAAAAAGAAAAAGTGGAATTGAAGTTGTGGAACATTTTTTTGCCCTAACAGCAAATTGGTACATCAGCCTTTTTCTCCTTTCACTCCCATGCATCGAATACACACAAATCATGGACGTATAGTCCTGACTTTCCTGAAGCCCTTTGGTATTTATTGTGTGTAGATGAATGCCCATGTCAGTAGCTGTGTGTCATTTTCCAAGGCATGATTGGGTGATGGGGGCCATTTTAGGCCAGCTGTAATCGGGCAGAAAGAGCCAATTGTTGTAGCAGCAGTGATGGATCTCTTTGTTTTGGCCGACCAGGATTTGGAGCTGCCAAGGGAAAGGGCATTTTGATTCATTTGAGGGCCTGCTGCTTTCATCACAGCCTGTTATATGGGGAGTGTGTTTGAGAGACACAGTCAGAGAGAGAGTGAGAGTGAGTGTGTGAATTTGTGCTGTTGTCATTCTCTTCACTCGTATTTATTGTAGTAGCTGAGCTTCTTCTCAGAGCAAAGAAAGGCTTTAGAGTGTTACACAAGATATGAAACATGTACCACAAGACGTCACTCAGACTTAAATACCATAGCATTGTTTCTTAAAGGAGCCGTCCACCTATTTTACACATTCAGCTAAATGGTAGCCTACAGTTAGAGAGCATATGTAGAATGCCTTTGCTGGTTCTGAAAGAGCTTTGTAAGTCTGTGAAGTTTGAAATTTGAATCTGTAGTTTATACGTCGAGAACTACATAATGCTTTACAGCACTGACACCTGAATTCCACCAGGCACGGATGGGACGCGTTCCATGTGCAAGAGCTGCCAGAGCTAATTGCAGCTGTTTTAGTCAATGTTTCAAACCCCACCAGTTCTGCCACCGTCCGTTTCAGATGCATCCCAGTTCTGCATAGAATATGCAGCTGTTCTAGTTTTTGACAGATGCTGTGAGCAGCTCGTGTAAATCTGCACAGAGCAGCCCAAGCTGGCAGGAGGTCAAACACAAGTATTGAGCCTCTGGTCAATATTACAATATACAATATTCAAAATAAAACTAAACAAATAAATGTAAACTGCTGGTTGTAAAACCACCCCTAAAGGGAAACAAATTGACTACGTAGCATATTTACATATTTAGAAGAACACAAACCAAGGAATTTTAGCAAATCTGAGCCCTCTAGCCCATGGCTCAAAATTAACACCCACCAACCCGCCAAATGCGGGTGAAAATTCATTTTGGCGTGTATTAAAAGAAAACTCACTAGTGAGCTTGGCCGGTGATGAATTAGACACTTTACCATCTATTTCGCGGGACGCGTGAGCGCGGTTTCTATGGGAATGTATCCGTCGAGGCTTCCGTACTAGGGGAGTGGGCGTGGTTTCATTTCTTGGGTTGGAAAAATGATAGACGTCGGTACAAATACAAATACAAATACAGACACAAACACAAACAAGATGTGGCGATGGTTGGGACAGCCAGCCATGAAGAGAAAGGATATGTCTACCAAAGAGGTAGGGGAGGAGGAGGATATTGGACCTCGCAAAACGAAAAAAAGGAAGTTCAACTGTAAGTGGCTAACTGGTCATGAGTTGCTCGTGTATGATCACGAAAACAACATAATGTTCTGTAAGGATTGTCGAATGTATGCTAAACAAAAACACAAAAACGAATCATTTCGAGGCAGTAAAGGATCATGAGAGTGCCCGAAGTCATCAGGAGAGCCTGAGGACGAAAACCGCCAAGACGTGTTGTATCGAAGAGAGTCAAGCTGGAAGGAGCCTTGCCTTAATGAGGATGCTTATGGAGTATCCCCCTCATAATTAGTCTCTCTATACATAATTTTGTGTGTAATTTTGTGCATTATCTGCACATGTTTAGAAAGTTGTAAAATATTTCCATTTTTGTATATTCAGGGTCACATTAAGATAAATCGTCAAATTTCTAGCTAAAAAGAAAAGTTTTAATGTTTTTTTTATTTTTATTTTATGTACAAAAAATGGGTCAAATTAGACGCTGAATAGTATGTAAGAGTTAATGAGTAATTAAATGTTAGGATAATTTTTGTATGTACTTAAGTTTCATTTTATTGTAATTATTTTAATTGGATATACATTCCCAACTTCATTGTAAGATTAATTTAAAGCTTTAGTTAATAAAATGATCAAATGAATTCAGTGGCTCTCATAATCTGTCTTTTTTGCACGGGAAAAAAAGTCTGAAATGCTCCCGGTGGGGTTTGAAGTCGCGTTGAAAATGGACAGTGTCACGGCTGCCAGGTGGGATTTTGGCATAAGTCACACACCACCAACTATTCGACTGTAAAACTGGATCATATTTTATTTTATATTTTATGTTTTCAGGTTTTCTCTTTGTGTGATGTCCTCCGGCTGTTCCGCCTCAACTCTCTGTGATTTACAGAGTTTCCTGATGGACAGTGAAGTAAACTGCTGCCAACTGTAGCTGCTGTTAGCTAATGTTAGCTCAGTTTGTTAGCCCACTACAAATCAAATCAAATCAAATCAAATTTTATTTGTATAGCCCAAAGTCGCAAAATACATTAGCCAAACACTAACACACCGGGAGAGTGTCAGTGTTTGTACCACAGGCATTTTGTACCAGGGTAGCTAGCTCACATTTGCAATTACAATGTGCAGATTCTGCTGATTTCTAATGCAAAGAGCTGCTTATGAAGCAGTCACCTCTGACCCCGGCTGCCACTCACGTTTGAAAATGCCAAATGATATTTTCCCCTAATTCCTTTTTCAGTCATAACCAACTCTGTGACATTTGACTCCCGGCCATTTGGTGGAGCCACATTTCAATGTAAATACCTGCCATTTTCATATTGCTCATAAAAAATGAAAGAAAAAAAACTTATCAAGATTGCTTGGCTGGCTCATATTTGTCGTTTGACACACACATTATTTATTTATTTATGTATTTATCTTTCACCCTAATCCGGCTAATCAGTTTTCATGAAGCGAGATGAAAAACGGTCAGCGGAGGTTTCAAGAACTGTGAGAGGCGATGTTAGCATATGGTTGTTAACAGTGTGAGTTTGAATGTTCAGAAACAACAACAAAGAAAAAAAAAGAGATCATAAATACTAAAAAATCAGGAAATCAGTATTTTAATGATAGATAAACGAATCCATGAATGAAAGGTGAATTTGAACAGTATTGACAGGATCCAAATAATCACACATACATTCAGTTCAATTGAACTGATTTAATTTAATATTTTTTCATCACCATCAATCAAATTTGAGCCAATTATCAGCATAATCCAAATACTCAGCATACAGTTACATGTCATATTCTATTCTTGAATATATCACATTATACATGGATGCAAACCAGTGTACTGTCCACATTTGCATTCACTTTACAACATTAGCATGAGGCGCAGTCATGTCCATCAACACCACACTCCCACCTGGAGCAATTTTATCCTGCATGTGTCCATTATGAAGTCTACCTCATTTGGCCATTCTCCAGTGTACAGAATCAAACTAGATTAGAATTAGTATGTAATGTGAAATTGGTGTGATGCACATGGGACAGAGAGGAGGAGGGAGGTCACTGAGAGGGGTGAGTTGAAAAAGACAATGTGGCATTGGGAATGGGGTCAGGGTGTGAGGATGTGCGGGGTACAGGGACAGATGTTTTCCCTCAAAGAAATGATTGCATTTGCAATGTAAAACCAATCTGCACTGCCTTGTTCTTATTACATGCACCACGACCCCCGGAGTGAATCAGACGAAAGCAGTCAAATAACTGTTGTGACAGATAATAATGGGATATGAGCAGATGGTTTTCTCACTATATGGAAATGCTTGAGCTCTTCAATCTCATCCTTCAAACCCCCCGACTGGAGCAGCCGGCCAGAGACAGAGGGGAGAGGCTGTTCAGAACTGGAGATGAGATTGGCCCAGGCAGAGACATATGGAAAGCTCTCCCCTGTCTTACCTACACAATAGTTGTGGGGATGAAATCATCCCCCGCCCCTGGCACGCTAAAGACCCAGCCCATTTGGGATCCCCTGAAAAAAGGTAGTGTTGTGTGTGTAGATACATATTGAAAGGTGCTGTGCGTATTGGCATGCAGTGAAAGGAGTGAGGGATTGGCACCTCGTGAAGAGTTCCTGTGTTTATTAGGCTGAGATGATGAATAGAATGTCAGGCTTGTGTGTAGTCTACTTCCTGATTGGGTTTGGGACAAATGCCAGAGACGGCTTTTGGCTGGATTTCCTTCATATCTGATTATTTTGTTTAGTACCATTGGTCTATGACAGTGCAGTGTCTTCATATGTGGACAATGAAAGCATTCAAAAATGACCCACGGCTAATAGTGTTCCCTGATCCTACACCTCTGTGGTAAAAGTTTAGTTGAATAAAACTACTAGACTAATGTTATGGAATTTTCTATCCTTAGGTTACACGAGGTCACGTGTGGGCCTTGAGTTCCTTGGCAGTACTAATTGTTTGGCTTTGACTGGGAGCAGTAGGTGCCAGTCTATCTCAACACTGTGGTGGCCAGGGTCGAAGAGACTCTTGCTGCCTGCTTAGACATAATAGAAAGCTTGCCGTTGACATAAACAGACATCTGTGTCTCCAGACTAGAATATGTTGACGATAACACCGTCCTTGGTAGAAACATTCTCTTTGTCTTATTTGGGGCATATAGTATTTGTGGTGTTATCTCGAGGTTTAAAGTCTATCCACCAGCACAAGTTCGGCAGAATGTGAGACCGACTCAGGCACTTCTGATGCACTATGAGAGTGTCTCTAATTCTCCTTGATCAAGCGACAATAAATATTACAGCATAACACATCAAAGGCTTCTGAACACTTCTTCATTCCTGACCTCACCATTGACCTTTGATTCCAGCAATTTCTCCACAACAACTAAGACTAAACAAACTACAACTGCCATGGTTAAAGTTAAGAATACCCAACAGTCCACCCCGACCTCCTCCCTGAAGGCAGATTTGTCTGCAAACATCGTCCCATTTCGCTCGTAGTCCATTTGGTGGGTGAAATTGTCCTCTTCAGTACAAGAACAGTGAAACCCTCAGGGTCTTCCATTACAAGATGCAGTTTGTTTGCAGGTTCACATGCCTAAATAATGTATGTTCCCTACCCCCTCACCCTCTACCTGCCTTCCACATTACACAAATTAGCCTAATTATGTGAGGTGCAAAACACGAGAGAGAGGGTGAGCATAAAAGCAAACTAAACAGAAAATAAAAGTTTAAAAGGAAACTTTAAAACGCTGATCACGTCATACACTCTACTGTTTCCTACTAATCCACTGTCATTGAAACTCAACACTTCCTGCGGATGTTAAATGAAAAGTCTACCAGCAATGAGTAGGATGGCTTTTATCAATACTTTATTGATCTACATGGCTTATATTTTGTAGAGGAGACTTTAGGCCTATACTTTCTGTTCACAGTTCACACAGACCGTACAGTGGTGGATAACTTGTTGAGGTTAATGCATTTGTTGAGAAACATTAGTCATCCAGCAACACAAAGTAAACAGGCTCTGTCTCTGCACTCTCCAGCCCCGGCCTGCCTCATCTTTCATGTAGGCATGCTCCATCACTACAGCAGCACAGAGGAAAGAAAGATATCAGCTCATGTGACATCTGATTTCATTCCATTGTGGCTTACACGTGCACACACACACCCACACAAAAAGAGAGAGAGAGAGAGAGAGAGAGAGAGAGAGAGAGAGAGAGAGAAACAAGAGCAAACCGATCATTTGTGTCTCTGTTTGTGGCTCTTGAGATGAATGGCTCCCAGACGAGGCCACTGTGGCATGAAATGCTAAGATGTAATCATCTTCTCGCAACAGGATGCTGTTTCATGAGAGGGGAATGAACTCCAATGTCTCATTCACTTTTTTTTTATTGCTTGCTGCCTTGATATTTTCTATTCACCAAGTCGGCATTTTAACACCCCAGGCCTTTGAGAAGGACATCAAAGTTTCTTGAACTTTTGTTGACTGATATTCTGACATTAAAAATGTTGGTTTCTCTTTTAAAATGTGACAAAAAGGACATTTGTCCATTTCAAACACAAGCCCCTCTGTAAAAACTAGTTCAGAAACTATTTTTAAGATAGAAAAAAGCTGATTATTGTAAGGTCTCAATATTAGTCATAATGGTTTATTTGTTTATTTTAATTTAAAAATCTAATTTGGTAAAGATCTAATTTATATGTAATGTATGGATTGACCCTTAACAGCTGCTGTAAACGCTGCTGTTGTTGAGAGTGATATCAATGTCCATAAAAACTAATTAATAATAACTAATAATAAACTGAAAATGACATTTACTCTATAGAATTGTTGAATTAGTTTAAATTATATTTTGACTCAAAATAAAATATTTTTGCAGCAGATTTGTACTTCAATCTATTCCGGATGTGGGTTTGCCATTATTTCAGATCATAATGTCACATGATACATAAATCCATTCTTCTCTTGCTTCCTGTGGCCAGTGCTGCTGCCATGTTTGTTCATTGCTCGTTTTTTCTTTTTCTCTCGATCTTTCCAGAGAACTCACTTCTTCTCACTTTGCTCCCTTAAGCCACTGTTATTGATCAAATGACCCATGACAGAAAGCAACATGTTCCTGAAACCTTTTGGATATTTTCTCAGCACTACAGTTGCCATAGCACTCATCAAACTGTCTTATTTCTGTCACTAGCTTGATTACTTTTTGGTGTGCAATCGTTCTAACATGGGATGAGAGCTTTCCTCACAATATGTTCCCTGACCTTTTTGACTTATATAAAATGGATAATGTGTCTTCAAGTTTTGTCTAACACTTTGACTGTGAGCCAAAATGGAGACACAAGAAATGTAAGAATGAGGCTGGTTTTATGTTTGGAACATGGAGGTTCCTTCATAACCTTCAGGAACAGTATCTACAATGTTCAGAGCGCAAATGTCCACTTACAAGTTTCTGGAGCTTTCCAGCCACATTTTACTGCCTTGGGGAGTAAAAGTCATACACTTCTGTCCATTTATTATCATGATATTCTGACTTTCCAATCTTGTCTCTGACACTAAACCCAAGCCTGTTGGTTCCTACTGAAGCTGTAAATCCTTAAAAATGACTCACAAATCTATTGTTTGATTTTTATTCACACTCATGTCGTGGCTATACTCATGTCAGTGTCAGTCAGTGGGTCAGTTGGTTCATCACTTTGTTTCAAATGGAAATATCTGAATAACCATTGGATAGCTTTCCATAACATTTTGTACAAACATTCATGGTCCTGAGAGGATGAATCCTAATGACTCTGGTGATCCCCTAGATCCTCTAGCACCACCATAAGGTCAGTACTGTAATCTTTATGGTTGGCTATATGTGACCAAAATACCTGCTAATGTTGAATTGGTACATTTTAGTGAACACTAAACTGAGGTTAATATGGAAAACACTGGTCTCATATTGTCATTTGTCCAAAGAACACTGAAATGAGACGTGGTGTGAGGCCAAACAAAACTATGGAAGAAAATGAACAATGAATGTGGACTGAATTGTTTGGTGGGCTTTGGTTCTGAATATTCTAACTATAAGTTTAAGTGTAACTGAATTCTTGTTGTTCAGTGGCTGATCACATGTCACACTCACTTCAAAGATGTTCAGAAAGAGACCTTTTGAAATCATTGATAAAAATCATTTAAAGCTACAGTAACATTTCCTCTCAAGGTTAGTGTTTCAATGATGATCCATTTGTATCATTTATGTCATTTATGTTGACAGATGGTGTAAGCATTTAAGTACACATAAAACCTCACAAAAAACACACATTGAACACTCCACCTATGAAAAAATAATTAGTATTAAGTATTACCTGAAGTTGGTGCAACAAGGCGTTTAGTGCAGATCTAAACTGTTTACACGTTTGCATGCCATTTCAATCAATACCGCTAAAATCTTAATATTACATATATGAATATGTCAATATAGTTCATTAAATAAATAAATGGTAGTGGACTCAAATAGTAAAAACACTAACCTGAGACCAATCGATCAGTTTAAACATTTCATTGAACAAGAGGGTTGAGTGCAGTGGCATCTTGCAGTGATTGAATCCAGAACAGTGCAGGGATGGTACTGGCCAACTCCAGAAGGCAGGTGCAAAGGGCTGGACATGGCAGGTTCCTGGAGCATGGGCGATCCAAAAAATAGGTTTCCACTTCACAAAATTCATTGGAGCGTTCGTTACCACAAGGTGACTGAAAGGTCTGGCTGAGTCTGGGAGGTTGAGTAGGTCTTTGGCATGGGTTGATTAGATACATGAGCAAGGAAGACATCAGGACAGACTGTACTTATAAAGTGCTTTCCTAGTCTAACGACCACTCAAGGCACTTTCACATTGTACATGTCACATTCACCGACATTCTACCTGCTCTACCTCTTGAGCTTCAGTAGATTTTTATTTTTAAAGCCTAGCACATTTTACTTTTATTTCACAGGTGTTTCTATCTGTTATATTCAAATGAAGAAGGTTCAGTTATCTCACAGAACAACACAGACGCTGTGCGCTGTGCCAGTACTGCAGAATGAGACGGCTGTGTTTGGTCTGGTTGTTCTGTGAATTAACCACATCCCCTTTATTCCAATATAAAGAGAACTTTGAAATCAATCGGACATCAAACATCTAATTTTTTTAGATAACATTCTGTATTTTATTATTCATTTATTTCAGTCATTTTGTTTTATTTATTTCATTGTATATTTGTTTATTCATGTATTCATTCATATTTGGTTATTTATTAATGATTAAAATGGCGTCTAGCATTGTGCAAAAAAAATGAGCAGTGATTAATCAGAACAATCTATCCATTCTAGTCTTCTTTGTTACCAACTGAAACCACTGAGGAAACCTCAGATTCAATATGCTGCATCCCCCTCCCCTGTCTTCCACCCCCATGCTCCATCCCCAATCATCCATCCGTAGAATTAGTTACTAGGGGTGCAACAATACATGTATCTGTATTGAACCGTTCGATACAGCGGTCTCGGTTCGGTACGCAGTATGAATTGAACAATATGCAATTTTATATTTATTTTACCAACTTCTGACGATGCGCTCTGTGCTGAAAGCTCAGTGGATCTGCGCTCGACTACTCCGCCTTACGCTGAAACCCCACTGCACACGTCTCTGCCGTAGCGTTTCAGAAGCGAGCGTTTAGCCCGCCAGACTTTGTTAACTTGCTCAGATTTGGCCATTTTCCCGGTGTATGTTCTTCTAAACATGCTTCTACATGGATCTTCTACACCGGATTCTCTATGCTTTTTCTGTGCCTGGCTTCCGCCCGCTCGAGGTGGTCTGTGTAAAATGACGCTTGCTGCCCGCTGAAATCGAAGATCCTCCAGCATCCTTCAAAACTGTACTTTTGAGTTGAAACAAATGTTGGTAATTTCAATAAAAAGCATGGAAAATTGCTCTTTTTTGTATCGAAAAAATATCGAACCGTGACATTAAAGTATCGAACCGAACCGTGAATTTTGTGTATCGTTGCACCCCTAACAGTTACCAAAGGAAACAGCCAGTCACATGACTTCTTATCATCCTGTGAAACTGTCGAACATGCCACGTTTGGACCAATACAACAACTGACACTTGTCTGTGACCTTTGTTTTACATTAATACCTAGAGACACAAATATGAATCCAACACAGAAGAATGTCAGTGAGTACAGGGGATGACCCATAATGCTCCTTATATTTTAAGAACAGAAAAGTGTTCCTGTTTCTAGCTGAAGCTATCAGTACTACTACGAGCTGTGGTGTATCCCACTGTATACATGCAGTGTTGTGTTATAGACAGGAATAATAGCAGCATATTAATGAATTAAAAGTTAAGAACATGACTGCCTCTGATAGGTGCTGTTGCAGAATTCTGGTTCTACGTTTAAGTCCTGAAGAATGTTGTGCTCCCTTTTTTGCTGCGCCATCTTCAGCACTGTTGTAGTGTTGACATCCCACTTTAAAAAAGAGGAGATTGTGATGTTGACCGTGACATAAAAATTTACTACTGCTTTGTTTTGGAGACACTGAACTCTAAGTTGTCAGCTGCACACTAGCCCACCAAAGAATTAAATCTTATTTGTGTAAACTGTAAAGTTGTATCATTGAGTTATGATTGAAACTTGAACATCTGAACAGACGAGGAACAGGAAAGAGTCATTTATGTATATGAACATCAACATTGGAGAAAAAATACATCCCTGTGGACAGTGTTAATAAACCGAGCTTGTTATTAACTTTGACTGCTTCCTCCCCTGCAAGAAGTCCAGTGACCCAAAGACATTTGGACTCCCAGTTGGAGAAGTTTATCACAGCCTGGATGGTAGAGTTTCCATTTCACACATCATTTCAGCACAAAGACCAAATCATTCACTGTTTTTTAAAAGAGATCAAGGCACTGTCCATTTCTGTTTGTGAACAAAGTAAATCACTTAAAGCTTATTATCCTTGATCTTGACCTGCATTCTTTTCAGTAACAGAACAGAGTGGATTATTACATTTATATCATAGCTGCAGAGGTGCACATAGTTTGAGCATTGAGAACCAGAGAGAGCGGTTTAAGATCATTTCAAAGAGTGAATATGAGTGAGGTCTGACTTTCTGTTTCAAGTTATAAATATTTGAATGTGTCATTAGAACGGAATTCCTTAACAGAAATTGTTCAGATGTGTTGGTGTGCCCTCTGAGACCAGTGGAGCGTTTTCGGGATCTTCAGCCAGATGAGGTGGCAGATTTATTCAGCACCACTCAGAGAGTCGCCAACCTGGTGGAGAAGCTCTTCAATGCCACGTCGCTCACCATTGCCATCCAGGTAAAACACACTTCATACATACTGTAGCATCAACTTCAGTTTGTAGTGAGGAGTTAGACACACAATGGTGGGAGGGATTGTTCCCTTACAAACTCATGTCATTTTAGTGGAGATCTCAAAGTAACAACAAAATAAAAAAAAAATTCCCATCATGTGTGGAGCAAGAGTTTAAGTCACAGCTTCAGAAAGTTTAAATGGGATTTGAAGTTGTTAAAACAGAATAGAGCAGATCAATGTACTCAAATAAAGAACATAAGGCTGTTTTTTTTTTTAACTTGTTAGAATAGTCTTTCTTTTTTATGTGTTTGAAGAAAATAAGATTTTCAGGACTCAATAAAAAAAGCGAATGACTTGAAAAGATAGAGTCTTGGCTCCGCAGCAGAGCAGAATGAGGCCTGCTGCTGGTTTCAGTGTGGATCAGCTCTGCTGTCGTATGATAGAAGCTAAATACAGAGCTGACTCTGACACCCAGACAGGCTCTCGTCTCAGACTGAATGGCCTATTCTGCATAACTGGTGATATATATGCTAATATCAAAATAGCACCTAGCTCGCTCTGCTGCCCTGTCAAAGAAAATTGTTTCACAGGTTAGGGGAGAGAATGAAAAAAAGAGCAGAGCAGCAAAGAGTAATCTTTACCTGGATATAATTTTCTTTGACTGTGGAGGTGATGAGAAGTGATGATAGGAGATTAGTTGTGACAGCTCCCAGGTTACAGCCAACACATTAAAGGAGAACTCTCTGCAGGAGGAGACGACTGCCACTCCTGTGATAAATAATAATATCACACAAATCAACCTCACTAGAGGACTGAAGGTGAAAAACAGATTTTTGGATGGTGACACAAACGCTCTATTATTCCTCCGTCAGTGCTGAACAGTAACAGTGGAGTTCATCAGATTTGATTTGTTTATTCACTCGCCACTCTGATGTGTGATGTGTATTGGATGCTAATTTCTTCTTCTTACTAAGTATCATGTCAACAAATTTAATCACACCTAATATGACTGAGACGAGTGTTTCATTGTCAGCAGAAGAAGCAGAAAGAAAAAAAAAAGGAAAAATATAACATGAAAAAGCGTGTCAACATCAGAACACAATTTATCATTATTGATATAATATATAATACGATAAGAAATCAATGTGAGTGTACCTCTTCAGTACTGGACAGTGCTGTTTTCAGCTGTCTTGATGTTGGATTAAAATCTGTAAAATTACATGTAATGGTTTTGAGATGGAACCTTCCTCATGTCATCATTAATGGAGATGAATCAGAAAACATTATTTGTTTGATAGACATATGTTCACATATCAGGCTCTCAAAGCTTCCTGATCCTAAATCCAAAACTGTTAAAGATTTCTATTAGCGAATATAGCAAAAATGGAATATGATATGTATATTATAGTGTATAATGGCCTGGAAATAGGAATTGTTGTGTTATTGTTACCTTAGAATGAGGCTTTTATATCTACAGGGTTCTTCCAATGCCATGTTGAGCCTCCATGTTTCTACAATAGCCCATAGGACAAAACAAAAACAATTAGGAAACACCATTGGTTCATTCATGCTACCTGCTCACCAAGCTGAATGATGATTTCTGGGCTGCTGAGAGCCTCATGATCATGATACAATGTGACCGTGTGATTTTTCTCTGCATTTGGGGGTGACACAGCCAGCAATAGTGATTTTTTGTTTTATTAATTGAAGGTTTTATGTAAGTGTTTCAAGTATGCTTTTGTCTTTTGGAAGGGAACAATGAAACAAAGCAGGGGAAAATCTGTTTTTACTATTATTATTATTGGAGGAAAGAAGTGAGGTAGTGTAGCTCATCTGAAATTAAAATCTCTCTCTGAATTATTGATGTAAATATTTCTGAATTCCCAACTCTTTTATAATTACCTCTTTCTGTGCCCACCAGGACGGCCCTGAAGCCGGACAAACCGTGAAGGTGAGAACTTAATAATTCACCACCTTTAAATATGTCATGAGGCCTCCACAACAGTTATACACTATTAAATAATCATTGCATTTGCGGTGCTAAACTCTTGGCATGACTGAATAATTTAGAGATCTTTTCTAAAAGGTTTAAATAATTTTTGGTTTGGTTGAAAGCGGTATGATTCAAGTGGCTGACTGGGGACTCACTGAAGCCCATACTGTATAGGTTAAAGTGAGGGGACAGAATAATTACCAGTCACTGCACCTCAAAGCTCGACTACACCCTTCATACACTGAACTATTCTGCTCTTTTTGGTATCAGAGCAATGAATTTACATCGCATTTATTTTGAAGAGCCTTGTTTGTAGTGACTTACAGTATATGCAGTATCAAATCCCTATCAAAAAGCTTACAGCAATACTGACATGAAAAGATATAAGGCTGTAATTGATTCGTTAGCCAACAATGTCGGTAAAAAGCTCACATTGTTATCATGTAGGTGCAGTTCTTACACCATGTGTCTCAGGAAGTAATGCTCCCCATGTCTATCCTTAGGAATCTCAGTGCTGTAAAATTATGGGTTCATATTCAGGGTAAAGGACAACAACAATTTAACACCATTTAGACGTGGATTATAACCAAAGGTTTATCACATGGGAAAAGTGGCCATATGTGCAAAGCCCAGACCCCAAGATTTTGTTTTTCAAAATATTAAGGTAAATGTACATTTAAAAGAAAAATACTTTTTTAATCTTGTTTTGATATTTTACAGAGTAGCCAATCAAATCGCTTAAGGTCGAATGTCAACCGTGATATCAACATGTAGGAGGTGCCCCACTGGGTCAGCAAAGCATTATATTAAAAAAAGAAAAAGAAGCTAGAGATGTAGCTTTGGTTGAGCAAATGCCTTTCATTTCTCACCAAACGTGTTAATGTTAGTAACAGTTCTATAGTGCTCCCACTTATGGATGACCTTGCAGAAGCTAATGCGTGCATTGCTAGTCCGAGTGTAGAGGTAGAGCAGCACAGCCTTGTATGGAGCCCACACTGGATACTAATGCTAGCACAATGCTAGACATTTTTGAATGGCATGTAGCAGTGATCCAGAGTATTTAGTCCTCTTTTAGTGCAGTCAGTATGTTGATGGAAGTTAGGCATGGTCTTTTTAAAGTTAGCCTGATTGAAGTCTTTACCAACAATGCGCAGCATGGGTAACTGATCTGTGAGCAGTTCAAAGCTTTGCAAAGAGCTGACTGAGCTGCTACTGCACTCGCCTGATGTGGGACATAGACCGCTGTGATGATGACTTATTTTAAATTAATTTGGTCTGTATTTGATTATCAATAACTCCACATCAGGTGAACAGGAACAGGATAGTTAATATTTCTGCTGTCACATCAATCAGTCACCATAAAGCCATCCTCCTCTGTTCTGTCAGATCCATATACAGAAAGCCATGTCTTTAGTTGGCACTGTCTCAATGCCAGTATGGGGAAGATGCTTGGCAAAGAAGGTCTGTGTGGCTGCATTCATAGCTGGTGTTCTCTCCTCCATGTTTACCCCAATGTTTCCTTAGATGGATGCAGAGATGGTTTTTACTCCTGTCTTTATTCAATGTTTTTTATCTTTATATTTGAAAACCTTGACTGCTCAGGCAGCAGAGTTGGGAGGAGAAGAGTTGGAGTTGTCCATTTGCCTCTCTGTGTCTCATCATCATATGTTAGCATTGTCCAATTTTAATCAGAAAACAGCCCAGTATTTGTAAAAATGAACATAAAGAGCATCTGCATAATTTAGTGGAGCTAGCAGAGTAGAGAGGGGCAAGAAACAATGGCTGTTCTGATTTCTCTGGGAGAGAGACTGCTTATTGGACTGTCACACACCAAGCTCTAATAACACGGAAAAGAAAATTGGACGGGTCGTCCACTAATCAGATGATCGGCGGTTCGATCCCCTCCAGTCTGCATCTCGAAGTGTCCTTGGGCAAGATATTGAACCCCAAATTGCTCCTGAAGGCTGCGCCATTGGTGTGTGAATGTGTGTGAATGGCCTGATTGACAGTTGGCACCTTGCATGGCAGCCAATGCCATCAGTGTATGAATGTGTGTGAATGGGTGAATGAGATATGTAGTGTAAAAGCGCTTTGAGTGGTCGGAAGACTAGAAAGGAGATATATAAGTACAGTCCATTTACCATTTACATGCTCCCACATATTCTCCACTGTTTGTCATCATATTTGTTACTGTGTCTTCGCGCAGTTCTGCAGAGTATCTTAGCTATTCCTAGGACTGCACACTTCTGGATAGAGACTTCGGATGTTGTACCTGGGATCTGCTGTAGCCACTCATCCTGTTTGTGGGTCACAGCTCCCAGTGCTCTGATTACCACTGGCACCACTGTTGCCTTTACACCCCACATCTTCTGTAGTTCCTCTTTCAGCCCTTGGTATCTCGTGTTCCTTCTTCCTGATATTGCTGTCACTCAGAATTGCTACATCTATCACCACAGTCTTCTGTTGTTTGTCCACCAACACAATGTCTGGTTGGTTAGCCATCACCAGCTTGTCAGTCTGGATCTGTCCCACAGGATCTTGGTTTGGTCATTCTCAATCACCTCAGGAGGTGTCTTCCATTCTGACTTTGGGATTTCCAGCCCAGTGCAGATGTTCCTATACACTAAGCCAGCCACTTGGTTATGGCATTCCATGTATGCTTTACCTGCCAGCTTACATCCTGCTATTATGTGCTGAACTGTCTCAGGAGCATCTTTGCACAGCCTGTACCTAGGGTCCTGTCTGGTACAAGATCAATAGAGGCAGGGGTGTGGTAGACCCTGCCTCTATTGATCTTGTACTGAGTGCCTGTTCTTGTGCTGTCATGATTAGTGCTTCTGTGCTGGAGGTCAAGACGACAAGAAGACCAGGGACAGGTCTTTTGAACCAGACCAGAAGGTGTTGCTGTTGCTTCTGACTAGTGACAGTGTGCTGTTGGCGAAATCACAAAGCGCCTGGGTAGGGTACCTGAGGAACTGTTCCATCTGAACCTGTTAAAGGAGTTCCAGCAGCCTGTCCAGCAGCATCTCCTCATCCGTGGTCTCGATGGAGAGGAGGAGAGAGAGCCATCTTTCCCCTTCAACAACCCGATGGATATGTCTCATCTCCAGCCTGACCAGCAGCGGGAGATAACAGCCCTAACTAGATGCACAACCTTTTTAAGAAAAACCCGGCTTCACAACCCTGGTCCAGCACAAGGTGCACCTGAAGGAGGATGCAACGCCATGCAGCAAGAGCTACAGAAGCGGATGATTATTGGTTCATTGAAATTTGGATTGCTATTATTATTGAAAAGTGTTTGGATAGTTTTAGATGTATTTAATAAACACACTGTTCATCGCCACCTGACCGCTCAGGCAACTGACAAATACCAAAAGTAAACCCCTAAAAAATGTTCCACCCACACCACTATACCACTTGCTACACATAAAGATAATGTAATCTCATTTGATCATACTCTTGTTATGTAACTGCTTGCTAAAGAAGTACCAAAATGCATTAACATCCTTCATTTAGTACCAAATGCAAAAGCCCCACTGTCGGGTGCAACATTTTCTACCTCCACTTCCCTCTCTCTAAAAAAGCAATCTTCACTGTGTGCCCTAAGAGAACAATGTCTTTTTAAAAATCTTTATTTTTCCATTTCCACAACAACCTCCATTTTTCATCTACAGATTCTGTGAGATGAAATGGCTTTCATCTGGCAATACAAACAAGGTCAAAGAGTAATGCATTTTTGCTTGAGTTCAGTTAGATTCACACCAGCAGGTAGGTTATATTTTAGCATCACTAGAATATCAGTAGCCCTGAAATATTATTGTGGACCCTTTTGTTGAGGGTTTTACTGCAGGAAAGCACATCAGGGGAGCAGTGAATCAAGGCAGTGATAGAGGAGTTGTTGTTTCCCACTGATCCTTAACTCACTGAAATAATCTACATATTTTATCAAGTAATTTTAACACAAAGCAACTCTTGATGTGGAGACCCGTCTGGTCTTTTTATGAAAACAGATTATCTTAGTGCATATAGCACACCTGCTACAGTAGCAGCCCACCCCCATCTATCAACTGGGTTATTGCAATCAGGTGTCTGCACGCCAGCAATAAAAATGGTCCTTTGATTGAATAAGAGCGAGGCAGGCTATAAGAGAGAGGCAAATGCACTCTTATAAACTCACTGCCTCCAGTCGCATAGACACAAGACAGATCTCTGCGTTGTGAATGATGGAATTTGATTTTATTTTTGTCTCATGGAAAATGCAGTGTGATTATAGTGATTTATCACATGGAGGGCTATGTATAGATCTTGCTTGTTTACTAAGCAAGGCTGGCTGTTATATATGAGTTTTTATAGATAAAGATCATTAGATATAATATTCACAACATTGAATAATCCCACAGGAATGTATTTTCTGAGCAATGATTGGGAAGGCTGTGTGAGAGGTGGAGTAGGAGAGAAACAGGAAAGATGTGATGGAAGTCAAACCAAGCAACCGTGGGTTCCTCAGCAATGGACACAACACAGACAGGTAACAGTTTAGGTATTCATTTATTTGCACTGACTGTGGACACACAATTTGTTCAGCCGTTCGCAGGCTTCTCTGCACGTTTTTGTACCGCCTGGCGTCAGTCTGTGTGTCTTCCTTGCTCTCTCTGCAACTTCTCTAGGTCCAGCACATACTGTGTTAAAGAGGGAGAGTGATTAGTCAACTGATTACAGGTGTGCTAATCACCTCACCTGGCCTAGCCAAGAATAAGAATTGGAAGCAGCCAGACACAGCAAGTCTGGCTATGTGTGCCTCAGCCACTAAAGTACATGCTCTTTATCTTGATTGTTTAATAAGTAAATAAAGAGACATATCATGAATGTGGTCATTTCAGCAGCTCTGTGCAGTGACTGTTCCTGGATTCTTATCAGTGAGGTTGCTAGTTTTGGTGCTATCGTGCTTCTATAGAGACTAAAACCAAAATATGCGCTGACAGTTATAATTGGCAACTCATGCTGTAGATGGAGGATAAACTGCTGTTTTTTAACTTTAACCATTGTTGACAGCTCTATAGAATGTTTTTGAAAGGCTATTTGTCTATCTGTTTTCTCTGTCAACACACATACATTGTGAAAAAGATGTTTTCAACTCCCTCCCGTAATTCTGTTGATATTGGACAAATCTGCAGTACATGATGATGGATGTGATGAATTTCTATACAGACATTCAGGTTCCCCACCCCCAACTCTCCTGGAGGAATTCTGATAACTTTAGATATCCCCTGACTGATCACCAATTCTAAAGTTTTATTTGTCAGCTTTAGAACAAATGTCAAATATGGTCAACATTATACCTGCTAAAGATCAGCATGTTGAGGGTTAATGAGGGTTAATCTTTCCCTAACCCTAACCAAGTGTTAACTAACCACTGTTAACTTACTATAACCACAGTCTCTGTCTTTTCTTATACATTTTTCTTATTTTGACATATTTTGGGAGCTACTTTACTAATCTAAACTTTCAAATATATTTTACTTTGTTTACTACATAATTCCGTGTTATTTCATAGTTTTGATGTCCTCAGTGTTGTTCTACAATGTAGTAAATAATATACACAAATAAACCTTTAGAACTTTTTGCACACATATAATGTATTTTAAACTCTAACAAGCTAGAGTCTGTTTCCAACATATACATAAAAGGTCTGTGTTAATTTGCTGTCTGGGCAATAGTTCAAAGCCCTTCTCTGTTTCCAGCTTCTTCCCTCTGAGTACAGAATGAAATAAGGCTTCATTACAGTCTATTTAAGGAGACAGAAAGCAAACAGACAGGTGGATGGAGAAGATTGAGTGTTGGTTTTCATGACTAATACTGAGTAATGAAAACTGCATGGTGTGGTTGGTGTTTGTGGGGTTATTACTGTGGTATTGAGGTGTGTAGCTATTTTTAGAGCTTCCTGGTTGTGCTGCACCTCCTGAGGGTTGTATGTTGTATGTTGTGTTTGTACCTGATAAGTGTTCGAAGGGTTACACAACACAAGTATTTCAGCTTTTTGCCACACAGATTGATTTGATGGTAAACTGAAAATTCTTATTACTCCTTATTTAGTCTTTACTGTCCAGCCATGGCCACTTTTGTGGTTCACACATGCTGCTGGAATTATTATTATTCTAATTAAATAAGATGGAGGAATTAAGGGCAAAATGATTTTTTTTTCTGCCTATAATGGAAAGTCTAATAACATCTCACTAACCATTCCATTTCTTCAAAAGCCCAGTTGTTTTCTTTGTTTTGAGTGGTTGATTGTGTTGGACTAGCCTTGGAACCAGACGATTCTGCACGCTCATGCTTCATTTGCTCTGGCAGATGTCTGTGCACCCTTCCATTCAAATTGAATTATGCGGTAATATGGGGTGGTTTTTATTTGATGATTGACACATGCAGATTTAAAAAGTCACACGTGACATGTTTTGCTGCTTGATTGGTTGTAGCATCTAGTCCACATGTCCATCCAGCACATGTGGCCTCACACAGTGGGCTCACAAAACCCAAACATGAATCAGGATTGTGTTACTGCTTTCAAATGTTTTCAGAAACACATTTGAGTGTACTGTTTTGCTGTAATTTGTGACTGGCCGCCATTTTCTTCTTGTTAGAAAAGAGAACAAACACAACTCAAATATTAGCGTGTGTGTGTGCAAATTAGTCTGGCACCTCCAGGCTTGTGTTGGACAGCAGTTGTAAAAACTACATTGTCTAGCCTTTGTATTCATGTATTCATTTATTCATTCAGAACCTATGATTTCAATCCATTTCAGCTTCATGAAAAATATGTTAGTCAAAGCTCACCACTATATCATACTTATATATCCAATACATATGTGTAATCTCTGTTGTATCCGAGTTATGGAACCAGTCTGTCTTCCTGCTATGGATAAAAATCTCTTCAGCAGCTCTCTCATTCTAAAAATATCACAACAGAATTGAAAAGGAAATTTTCCAAAAAACACAAGTGGAACTTGAACCTGTTTAAACAAGATGGAGGAGATTCCCATGTGAATTCGCTGAAGATTTTTACTATGCTTCCAGTTAATGTGGGCACTGTGAGAAGTATTTCTCTCTTCATATAGCTAATTACAGCTCTCTCCTTTGATCAAGCAGAGCATCTTCCCATTCCAGTAATTGGGACCACATCTGTTTATGGCAAAATATATTTGTCTGCCTATCAGACTAGATTCCACCAGTCTATTGAATTGATTTGGTAGCACAATACGGAAAAAAAAACAGTCTGAGTAGACTAGAAGTTTTTGTTAGCTTTAATCCAAAACAGGCATGGGTCAAAACCAAAAACCAAAACCAGTCAGCAAAGGGAAACTTAAACAGGAAGGGGAGCAGGTGAGATATCCTGACAACCAACCAGAAAAATTGGCACAGGTTCAAGCAGGTAGGACCAGGCCTGGAAATGGATGGGTATATAGTATTGGGCTGATTAGGGACAGTGGTGCTTGTAGGATTATATTTCTTAGAACGCACAAGAAGAAAATAAAGACACCAATACCAATACACCAGCATTACCAATACACCAACATAAGCGTCTATTACTGAAGGAGTGCTCAGGACTGGCAGTGGAGTCAGATTTCGTTAGGAGAATCTTAATGACTGTATGCCTGTTATGCTGCCTCAGTAGTTCAACTGAAATTCAAAATTACATCAATTCATTAAAGCATTAAAAAAGTGTGTGCAAAATGCATACAGGTGCCACTGATTATGGAAATGGGAAGCAGGTGAGTGAGTAGCCAGGGAAGGTCAGGTAATGTAAACAGCAAACTATAGGTGGAGTCACTGCACCACAGCTTCATGCAGACAACACACATAAAGGAAATATACAGACTCTCTAAGACTAACTTACTCTGTGAGTGCAGTTGATGGGAGGTTAACATGCAGCTTTGCACGAAGGACGTTCTATTTGAGTGCACATGATCTTCAAGCACTGGATGATTGACTAATTATCGATGAGACATACAGCCTGGGGAGGTGCTCACCCAAAGCCCGACTAAAGGACGCCGCAAAGGAACTAACAGTGAACCATGACCTCAACATCTGCAGAGTGTTCAATCAGGCAACACCAATAAGAGAGGAAAGACACTGTGACTCTTTGTCAAGGACAAATCTGAGGAAAGTACTGCTGCTCTAGTACAGAGGAGAGAGTTACACTGAAATCACTGTTTTCTTCTTTCTATGTTGTTTTACCGCTGCAGGCACCCAGTGACACTATCTATACGAGAGATTTCAGTGACATATTTGTAGCACGTTCATCTGCCATCATCAGGCCAAAATGTATCCACGAAATAGAAAATGAATTGCCATGACAATTTCTGTACCCAATCATGCTACTTGGGGGATACCATTTTGATTGTAATGGCCTTAAACTTTTCCTCTTCCTCTTCCAAACTCTAGTCAATGACAAAATATGTCATTCATCATTGCCTTTCTAAACCACACTTAGTTGCTTTCACACCAGGATAGTCCGGGGGACTCGGTTCGATTGGGCGGGGAATGCCAGAAAATTTTACAGCTTCGTTTGGTTTGGTTCACTTTCACACTGCACTTTTGAAAGCGGACCAAACCGCCTGGACAACGTCATGCAGTTACAACAGCTGCTTGTTTGGGGCGGTATTGCCAAACAAGCACTGACCAGGAAGAAAAAAAGCACCAGGAAAAGAAAACCGGGTTCATCGATTGGCTCTCTGATCTTTGGTTCGCTGGATCGTCTGTTTGCTTTCCCACTGTAAGCGAACCGCACCAAGATTCACTTGCAAGTGGACCAAGACCCACTTTTTCAGGCGGACCAGAGTTTGCATGTTTGGTCCACAAGAGTTCGGATGAGCTTCAACACCTGTCCAAACGAACCGGACTATCTGAGGAAACATACTCTGTTCCGTTTAAAGCGGACCAAACAGCGCTCGTGTGAAAACGCCCATACTTTCTGATATGACATCTATCCACAGGATTACATCATTTGTTGTCTGTGCTGTTATTGGCCATTGCAAAAAATGATCCATATCAGCATTTTGATAAATCTATGCTTTAGATTTGCTTAGATTTTGACACTAAAACTGCTTGGTTAAGCTGAGGGAACAATACTGGTCTCTTTTAAAAGAAACCAACATTAATTGTTGATGGAGATAAGTTAAACACGTCGTTGACCTGTTCATACTCTCATAATTTACACTTCATAGTCACATGGTCAATAGAGGCCCTTGTCAGGTTAACACAAACATAGGTTATGTTCAGCATTTAAATAAACAACTAATTATTTCATTATCATTACAGACATCCATCAACACAGCCCCCCTGAGTTTAGTTTGTAGAGTTTTCTTTCTTTCAGTCTGAATGTCCACACAGTCAGACTTCAGTGAGATTTCCATTTACCATTATCTGGCACCATCAGGCCAAAATATGCTTTTGAATCCAAGAACTGATTTCAAGTAGGCAGACTGGCATGAAAATTACTAAGCACAATTATGCTCCACAGAGGAGTAACACCCTCAGCCTCAAGAGGCTGCTGACAATAGATCTGAACCAAATAATGAATCTTCCACTCGAATGTCATGCAAGGTCATCCAGCAGAAAAATTCAGTCTGGTTTAAGTTTTGCTGCCACAAAATGTATCATCATCCCATCATCATTATTACACTGCTGTAATGGAATCATTTCAAACCACATTAGTTCCAGGAGCAGACCCAGTGTGTTTATCTACTATGTGAACTTGAAGTTACACTATGTTTTTTTTAAAGATTCTGAAGTAGTTTGTTTAGCATATATATGATTTAAAGGCTGTTATTTTAGAGTCATCTATGGAAGTTAACGTCTATTTTCTGTTTAAATAATTATCCCAGGTTGTTGACTAAAAATGTTTTTGACAATTTTGCTAGTCCACTGTGACGCTGTCTCAGCAACAATGATAGTGTTTAATACAGAGTTATGTTGACCATCAGCTATATTGTATGGTGAGACAGCTCATACTTACTGGAATGCTTACATGCACAGCAGCAGGCACATTGTATGTCTATTCATGCCTCTGTTATTGTGGTATGTAAATAATACAGCAGGTGTTATTCTATATTTTCTTATTGTCGACAAAAAACAGCATTAGTCAATCTATCAATAATTCTGTCAATGTAAATATTTTAACATAGATTTAATTTAAAAAAAAAAAAAGAAAGAAAAAAATCAAATCAACTACAGTGTGTGTGTGTGTGTGTGTGTGTGTGTTCATTGTAAAGAAGGAACATGTCACCCAGTGTAGCTTGTTAACAGTTTTTAGGGTTAGTGTGCCCCTTGCTGTGTCTGTGGGCATGTAACTCTCTCTGGAACCTGGCACAAACATACACACAATGCTGTGTCAGGCTACTCTAATTTCCCATAACACCCATACCACCTTCCACACACACAGTCCAGCAGACACCACCTCTTTCACGCAGCATTAATTTAAAAAGCCTCCATGATAAATAGCTCTCCCGCCACGATGTGTTATTTTTTTCAGATTCAGGAGTTTCCCCAAGGTAGGTAAATTTAATAATGCAGACATTATGTAAATTACCTCATTAAATAGAAAATGCATACTAAGAAAGCAGACGCCTCTAAACATGCTATCTTGTTTGTAGCATTTATAAACATTCATTCAGCCTCCCTCCAAAGTTTATCACAGTGCAGTCATGAAAAATGAATAAAAACCCAATTAGGTTATTATGCCCTTGATGACACACAAACAAACACACACCTCAGGACAATAGACTGTTGTTAAAGAGCAACGCTGAGCCATCTGTAGCTAACAGACATATCCCTGATCGCAACACAGAGTGGGACTGTAGCGTTAGACATTTCTGCAGCAGTCTATGGTTAACACAGTCACCGAAGTGGTTAGCTGGCACTTGTATTCAAGGGAGAAAAAGTACAGACTCCATCATCTCTTTGGTCTGGGAACTCACTGACCATTTATTCTGCGCATGCTCACAGTAACATCCTAGTGCACGCAGGCACGCATGTTTTTATATGACATCACTGCATAGGCTATTTAACATGACTTTGTTACTCATCTTATTAAATATGCTTAACACTACCACTCAAAGACATGTTCATAACTCTTTATAGTGGTAATCAAAAACCAAAAATACATCCTAAACATTTTGCATACTGGCAGTGTTCTAAAACTTTCAAAACATTTTTTTTTACATCTGCCAGTTCATATTACTCTCCAAACAAATACCCCTTGAAACTGTCAAACTTAGCCTTTGTCACTGGCTTGGTAAGGACATCAGCCACCATCTTTGCAGTAGGGCAGTATTCTATTTTCCCTTCTGCGTGTGCAGACCGTACAAAGTGATACTTTATATCCACATGTTTGCTTCTCTGTCTGCATACTGGGTTCTTAGATAAGGCTATCGCCCCCTGGTTGTCCTCATATATCTTGACTGGTACATGCTGGTTACTACTATCTATTCCTTTTAGTAGTTGTACAAGGTACATACTCTCTTGGCTAGTAGCAGCTAATGCCATATACTCAGCTTCGCATGTTGATAGTGCCACCGTTGGCTGTTTCCTACTCTTCCATTATATAACTGGACCATCCATCCATCCATCCATCCATCCATCTTCTACCGCAGCAGTCTGAGAAGGGACGCCCAGACCTCCCTCTCACCGGACACTTCCTCTAGCTCTTCCGGGAGGATTCCAAGGCGTTCCCAGGCCAGCTGAGCGACATAGTCACTCCAGCGTGTCCTGTGTCTCCTCCCAGTGGGACATGCCCGGAACACCTCCCGAGGGAGGCGTCCAGGGGGCATCCGATACAGATGCCCGAGCCAGATGACCCAAAGTTCATGACCATAGGTGAGGGCAGGAACGTAAATTGACCGGTAAATCGAGAGCTTTGCCTTTCGGCTCAGCTCCTTCTTCACCACAACAGACCGATACAATAACCGCATTACTCCGGCCGCTGCACCGATCCGCCTGTCAATCTCACGCTCCATCCTTCCCTCATTCGTGAACAAGACCCCAAGATACTTAAACTCCTCCACCTGAGGCAGGAACTCTCCACCGACCCGGAGGGGGCAAGCCACCTTTTTCCAGTCGAGAACCATGGCCTCTGACTTAGAGGTGCTGATTCTCATCACAGCTGCTTCACACTCGGCTGCAAACCGCCCCAGTGCATGCTGGAGGTCCTGGCTCGAAGGAGCCAACAAGACCACATCATCT
This sequence comes from Argyrosomus regius, assembly GCA_946959425.1. Classification (NCBI taxonomy): domain Eukaryota; kingdom Metazoa; phylum Chordata; class Actinopteri; family Sciaenidae; genus Argyrosomus; species Argyrosomus regius. The sequence continues at coordinate 307,204 of CAMPSB010000072.1, forward strand.
GCAAAGAGCAGAGATGAAATCCAGTTGTTCCCGAACCAGACCCCCTCTGGCCCCCGGCTGCGCCTAGAAATTCTGTCCATAAAAATAATGAACAGGGCAGCCCTGCCGGAGTCCAACATGCACCGGGTCTGACTTACTGCCGGCAATGCGAACCAAGCTCCTGCTCCGGTCGTACAGGGACCGCACGGCCCTTAGCAATGGGCCTCCGACCCCATACTCCCGGAGCACCTCCCACAGAATGCCATGAGGGACACAGTCGAAAGCCTTCTCCAAGTCCACAAAACACATGTGGACTGGTTGGGCAAATTCCCATGAACCCTCGAGCACTCTGTGGAGGCTGTAGAGCTGGTCCAGTGTTCCACGGCCAGGACGAAAACCGCATTGTTCCTCCTGAATCCGAGGTTCGACTATCGGCCGAACTCTCCTCTCCAGTACCCTGGAATAGACTTTCCCCGGGAGGCTGAGGAGTGTGATCCCCCGATAGTTGGAACACACCCTCCGTTCCCCCTTTTTAAAAAGAGGGACCACCACCCCGGTCTGCCATTCCAGAGGCACTGTCCCCGACTGCCACGCAATGCTACAGAGATGTGTCAACCAGGACAGCCCTACAACATCCAGAGACTTGAGGTACTCAGGGCGGATCTCATCCACTCCCGGTGCCTTGCCACTGGGCAGCTTCCGAACTACCTCAGTGACTTCAGCTTGGGTAATGACTGAGTCGACCTCTGAGTCCTCAGCCTCTGCTTCCTCTAGGGAAGGCGTGTCAGTGGGATTGAGGAGATCCTCGAAGTATTCCTTCCACCGCCCGACAATGTCCCCACTCAAGGTCATCAGCTCCCCACCTCCACTGTGAACAGTGTTGGTGGAGCACTGCTTCCCCCTCCTGAGGCGCCAGACGGTTTGCCAGAATTTCTTCGAGGCCGACCGGTAGTCCTCCTCCATGGCCTCCCCGAACTTTTCCCAGACCCGAGGTTTTTGCTTCTGCGACTGCTCGAGCTGCCGTCTGCTTGGCCTGTCGGTACCTGTCAGCTGCCTCAGGAGTCCCCCGAACCAACCAGGCTCAATAGGACTCCTTCTTCAGCTTGACAGCATCCCTTACTTCCGGCGTCCACCGCCGGGTTCGGGGATTGCGGCCGCGACAGGCACTGAAGACCTTACAGCCACAGCTTCGAACAGCCGCGTCCACAATGGAAGAAGAGAACATGGTCCACTCGGACTCAATATCTCCAGCTTCCCTCGGGATCTGGTCAAAGCTCTCCTTTGAGTTGAAGACCTCCCTGACAGGGGATTCCGCCAGGCGTTCCCAGCAGACCCTCACGATGCGCTTGGGTCTGCCAAGTCTGTTGAGCTTCCTCCCCTGCCAGCGGATCCAACTCACCACCAGGTGGTGATCGGTTGACAGCTCAGCCCCTCTCTTTACCCGAGTGTCCAAGACATACGGCCGGAGGTCAGATGACACGACCACAAAGTCGATCATTGACCTCCGGCCTAGGGTGTCCTGGTGCCACGTGCACTGATGGACACCCTTATGCTTGAACATGGTGTTCGTTATGGACAAACTGTGGCTAGCACAGAAGTCCAGTAACAAAGCACCGCTCGGGTTCAGATCAGGGAGGCCGTTCCTCCCGATCACGCCCCTCCAGGTCACACTGTCGTTGCCCACGGGGGTGTTCCCCCAACAGAACTATGGAGTCCCCGGTTGGAGCACCTTCCAGCAGGGACTCCAAGAAGGCCGGGTACTCTGCACTGTTGTTCGGCCCGTAAGCCGAGACAACAGTGAGAGACCTACCCCCCACGCGAAGGCGGAGGGACGCGACCCTCTCGTTCCGCGGGGAGAACTCCAACACATGGCGGCTGAGCTGGGGAGCTATAAGCAAGCCCACACCAGCTCGCCGCCTCTCACCGTGGGCAACTCAAGAGCAGTAGAGAGTCCAGCCTCTCTCAAGGAGTGGGGTTCCAGAGTCCAGACTGTGCGTGGAGGTGAGCCCGACTATTTCTAGTCGGTACCGCTCCACCTCCTGCACAAGTTCAGGCTCCCCCCCCCCCAGCAAGGTGACATTCCATGTCCCCATAGCCAGAGTTGTTGTCCTGGGATTGGGTCGTCGGGGCCCCCGCCTGCAACTACCACCCAAATCACACTGCACCGGCCCCTTATGGCCCTTCATGCAGGTGGTGGGCCCACGTCGCTCATTCGGGCTGAGCCGGCTGGGTCCCGCGGACAACGACCCTGCCACCAGGCGCTCGCCTGCGAGCCCCAACCCCGGGCCTGGCTCCAGGGTGGGGCCCCGGTAACGCCAATCTAGGTGACGTACACAACTTTGCTGTTTTTGTACTCATAAGGGGTTTGTGAACCGCTTTTAGTCTGATCCGTCACCTTGGACCTAATAAACCACGATAAGGTGGCGGTTCAAGGAGGGGATAACTGGACCATTTTCAGTTAAGCTGAAACAGTATAGAGTTGTGCTCCTCCTGTCATTTTTATCTGCCACCCAATCAGAATCACTATATCCCTCAAGCTGTAGGCTTTCCTCACATTTCTGGTAGTGTAGTTCTTGATCTATAGTACCCTTTAAGTACCTGTTGCCTTGGTTTGGCTAGGTGTTGTGATAGTTTACTAACAACCCAGCTCAGGTCAGGTCAGGTACATGTCATAATGTATATCAAGCTACCTACTATCTCTCTATATCCTGTTGAGTCAATAACTTCACCCTCACTGTCAAAGTTTAACTTTTGCTCACATGGCGTGGATCTTGATTTGCATTCAGACATTCCAAATCTCGCTAACATCTTCTCTATGTGTCTCTTTTGAGTCATTTTGATCTCTCTCTCACTCTGTTTAAAGTCGGTACCCAGGAAGTGTTTAAGTGGACCCATATCTTTCATCTTAAACCTTCTCTTCAACGTTTCTTTTGCATCACTGAGTAAGGTGTTGTTACTCGCCGCTATGATTAAGTCATCTACCCATACTGTTAGAGCCATTTGTTTATGTGTGCATTTATGTTTTAGTAGGGTACTACCTGAAGGCCACAGTAGGTGGCGCTCTGCACTGTGCAGGAAGTTGTTAAGTAAGAGCAACAGGTAATTACTCGGCAGGTGTGCTGCTGACTGGGGAAGCACACAGTTTTTGACCGCCGCTGCCACCGCCGTCCGTTTGATTATTGCGTTGTAGCAAACATATGAGCCTTTTGTTTGAGTTTACATTCAAGTTATAGAGTTAACATAAGCATAAAATTCGGCTGAGGTCGATTATTTGTTAAGAGCGCAAGACAGTGAATAAATGTTGGTGATTGCATACGACGCTCATGTGTGTCATTCATTGGACCCGGAAGACGACGCGTCAACTACTACGACAACCAGTACAGCAGCCCCCTCAAGTGGCTTAGGTTCGTTTTGTTGTTTTATTTTGAGAACAAGTCACTATATTAAGTCAAAAACTTCGCTTCGGTTAGAAGGCAGTAGTTAGTCGCGGAAAGGACACCGCACGGAGGCAGAGTCAACGCTGGAGTCAACGCGGGTTTTCGAGCCAGCCGAGCCGCATGGAAGACGTCAACAACGGCTGTGTTTCCCGGAGTGACACCGATCATCAGCTGATTCATCCGACGAGGTAGTGCTGCCGCTGGACCATCTTACGGCGCCCACCGCAGGCATCAAGGTATGAGGAGTAGCGCTACCGGTTTCATGGCCATAATAAATAAATAAAAGTGTGCACACTATTTTGCGAGCGTAATCCCAATGCATTGGTTGCTAAAAACAATGATGATCGCGTCTTAAGACTGAACTTTTCTCATCGCTTGGATTTTCATTGTGGAGCATTATAACAAAAGGAGGACATTATGGACGGTAAATCTGATGAGCCGGTCGCGGAATTGGCTGCTGTCGCTCCTTCTAGTGAAGTGGGAAATTCAAATGAAGCACAGTTGGGTAAAGGTAAAAGAGTTGTTAAATTAACACATAAGGCTTTTGTTGAAAAGTTGGAAAAGTTTCAAAATGTAAGAAATGATCGATTAAGCAAGGTAAAAAATATGAGAAAGGTAACTGAAGAGTATATGCATAAAAACAGTGTTGCAGAGGTAAAAGGTGCACTGGAAAAAATTATTTCTTTGTGTGAAGAAGCAAAAAATGCTCATCATTCTTTGGTGCCTTTAATGCCCACTGAAGAAAGTGGGAAACAAAATATATGGTTTGCTGCAAAAATGTTGATTGAAAATGGTTTCATTGATGATGTTAAACAATGGTTGAGAAACAAATGTTGTTGATGTGGTTGATGATGTTCATCCTGATGACAGTATATCAAATGTTGCCAGTAAACGTTCTCAGCGAAAAAGCACATGCAGTGGTAAAAGCAGCAAAAGTGGTCAAACAACAGCATCTGCCCGCATTAAAGCAGAGGCAGAAAAGGCTGCACTTCTTGCTCGAGCTGCAGTGTTAAAGGAAAAACATGCTCTGGAGAAGCAAGAAGCAGAGCTGAGAAGGAAAAGAGAGCAACTGGAGCTCGATGCTGAAATTGCAGCATCCACAGCAAAACTAGCAGTTTTACAAACTGCTTCAGAATGTTCAAGCAAATCCCACACATCATCAAATGGAATGAATTCATATCTACAAAGGGAAATGGAACAAAAAACAACTTCCAAAGGGCTCAACCCCGCAGCAAAGTCGTATGAACCCTGGACATGGAGTGCAATGCCACAACCCAATTTCCCAGTATGTCATAAGGACTCAAGAGCATGGAACACACACACTGTGGAAAAAGGGCAGCAGTGCATCCTTGGATCAGGGCAGGAGACGCACAGGAAAACAACAGAAACATATGGAACAACACAATATGGAGACGCACAGCATCAAACTCTTTATTTACCAATAAATAAGGAGCAGCCTGCATCAGTTCAGCAACCGCATCCCCATTCTGTACAAGTGCATGGAGATCTATGCACCATAATGCATAAGCAGAATGAAATAACAGCAGCTCTCGTTCAGCAACAATGCTTACTGTCTTTACCATCTCGAGACATTCCAGTATTCGACGGTGATCCTCTCCAGTACAGAAACTTCATCAGAGCTTTTGAGCATGGAGTGGAATCAAAGGCTAAAGAAACTGATTGTCTGTATTTTTTGGAGCAGTTTACAAGAGGTCAACCCAGAGAATTGGTGAGGATCTGTCAGCACATGATTCCTGGCAGAGGTTATCAACTGGCTAAAGAGCTTCTACATGAACACTTTGGAAATGAATACAGGATTGCTGCAGCTTATATAAAGAAGGCTCTGGCTTGGCCTACAGTGAAATCAGAGGATGTGAAATCGCTACAAGCCTTTTCTCTGTTTTTGCGTGGCTGTTGCAACGTGATGGAGGAGCTTCACTATATGCAAGAACTAGACATGCCAACCAACATGAGAGCAATCATGATAAAATTGCCATTTAAATTCAGAGAAAAATGGAGGACAAAAGCACATGACATCTTGGAGAGGTACAATCGCAGAGCTTGCTTTAATGATCTTGTTTCATTCATCAAACGTCAAGTTAAGATCATCTCGGATCCACTCTTTGGGGACATTCAGGATACGGCAAGTGGTTTACCTGCATCAAAGAGTGTTAACAGGTTCAAGTCTCAGTCCAAGTTCAGCAGAGTCAGAGGTGATAGCTTTGCCACTGCAGTTACTGTTGACACAACCAAAGGTTCATGCTCAATCCCACAGAGGCAGGACTCAATGGAAAGGTGTAAAAATGCATGTGTCTGTTGCGCCCAGTCTCACACGTTGGAGGAGTGTCCAAAGCTGAAAAGGAAGAAGCATCGGGACAAAATTATCTTTCTGAAGGAGAAAAGGATGTGTTTTGGCTGCCTGTGTAGTGGACACATGAGCAAGGATTGCGACAGGCGTCTAACTTGCAAAGAGTGTGGTCAGAATCATCCTACGGTGCTTCATATTTCTGAAAGACTGGGAACCAGAACAGAAAGTGAACACTCTAAAGAAACAGGACATGTCAAACCACCCTCTTCAGAAACTTGTGGTCATACAGGGGCCGGAAAGGAGGGTTGCATTTTGTCCATTCTGCCAATCCAGGTTAAATCCATTAGGGGAGACCAAATAATCGATGGTAGAAGAACCAGTTTCCTTTTACGCACCATGGGACAAGAAAAGGTTGTTTCCACTTATGTTTTGAATGGTTTGGAAGTGGCTGGTCTTGACAGTAACGATTTTTACAGTCTTCCAGAAGTTCTCACTCAAAGAAAAATGCCTGTGACCCCCAACAACATTATCTCACAGGAAGAGCTGTCACAGTGGTCTTACCTCTCTGAAGTTCAGATTCCCTGCATACACGCCAATGTTGACATGTTGATTGGTACCAACGTCCCAAAGGTATTGGAACCCTGGGAAGTTGTCAACAGCCAAGGGAATGGCCCGTATGCAGTAAGAACTGTACTTGGTTGGGTAGTTAATGGTCCCCTTCGGGACGGAGAGAACAGCAAACTTACAACAGGGTTCTCAGTGGCTGCTGTCAATAGGATTTCTGTGTGTAAGCTGGAGGTGATGTTGAACAACCAGTACAATCATGACTTCAATGAAAGAAGTACAGAGGAAAAGGCGATGTCAAGGGAAGACATCAGATTCTTAAGGAGTATGGATGAGTCAGCACAGCTCCAGGATGGTCATTACAGTATGAAACTGCCCTTTAGGAAAGAGCAGCTCACTCTTCCCAATAATCTTAGCATGGTCAAGCAAAGGCTGCTAGGATTGAAGGGTAAGTTCAGAAAAGATGAACTGTTTCATAAGGAATACACCAGTTTCTTCACTGATGTTATAAGGAAAGGCTATGCAGAGAAAGTGCCTCAACATCAGCTGGATGGAGAAAGTGGAAAGGTTTGGTATATTCCCCATCATGGTGTGCGTCATCCCAGAAAGGGTACTTTGCGTGTTGTGTTTGACTGTTCAGCTGAGTTTAAAGGTGCCTCACTCAACAGCCAGCTTCTTCAAGGCCCAAACCTGACCAGTTCACTGCTAGGAGTCCTTGCCAGATTCAGACAGGAGCCAGTAGCGTTCATGGGAGACATTCAGTCTATGTTCTACAAGGTTAAAGTGGCTGAAGAGGACGTGGACTTTCTTCGCTTCCTATGGTGGCCTGATGGTAAAGTGAGCCAAGAGATTGTGGAATATCGGATGACAGTTCATTTGTTTGGCGCAGTCTCATCTCCAAGTTGTGCCAGTTATGCACTCAGGAGGACAGCAGAAGACAATCATGCTCACTTTCCATCAGAGGTGGTAAAAACAGTCAGGCAAAATTTTTATGTTGATGACTGTTTGAAGAGCTTGCCCTCAGAGGAGGAGGCCGTTGTGATGGTTAAAGCTCTCAGGGACCTCTGCCTAAAGGGAGGCTTTACTTTGACAAAGTGGATCAGTAACAGCCGGACAGTGCTGCAAACCATTGAAGAGGAGCATAGAGCTAAAGACTGGAAAGAACTGGATCTGGATAGAGATGAGCTTCCAGTCGAGAGAGCCCTTGGACTACAGTGGTGTGTGGAGTCGGACACGTTCAAATTCAAAATGATGGTGAAAGAGCAAGCACAGAGCAGAAGAGGATTGTTGTCTATAATCTGTTCAGTTTATGATCCCTTGGGGTTTCTTGCACCAGTGACACTGCCAGCAAAGGTTATGCTGCAAGAGCTCTGTCGCAGACGTTGTGGGTGGGATGACAACATACCTGCAGACATTAGCCATCAGTGGACTGGATGGCTGGAGGATCTGAAAGGGTTGGCTTCATTCAAAGTGAAGAGATGCATTAAGCCCAAACACTTTGGACAGCCCATTAAGGCAGAGCTGCACAACTTTTCTGATGCCAGTGAAGATGGATTTGGCACTGTCACCTACCTCAGAATTGAAAACAGCGAGGGCCAGGTCCATGTCTCCTTCTTGCTGGGAAAGGCAAGAGTCACCCCACTGAAACAGATAACCATTCCTCGTCTGGAGCTTACAGCTGCTGTCCTCGCTGTTCGAGTGGATCAGATGTTAAGAGCAGAATTGGAGCTGCCACTGGATCAGTCAACTTTCACACATTTGTAGCGAATCGGGTGTCAACCATCAGAGATGCAACTCATGTGTCTCAGTGGAGGTACGTCAATACCAAAGACAACCCTGCTGACTACGCCTCTAGAGGTATGAAGGTTGGAGATCTGTTGAATGGTGGTAGCTGGATTGAAGGCCCAAGGTTTCTCTTTGACCCAGAAAAGGATTGGCCTTCAGACATCACAGAGGCCACAATTGCAGCCGATGATGTAGAGGTCAAAAGGGATGCCACAGTAAACACAATCATTACTCAGGATTTCCCTAATGCTACAGACCAGCTCCTATTTTACTTCTCCGATTGGAGGAAACTTAAGGTGGCAGTTGCGTGGTTTCTCAAATGGAAGAGGATTCTTCTGCAGTTAAAGCAAAAGAGAAAGGAATTGCATGCTCTTGAGTTCAACAGAAGGGATGCAGCTGGATCACATGTGTCATTGGAGATGGAGAGGGCCAAAAAGGCAATGAGTCGAACTTTGTCAGCTGAGAATCTTTTGGATGCTGAAGTTTCCATCATTCGTTACAGTCAGCAGAAAAGGTTCAAAGAGGAGATTGCTGCCCTATCAGCTGAAAAATGTGTGCCACGAGACAGTTCTATTTACAAACTGGACCCATGTCTGGAGGATGGACTTGTGAGAGTTGGAGGCCGATTGAGTAAGGCAGCTTTACCAGAAGAGGTAAAGCATCCACTCATCTTGTCAAAAGATCAACACATCTCCACACTCATATTAAGACACATGCACCAACAAGTTGGCCACGGTGGAAGAAATCACACGCTGTCAAGGTTGCGAAAGAAGTTCTGGATAACAAGCGCCACTTCAGCTGTGAGAAAAATCATATCACAGTGCAGCTTCTGCAGACGATGCAACGGGAAGTTGGGTGAGCAAAAAATGGCGGACCTACCAAAGGAAAGGCTCCTTCCCGATCTCCCTCCCTTCACAAATGTGGGAGTAGATTACTTTGGGCCTTTGGAGGTGAAGAGAGGTCGAGGTGTGTGTCAACGTTATGGTGTCATCTTTACTTGTTTTGCAAGCAGAGCTGTTCATTTGGAAGTAGCTTCATCATTAGATACTGACGCATGTATTAATGCGTTACGAAGGTTCATCAGCCGAAGAGGACAGGTATCTTCTATGCGCTCAGATAATGGTACAAACTTTGTGGGAGCTGAGAAAGAGCTGAGAAGAGCACTTGCATCTCTAAATCACAACCAGATACAGAGAGTGCTATTGCAAGATGGAATCCAGTGGAGCTTTAACCCCCCTGCAGCATCACACCATGGTGGTGTCTGGGAACGGGTCATTCGTATGGTAAGGAAAGTTCTCACCGCTGTGTTGCATCAGCAAACTCTGGATGATGATGGGCTCCACACCGTTTTGTGCGAGGTTGAGGCTATATTGAATGGTCGCCCCCTCACTAAGCTCACAGATGATCCCACTGATCTTGAACCACTCACTCCTAATCACATTCTCCTGATGAAAGGGAAACCAGTCTTATCACCTGGACTATTTAGTAAGGATGATGTGTATGTGAAGAGGAGATGGCGGCAGGTCCAATACATCGCGGATCTGTTCTGGAAAAGATGGGTACAGGAGTACCTTCCTCTGCTTCAAGAACGCCAAAAATGGAATCAAAAAAGGAGAAATTTTGTTCCTGGAGATATTGTTGTTGTGATGGATTCTGCTGCTCCACGTGGATCTTGGCTTCTTGGCAGAGTTGTGGAAACTTTCCCCGACAAGAAGGGTCTGGTACGCTCTGTGCGTCTCCAGACGAAGACAAACATCTTGGAAAGACCCGTCACTAAGCTATGCCTATTACAGGAGGCTGCAAGTTGTTGGTGTTGACATTTATGGTGACCTCTGAGTGAAACCAGGTTATGTGTACAAACATTGGGTATTGTTTGGTACAATTTGTGTGTATTACTGGTGTTATGGCTCTGTAATTTTATTTGAAGGGAATTGTAATGTCTGTTGTCATTTACAATTAGGGGCCGGTGTGTTAGAGCCATTTGTTTATGTGTGCATTTATGTTTTAGTAGGGTACTACCTGAAGGCCACAGTAGGTGGCGCTCTGCACTGTGCAGGAAGTTGTTAAGTAAGAGCAACAGGTAATTACTCGGCAGGTGTGCTGCTGACTGGGGAAGCACACAGTTTTTGACCGCCGCTGCCGCCGCTGCCACCGCCGTCCGTTTGATTATTGCGTTGTAGCAAACATATGAGCCTTTTGTTTGAGTTTACATTCAAGTTATAGAGTTAACATAAGCGTAAAATTCGAGTATTTGTTAAGAGCGCAAGACAGTGAATAAATGTTGGTGATTGCATACGACGCTCATGTGTGTCATTCATTGGACCCGGAAGACGACGCGTCAACTACTACGACAACCAGTACAGCAGCCCCCTCAAGTGGCTTAGGTTCGTTTTGTTGTTTTATTTTGAGAACAAGTCACTATACATACTAACAGAATCACTTTCTGGTTCTCAGATTCTCTGCTGTAGACACAATGATCAGCATCATTTTGTACAAAACCATTCTCTAGTAACATGTTCCAGTTACGCCCGGACTGTTTTAAGCCATACAATGACTTATTGAGCTTACACACGTGGCGTTCTCCTGTTTTTGAGTTGATCTCAAAACCCTCCGGTTGTTCCATATATACCTCACAGTCCATTGGAGCATGGAGGTAGGCAGTTTTTACATCCATTTGGTGTAGGATAAGATCCTCTTGTACAGCCACCTGCATCAATGCTCGGACAGATGTCATGTTGGCTGTCGGTGAAAAGGTCTCTTTATAGTCAATCCCTTCCACTTGACCATACCCCCTTGCAACATACTGTATCTGGCTTTACAAGTCTCAGATCCATCTGGGCTCTCGTTCACTGCATATACCCAGCATCCTCCCACTGCTTGTTTACCTCTTGGCAGTGGGGTCAGGGTGAAAGTCTCATTCTCTGTCAAAGAATTCATCTCCTCTTTCATCGCGTCAGCCCACAGTTCTGAGTTCTTAGAGTCCATAGCCTCTCTAAATGTTTTAGGTACACCATAAGCCACTCTGTAGAAATAATCTACATTTTCACTTTCATCATCATTACACTCAGCTTTACACTGGTACTCCTTTAAGTATTCTGGACCCTTTCTCTGTCTTGTAGGATACCTCCCTTCTTCCTGTTCTCTCTGAGTACTATCTGTCTGGGCCAGACCTGCCTCAGCAGTCTCCTCAACTCTTGACTCTTTACTCTCTGTAGGCTGGCCCTGACCCTGGTTGACTATTTTCGGTGGTGTATCTCTATAACTCTCAATGTCATCCCCCCCATGTCACAATCTGTCTGAGTCTGGCTATCTGCACTACTTTTGGTGATGCATTTCGCCAGCCTATGTTTTTGGACTTTTCCTGTCTCAGGATAATACACATTATATGCTGGACTATATTTATCATAGCCTACAAAGATCCCCTTTTTACACCTAGGATCCAGCTTTTTCTTATCCTGCTGATATACGTAGCATTCTGAGCCAAATATCTTCATATTAGATAGGTTAGGTATTTTTCCTGTGAAAGTACAGTAAGGTGTCTGCTATAGTCGCCTACTGTAGCACCTGTTGCGGATTTGAGCTGCTGTCTGTACAGCATATGTCCATAATTGCTTTGGGAGTTTACTCTCCAATAGCATGCATCGTGACATCTCGAATAAGGTTCTCCAACCTCTTTCGGCAATTCCGAGTAGGGTGCACTCGTCTCGTGCCTTATCCTGTTACTCCTACACTGTAAAATCTAACATGTTGTTTCAACTTAAAAATATGAGTGAAAGGGCTGCCTTAAAATTCTAAGTTAAGTGAAAAAAAACAATTTGTTATCTAGATTATATATTCCTTGTGTAAACATCTGCGTTAGTTTGGTTGATTTAGATTTCATAATTGATTTAACTCCTTCTGGCAAACCTATTTAAGTTCACTCAAAATGGTCAGTTGTGTAAACCTTTTGTTTCAGTTAAGTTGACTTGGATTTGTTAATTGATTGAACTACTTAGGGTAGTTGTCTGAACTAGCAAATCTATTTCATCTTAATTAAAATGGTCAGTTGTGTAAACCTTTTATGTCAGTTAAGTTGACTTGGATTTATTAATTGATTGAACTGCTTGGGATCAGTATTTGAATTTGCAAATCTATTTTAGCTTAATTAAAAGTGTCAGGTCATTTGAATTAAATGAATTAATCTATTGAACTTATCCAAGATTTCTTTGAACTTAAAAGTCAATTTCAACATAACTAATGTAGCCTGTTGTAATAACTTTGTCTTAGTACAATAGATTTAAATTTGTACATTATTCAACTCTATTTCCAGTTGTTTGTATTCAAAATCATGCTTAGCAAAACCTAACCAAACGTATTGAAATAAAAAAAATAAAATAACTCAACCTTACTCAACCTCCTTAAAATTTACAGCATTGCAAGTATTATATAACAATACTGCCATCTAAGAGAATGAATGGCTTTACATGTGCTCACCTGGCTGTCACTAAAAATGAAAATGCTGTCAGTAGAGGGCCACAAAGATCAAGGATGACATTCACATCCAACACCGCGGGACGTATTTGAACAGATCAAGACTTGCTCAACTCCCTGCATAAAACTAAAAATTGAACATTCCAAATATCAATTTATCAATACAAAAAAATGAGTAGCTTTACATGTGTAAGATTTTCTTCAACTGTACATATGCCTGTCACCATAAAACTGAAAATGTTAAAATGCATACATGCGCACCCTACTCAGCATCTAACGTTTGTTGAATGTAAAATCTCAACCAGTTCCACAGGACTAATTGTTTAAATTGCTGTGTCTTGAATACAAAGACAACACTTTGCAAATGATGCAAAATTGTCAAAAAAAACAAACAAACATACAAAAAAAAAAAATTATGAATGATCGTGAGGATCTTTGAATAACTACAGTATACTGTATGGACCTATGTTCCTTTGCAGATTTACTTAGCAAGTGTCATGGCAATAGGTCCATGCCTGAACATAGACTTTATAAACTGTCTGCAGTTATCTGTATGGAAGCCCATTTCCGCCTGTTAAAGAAAAAAAAAGCTCCCATGGTAAGTCAGTGGAAATTCTGACCCTCTCATAATTTCGACATTTTTAAACTCACAACCTCAACTTTTAAATCTCATAATTTGGACATTTTTTCTCATCAATTCAACTTTTTTTAAACTCATAAGTTTGACTTTGGGGGGGTGGGGACATTTTCTCTTTTACTGGCAGAAATGGGCTGCTATGCGTCTGCTTATTTAGTCATGTACAAAACAGAAAATTTTGCATTTTCAAATACTACAAAATAGACAACACAATAAGAACTTGACTTGAATACCAGAAAGTTTTAACACTCAGGCATGACATGAGTCATCTGAGCACAATCTCACATGGTTTTCCGCAGGAGTCTGTTTCTTAAACCATGCACAAGTGAGGAACTCTGTCCTCCACCGATGTTCATCAGGACCTTCTGAATGACTTCAAATGTGTACCTTAGTTCCTTTGGATAGTCTATGTTGAGAGAAAAAAGAAGACCCATCAGCAAGGCAATGGCACGTGGGATGTCCTTCAGATCAGACAGGATCACTGCTTCCTCAAGGACCACAGACGTGTCATTGATGTCTTCTCCGTCCTTCACCATCACAACACCAACTTTCATCCCCTCTGTGAACGTGTCCTCATTATCTGTGGCCTACACAAGATTTTAAAGAAAGCAAAAAATATCTTACCATCTTTAATTTTCTATCATGTATATATGTTGGCATCTATAAGAACAGAAACAGGGTTACCATTTCAGACATGTTAATACCAATCATCACCCGACTAAAGGGCCACAGAACAAAAAGTTCCATTTACTGATTTATACAAAACCTGGTGTCAAATGTGAATCAATTTTATCTAAGCTGGACGGATCCTTTCAACCATTTCTGTGAAGGAATGGAGTGCATATTTTTGTCTAACACCTACAGAAAGCACATGTTTATTACGTATATTTTAGTAGGTATCACTATTAACTTATTCTTGACCACTTCAATAAAGAAATTAAACAATGCTTACCTCGACAGTCTTAAAAAAACAGGAGGGATCCTCCTTGAGAAAGTGAGGAAGGCCCAGCAGAAGAACTGTCCTCTTTCGGTGTGTGGAGCTCTGTTTAAAAAGAAGAAAAAAACAGTACTCAAACAATAACTGGTATTTGTTCTATCTGCCTGTAAACAGTTATTTAAGACCTCTCACAAGTAAAAATAAGACATTAAGACATTTTATGGCCTTACATTTTTAAAATCAAATTTAATACTTTAAAGACTTTAAGGATCCACTATGCTTATCAGTGTTTTCTAGATTCTTTGGCATCTGGTGTGGCTGAGCAGTCACAAACCCAGCCACCTCCACATTAATAGAGAGGACATGGGCCAAACAAAGAAGTTGAAGTACAAATCAAATGAATTTTTCCAATTTTTGGTTTTTAATTAGCTAGTTGACGCAATAAAAAGCAGGTTTTTATGTCATGACTGACAGCTCAGCTCTGCTCATGACTGAGTCTACCAGCTGTATAGGCAGAAACTCAATACATTGGTTCCAACCCTGATCACTACTACACAGAATCTGGCTCCAAATAATGTCACCAGCGCAAGATGGCAGCACTTGTATCTGGGATATTTAGGCTTCATTTTGGACAGTGGGAGGAAGTGGAGACGAGCTGTCGATATTCATTCATGTCAGTGATTGCACAGGACCCCCTATTTGGGGTTCAGATCTGAGGATAAAAAAAGCCATCCAACACAGAAGAAGCTGTGTGCACTATTTTGTATCTGTACTGCAGATCAGGAAGGAAGTTTCACAAATATGGTGTGGAAGATGCTAACAACAAATATGAGGCATGGATGAAGAAAAAACATTTTAACACTTACGTCATCATTGAGACATCTCATCAGCCTGGTCAGGTCCGCTATGCCACTCTTTGCTTTGTACAGCTCAAGGAACCTTGCCAGATACTGGTCCAGCCCGGCGAAGAAGGAGCCTTTCAGGTCAACAGATGTAAGGCGAGCAAATTCTGCTTCAATCTGTGGATGTGGATAAAAAAAACAAACAAAAAAAAACCAGTCATAGTATGCTTTTAATTAGTACTCAAACTGGACACTTTGAGTTTATTTAAGTTTAAAGAGATAGTTTTGATTATTTGAAGTGGGGTTGTATGAGGTACTTATTCATAGTCAGTGTAGTAGCTACAGTAGATGCTGGTCAGCACACCCCCAGTTTGGAGAAGCAGAGACAAGCACCAGCAACAAAAGGTGTTTAAAAAGGTTTACCATAAAAACTAAAAAAATACTTCACCTTGCCACCAGACAGCCTTTTCTGATGGGAAAACCCACAAGTCAAACAAAGGTAAAGTGATGAAAATATTCCTAAATGTACATTGCTTAGCTTCTGACACCAGTACTTCTGCAGTACTGTATGCGATACAATGACTAAGGATAAATATTTCATACAATCAGACTTCAATTAATCCAAACTATCCCTTTAAGAGCAAAATTTCATTTGAGAAAACCACTCAAAAACACTTTACCTGCTGTTCAGAGAACAAGGCTGGCCACCTGTCTTTGACTTGTGCCACAAGGGGTTCATCTTCAACAATTTCTTTTCTCCGTAAAGGGAATGTGTTACTCATCATTTCACCAATTTGCTTCTAGTCAACCTTTTTTTTCTTCATCTCACTGACCATGGCAGATCTCTCTATCTCAAGGTCACTTTGGGCTTTCCCTTCTGGAAAATCTGGCAGGAAGTTCACTTCTGACTTTCTGGCCCTCTTTAGTCTTTTTGAACTTGTTGATCCAGAGGTATGTGCATTGACTCTGAGCTCGGAGCATCCAGCCACTTGCATCTTCTGCCGGAAGTTGCCCATTTTGAACTTTAAACTGAACTTCCAGCAATACCACCCACTGACAGACCCTGGTTCCTTCAGACAAGGATGCTTGTTGATGAGAGCTTGGGCCACATGATCATAGTCATCACGTGATGGGTAGGGATTGTGAGCATATATGGCTTCTGCTAACTTGTCTAAGATGTCCGATTTCATGTCTTTTGAAATGTCAAGAAGGGTCCCATCTCTATGGAAGGCTTTGTTTCCTTGCTTCAGTTTCAACTCAACATCAAAAGAAAAGGCAGGAATGACAAATGGTTGAGGCAGCTGACGAGTTTGGGTACCACTGGGGCTATCAATGATGACAGGCTTGCCGTGTCTAGAGTTGAGTCTGTGTGGTATGATTCAGAAGACTTGGTGTGTACTTTCAAAGTTGCTTTATCTTTAGGAAGCTCCGACATGCTACTTAAATTGCATAGTTCATTATCAAATTCGGGGTCTTGATACTGAATCACAAGGTGCCCCTCCGGTCCCAGTTTGGTCTTCAGGATTGAGCAGAAGCCATCAACAGTCTCAGGCAAGTTGTCAATGGTAACCTTTCTTATGTCATTTTCGCTCAAGATGATGCGCAGCAGCATGATGAAACTGTCTCAACATTGAAAGAAAAAAAGTCCACAGAAGTTACATAATTTCACAATTGGATTGAGTGTGGTCACATTAACAATAGTATTCATATTATGATCAGATCTTTGAAGTGTCTCGGTTATTTGTTTGTGCATGGAAGTATCATCCTGAACTCATACTTGTTAATATGTGCACTGAAATGAAAAGAGGTTCTGTGATGCACATGTACTGCTCAGGTAGGCAGTGTGCCCCAGGTGTATGTCATTCCATGAATATCACTTAATTACTGAACTGTAACAAACTCTTATAACATACCTTTATCTGCCTATGTGGTGGCTCAGCAGAAACATCCGTGAATAAATCTGAGGATACAAGAGGAGGCGTGGATTTAGTGGCTTTAGTGTGTGTGTGTGTGTGTGTGTGTGAGTGAGTGTGTTAATGAGTGTTGTATGTGTGTGTGTCTGATCTAACCTGAGAGGCAAACTCTGAGTGGACGTCTGACTGTCTGTAGAAACGAAAGCTGGTGTTCTTCAGCTCGATGGAGTTGATCTCACACAGAGCCACAGGATGAACCAGTACAGTCTTGTACTCTGTCGTCGACGTCTGACTGAAACACACACACATACAAGACAGAAGCTGTAAGCTGATGCTCCAAACTCCAACTGTGAAAAAATAGAAATTACATTTTTAACAAACTGAAAAACTTGGGTGCAAAAGTGGGGGGGCTTATGAGCTAAAAAAGAATACCTTAATGTACAAGAAATGCCTTCAGTGAAACCACGAGTCGGCCTTGCACAGTGTATGCTGACAATGGAATGTAGTGGTTCAGGTCTTCAGGTTCAGCTACCATCAGTTGAGCAGGGTCTCTCTTGCAGACTTCGTAACATCTGAGGTGCTCCAAATACTAAGCTGAGAAAGGTTCAAGAAGAAAAAATAGCTTGTTGCATACAAGTAACACATGGACAATCTTACAAAAATCAGGAAGTCCACTTGTGCTTCCAACTGATACACTGCTCAGAGTTCTACATTTCTTCACAATCACTTGCTTGACAGAGGAGGCCATAATGTCCAGGGAAACATTTGATACTCCTTTTACTTTCACTGTTGGTTTAAACAGGCTGGGCATGTCCAGGTAGTACGCCAACATAAGTTCATGTCTGAGGGACAGAGTCAATAGAATGTTTTTGAAATTATTGACATCACAAACCACTTTCTTGAAAAAGCTATGCTTAGCTTCAAAACGTAATGTCCAAAAATCAACCAGTGGTCCGAAGCAGCGGATTAAATGAGCATAGTGTTCCAGAAAATGGTGTTTAGGTTTGAGTTTCAGCCCTGGAAACACAATCAGTAACAGTTTTCTGTGCTCACTTATTTTGGCATCAAGGTAACACAAGCTTTCATCCGTAAAACTGGAGGATGCCAAAAGTTCCACAATGTCTTTAAGTTCCAGAATTACAGACCATGCATCATCATCTTCAGGAACAACATCACCTATGAGCAGAGGCAGCAACCTCAAAAGAGTCCAATTCTCATGGCCGTTGCCTCCAATAGTTTCACTCACAAGTACTTTTTCTGGAATTTTGTGTGGACGGTTAACTCTGTCAGAAAATTTAAAGGGGAAGTGCTGTATGGCAGTGTTCAAATAATCCAATGTAAAGTACTTCTGTCCAATGAATTTTTTCAAACACAAACAGAGCTCAAAAGGAACAATACCTTCTAGAAGGTCATGTAAAAGGTCAGGAGGAAAACCTGTTATACAATGAAAGTAAGATAATTTGTTCAATACACAGTCTCTTTTCACTCCGTCAACACTTTTCAAGTGCTCATTCTCCCTCAGCCTGGAAACATTCTCAGTGTAGGACTCTTTGGTTCTCAATAAAAATGACTTACTTTGCACAGAACAACTCTGAATATCACTACGACTGGCTAAACAAAAACGACAAAACTTGTCAACATTAAAGGACTCCTGAAAACCAGCAAATGAATGTGCTCCCAAATTACCCCTAACACTGGTTCCCAACCCGCTAATGTAAATCCCTTGGTTTTCAAGCAGTTGGAGATCTCTCAAAAGTGGTTCTACAATCCTGTCATATCCAAATGTTTTAGCATCAATACTTTTACACAAGAGAGCAAGATATATGCTAGACAATGATGATCTGTATTTAACAGGTAAATTTGCTATTACCCAGTATATTGCGCACAATTAATGTTTTTTTTCTTGAGGTGCCTAAAGGGTTACAGACCTTGAAATCATCGATATACAGACCTAAAGAAATTGTCTGATCTTCCCCGGACAGAAGTGTGTTCTCTTTGAAATATGATCCATCAAATGTGGTCTTGTAATGTCCAGGTAGTGATTCTGTATTGGTTTCTTCTAAAACTTTGTCAATAACATCACTCCTGTTTAACAATCGTTGCAGCGTTTTTTGAAACTGGTACATAAACAAAGGTTTTCTTTAATGGCAAGTCTAAAACATACTCAACTGGGTCTATGACACCAAATTTTTCTTTGAAATAGGACAACCTTTTTTGATCTGATCCCAGACACCACTCTGGGAAATGGAGCTGAGTGGATTGAGGCTGTGGAAGGCGTCTGTTACCAAAGTTACAGTGTTTTCATCAATGTTACAACTGTGCTGCCTTAAGACCTTTTTTACTGTATACTCATTTAGTTCACCAATCAAAACACCAATGTCATAAAATTCACTGACTATTTCTTGAGTGGCTAATTTGGAAACATGCAGGACTGCTTGCATTCGCAGAAGTAATGATGCAAGCCTTTCCTGAATTTTTTCAGTGGCATCATGGTACTCTGGTTCATTATCAGAATTATCCTCAAGTGGCACATGAAAATCATTGTCAGCAACATGTGACTGTGATTCAGATGTTTCACATTCTGCCAATTCACGTTCTTGGACAGTGATCTCTGTCTTTAAGTCTTTTAAAGTACAATGTGGGTGCCAACAAGATTTATGTGACGTAAAACTAGAGAAAACATTTGATCTGAAAAGACAGTGATTAAAAGGACAGGTAACAGTCTCCCTATTCCTCAGGTGCTTCCCAAGATGAGCAATATATTGTTTTAGGCCGACTGCCTCTTCAAAGTCACACAACAAGCATTTTACTTTAAAGCCAAAGTCCACTACTGCGTTCTATGAGCCCATGATCTCTCAAGTGGACCTGCAAGGATTTTTTAGATCTGAAATACTGTGCACAGTCTTTGTATATGCAGGGCAGTGGACAATTTCTTCCGTAATGTCTGTGGCTACTTTGGTAATGTTCAATGATTCTCTTGCGATTTCCACAAAAAAAAGTACAAAGTTTACAAGTCCACTTCATTCAACATAAAAAAAAAAACAAAGAAAAACAAAGGGCAGAAGAAAGCCACAGTTGTCATCATGTGGACCTATGGAAAAAGATTATACAAAAAAAAAACAAAAAAAAAAAACAGTTATGGATGCTATTACAATCCTAGGCCTTTTTTTCCTTCCACATCTTTCAGCTTTCACAGCTTTCATTTCATATTACTTGTTCTAGCACCCTTTCTATGATCTCCTTCGATCCCCTCAAAACACCCGTGATATTCTGACCCCCAGGTTAAGAACTGCTAGTATAATGCACTGACACAAACATCTCAATTAATAATTTGTTGTTTGCATATCTTATTGATATTTCATTGATGAAACTTGCATGCAAGAGCACTTTATTACTACTCAGAGAGAATTCAGATTATCTGAAGTGTGGTTGTATCAGGTACTTATCTATAGTCAGTGTATTACCTTTTATAGATGGCGTTCAGCAGGGCCTGTTATGGAGAAGCAGCAGGAGTACCGGTGCAGGAAGCTACGCAATGTACTGCTGTGGACAGTCAGTAACAAAATGTATTTAACATCTAAAGAGATAGTTTTAATTAAAAAAAAAAAAAAATTGCTCAATTGTTTTGCTTAATTTTATTTTTTACTTTTAGAATAGTTGACTTGACATGTTTAATTTTTTCCACTGCAGGTGTGTGTGCGCAGCTTTTCAACTTAGTCTAATAAATAAACAAACTTACCAAACGTCAAGAAATGAAATATCCGAACACTTACTTTACTTATCAAACAGAAAAATACAACAGAAAACCTTTTGAATTCAAGTTTCTCTCATGCACTTATCAAAGATTAGATTAGAGAGATTAGAAGATACTTTATTAATCCCAAACTGGGAAATTGCATTGCAGCAACAGCATTTCACCCGTAAACACCTCAATGACATGAAAATAAAATCGAAAATAACAACCTAGATAAGTAAAAATAAAAAACAACCTAGGCATATTAAGTAGTAGTATAAACATAAAATATAAGATGAGACATGTAAAAAATAAAAGTAGTAATACAATATAAAATTCAAGTACACAAATAAAAGAAAAATAAATAGAATATCGGATTTGAACAGTATGTACAGTGTGCATTTAAATAAATGTACAAGTGGGCAATGGTGTGTATGGGCAAAGTGAGTAGAGTGCAGGTGGAGACTGTAATAATAATAATAATAATAATAAGATTTTAGCTTTTATTGTGTAGTGCAATGGCATGTGGCAGGAAGGATTTCCTGTACCTTTCCCTTCGACAGCGGAGCTGGAGCAGCCTGTGTGAGAAGGTGCTCCTCTGTCTGACCACTGTGTGATGGAGAGGGTGCTGTTCATTGTCTATGATGGATAACAGTTTCATCAGCGTCCTCCTCTCCACCACGGTCTCAAAAGACTCCAACCTGAGACCCATTGCAGAGCCAGCCTTCTTCATGATTTTGTCCAGTCTGTTAGTGTCACTGGCTCTGATGCTGCTGCCCCAACACACAGCAGCAAAGAAAATGGCACCGGCAACAACAGTCTGATAGAATATCTCCAACATCTTGCTGCACACGTTGAAGGATCTCAGCTTCCTCAGGAAATACAGTCTGCTCATCCCCTTCTTGCACACAGCCTCAGTATTAGATACCCAGTCCAGTCTGTTGCCGATTACCACTCCCAGGTACTTGTAATCCTCCACCACCTCCCCCCTGATCCGTAGTGGCTGTGATAGCATCTTCCTCCTCCTCCTGAAGTCGATCACCATCTCTCTGGTCTTGTTGACATTCAGCCTCAGGTGATTCTGTTCAGACCACTCAACAAAGTTGTCCACCAGTGTCCTGTACTCACCCTCCTCTCCCTCTCTTATACACCCGACAACAGCTGAGTCATCAGAAAACTTCTGCAGGTGACATGACTCAGAGTTGTACTGAAAGTCAGTGGTGCATAAGGTAAAGAGAAAAGGAGAAAGCACAGTTCCCTGTGGAGCTCCTACGTCACTGACCACCACATCAGACAGGACACTGCCCAGACGGACAAACTGTGGCCTGTCTGTCAAGTAGTCAGTAACCCAGGAGACCACTGAGTCGTCGACACCCATCCCCCGCAGCTTCCCACCCAGTAGCAGAGGTTGAATGGTGTTGAAGGCACTGGAGAAATCAAAAAATGTGATCCTCACAGTGTCTCCTCCACCATCCAGATGCATGTGGCCTCGTTGCAGCAGGTAGATGACAGCGTCATCGACTCCTAAATGGGGCTGGTAGGCAAACTGCAGAGGGTCCAGAAACGTCCTCACCTGTGGCCTCAGCTGGGTTAGGACCAGTCTCTCCAGGACCTTCATCACATGAGATGTGAGGGCGACTGGTCTGTAGTCTGCCGGGTCAGATGGCCTCGACCTCTTAGGGACTGGAACCACGCAGGACGTCTTCCACAGCAACGGGACTTTCTCCTGACTCAGGCTCAGGTTGTACAGATGTCCCAGTACTGGGGACAGCTGGACATGCTGCCCCTCAATAACAAAAACAAACTTCTCAGGATCACACACACCTGTTCAAAAATAATCGGCCTCCCAACTCCCAGTCTGTCAGACCTCACTAACAGTGCCATCATCTGTAAATCATTGAACATAGTCCATGACCACCGCCACCCATTACACCCATACTTCACCCTCCTCCCCTCTGGTCGAAGGTTCAGACAACTGTCCATCAGAACATCCCGGTTCAGCAAAAGCTTTGTCCCCTCTGCCATCACAGCCTTGAACAGCAGGCGCTAAAGTCTGGTTGTCGATGTATGTATGTATTCATATTTCTGTGCATATTGTATGTTTTATTGTTAGTGTTGTATGGAGCAGTACTGTGAAAAAGAATTTCCCCTCGGGGACAATAAAGTATGATGATGATGGCTGGCACAGGTCTTCAGGATCCTGGGTGTAAAGAGGCAGCTGGAACAACTACATCAGGGCCCGCAGCCTTACGCTGATGTAGTCGTTCCAGCTGCCTCTTTACCTGGCCTGTAGTCACCGTTGGGCGGGGGGGAGGGTTGTTGCAGATGTCATCCGTGGAGGAAAAGGAGGAGGGGGGAGGGCAGATGGAGAGGTGCTGTACAGGAGAATGCTGGGGGATGGGTTGAACCATTTGGAGCAGTGAGGGTGTATGGGGGGGCTAGTGGTGTCGGGGGGGTGGCAGGAAGTGAGCTAAACCTGTTGAAGAACTGGTTAAACTAGTTTGCTCTATCCAGGCTCCCTGATGTCTGCCTGTCTTTCCCCTTCATCCCTGTGATGTGCTTCATCCCTATCCACACATCCCTCATGCTGTTCTGCTGGAGTTTGGCCTCCAGCTTCCTCCTGTAGTTGTCCTTGCATTTCCTCAGTGTCTCCCGGAGTTCGTGCTGCACTCTCCGCTGCTCCTCTCTGTCTCCAGACTTGAAAGACTAGCTTAATTAGCGTTACCTTATTAAACCACCACAAAACATATCTAAACTCGACAGAAAAACAAAAGAAAACTCACCAAAAATGTCTCGCCACTTTTTTTCACTGCTCCGGCAATAACCGTCTGTGGTGTCGTCGGAATAAATCCTAAATTCACAGAGTAAAGTAGATAGTGTCAACTCTGAAACAAAATGTCGCAGACGATGCCCTCCAGGTTGCGTCCGAAACCCGCCCGAAGCTGTATTCCCATAATGCATTTCAAGTCACAAAAACATGATGACGCAGGCGTTTTAATCCCAGCACTGTCTCCAAAGTCAAGTTGACATACATTTCTAATTCAGTTGGACTTGGATTTTCAATTTAGCATTTATTTTGTAGTTGAGACGTTTTTAACTAATAATTTCATGTTATTATAACAACCTCAGTAATCATTTGTCCTGCTGACATAGGATAATATGTTAAAATAATAATAATAATATGTTAAAATAACAGGCAATAACAGGCAAAATCACATTTACAGTGTATGTAGAGACTGGAACTCCTGCCCGGTAAACTCTGTGCCGTTATCAGATCTAATGCATTTTATCTTTCCATATGGAGCTACGTCTGCTATGAATTTTTCAGTAGCTTTTGTCGTGTCACCCTTCGCTTTGATAGTAGAAGTATGGAAAAATCATCTCACTGTAATCATCAGTAAATGCTATCGCATACCTGTATCCATCTTTATCTGCTGGTTCTATAGGACCGCATAAGTCTGTGTGTACTAGCTCTAGTACAGTTGTAGCTTTAGCGTCTGCCTGTTTCTGCTTTGTGTAAACTTGCCCTGTGTGCATATTTCAGGGTTTTGATTGGACTTATCATGCTTCCCTTTTATCGACATCCCTTCAACCACCTTTTCTAATTTTGCAACATCATCAAAATTACAATGACCAAGTATTCTATGCCAAGTTTGGATGTCATGACAACCATACACTTCATCTGCATTTTCATTTTCTACTGTGCTAAGGTAATACAGCCTACCGTATACATCCATTTTGAACTTGGCACCATCCTTGTGGTCCAGCCAGTCATTACCGTCCTTGAAGTGGATCTCGGCTCCGTTGGCTGTGGCTGCTTTGACTGAAAATATGTTTTGTGGAAACGATGGGATGTAGAGTGCTTGCTTGAGCCTTGTTTTCTCTTGCCGTCCCTCGCTGTCCAGCAAGTAGACTTCGGCATCGCCCCTCATCTTCACCATCCCGCTCACCTTGGTCCCATCGGCCTCTTTGTGTAGGACAGTCACTCATCTTGAAGAAACAGAAAGATGTAGGCTCTGCCCCCGTCTCTCCATCAGCTTTCTTCACATGGTCACGGGCTCGTGCTCAACCGCGCCCTCTTCCTCGCTGTGGTGTGTCCCATTTTCGCTCCTCTCTTCTCGCCTGGGATGCATCAGGGCATGTTCTGGCCATGTGTCCCTTTTTACCGCACGTGTAACACTCGACATCAGCCAGGTCCATTTTCTTTCCTCTCCCTCTTCATCGTGAACTCATTGTCCCACTAGTCTTCATCACGTTGTCTTCTTCTACATTCATGTCACTCCTCCCATACTTTTCAGTACTCTCATAACTTCGCAGTTTTGTTTTAAACTCGCCAAACGTTACAATGTCATTTGTCTTCCTCGGCTATCTCCGGGTCCTCCAAGATAACTTCTCTGAGGCCGCACAACTCCATGTGCGCGAGGAACCTTGTTTCCCAAAGTTCATAATTTTTCTCGTCACCGTCGAATAAAAGTCTGAACCATCTTTGGCCTGCGTTAGACATTTCTGCAGCAGTCTATTGTTAACACAGTCACCGAAGTGGTTAGCTAGCACTTGTATTCAAGGGAGAAAAAGTACAGACTCCATCATCTCTTTGGTCTGGGAACTCACTGACCATTTATTCTGCACATGCTCACAGTAACATCCTAGTGCACGCAGGCACGCATGTTTTCAAATGACTCACTGCATAGGCTATTTAACATGACTTTGTTACTCATATTATTAAATATGCTTTACAGGGACCAACATCAGTGTTACCCTTTGCAACACACTGTTCTACTTAAAGGGTAAATTACACACTTAAATCCTTGAACTCCATCACCTACCACCATCTGGTCTCCTTGAACAGTTACATGTAGGGAGCAACGATCTATTGTGTGTAATTCTGTCGCCATTGGAGACTAAATGAAGGAAATCTTGATGTTTTCATTCTCAAAATAATCTTCTAAATCTAAGTTATCATAACATAACCCAATAACGATGAATCACCTTCATTTTCTGATACTCTAAATTTGATGACAGTATAACAAAGAATTGTACTGTGATCAGAGTGACCATACACTCCAACCTCAGAAAACAGCATATTCAAATGATCCAGGACTGCTTGTCCTGAACCCTTTAGCAAGGATATCAACCTGCATCCACCGACTTGCTTACTCTACACTAATGCTCTTGGGTTAGATCAGTCTGGTCTCAAACTATGTTTATTGTGAACAGGTCCTAAATTGGTACTGGTTCCTGACCGATTTACTGAAATATTGATGTTTATGTTGTTTATAGCCGGCATTTTTCAAAGTCCAGTGTCTGACTGTGTTAGCAAAGCAGCTGCAGGACCTCGTGCATGTCCTCAGTGCAGACAGCTGATGGACTTAATTAACCCTCTAAACATGCAACTGTCTCAGCCTCATCGAGTCAAGGTAACAAAAATGAGTCTGTAGTTATTAACTGAGTCTGCTGTACACAGACTTTGTCACTCTATATAACGTAACTTGACTTCCTCCTTTGCTCTTGGAGCAAAGAGGCTGTAACTTGAACATGAGCACATGTGGTTCTTGGGCTTGTGCTGGAACAACAGAAGCTCTTGTTTGTCTTGGGAGGACAGTCACAACAAGGTTTTCCTCTGGTCGAGTTCACTGTACATAAAAGAGTTGTTATAAGGAGGCTCAGCTCACGTCCTCAAAGCAGGGATGTGATTTCTTCATCTCTGAGCTGCTCTAAGTATAATGCTGAAAACTCCACATCACCTTTGGACCAGCTGGCAGACCAGAACATATTTTTGATTTGATTTTCTTTCTTTCTTTCTTTCTTTCTTTGTCAATCACCTGTAAAAAATTACATATAGGAATAAATCTCAATTATGTACTTGTATAACCACACATGTTAAGACTTTTTTACGTACTTAAGTAAGAGGGAAACAGTTTGTTGTTTCTGCTTTGGTGAGTGTTTGCTGTTTGTTTTTTGCTCATTGTGTGTTTTATCAGATGAAGCAGTTTCTTAGGGACATTACCATATCATGCATGCAGAGAAGAAATCAAAGTTAACCATACAGACGGCCAAGTTTATGACAGCAAGGGGGGTTGACACCAGAAGGGGGGCCGGAAAAAGTCAATTAAATCCTTAAAAGCATAAAAATAAGGAGTCTCTGCGGTGTGCAGGTAGCAAGCTTGTTGAAATGCACGGTCACCCTTCTGTGATTTGTGGCACAGCAGTAACGCTGCGCTCTGGCTTCTCCAACGTACTGTGAAGTAATGAAGACTCTCTGGAAACTGTCTCTGCCACATCAGTCTGTCAGACAACTCCCAGGTGAAAAAGTACCTGTTTCTCTAGACAGAGCACCACATCTAAACCATTGTCTTATCTTGTTTGTTTGCTCACAGCATGTCCACGTCCATGTGCTTCCCAGAAAGGCAGGGGACTTTGAGCGGAATGACAGTGTGTACGATGAGGTAAGATGGCAGATTTTTGACTATCCTAAGTGACAACCTGTATCTGACCTACACGGAATACTATTTTACTCTTTACTTATCACCCCATGAAAAGAGTGGATGAACATTTGTCTCCAAGATAAATATTTAGAAATGTTAAAAGACTTGTGTGCTGTGATGTTTTGGCACTGAAGACTTTTGGAAAAGAAAAATATGAGTGTATTTGTTGGTCCATTTTTTTAGCTGCTAGAATGCACAGCAAACATGTCTTCTTTCATCACTGCAAATAGTAACTGTTACAAATGAAAAGTTATCATAAGGTCAGTACAGTACACTGTTGAGGTTGTTTAGTGGACTTGCAAATGCAAGAGACAAATTGTGTTATTAAATCTGTAAATTTGTAAATCTGTTAATTGGTAACACGTGAACGTGCAGCAGAAGGTGAAGATTTAGCTGAGAACGCAGACAAGACGAGGCTGGACATAGCTGGTCAATAGCAGGGGAAAATCCAGAGGCACAGGGACATCGAGGTTAGCAAGGCACAAAAAATGAGTTTTCAAAAAGATGCTCAAAGTTTGTCATAGCTGTTACCATGAGGGAAATGAATGATCTGACAGAGACTGTGAGGTTGAGCACGGGTTTTGCACTAGGTGGATTGATGATGGTGATGATGATGATGATGATGTGAGAAGAGCACAAGCACAATCTTATTCGACTGCACCCCTGCTTAAGTCCTTTCCTAAACACTTTTCCTTGACCTCATGACATGTTATATCAAGGATGTGAAGATGTGAAGGAGAGTTCATAAGGACTTAGGAAAAGACATCTGTGGTGCTCAGAGAATCTGACTGCACTAACTGTACACTAGGTTGTGTCATCAGGTGATGGCGGATGTTATTGATTCAAGGATTCAAGGATTCAAGGAGTTTTATTTGTCATTTCAACACATGTTAACATGGGATGGAACGAAATTAGTTTCCCTGGTCCCGGAGCAGCCCGATGTCGAGTATAAAAATAGAAAAGAACTAGCTAACTAAGTATAAATATTAAATAAACAACATAAAATATGCAAATTTAAGCAAGGGGGTGGGGGGGGGGGGGGGTGCAGCAGGGGCTACAGGGGTCCTCCAGAGTTCACCAGTCTCACAGCTTCTGGGAAGAAGCTGTTTCTCAGTCTGGTGGTCCTGCTCTTTATGCTCCGCAGCCTCCTGCCTGAGGGGAGAGGGACAAACAGAGCGTGTGCGGGGTGAGTGGGGTCCTTCATGATGCAGGAGGCCCTTTTCCTGCATCTGGAGGTGTAGATGTCCGTGGTGGTGGATAGGCTGCGTCCCACAGTCCTCTGTGCAGCTTTAACCACCCTCTGCAGAGCCTTCTTCTCTGCCACAGGGCAGTTACCGTGCCACACGATGATGCAGGAGCACATGACACTTTCCACCACACATCTGTAGAAGGAGGTCAGGACTGAGCTCCCAAGTCCAGCGCGCCTCAGCCTCCTGAGGAAGTAGAGGCGCTGGTGTGCCTTCCTAACCAGACAGGAAGTGTTGGTGCTCCAGGTGAGTTGTCAGAGATGTGTACGCCCAGGTACCTGAAGCTGGAGACCACTTCCACCGCTGTCCCTCCGATATGCAGGGGAGGGGGGAGGTGTCTGCCCCTTCTGAAGTCCACAATCATCTCCTTGGTCTTCTTCACGTTGATGCAGAGGTTGTTTTCTCTGCACCAACCCTCCAGGTGTTCCACCTCCTGCCTCTAGTCGGACTCATCATTGTTAGCGATGCGTCCAACCACAGCTGTGTCATCCGCGAACTTCACGAACAGACAGCTCGGATGTCTCGCTGAGCAGTCGTGTGTGAGCAGAGTGAACAGAAGGGGGCTCAGCACACAGCCCTGGGGGGAGCCTGTGTTGAGGGTGATGGAGGAGGAGGAGACGTCATGGATCCTCACAGATTGCGGCCTGTCTGTTAAAAAGTCCAGGACCCAGTTGCAGAGGGTGGTCTGATGGTATTAAATGCAGATGTGAAATCCACAAAGAGCAGGCGAACATACGAGTCCTTGTTCTCTAGGTGGGTGAGGACTGTGTGGACCACAGAAGAGATGGCGTCCTCTGTGGATCGGTTCTTCCTGTATGCGTACTGGTGCGGGTCCACAGTGACGTCGATGCAGTCTTTGATGTGGGCCACAACCAGTCTCTCGAAGCACTTCATGACTATTGGGGTGAGGGCTACCGGCCGATAGTCATTCAGGCCTGTCACTGTGGAGGTTTTGGGGATGGGAATGATCGTGGCGGTCTTCAGGCAGGTAGGGACCGCCGCCTGTTGGAGGGAGGTGTTGAAGATGTCAGTCAGCACCTCCGTCAGCTGGTGTGCGCAGCTCATCAGCAGCCGCCCAGAGATGTTATCGGGACCAGCAGCTTTGCATGGATTTATCCTCTGGAGGGTCCTCCTCACTTCTGCTGGGGTCACGTAGTGAAACTACAAAGTTCAGAAGATGGACTACAAAAAAAGCATCTGAATAATTGTTAATACTTCTCCATGTACGTTCTTACCGTGTTGTTTCACGCAGGATATATAAACATGGACAACGTGGTGAAAAATATGACTTCATTATCAACATTTGAAATGACAAAGGAATGTTGTCACCGGTCCATTCACAAATGTGAAACAAAGTCTTTGTCACATTGAGAATGGGTGCTCATGCTCACCCTCCTGTCCACTCAGTTATTACCATATTGGCAAGTTATGGCAAAAGATGGATGCTTCATAAGCAACAGTAATTTACATGATGTTGTGCAGGGTGCTGTTTGACTCTCACACTAAATGCAGTGTGATATTCATGTTTGATATTTTCATTTGAATGGTCAGGATAACTTATAGGCTATGTAGTTGTTAACGACATTTTAAAACAAATCGATAATCTTTTTCAGCACACTTGAACACCTCTGTTTGTGAACGCAGCTCCACAGTCAACAACAGAAGAGATGAAGAGAGAGAGACATTTTTAAATAACACAGATAATTACATAACAATACAATAAATAACGCAATCTGCTTCAACAAAATGAAAATGTAAAAAACTCTTCAATAACATTACAGCTGAAAAACAATATTTTTATATTATAAAAGGTAACACTTTATGAGTACACACTATTAAGCATTAGTTCAGCATTAATATATACTGAATTCATCATTTATAACGCATTAATACTCTTTAGTATGTAGTTTATAAACACAGTTACAAATGTTTTACTCATCATTGATAAGCACAGTAGTTATTATGGATTAGCAAATACTGAATTCATCATTTATAAAGCATGTTTCTGACGTAAATACTCATTAGTATATGGTTTATAATCACAGTTCTAAATGTTTTACTCTTCTGTACTAATGGTTAGTGAGTGTGTTAGTAGATGTTTTATAAAAACTCACAAATTCCATTTCCAATGGATGACCTATAAACAGTTATTAATGAAGGAATTCATGAATTCAGGCAGTTCCAAAGCACTTACTACTCGTTAGTTAAGTATTTTGTGTGAGCTCATCTAAAGTGGGCACTATCTATGCCTTATAAAGCATTTACAAATGAGATTTAAAGGCTGGCAATGCCTCAAGACTCACAAAAGTTTCAGTTATCTTAACAGACCAAGGAGAGACACAACACAAAGGGATATAGAACATATTGCATTGATATTTATTGCAAGTTCCCAACATATTGTAACTGTACAACTGTTCTGTTGATGTAAAAAGACGAACAAGGGTAAACAAAGCTGAATAAAAACTTGCAAACACCAACAGTGGATCACAAAAGTTTAAGTATGACAAATACAATCTTTGTTTGAAAAAAATGCGTGAAATACACGGCTATTCTATTTTTGACGGACGCCGTGAGCAGCCCGCGTCAATTTATTAACACAGAGCACCTCGAGCGCAGAAAAAGAATCTGGTGGATTTTGGAGATAAACTAATTAACTACGTAGCATATTTACACATGCAGAAGCATATAAACTGAGAAAATGACCAAATATGAGCAAGTAAACAAAGTCTGGTGGGCTAAACGCTCCACCTCTGAAACGCTCCTGGTGGCGTTTGAAGCGTGCAGGATGGACCAAAACAGCGTCGCAGCCGCTACGTGACAGACGTGTCCGGTGGGTCCTATCTCCAAGAAAAGTCTAGAAATTATTTGGGACAGATAAAATAAATATACTCAATACATGACAATACAGGAAAAGGATTTTTTACGACACTATAAAAACAAACACGTCATCAACGTGATGACGGTGGGTGGCAGCAACACCTCACGTTAAAGCTCCGAGGAGCAGCCGTTTCTGATCCGTGCAGCTAAGATGAATGGAGAGATGGAGAACTCTGACCTAAATTGTCGAGTCAGGCGGACATGGGCCAAAAAGAATGCCGGTGTGGAGATGGATATATCGGAGTCAGCGGCCGTCAGCGGCACTAGTGGTGAGTATGTGTTTTTTTTGCTGGCTAGCTAACGTTAGCTTGTCAGCAGCTAAAGGCGTTTGCTCCCCGACTAACAGTACTACTGCGAGATGTAGAATGTGTAGGAAACACACATTTCAGGACCGCTGACTTGTATCATCAGTACAGACATGTAAAGGGTAATATAATCATAGAAGGCTGAAAATCACAGGACATGTCTGTTCTGATGGTACAAGTCAGCAGTGTAAAGTAGGGCTGGACGATTATGGAAAAAATAATAATCACGATTATTTTGATTGATATTGAAATAACGATTAATAAACATGATTATTCATTGATTTCAAAAAAAGTGTTTATTGCGCCACCAAAACTCAACTTTAAATATAACTTTTAGAAAAACAAGCAGCTTGACCACAGTCAGATCCGTTGTGGTGGCAAAATACTCGGCAGTGGAGATATCTTTTTCAACTTCAGCGCAACATTTATCATACAAAGCAGACAGTGCAACTCTGCTAAAGTGTTTGCGGGATGGCAACACGTACCGCTTGTCCATATTCTTCATCAGTGTTTTGAACCCTGGGTTGTTATCGGTGCTGAAGGGGCACATGACATTGGCTAGCATGAATGTCACCGCCTCCGTAATCTCTCGCTGTCGCCGGGAGCCGCTGGAATATGGAGCTGCATTGTAAAGAGTGTCCTCAATGGAGAACTGTGTTGCGGTGGCGGTGGCTGAAGTTGACGCTCTTGCACTTTTTTGGGTCTTTTGCTCCGTCAATACTTTGTCATAGACCACTTTATGGCTGAACTTTAAATGGTTAAACAAATTTGTCGTGTTGCCCTGGGGTGCAGACACAACGGTGTGACAAACTTTGCAAACAATCTCTTTCTGCTCTATGTCCAACGATTTGAAGCCAAAATGTCTTCAAATGACCTACCTTTCTTTTCAACTAAAGGCTCAGGCTGCTTTTCTATGGAGTTACATTTGTTCCAGTAGCACAATTTGAGTGCAGAAAAATATTTTGAGCGAGCACACAAATTATATTTTGAGGAAAAATGAAACTCGAGCACAAAAAAACTTGTAGTTGAGCAAACAGGAATCTATGTTGTGCTCCACAAATGTCTTTGCCTGTTTGCTAATATCAATATGTATGTGCAACATCAGCCCCCTTTCTTTCAGTTTCACTGTGGAGGGGGGATTAAGTGCTCATTGGCTGCTGAAGTCCAATTCTCATTGGCTGCTGAAGTCCACATTGATCCACAAACTCTGCTGCGGCTGCAGGCGACACAGGTGCGTTCACTGTGCTTTTACAGCGCAGTAATTTGCATACATGCCGCGCCGCGGCACATTAATCGTTTTTCTTCGATTACAGTGTTTTCATGATCGTGAGAAGCCAAAATCGAAATCGTGATCAAAATTCGATTAATCGTCCAGCCCTAGTGTAAAGTGCAAGCATGTGGGAGTCTCCCCCAATCATATGTAATGGAGGCCGGACTATATACGGATATACTGAATAGAAATTAATACTGAAACGTTTATAATGAACAGTTTCTTTCTTTTAGGTGTGTCCATGGCCCTTACTGCATAGCTGGTGGACAAAAGAAATCCCACGAGTTGGAGATGTGTAAGCTGAAGGTAGAGTTGCAAAAGGAGAAGATTGATGAGCTTATGAAAGAGAGAGACTACCTAAAAGAACAGCTTGCATCAGGTTGATCTCCCTACACACAATATGTAGAGACATTCCTGTGCAGTTGGGTCTTATTGTGTTAGTTTACTGTATCTCTGGACTCTATATTATGCATGTGTCTCTTTGTGCCATATTAGCCTAATTTTTGTGTTTGAATCTATTTTAACAGCTCTTAAAAAAGAGGATGCAGGTCCCACCCAGGCAGTCTGCTGGTCTCCATCTTCCTCTTGTGACAGCTCAGAGGAGGAGTCCCCTGATGCTGTCTGACTCCTCCTCTACTGCATCCTCATCAGAGGAAGACAAGAAAAAGAAGAGGAGGAATTGCAAGGAATCAGTGCACTTTGTTTTTTCAATGTCGTAAAATTCCTTTTCCTGTATTATTTCATTCATTATTCATTATTTCATGTATATTTTATCATGTGTTGAGTATATTTATTTTATCTGTCTCAAATAATTTTTGACTTTTATTGAAGATAGGATTTAGAATTACATTAAATTGTGACACTGAAATATTTTCTGACTTTATTTTTTGATACAGAAAGATTTAATTTTTTTCAAACAAAGATTGTATTTGTCGTACTTATCCACTGTTGGTGTTTGCAAGTTTTTATTCAGCTTTGTTTACCCTTGTTCGTCTTTTTACATCAACAGAACAGTTGTACAGTTACAATATGTTGGGAGGTTGCAATAAATATCAATGCAATATGTTCTATATCCCTTTGTGTTGTGTCTCTCCTTGGTCTGTTAAGATAACTGAAACTATTGTGAGTCTTGAGGCATTGCCAGCCTTTAAATCTCATTTGTAAATGCTTTATAAGGCATAGATAGTGCCCACTTTAGATGAGCTCACACAAAATACTTACTAACGAGTAGTAAGTGCTTTGGAACTGCCTGAATTCATGAATTCCTTCATTAATAACTGTTTATAGGTCATTCATTGGAAATGGAATTTGTGAGATTTTATAAAACATCTACTAACACACTCACTAACCATTAGTACAGAAGAGTAAAACATTTAGAACTGTGATTATAAACCATATACTAATGAGTATTTACGTCAGAAACATGCTTTATAAATGATGAATTCAGTATTTGCTAATCCATAACTACTGTGCTTATCAATGATGAGTAAAACATTTGTAACTGTGTTTATAAACTACATACTAAAGAGTATTAATGCGTTATAAATGATGAATTCAGTATATATTAATGCTGAACTAATGCTTAATAGTGTGTAATCATTATAAAGTGTTACCTTATTAAATAATAATATTTTCCCCACATCCCTTTGTTTCTTCTTCTTTCTTTTCTCAGCAGCAGACTCCTGTTGTCTTTTTGATGCCATGTTTTCATTGTTTTAGGGCTGATGTCAGGTGTGTGTCTGACTGCTGTAGCCTAATGGAACAAACCACTGGGTGATGGGGGGAGCTAGGGCACCAAACCATGATGTATTTTATTGTTGACTATAGTAGACTAACAATGGATATAACATTAAGAATTTATAATAAATTTAAATACATATTCATCATTATGATCCTCATAATTATTATTGTTAACTATGTTTCTGTCTGGCACAGGGGAGACGTTGTCTCCTGGGGCCAAAGTACTCGTCATCTTCGGGGTTAACCCCCTTCACTTTCTCCAGCAGTGGAATAACACACACTTTAAAGACATGGTGGCCTTTATTTGATTAGACACTGTAGCCTACACCAAACTGGGCCATTTTGGTGCCTCCTCCAGCTCTTGGTGCCTTACGCACAGCGTAGCGACGGCACTGTAGAGTAACATCAGACTTCATGATCAAAGTTTTTATATCACATAATCATGTCTGTCCACATTCACACTCTCTCTCTCTCTGCTGCAGTCACAATCACACTTTTTAAATAATGTGAGTAACATTTAAGGAATTCAAACAGCTCTTGATGGCCACGTTAATACTCCCGTGTCATTTTACTCAGTTAGGAACTTTCCTAAGCAAAATAGACATCCTCACCTAAACAAAGGAAAACACTGGAAACTAGGAGGCAGCCTCATCATAACATACACTGTGGATTTACAGCTTCACTTGTTTTGATACAAGCAGTATGTTATGGTGACTGTGCATTTTATATATTACTGAGTCAGCTTGATGGCTTTTGGAATATTTTTGTCTTTTTACAACTACTTTTAGCCTGTCGCACATAAACAGTGGTTCAAGGTAAAACAATGTTCTTGTAAATGGAATCAGGACATCAGTATGTAGTAGACCTGTTTGATTTCAAAGTTGATCGGCACCTAGTTCACCTTCACCTCTAGTGGGTAATAAAATAGTAATGAAATAAATAAAAATAGCAGTGTGATGCTGGATCCATTTATCTTTCTGTACTGTGTAACTGACATTGTTCTGACACCCCTGTGTTACTGCAGGAATCTGAGCACACAATTCACTGCTAATGAACTGATTCACCTGTGGCTCCTAATAACTTTAATTAAACATCTGAGAGATGAGTTTGAACAAATATCAGTGGGCTCTACAGCCCCCAGGAGCCAGAATCTCCAAACCAATGAACCACAACACTTCAATAAGAAAATAATGAACATGCCTTTCAGGCTGTTTTAAATTTCACTGTGACATTTAGAATTTGTAACAAGAGAGTCTGTAGCAAATGAATATCAATAACTGGAGAGTTTGATATGAATATTCTAATAACCACGTCTAATAAAAAGAACTTCACTATACTTTCCCATCGTGCCTGAGGGGAGAAATGAAACGTGCAGTTCCACAGCAGAGTCCCAGCAGCAAAATATAAATAGGTTTGTTTTTAATTTGCATGTGATCATAAGGGTTATTGTGAGAGCAGCAGCACCGCTACCATTTATATTTTCCATGTCACACCCAGCAAATGAGACCATTTTTCTTTGAGGTGTTTTTCTTTGCAGTGAATAATCGCCCAGTATTTGTTTCCCTCATACTTTACCACTGTTAAGTGTTTTATAGCCCAGGTTTAACACGTTTATTTGGTCATAAAGACTATTTAAGAGGCAATAGAGCAGGTGAAGCCCTTTTCTCTCTACATTGTGAAAAAGGGAGGACACACAGCCAGCTGCTCACAGTCTCATTTAGTTTGGAATGTTCACAGCTCAATGCATCAGTGTTAAAGCTGCACTTCTAGATAACATTGCATGATGATTTTGCAAAGAGAGGCATGTGGCATCTGTCCATTTTTGACTTTAAATGACTGCTTTCTAAAGACCATATCAACTTAATATACAGATGGGTGACAAATTAAAAGGAAAAGCTGATTAAATGCGTGGAGAGACATAATGAATGCAGATGCAGTGCAGGAGGGCTCCATGAATGATTTGATTAGTATGAAAATTATTTAAATCATATGCTGTGGCCTTGGTGGGACACTGTCATTGTTTTGCAAGTCACAAGAAGTGGCTAAGAAGTGGTGAATCGAATTCCATCTAAAATGTTGAAACAGGCTTCAGTAACAGAAATGAACATTCTTTTAAAGTGTGACTGTACCTGATTTTTTTTTTTTTGATAATTTCTGAACAGAATCCTTTTCAGATCCCTTCAGTTTTTTTTTTTTCTTTTTTATCACATTTGCAGTGTGATCATCTGAGGCTTGATCTGATGTCTGCCTGCTGATCTATGTTTCTGTCTTCGCACCCAAGTAGCCAAATCCTTAAGACACACACACCACAACACTGCACAGATCGATTCTCTCTCTGCTGGCTGTCAAATAAAAGTAAAAGGCCAAAAAGGTAATCTTAAAATAAACTAAACTAGCAAGTCATTCCATTTCACAACTTTAACATCCAAGTTAAAGCATGAGTGATCATGATCGTTCAAGCAGAGTCTCAATTTTGTCCAAAGTCATCAGATTCACGATTCTGACATGAAGGACAAAACTGTCTTGATTACAGCTGGAAACATTTACTGTCATTGTGAAAATAAACAAGACAATCAGAAGAACTTTTTGGCCAATCCATTTATCCATTCTCTGACCTACTTACCATGAATGTCACTAATTGTAAAGTATAGTCTACTTTAAATATTGTGCTTTATTCATCTTCAATGTGGATAACAATAGCTGAATCAAGGAAGTAGTGATTTCTGCATGAGGTCTAACTGTCATGCAAAAATAAGATTTGTAAATATTAAAGATGTGTTGTGTTTCTATGAATGCTAAATGAAACACAGGAAATGAGACCTTTCTCTGTACTTCAGGCATAAATAGTCATTTGAGAAGTCATCACAACTCTTAGGACTCACCGTCCTTCTAAAAGTAAGTACTTTTGAATCCAAGCGTAACTTTCAGGAAGCCACTTGTAATAAGTGGACATAACAGTGGATATGAATTACAGTGCAATCAAGTAAAATACTTGTGTCACAATATACTTGAATAAAAGTGCAATAACAGAGTGAAGTTCTGCAAACAGCTTCTCGCAGCATGACTGCTAAAAAGCAATTCATTACTTCCGCCTCTACTGCCAGACGAGGAAGTCCACTGATTTATCAGATTCAGATAGTGCATGACAGTGAAGCTATAGTCATCAGGCTGTTTATCGTTGTAAAGAGAAGGGATGGGACTCTGGAGTGCAGTTGTATTGTCATTTTATTTAGATGAAGTGGAGCACGGGAGGCCGGCGCTGCTCAGTTGATCTTGTGGGCTGACAGCAGCTCTGTGATAGAGAATAGAATCAGCAGCTAAACACTGTTGTAGCTATCTGTCTCTGTGTTTGTGCTGTCTCCATGTCTCTTCTTCTGTCCCCTTCTGTCTCTCTATTGATATCTCTGTCTCTCTCTCATGTACCAGATGGCACATTCAATTATCTTTACAGTGTCACCTTGCCCAAAAAGAGCTGTCACTGTGCATCATACTTGCTTCACAAGCCTGGCTTGAATTTCCTTTTTTCTAGGATTTTTTAAATTAAGTCTTTTCGTGTTCTAGTCGATTATACTTAGCCTGTTATTTTTCACAGCACCACGAGCCTTCTTGAAATCCATAAATCTGACACTCATGGCTGCAGCAGACCACTTTCCAGCTACAATATATCATAATAAGTATGGACAAAAATAAGTCTGTGGAACACTTCACAATCCATATGGTGGATTTTGCTGTTACCAGTAGTGGAGCTAGGAATATCAGTTTTGTCCTGAGGGTGGCGCTAAAAGAAAGGTTTTGGAGTCCGTTTGATGTTCTATGTTCATTCTCTAAGGAGAAGAGTTCTGCCACCCAATCCGATCTTAACGGATTCCAGTATAGATCAGGTTTTGGTTCAGGTTTGGCCTGTTTTTGTGACAGTGCAGGTTTACTTGAATGGGTTCGGGTTTCCAGTTGCTGTGATGCGTAAGCCTGGCAAGTCAACTGTGTTGGGACCACGGGGACTCCACATGTGAATTCCATTCATTGTGTGGATTAAATGGACTTGTTGACTTTTTGTTGTTGAGCTGTTAACTTAAGAGAACAAACAGAGTGATCGGTTTCCTCTGATGACGAACACTGCACAAGGACACTTCTACAGATCGGACCTTTCTCCACCCCGGCTCACAGGATCGCCAGCTAACAAACCACAAAACCCTGCAAATCTCTTCATATACAGACTGATGACATACTGGGCATATAGCTTTACATAGCTTAACACGGCTAAGCACAGGGCTGTTCAGCTTTTGTTAATGTGTGTGTTTAGTTATCGATCCAAGGTTTCTTGTTATTGTGATTGTTTCTGTGGTTAGCTCGAGGTCAGTATACTCAGGTTCTGTGATACAGCTAAAGTTTATGTTAGTTAGGTTTGTTTCACACAGACATAGGCATACAACTAACTAACTGTTAAGATCACACACATAGACTTTGTGTTTGGACCTTAAACACAGGCACACAGACCGCGAGGAAACTTGAAGCTTCCACTCCACATGTGTCTTTGTTTTCATGGGCGTGCACGCTGAGCATGCACATGTAGAGCAGAGATACACATATTTCTTCTAGTGCGCACCCCAACGTGCACAAATCCATGCTTTGTTCCATACACATGCACACGTCTTTGTTCTTTAGGTTAGTACTGTATATAGATTAGACCACATTGTGTATATATGCTTTTATTACCTCAATAATAAATGCTTGTGTACATACATGTTGATCTGTTTAATGCTATACAAGAGTGAATGCTGCCAACCTCTTCTATGCTGAACTCCAATCATTCAACCTACTAGCTGCTGATGTGGTCATTTTGGTTGTAATTATTAATTTAATTATTAATCAGAATTCCATATTAACAGTGTATTTTATGAGGCTGAAATCAACCAATTATTTCCCTTCCTTAAGTAAATAATTAAAGGTACTTTAATTATTTAATTAAAGTCATTATTTATTCTTATCTTTTGATAAGCCTGATAGCCAAAGCTAATTGATTGCACCTTCACAATTTGGTTCCCCTTTAAACCATTTGGAATCCCCAAGAAATAATGTCCCGTGTGAGGCATAGTACTGCTGGCAATTACTTATAATTGTGCAATATTAATAATCTACTGATATTATTAAATATCTTTATTTTACTAATTACCGAACCTTTCCTTACCACATGCCCAACAACTGTCAGTCATGTAGGAAATAATGCAAAATTATAGTGTCAGGACTACTGATCAGGTTCAGCCTGGTTGGGTTTAAAGAAGTGGGTACAGACTATACCCAGTCCATACGAATCAGTATTAGGCCAGTGTAGATACACAGGAGCATTCATCTGCACCTTTCAGTCTGTGTCCAACATGAGATTTTGATTAAAGGACATTTCTTGTGTCCAAGTGGAAAGATTCAGGGTTTGATAAAGACACAAGGACTCCTTCTCAGGACCGTGACTACAGGCCGGTAGTTTTCAATCTGATGATGAAGATGGATCAACATGAAAGGTCAAGAAATCACCTAAATCTTTATTAATCATCCATTAGATGACTACCAATATACATGTCATTCTGGGTGGAGAAGCACAATTCTTCGATTTGGTAAGAAAACACCGTTCAGATCATTGGTTAATTTCAGCTTGTCTGAAATGTATCACAACAGCACAGATCAGCTTTTTATTTACAGCACAATACTGCAAAACCGTCTCTAAAAATGTTTACCTAGTCTCTCAGCCCAGGTACCTAGAAAGCTAAACTTTTGACAGAGCATTTTCTAAAATGTAGAATTCGCTCAGTATTATAAAGGGCAAAGCAATAATACTCCATTCTTATATACAGTATATCCACTCTTGAGGCGCTGGTTTGATCCAGGCTCATCATCAGATAAGCAGTAACAAGTGAGAACGGAAATTGAAAACCATGTTCAGTTCAGGTTTATCTCCATGTATATATTGTCATACCTCCTAACCCTACTTATCAGCAGTTATTTTTATGCACACACATAATTTAGCACTTCTGCAAACATGTGCAGTGTGTGATCCACAAGTGAACAGAAGATGATGTGCTGCCAAAGCCCTGTGTGTGTGTGTGTGTGTGTGTGTGTGTGTGTGTGTGTGTGTGTGTGTGTGTGTGTGTGTGTGTGTGTGGATACAGATTCTATTTGATTTGCTCTTTCAATCATTCTTCACTATGCCCCAACAATTTGAATTGCTGTGTGGCCACAATGAATTACTCATCCAAAAGGTCACTTAGACATGAGAGAGGGGTGAATGTCAAGAATACCATAGTGCCGTCATACACAGTGTAACTGCCAGGACAAAGCAGGAAAATAATTCTAACCCACTCACTTTACCGTTTTAAGGATAAAAAAAACAACAAAAAAAACAGCCTCTTCTCATTTTTGTGTAGATGAGTGATGTTGTGTGTAAAATCTCGGTTTATAGAAAGAACAACCTTTTATAAATCACCAGCTAGTAAACTAACCAGAAGCAGAATTGTCTATAAAAGTCAAGTAATTTTGTGCTGAAAACAAAGAAAAAAATCTGCCCTTGCCTTGGGGGTAAAAACAGTTTTTAGTTGGTAACCAAAGGCCAAATTCAGTGGTGAGAAAAATGACAAATATGACCTTGGACTCCAGAGGGTTTTCAGAAGCTTAATAACAATGTCAAACACAGCTCTTTCTATCAGGCATTGTTACACTGATACAGTGAATCACCACACACGTACTGCTGAATGTGTTATGGTAATCAAATCAAATCAAATTCTATTTGTATAGCCCAAATTCACAAAACACATTTTGCCTCTGAGGGTTTTACAATCTGTACAGGGAGTGACACCCTCTGTCCTTAGACCCTCGGTTCGAGTGAGGAAAAACTTGCCCACAAAAAACCCTTTTAACAGGGAAAAAAGGTGGAAGAAACCTCAGGAAGAGCCACAGAGGAGGGATCCCTCTCCCAGGACGGACAGACGTGCAATAGATGTCACGTGTACAGAACAAATCAACACAAACATATTGTACAATTACAATGAATGATAAAATGACAATGAATTACAATGAATGATACAATGATTACAGTAGCAGTGGAACCTGTGATACAGATAGAGAGACACAGATGCACAGCAGCAGTAAATCATTAACTAACTATAAACTGTAATGGAGATATGGTAACAATAATGACAGTAATAATATATGTAGTGGACGTCGTGCAGGACCACAGCAGCAGCCACGATCCATGAGAACCTGCTGGACGAGAGAGCACAGAAACTCCAGGGAAGAAGTTTAGTTAGTAACATGCATTAACATGCATTAATGTATGGGCTTAAATTTGTCTCATTAATACTTGTAAACGCACAGAGGGTGATCTACAAATAGTCCTTGATTTGCACACGTGTTTTGCTATCCACAAATACAAATTTCTAATTTATAACTTGTATTTTGGTTTTTACATATATGTGTGTATTTGTAAATATATTGTGTATTTGTAAATACACAATTTTCCATTTGCAAAAACAAAAAAGGCATTTGTAAAACTGAAAATTCTGTTTGTGAAGTGTGACTCAGCATTTGTGGATCATCAATCACACACATGCATCTTTTTCCTCAGTTACGCATTTCTGAGACGTTCTTGACAAGATCCACACAGATCCACAAACAAATAGCTCGTGATTCACAAATGGCCCGCCCTCCTCAACCAGTAGGTGGCAGTGTTGTTATATGCATTGATGTAGCTATGGTTTGCACTCTGCTTAAGTGGACTTTCACTTTCGATTTTGCGGTAAAGCCATGGCTGAAGCTGGAGAGCAGCCACCATCCTCTATATGTACAACTATTTTTTTTCCTTGCCCTACATTACATTAGCACCTATACTGTGAAAATAAAATGAAAACAATTATAACACTACCGCGACTGTGCCCGTTTGGTTAGCGTCTAACAGACGCCGCGGTCTCCTGTACTGGGCTGGGTCTGGCTACGGTTTAAGTAAATAAAAGTCGGCCGGGGTCTCAATTGGAGTCCGGGCCTGTTTCTATTTTCTGCAAGTTCTTATGAATGGACAAATAGATGGACAATTAGAAATTTGTATTTGTGGATAGCAAAACACGTGTGCAAATCAAGGACTATTTGTAGATCACCCTCTGTGCGTTTACAAGTATTAATGAGACAAATTTAAGCCCATATTAATGAGATATGTATGTTTACAGATGGTGAGAGAGGGAGAGACAGGAAAGTCTTAAGTCTACTCTTAAAAGTGTTGACCGTGTCTGTCTCCCGAACCCAAAATGGTAGTTTGTTCCACAGAAGAGGAGCTTGATAGCTGAAAGCTCTGGCTCCCGATCTACTTTTGGAAACTATAGGAACTACAAGGAACCCAGCATTCTGAGAGCGCAGTGTTCTAGAGGGGTAGTAAGGTATTATGAGCTCTTTTAGATATGATGGTGCCTGACCATGAAGAGCTTTGTATGTAAGGAGAAGAATTTTAAATTCTATTCTAGATTTCACTCCCTGTACAGACTGTGAAGCCCTCCGAGGCAAAATGTATTTTGCGACTTTGGGCTATACAAATAAAATTTGATTGATTGATTGATGATTGATTTAACAGGTAGCCAATGCAAGGAAGCCAAAATGGGAGAGATGTGATCTCTGATCTTGGTTCCTGTCAGAACATGTGCAGCAGCATTCTGAATTAGCTGCAAAGTCCTAAGAGACTTATTGGAGCAGCCTGATAACAGAGTTATAATAGTCCAGCCTAGAAGTAACAAATGCATGGACTAGTTTTTCTGCATCCGCTTGAGATACAATGCGTCTGATTTTGGCGATGTTACGTAAGTGGAAGAATGCAGTCCTTGAAATTTGTTTTATGTGGACATTAAAGGACAAATCCTGATCAAAAACAACTCCAAGATTCTTTACGGTGGAGCTGGAGGCCAGGGTGATCCCATCTAAAGTAACTAAGTCCCTAGAAAGAGAGTTTCTGAGGTGTTTGGGTCCAATTACAAGAACTTCAGTTTTGTCTGAAGTTGAGATCAGAAAATTGTAGTTCATCCAACTTTTTTATATCCTTAAGGCATGCTTGGAGTTTAGTTAACTGATTGGTTTCATCAGGCTTGATCGATAAATATATTTGGATGTCATCAGCATAACAATGAAACTTAATGGAGTGATTCCTAATAATGTTTCCTAGAGGAAGCATATATAAACTGAATAGAAGTGGTCCTAGTACAGAACCTTGTGGAACTCCGTGACAAACTTTGGTATGCATGGAGGATTCATCATTGACGTGAACAAACTGAGATCGATCTAAGAAATATGACTTAAACCAGCTTAGGGCGGTTCCTTTGATGCCAATCTGATGTTCCAGTCTCTGTAAAAGAATTTGATGGTCAATGGTGTCAAATGCGGCACTAAGATCTAACAGGACAAGTACAGAGATGAGTCCTTTGTCTGATGCCATTAGGAGGTCATTTGTAACTTTGACTAGTGCGGTCTCTGTGTTATGATGCACTCTAAATCCTGACTGAAAATCCTCAAACGAACTGTTCTTATGGAGAAAGTCACACAGCTGATTAGCTACAGCTTTCTCAAGTATCTTAGAGAGAAAGGGAAGGTTTGATATTGGTCTGTAATTGGCTAAAACCTCTGGATCTAGAGTGGGCTTTTTAAGAAGAGATTTAATTACAGCTACTTTAAAGGACTGTGGTACATATCCTGATAATAAAGACAGATTAATCATATCCAATAAAGAAGGGCTAACTAGAGGTAAAACATCCTTGAGCAGCCTGGTTGGGATGGGGTCTAAGAGACAGGTTGACGGCTTAGATGAAGAAATTATTGAAGTTATTTGATGAAGGTCGATGGGAGAAAAACAGTCTAAATATATATCAGGTTTTACAGCTGTTTCCAGACTTGCTGTATCAGAATGCAGATCAGTGCCCGTTGAGGGCAAGAGATGATGAATTTTGTCTCTAATAGTTGAAGTCATTACTACTTAGACCTAAAGGAATAGATGGCTCAATAGAGCTGTGGCTCTCTGTTAGCCTGGCTACAGTGCTGAAGAGAAACCTGGGGTTGTTCTTATTTTCCTCTATTAATGAAGAGTAATAGGCTGTTCTGACATTACGGAGAGCCTTCCTGTATGTTTTAAGATTATCTTGCCAGACTAAACGAGATTCTTCCAGTTTAGTGGCACGCCATTTGTGTTCAGATTTACGTGCCTCTTGCTTTAATTTGCGAGTCTGCTGGTTATACCATGGTGCTAACCTACTTTGTTTAATTATCTTCTTTTTCAGAGGTGCAATAGAGTCGAGAGTTGTTCGTAATGAGCCTGTAGTACTATCAACAAGATGATCTATTTGTGAGGGGCTAAAGGAAGCAGACAAGTCCTCTGCTACATTGAGACAAGGCATTGAATTCAATACTGAAGGAATCACTTCCTTAAATTTGGCTACAGCACTATC
The DNA here is from genome assembly GCA_946959425.1 of Argyrosomus regius. Classification (NCBI taxonomy): domain Eukaryota; kingdom Metazoa; phylum Chordata; class Actinopteri; family Sciaenidae; genus Argyrosomus; species Argyrosomus regius. The sequence goes on from CAMPSB010000072.1 coordinate 352,190, forward strand.
AGATAAACATCTGCTGTAGGAGTTTGTGCTAAAAGGCTTATAGTCCAGTAATATGAACTCAAAGGTTATTAAAAAATGGTCAGACAGAAGAGGATTCTGTGGAAAGACTAATGTAATGTAATGACAAATGCATTTAGACATATTTACATGGGCAACTCGTTTTCTTTATACAATATCTAAAGTCCCTTCTAGGCTGAAGACATCTTGGTAAAGTCAATGGATTGGAAGTGTTTCAACCTTTGAATCAACTGCAAGGAGAAAGAAGCCAGCCTCCACTCAACTCTCTTTGTTTTACTGTGAGCTACGGTTCTTTTACCTGAGGTTTATTTACTCTTTAGAAATACTTTGACACAAAGGAAGCCATGTTTTCAGCAAGTTAGACAGTGGGTACGGTCGGATAGTCAAAAAACGTAGCTCTTAAATCCTTTCCTAACCACTTTTCCTTGACCTCGATGGAAAACGTCACAAGGTCAAGGAAAGATATGAAGGAGAATTCATGAGGACTTAGGAGAAGACGACCGTGGTGTTCAGAGAATCCGACTGCACTTACACTAGACTATGTCATGATGCGACAGTGAATGTTATTGACGTGATCTGTGGTAAAACTACAAAGTTCAGAAGATGGACTACAAAACGCGCATCTGACACTTCTTCTAGAAACAGTTTTTACTCTGTGTGTGAATGCAGCTCCACAGTCAACAACAGAACACACTTCATGATCAAAGTTTTTACACATACACGTATGTTCATATTCACGCACTCTCTGCTTTAGTCTGCATTGCACTGTTTATATACATTGATGTTTTTTTGTCTGGTTGTGAATGACCAAACGGTACCGATTTTTCTGTCGCTGCCGCAAGGAATTGTAGGACCACATTACCTCCTTTCCTTTCGTAAAGGATGGTCCGGTGTATCCTATGCTAAAGGAGATAATAAAGGAAGCATTGAAGCTCCTTTCCTTAACAGTTTGAGAATTCGAACAGCTCTTATCATGGAGGCTACGTTAATACTTCGGGGTCATTTCACTCAGTGAGGAACCTTCCTAAGCAAAATTGACTATTCGACCGCAGCCTGCTGTCTGGAATTGTTGTGTTTAGATGGTAACCCTTGATTTGCGAACTCTGGGTTCACAACAGGTTTAATGTACTCCAGTAGTTAGTTTTGACAGCCAAAATGTGTTAAAACATTTCTGTGAATGTGTGAAACTTCAGCATCATCTTATTCTCCATTTTCCTTCCATATGCATACAAGATTCCAAATACTTTGCCAATATCTGGTTCAGTCTGCTGCCGTTTGTCACACAGTCAAGAGGCTAAATAACTTTATGTCACTTAAGTTCATTGCCTCTCCTTAAGCTTCTTACTACCTTAATGAGTGTGACAGTCCAACTCTACATCTCATCTCAAAGCTGTGAGGAGTGTTAATAGACATGATCTGGTCTCTAATGTCCACATGGCTCTGTGTAGAGAGAGTCCTGCTGGTGTGGACAGTAGCTTCAGTCAGTGGAGAATGTTCTGGAGAGTCTGCGCCTCTTGCTCCTCCCCACACTCAACCTCCTCTGGGAGAACTGAGAATTCAATTACATTTGTGCCATGCTTGTGATAGTGGAACATAATGTCAGCTCATGATTATTATGTTACCATGATTTTGTTTTCTTTTTTTTTAAGATTTTCAACTGGTTACTGGTTTACCTGTTACTGTACCTATGGGAATGAACCTTTGGCTAAAGATAGCCATCATGGTTAATACTGACCATGCAACCTTCAATAGAAATCCAAATCTTCCTCTAACTAAAGTTGAATTCATTCAAATACACCAATGCAATCGGAGGTTTAGCTGCTATAGCCTTTCTTAATTTGGTGTCAACGGCTAATGGCTGCCAGTACAGTACAGTACTTTTTTATCATGAGTATGTCCTGATTTCACAAACCTTTTATTTGTGATAAAAACTGTCTCAATTGAATAAACTCTGCCATATAATTACCACTGCAAACATCTCACACATAAATTGATGAATGAGAGGAACAAAGCAGATCTGCCTCTGATATTTCCTAAAATCAACTTCATTTCATTTTCTTTGCTTGATATCTGAATCAGATTTGACCCATATAGGATTGGAAATGTAATCACAGCAGTGACCTGTATTTTATGCTTTCCTGGGCTCATTGTTGAGAAGGTAATGAATCTGTCTGGCAATCAGATAAACAATCTACTATCTAGGGCAGAGTAATTGCTGAAAACATTCAGTTTAGACCCCTTGATAATAAGAATGCTTATACGGACGTCGACTGGTGTCATCCATCTTTTGTGTCTTTTTTGTACTTTAATGTACACTAAGGCACAACATCAATGATAATTATGTTTATTTTCAACCTAATCTTTTATTCCTAGTTATTTCATTGTAATGACTGATTCTGGACAATATTTGGATTGCTGCACCGCAGTCCAATTTTTTCACCACATTTCTACCAGTGTACACTCACGCACACACACATAGCACAAGCAAAGCAATATGTTATAAAAGGTAGCAGTGGACCGAGCCGATGTAAACAACATTTACATTTGCTAATGTTCTGTGAAGCAGAAGATGGATTCAGCTCATAAAGAATTCCAGGTTAATGTGACTTACTTTTGTATGAGCAGGGAACATGTCACAAGACACAGCAGTCGATCAGACAGCGACAGTTTGTCCAGATGAACCTGAACCTGAATGTGAATGTGTAATAATCTTTCATTACACAGGAATACTGTGTGTACACAGCTGAGATAAGTACAGTAAGTAAAGAAAAAGAACAATCAGTCTGTAAAGTGTGATGATGTTGGCCTTTTTTTCTCATCTAAATAATTTTGATAAATCTGCTGATTCGTTTCAAACTGATTGATTGATTGTTCATGTTTGTTGTTCCATTGGACAACATTCTGAAATCCTAGCAATTACCATACTTACTAATTAATTACCATGTGACCATACTGGCCAAAGTTACAAAAGCAAACCCCAAGTTGCATTACTGTTACTTTACATTGCTTACTTTTCCTTTTTTATTGCTGATAAGAATAATAGTCAAAAGTATGAGAAAGACTATGAAGTACTATAAATACATTTTGAAGTGTAAAAGGATATGGTATTAAGTAAAAGTACGTAAAAAGGATGTGGTATTTATTCAGTTTGTTTTATATATGGTAGTTATGGATCCATTATTGGGCTTGAACAGTAGTGTAGTACCACTACTGTAGTAGTAGTATTGAGTATAGTAGTAGTAAATGTAAAAATGTGAACCTCATTGGGAATTTCAAATTCCAGGATATGAACGATTTTAGTAGAACTTTAACTTTCCATTAATTTAGTCCAATCTACTTACCATGTTAACGTCAAATGTGCTCCTCTCAGTTTGTCTAGGATTTTCCTGGTTTCAGGCTGATTGGCCCAACAAATATCTGTAAAATGCTAAATTGTCCCAGTTTTTACCACAATTAAAATAATATCTCTAATCATTGTTTTCAGCACTTACATAGACGTCTATCTTCTGTCCCACTTATTGTTACCTAACAACACATAAATCCTGTGTCTATAAATGTCGTCAAGACTGTTGCTCACCAATGAATTATAGGCAGGGCTCTTACTGACAACACTTGTCAATGAGGCTTACTTCTTCAAAAAGAGCGCAGCAAAGAAAATACTGTGTTCATGTTGTCCATGATGTTCAAAGGTAAAGGTTGAAATAATTGTGGCCATTTGAAAACGTGGTCACTGTAACTCTTTGATACATGTACCTTTCCTGCAGTTGTTTAGCTAAGAGTGAAATACCTTCATTTGAAGTTATTCAATGATTCTCGTGACTCATTCAGTTAACTGGCTAAAGGTGTTTGTGTACTGTAGGTATTGTTGCTTTCACACTGTTTCACTGTCAAATATAAGTTGAAGCTGGTAAGCAGTGTTAACTGATAGTGAGTCATAGTACACATTTGGTAAGTAAAGTATTTTTGTTTGACTTCATTCATAAGCTGTAAATTATTATCCAGAAGTTTAGTATCTTGTTTATCTTGTCTCGTTCTTTCACACATTCGACGGCAAAGAAATTGAGCGAGCACAAAACAAATTTTGTCTGCAAGTCACCATTTGAGAGCACACAAACATGGATTTATAATAGCTGAATCAGATTTGAGCACGCAATTACAATCAGGCATACACTCATTTCTGCTCTCTCATTTTTTTCCTGTTGTTTTTGCTTCTGAGCACTTGAAATCGTAAGATGTCAGCAAGCATTTTTGATGAGCGAGCTGCAACAGGATGCACACACACACACACACACACACACACACATCCGTATGTCAGGGTCAGGTCTTAAAAGTCTGCATAAGGAAAAAGAGTCAGCTTTGAATATATTGCTTCTCTGTGATTGTGATTGGTGACCATGGTGACTGTTTAGTACAACATGTGATTGTTTAGCCTACATTTTCAATAACTGACGTGTGGACCTGCTCTGTACTGTAGATTAAAGTTTAGTCAAATTCCAGTGATGCACCTGTCCACTGGTTTATTGGCGCCAGTATTTTGGACTTACCATACCATAATCATTGTGTTATCTTTAGAGTCAGATCACAGTAAACCGGACCACCGCAGATCAGATCAGGCAATTTCAGTCACAATGAACCTCATCCTTGAATGTTTTTCATACAATGGCTCTAATATTTTTTCTCTATAAATTATTCATAAAAAGGACAGAGAAGTAACAAGGGAGCCAGAAATTGGTTTAGAAAGTCACTCTCCGAGAAATAGAAGTTCACTTGAAGCTAACACTACCACTGTTATATATAGCTAGTCACTACTTTCAATTAAATTGACAAAAAATATTTTTGCCATAATGGCCTAAAAACTAGATGATTTAGCAAATTCAATATGATTTTAATCATTACTTGTCAACACATTTAGATTTTTAAGATACTACAGACACATAATACTTTTCTTTGTCTACATCTAGTGGTTAAAAAATGCCACTGTCCCAGCTTTTATTTTGAAAGTAGAAGAAGGGGCCTGACAGGATGTTCCTTGACTTCCAGGTGATGCTTTGCTCTTACTTTGAGTTTGCGCTCTGGGAATTCAGACTGTCAGAAATAAGCTCGAGCAGCTTTACCAATACAAATGTGAGAATCCCTGTTGCTAGCTAAAATGTAGTTACATAATTCCTCTCACCTGTTCAAACCATCTGTTATGCTCTCAAGTTTCCTCCACCCTCTGATTCTGCTCTTACATTGTACAAATCTAGGGCTGTGCAATCTGAAAGGTTGACTTGAAGAGAGCGGCACCCTAATTTGTTTTGTGCTCTCTAAAATCCTTTGCATCATTATACGCTATATATATATATGCTATCACCCTCTTCAACACAGAGTCCTGTTGGTCCTGGTGGAAAATGAGTCTCACTTATTTAGCTTCCCGGTGATAATGTTTCATTCCACTCTGTATCTTCCCGATCGATTCCTCCTATCCCTCGTCTCCATCCATTCCATTTTCTGCAGCTACATCTCAGCGCACCACTGGCACTATCCCAGGAATGAAATGTAGTGTCTCATTTCTCCCCCTCTGTCTCCATCTCCAAGGTCTCACAGTCTCTGATACTGTCTGATAGTATTCTTCATTAGATCTTTATCGATGCTTGTTCTCCTCCAACTGAGTGATCATATTCAGGGGAGTTTCTTTTCATCATTATTTGGCTTTGATTTATCATCCATTGTGCAGGTGTTATTATGGAGCAGAAACAGGGGTTAGGACTTCAGCTTATACTGCCTGGTGGTAAAGACTTATCAGTGGATCCTCATGTCCACGGTCACACTGACAGCCTGCTATTTGTCTTTTTTTACACTTTAATAGATAACAGTCATATCAAAAATAGCCTAATTTGTCATTTTCCACTCCACCTTCCATGGCAAAGGAACGTATGACTGGTCCTTCCATAATTGGGCTAATAACCAGACCTGACTCTCTTTTTCTTTCTCAGATGATCTCTTTCTTTCTGCACGTATGTTTCTTCCCAAATTTATTTTCCCAACAATCCAGAAAAAGAAAATTAGTCAACTGAATTTCTACCTACTCTAGAAACTGACAACAAGGAAAACAATCACCTAAATGGGCCATGTATTCAGTTTAGTGTTCATTTTGTATGGTAGTTATGGATCCATATTTGGGCTGAACAGTTACCAGTCATCACAATATTGAGTAGTAGTCTGTAGTAAAATGACCCTTTGCCAACAAAAACACATTTTGTCCACTTAGCTCTTCTGTCCTCTGAGGCCGCAGATGTAGTGATTTACTCTTAAGTTAGGGCTAAATCTTCATTAGGATGAGTTCATAGTTCATAGTTATAGTCATAGTCAAAACGGGGGGCTTTTCACTTCCTGACTTCTAGGTTTTATTATCTATTAAATCATATAATGATTAAAAATGAAACCATCTTTGAGTATAATGTATATTAATATTTGTAACCAAGCATCACTCAAAGATACAATACGTATTGTCCACATACATGCCTACCATCCCTGAAAATAATGAATCAAGAAGCACTTCTATTGATTGTCAGGCTGATGAGAATTTGGTCAGAAAAGAGCACATCGACCAAACAAATGAACAACGACCAGAAGGTGTCAGCCCAACTAAATCTAATGCACATTTCTTTTTACTTGTGTTGAAGTAATATTCAGTGTGTATCACTGTTAAATTATAGCTGTTAAATTATTTCACTGCCACTTGACGACTTTCTTGCTAAATTTAGCAACTTTTCAGACCCTCTGCGATTTTAACAAATTTAGCAACATATTCAGAGCATCAGGAAAAAGGCAACAAATATATCCAAATACTATGTTGGAATGCATCCCCATGCCCACTGCATGGCTCTTCTGCCAACAGCTCTGGGTTCCTCCCTTTCTTCACAGGTAGCTGGAAGTGAAGTGTGTTGGGCAGAGATGCTTTCTTTCTCACTCTCCTCACTCTATGGACCTCTGGATGAGGATGTTCCCGTAGCTTGTTAAAATGTAAATAGTTTCCCTTTGTACAATCTACTTGGCTAAAGACTTCTCTCTAAAGATGCATTATGACGTCATTCATATGCATATATCTGGTACATTTTACCAACTTTTGGAGCCGATGCGAGGTACTTGGAAAACAGTTGGGAGCACTGTTCACTGCTGCTTCCCATCTATGATGACATTTATTGCTAAGAATCAGGGATTTAAATTCTTCGTCACTACAATGGATGTAGGTCAGTTCGAATCCAGAGTATGCTCAATGACTAGTGCAATGATGGACTGGCCATCTGGACCACCAGCAGCTCAGTTGTCCTATGCTGTGTGGCTAATTGGCCCAAAAAGGTGTCAGCGTCTGCCTCCCAGCCAATTACCTTAGGTGATAACATTTAAAACATTTGGATGAATAGTAGAGTGGAGCCAGATGGACAAACAAGAGAAGAAAAAAACTATAAAGGTGGTCCTGAAGAGCTCAGAGGGATGTCCCTTGAAGCTGATGCAGCCTGTGCACAAACCATTTCCATAAAGAAATGGTTTTACCAGTTTGCTGCCAGCCTGCACAGAGCCCTAAATTCAGCCCCATCCAACAGGAGTCAGTGTTTGACCTCACTAATGCTCTTGTGATTGATTTGAGGCAAATCCCTGCAGCCAGGTACCAACATCTGAGGGAAAGCCTAAACTCAGTAGAGTGGATGGTGTTATAGCAGCAGATTAATGCCCTTGACTTTGGAATGTTCACATTTCACATATGGGTATCATCTTCATGCTCATGTAATATAGCTATATCGCCTAACTCACTTGCATTAACAACAGTAAACAGTAATCTAATGCAAAGAGACAAAGTCACTTGTTGTGGAGAAATTGCTGAAGTCAAAGGTCAATGGTGAGGTCAGGAGGGAAGAAAGTGTTCAGGAGCCTCTGATGTCTTATGCTGTAATATTTATTGACACTTGATCAAGGAGAATTAGAGACACTCTCAAAGTACATCAGAAGTGCCTGAGTTGGTCTCACATTCTGCCGAACTCATGCTGGTGGATAGACTTTAAACCTCAAGATAACACCACAAATACTATACGCCCAGAATTAGCCAAAGAGAATGTTTTTACCCATGCAGGTGTTACTGTCAGCACATTCTAGTCTGGAGATACTGTTGTCTGTTTACGTTAATGGAACATCAACGGCAAGCTTTCTATTATGTCTAGGAAGGCACCACGACATTGAGATAGACTGGCACCTACTGTTCTCAACCAAAGCCAAACAATTGCTACTGTCGAGGACCTCAAGGCCCACACGTGATCCTGTGAAAAAGGATAGAAAATTCCACGTGGCATGGGAGTGGTACTAAACTGTTCAATGTAATACTTCAAAATGTATCAAAATATATTGATGGAAACACAGTTAGTGATATGCAGGTTAGGTCAAGTGGATCTCTAAGCTAAGTTCATTTTGTTATATGATATAATATAATTCACACAATCACAGCACCAGTAAAATGTGCATATGTAGGTTCTCTGGACCAAATCAATGAGGTCTCTATAACACTGCCCCCCTACAAATTGACTTTGACACAGTTATAGATATGCATTTGGAGGTAGCTGAAGAAAAACTAGAATAGAATTACCACAGTTATACCTGACACATTTATTTCTTCCCCCAAATGGTGTACTGTAAACAGTGCTTATCATCTTGTCTTCCTGTTCATGCTTTCTTTCCCACCTCCTTTCTGTAGCGTGTTCAGGCAGTGCTGTTTGTTTCACTGCTCCCAGGGATTCCCATCTGTCCTCAAACAGGAAGACAGGCCTCACAATTTAGCATCACAGCTAGCTGCCTACAGGGAACTTGGCTTTGTCAAGTTTTTAAATGTATTCCCCATAACGTCCTGTCGACAGCATTTGCCAATGATGAAACTGTTAATTATTTCACAGACTGTGGGATGTATTGAGTTTATTTAGCGCAGCATATGGAAAGGAACTTCATGTTGCTATACTCCTTTTGCGTCAGCAGTACTCTCAGACTTGCTTTTTGCTATCTCCTCACCCTCTCAACATGCTAATTGAGCTGTAATCACCCAGGACCTGTGGTAAATTGCCCAATGAAGAAGGGACCATCTGATGCGTTGCCGCACACTAGGGCAGTTACAGCTTGAACTCAATTTTCGTTGTTAGCTATGTGTGAGTGTAGTTTCGAAGATGTCATGAAAAGTGTTGATTTATGCTCCACTTAGCATACAAATGCTATGTATGAAACCTAAGCTGTGTGGCATCATATTTCAGATAACATCACAGGATGACGATAGACATGAGCCTAAAATAATAAAAAGCTGTTTAAATTTAGTTCTGTGTTTAAATTGTGTCTCTTCAGAGCTCAGGAAGTGAACATTTGTCAAAAATTGTAAATTGTAGATTGTAAGTTGGATATTGAACTTGTTGTTCTGTATAGTACTGAGTTTTGTTTTCTTGTACTGAGTCTTAAGATCAGACTAGACTGACTATAAGTCTCTCAACGGCAACACATACCACTGAGGATGTGTCTCAGAATATGTGGACCTGGATTGTTTGCACTATACAGACAGGGCAGATTTGAGGCGTCACACTCTTCTTCTTTATTGGTGCAACAAAAAAATAGAAGATAACAGAAATAAGACAGCAGCAACTTTATCACTTTGGCTACATGGTTGACACCTCAGTATCAGTAGCTAGTCAGAGAAAGAGATTTGTGTTATGTATGACAATGTGAAGCGATATGGTACATTTATGTCACATGTTTCTTCACTCTCTGGTTAAACAAGTAGGCAGAGTCAGAAGTTCAATAAGGCGGTTTATTAATGCAGGCAGATTTTGGTAAAAAAAAAAAAAAAAACTGTTAAAAGATGGGGGTGACGAAGGGCACAGTCTTTTAAAAGAGTCTTTACCAGGGGTCCAAAAGCTGGCCAGACAGTCTTTACTTCCTTGACTGCAGGTAAGGGGGGGGGCAAGGTGGCGTTCAGCCAGCGTGTCCTTTGAATGAGCATGGTCTGTAGCAGGGACCGCAGTTCTTGATAGAGGCTAGGGGGCACAGTTCGGTACTGCTCTTAGGTGGGGGGTGCATTACCAGTAGGAATCTGATGTAAGACAGCGCTTGTTTCACCGAAATCCCCTCATCCTGCGCAAACACACACTTCCATTTGGCCAACAGCGGATTCACTTGGTCCTGTTGTTGCTGGGGGAGGTGGGGGGAATGGGGGAGGCCTCCTGCAGTGCTATCCTCTGCCAGTTCCTGCACTGCTCTCACCGCCACTTCGACTTCGACTCGAACAATAAATTAATACAGTGCAAAACAACACCAAAAATAGGTCTCTCCTGGTGACTTTGTGACATTTACACGGTAAATGTTCTTTTACTTTTATATAAGTTCTTTGTCAAGGTTACAAGCACAGAACATTTCCAAAAATGTCTCCTGACAACGTATTTCATTAACAGTTCTGGGGTGCTGTCCTGACTTTGGCACCAGTTGTTATGATCTGCAGGACCTGTCTATTAACGGGCCATTAGCTAAGTTGAATGCTTCCTGCAACAGGCCTCAAACCAAGTACAGGGAGCAACTATCGGGGCCCTCTGGTACCCCCACAAATATCATTCCTTCTGTAGCTCTTCACATTTGTTTTGTAGTGACTCAGTCAAACTCCCAGCCATGTTATCTCCAGTTGTAAAGCGATAATGTCATCAGAGCAAACAGTCAGGCTCTGTTCTATGTCTCCCATGGTATTGTGCGGTGTGGCTAGTTCTGTGTTCATGACCATTTTAAAGTTCTCAAAAACCGGTTGATTGTGTGGACAGTGGTTCTGATTACTGCCATTTCACTCTTACAACAAAGTCTGCAGAGTTACAAAACATAAGTGTAAGCTGATACAATTTGATGTTAATGTTGTCAGTGAACAGATCATCTGCTTTGAGCATATTTTATGGTCGATTCCAGGGTGTTGAAACTGGTAACAGTTGATCTAAAACTTGATAATAATGTTGTTACACATTAAAAACTGATATCGTAGGACATTATGCTGTATTTGATCATTTTCCAGAGTCTTTTCATGAAAGCTGTGTGAAGGAATCCTCAAGCCTCAATTTACTGGCTGAATGCCAGGATCCGAGCGATGAAGGCATTTGGAGTGTTTGGTGTAAATGGAAGATGGCAGCATTTTGTTAGTGTTTTCCATGGATCACATCACAGTCACTCCACTGGCTGGTTCATTGTGTCAGCTGAATTGCTCTGCTGTCATACTTCTTCTGGGTCTGTAAATAGATTCACTGACAAGCCGTCAACTCTAAGATGTCAGCTTGTCACCACCATCGACCATCCACACTTCAGCTTCATGTTTGCCACTTCAGTTCCTGAGTTTGGAACACCAGAGGAGGATTTCAGACGTTTTGGTTTCATAAATAATTATATGATCATTACAGACTATAGTGTAGATCTCCCCAGTGTCCTTAATGTACTCTGTACCAACAATGCTCCTGTGGTTCAATTAGGAGAATTAGATGGAAATGGGCTGCGCTGCACAATAAATAGCCACACACTGCATGCATAGTGGAGGTCACCAATTGTGTATATTCTAATAGTCATGGGGATGTGAGGCAAGGTTTGTGCTGTGTGAACCAAGGGGACAAATGTGCCTGGACTTTGGAAGGAGTAGAAATGTGCTTATTTCTCTTATGTCATGGGGAAACAGTAGCTGCAAAAATTGTTGTTCATCATTCATAACTGCAGCATGTAACATGTTGTTTTTACATTTCTGTTCATGTGCAGCTGGACTTCAGTGTTAAATTGTTAGGTATTCCCATTGAATAAACAGTGTATGTGGAGATCGTTCACAGTGACTGGGGATTCACACAGGGGACGTAAGCGCCGCGGAACGGCTGCGCCGCGGTTTTGCTCCGTCCTCTGCCCGGCGTCAATTCACACCGGGCGCGTGTCGGCAGCGTAACAGCAGCGTAGCGAGCCAGCCGTATTCACGCGAGAATCCCGAACGTACGCGAGACCCCGCAATAAACTGTGTATGAAGTAAACAGCAACAAACAGCTTACTTTGCTTCTCCGACGTGGAAGAGATTATAAAAAGGATCTGTTGTGTCATAAATTATTGTGTGTTGTTCCACTTCAACAATTAGTCTCTCGTCGCTCATGCTGAGATGCTTTTATCGATTGACTGCTGACCTGGTGCCACCGGTCATGACGTAATGTTGATGTGAAGTTGTGATAGGCTATATGAACTGCGTATTGTTTTTTATTTTGAAAGGGGGCAGAAGTGTATTACTTTGATTCTGTGTCGGATTTCTCTGTCCAACACACACTGCTGGACAGAGTGTTGTGTCCAGAACCGGTTCTGGTTGTGTGTGGTTGCTGCTGAGTTGACACTAATATTACACCAGAGAAGTATGAGGAAAAAATATTTGCAGCAGGACCAGTCACAATTCTGTTACAGTGCAGATGTGATGTTAATTAACTGCAACAAAAGGCTTATGGCAGAAAGCCAGAACACACAGCACATAGTGCCTTACTGTAGAAGCTTCATACACTCTTACCACCTGGACTAACCTGCTGGACTCAAAGTCAGCTAGCACGGTTCAATTAAAGTTGCAGTGGTAGTAGTAAAATAGTAGTACAGTTAATGGAACCACCCATTATCACAAAACCATTAGTAACCACTAGATCCATTCCAGGACCTGAGTTTGGCCAGGCTAAGCCTAATCCTGTCTGTTTGGATGTTAAACATTATATCACTCATGCACATCCGTAGATTTTTCATAGACCTTGATTAGATCTAAAAGTTTTCATCAGTGAAGACAGACTGTCTGCAGACCTCTTTGTGGTCTCCTCAGTGATCCTACACTGATACTCACTTTTAAAGTGAGATTTACAGCCGCACTGTGTTTTTGTTGTTGTTGTTGTTGTTGTTGTTGTTTTTTCTTTTTACATTTTGTAAAAACGTAACTTTTTTTTTTTTTATAACCTTTTCTTTGTCGTCATTGTGTCCTGTTTGGCAGGAAATTGGAGAATCAGCTGTAGGATCATTGTCACATTTTAACCACACAGACCTGATGTCCAGTAAACATAATTTAATTTGTTTTTTTCTGATGCTAACATTGGTTCAAAAGACTGTGATGCAAAAGGATCATTCTTTTTCCTGAACTCACTGAGAGTAAACTCCTCGGCTCTATGTACGTTTACCTTTAGGCATTTTGGAGAATCAAGATCTTTCTGCGTGTGTGTGTGTGTGTTGATGTGACAGAATGCAAGATAATGGCACAAAAATGCAAAACTAATTCATGTGAGAAATGTTGCTACCAAAATCTTTTGAAATCATACCTATGACCTTTTAGTTTCTTATTTTGCATTTGGGCTCGGTTGTCCAGTTCTCTTTTTTGTATTGAGATGTGCAGAGGAAGCAGGAAGTTGTAGTTTTCACCCGAAAACCTGCTATACAAGGAGTCAAAAGCATATGTGCAGAGGTGGAAGCAGCAACAAGTTGTGAGAAGGTGACAGGTGAGAAAACTTACTGACTGGTAAGAGGTGAGCGACAGCCCGCCTCTTTTGGTACACTTTTAATATAACACTTGGACTTTGGTCTCAATTGACTCGTCCTTGATCTCTTTGTAAAAATTAAAATTTTGTCCAATACTCCAACACACTACAGACCTAATACACAGAATAATCTATAATGTTACAGTGCCATGTGTTTTCTTTTCCTTCTCTGCTTCTGTTTAGTATAGAATGAAAACAAACACACACGCACAGATTTGAACTGCTTGTAATCTTGCCCTACAGGACATCAGGGAAATTACTCAAACTTGATACACAGTGACTCAAAATTGATACACAGTGACTCAAACTTGATACACAGGGAATGCTACTGTCATTTAAACAAAACAAAAACACTTTTTGGAAGTTACACTGCAAAGCTATTTTCCCTTTCTTAAAAACACAAAACATAGTCTTTGTTGGATTATTTCAACAATCTGATCATCTTGATTCAGATTTTGATCTTTATAAAAAAATGATATATATACAATTGATAAGTAATGCTGAGTTTTGTTTTTGTTTTTGTTTGTTTTATTTTTTTCCTTTTTTTTCTTTTTTCTTCTTCTTTCAGGTTCAAATAATTAAAATGACACTGGCTGACCAATATGTTGATTGTTGGGTATCTGAAAACATTCTATAAAGAGTATAGTCTAGACCTGCTCCATATGGAGTGTCATGAGATAATTTCTGTTATGATTTAGTGCTATATAAATAAAATTGAATTGAAAATGGTCCTCATCATGTAGTTTACAGCCACAATATGACTCACTTTTGCAGCCTGTCTCAAGTGGCCACTCAAGGAATTACAGTTTTTAGCACTTCCTCATTGGCTTCATTTCCCAGCACCGCAGGTTGCCGCTTGGTCCTGACAAGAAACCTTTTGTGGCCATGTGAATGAACACTCGTTCTCTCTGTTAGGTGCAAAAGCAGAAGCATAGCAACATTGTTATCACAAGCTAAGGAGGTCAAGGTGGACAGCTGGTTGTCTGACACCACAGATGACATCTTGTCTCCAACCAACAGTATGCTGTTTCCTTTAACCCATGGCCATGATATTTTCCTTACATTCTGCTCTAAGTCCTTCTCAGATATATTAACATTACTGGCTTTATCTCTCAGTTAACGGCTTGTGTGTCGGTTAAGTAAATATTCTGTAATGGCTTTATTCAGCCATTACACAAGTGTTATGGCTGCTATATTTGACACCTGAGCTGCAAGATGGAGCTGTTAAAGATTAGATACTGTAAGAAGATTACAGGATAAGTTTTATGTTTTATTTTTTTAGGACAGTGCTTAGAAGGTGGAACAAGACTTGCATTTAATATCTCTTCATGAGTTGCTGTAGTCTTCGTGTTATTCTGATGGAATTTGAATCTTGCCTTGACTTGACCAGTTAAGGAGGTCTTACAGAAATGTTACCAGGTCTTGTACTTTAAAGTAGCTGTCGTTGCTTAAACTAAAAACCTTAACCTTACCAGAAAACACATATGAATGGTCCCTGTAAAGGCAATGTGGGTCATGTTGTCAATGTCAATTGACCTATTTTGCACTTTTGAGGACTCACTGGAATGGTAAGAGACTGGTGTTACAATTATATTTTTAATTATAGTAGAAACAGGTGGACACATTACAATCCCACTCACAAAATCTTTAACTTCTGAAAATAAGATTATAGAACTGGAACTGAATTACTTTTTTTAAGGAAGAAAATCAACCCCCCCCCTCGTCTCTAGTCCTCATGAGAGCGCTGTCTTTTCCATCCCTCTATTTGAAGCATTGTGAACTTAAAAAGCACCCATGTATGTCAGTGTCCGGTGGGGGCTGTCACAGTTGCGTAGGAGCATGGATGAGGACATGATAGAAGCCCCCAGTTAGGCTGTTTTTAATTTCTTTAGGGAATCCGAATGGAGCCGTGCTCAAGCAGGGGGATATTTTAAAAATGTCTTCTCCCCCATTTTCTAACATGTCTCTGTAGTGCAAATGACTTTGGTTGTGCGGCGAGGGGAGCTGGGAGGAAAGACGCTGAAAATGGCATCCATCTGTGGTCCCTGCTGGGAGTGGAAGTAGAGTAGTAAACAGTAGGACAGTGAGAGGATGGCCAGGGATGGTTATGGAGGACAGTGCAATTGTCCCCAGCTGATCAGTGCTTTACTCTCCACCAACACCTTTGCTTTAGTTATGAGAATTCAATTAAAGCTTCATCTCAGCAGGACTAAATCTTGATCAAAAATCTTGGCTGATGAAAAAACAGGTGGACAAAATTGAAAATTATGAAGAATTATTCTGGACAGAGGTGCAGTGTAATAGAAGCTGCTGCTGACTGATGGGCTTTTTTAGCTTTGAGAGGACTAATTGGATAATTAACAATGATTCCCAGCACAGTGGAAGAGAGTTTCAGATTGTGTTTCTCTCCAGAAGGGAGAAGTGATGTAGAAAGTGTGAGTGGACAGAAACAGGATATTGTGTGAAATATATTTTTTTTAAATCTTGCAAAAGAAATGGACCTCTGGTGTTAATAGCATTTGTTCTCTGTAATAACAGCCCACTATTGTCTCTAAAAGGATATTTTACAATGCAGTGAAATTTGGGAAGAGAGCTCAAAGAGGAAAGTGTCTTTCTGTAATATTTTTCTCTTAAAGAGGAAAGATTGGGGGATGTGTGGGGTAGAATTACAGTAAAATCTTCTCACCAATTTTGTTACATGAGCTACTGCTAAACTGTTTCCTCACTTGTGTTCTTTCTGGTTTGACTTGTATCCAGCAAAGCCTTATATGTACATGTAAATGCCAAACTAGATATTGTCAGTGCCTTGCAGAATGACCCATTTTTGACAAAACATCCACTCAACTCTGCTCCTTTGCCAGCACCCTGACAGTCAGTCAGCATCTGGCCTGCTTGGGCTAACCAGCAGCCTGCTGGCCTAGCATGTACCCCGAGCTTCATTGCTGAGCATGTTCGTTGCCATCCCTGCTGGCATTTTGGTGGCTGGCCACAGTGAGGACAGATTTAAAGGAGGCCGTCTTCATCTAACCTCATCCAAACAAACCGAAACCAAGGTTGAGTTAAACGTATGTTTGTTGGGTTGAACCACAACTAAAACGTTTCTAGGAATGTATGCAAAGCCTGCCATCTCACCGTTGTGTTGGCGCACTCATAACTGTTGTGATTAATCCTACGCACAAATTTCCTGTCTATGACACATTTTCAAAAAAATAAAAGTACAATTCTAAAACTGGAGCACATGTTCCACTGGGCACTGTTTGTGATAGATAAACTTTTTTTTTTCTCCAAAATTTAACAAAAGCATTAGGCAGCAATAATAATTTCTTAATGCTTACAGCCAGGATATGAAAATATGTGGACATGGCCCAGCACCAGACAATAACATGTCATTCTTTGTTATACAATGCTGTGAAAAAGCTCTTTACAAAGAAGTCTTCTTTCCATTGATGGCTGTTTCCCCCAGTTGAAGAAATGTATGGCCAGCAGGCGAGGAGTAAGAATGACCACATAAAAAAATAAAAATACCTACAAAGCTAGCTAGCTAGCCAGGAAAAACAGGCACAGATGATTCACACACAGAAACTAACAGCAGGTATGGAGGATAATGTTCTGGTAAGATATTTCCAACAACTAGTGTACTTCTCATGTCAACTGATCATCACACCAACAGGCTTTTACTTGCTACTGATTTAGTGGAAAGAAATCAGCTAACATGAACACAGTGTTTGGAGGGTAACAGACCTGATGAGCAATAGCTGCTTCAGACAGAGTATTGAACAGGTGACAGCTCTATAGTATACCAAATCCCAATTTACCAATAGACTCTCATGCATTTAAATGTTAATCCGTTTGGTATCAGATTTCTGTGTTGTTATCACATGATGACAGACATGATAAGCCATTAAAAGAGTAATTATGAAGAGAAATGACAATGAAGGAAAATTGCACTGAAAGCTTGCCGCTTGTTCTTGCAGCAGGGCTTGAACCATGACTCTGGGAGGGGTGGCGAATTTTGTCAAGGTTGTGACTGCAACTGGAGGATGGGGTTGGGTTCAGCGAATGTGTTGTAGAGTGGAGGTGAGACAATTATCAGATGTGAAGGGTGTTCTTTTGAAACCAATCATTATGTATTATGTGTGTGTTGTGCAGGCTGATATTTGTGTGTTTTGTGGTTTTTCATGCATTTTGTGTCTTCCAGTCTTCAATCTTAATAATGACAATAAAAATAAATGTCATCTGTTAAAGCTGAAGTAGAAGAAGCAGAGGTATATCAGAAAATATTTATTTCATTTCACTGCAATGTGGGGAACAGCTAAAGTAACTGGACACGTTTATGTACCTGTTAGTATACTGAAGTTATGGTACTTTTGTACGCTTCAGTTTATGTCATGTGTCAGGACAAAACAATCTGAAAAGTAAGTAAACTCTGTCAGCTAATATGCACATTGAATCAGTGTCAATATCTTGGATTGCTGTAAAGTGGTAGAGACTGCACTGAATGTTCTGCTGTGAGCACTGAAATAAAATAAGTGTTGGAAGTGACTGAGAGAAAAAGAAGAGATACCAGCAGACGGGGGAAAGCAGCCCCTCTGTAGCAGTGTGCAGGTTCTCATGACAAAATTAATGTCACATAATAACTAAACAACTTCCTCTAAATGCACCCATTGACAGCTTGTTGTGTGTCCATTGCAAATACAAGGTGCTACATTCAGAGTACAGCAATTTATCATCAACTACTGAGAGACACTTTCAACTATGAATGAAATCTCTTCTACTTTGCCTATAACAAACTTGGTTTGATTACACTTTTACACATAATTAAATAGTTGACAAATAAACCCATTTCAATTTTGAATCCTGAAAATACCTAACCTTACTCTTAAATGACTTTATAACAACAATTTTGTGGTCAACATGAATAAAGGGAGGCATTTCTGAAAAAACAGGCCTGCTCATTACACCCCCTCAGTGTGGAAGGTGAATGTCAACGGAGGAGAATGGTGCAGCATTTAATAAGTGGGACATTGTATTTCCACCCACACAGAGACCCCCATTACCTACTCAGGGGTTGAATAGGCAGACTGTAATTACTCACAATTAGCGACTTAAAGAGGCTTGGAGGGTTTGGATTTGTGCCTTAATTCTAGCAATTTTATAGTGAACAACAAATGGACAGAAACGACCACTTGAAATCAATTAGGATATCAGTACATGTTGTAATTACAGAGCGCTTCTTTTGGCTGACTGAAATTTAGTTATTTCCATTACAACTACCGGACAAGAAGAACAATGAATATTGTACTGTTTGACTCACGTGTCCTTACACTGTGATGCTCTTTATGATATTCCTTGGAAGTGGAAAATAGTTACTGTCCTTGCACCAGAGCTTGCTTTCTTTCTTTCTTTCTTTCTTTCTAACCTGAAGGTGAGGGGCTGTGTGACGTCGAACTTTATGCAAAAGACTTTGTTAACACAAAATGTTAAAAGTTAAAAGGGCTGTATTATGCTTTTACTTAGTTTGATGCAGAGGCACAGTCACCATTTTGTTTAGATTAACAGTTCAAAATATAAAAAGTATATATAAAGTGACATACTAATGACTAGAACAAGTCCCCAAGAGTAAAACATGAGTACAGAATGACCAACCTTTTATAAATATTCAAAAATAAAAGGACAAAGCATTAACACCATAGTAACGTCCTCCAGAGCAGCATTTTGCTCTTATTTGCTCTACTTATAGATAAATGTCTGACAGGCTAGGGTCGTGTTTTGTTTCAGTTTAGAGGTGGCCCCAAACACAGACGGAAGTAGTGAATATGTTTTTTGAATTTTCAGTACTTCCGTCTGTGTTCTGAGGGAGGGAGACCAGGACTGAAGGTGAGTGAGCAGGAGAGCAGCTGGACCGAGGGCAGAGGGTGGTGGGCATTAACGCAGCAGGGTGGTGGGATGAGCAGGGACAGTGTCACTTGCTGGCTCAGGAATAGCAGGTTGAATGCAGGCAGGTATAAAGTGTAAATACAAAACTAGCATGCTCATTTTTGTTTAGTTTTTATTTTTAACCCTATTAATGCATTATCATTTTGTACGACAAAAAAAGTGCTATATTCAACATTCAATGGTATGTTTAATTTAAGGATCTATATCAAATATCAGCATCCTCATACCATTTATCCAGTCATAACCCTAATCCTTGTCTTGTCCATGTCTCCCATTGTGCTCTACTGTATAACTCTGACACTCCCAGCTGCCCTTTTATAGGCCACTAATTGAACATAGGTTCTTTGGGATATACTATCATGGTCATTCCTTGAGTGCAGTACTGTTGGGCCCTTGATTATTTGATGGTAATATCTTTGTGGAATATAATTTGTCACACCTCACATCCACAATCTGTATGTTATCTGAAATGGTAATGGACATAAAATGTAAACACAAACCAGGGACCAGTATCAGTTCAAGTTTTTTGATACCAGATGTGATATTTCAACATAACTGTCAGAAGCTGAAATGGCAGGATAAATTCTGAGGCGATGGTGGCAAAAATCCAAAAAAGGACCTAAGATGATGAAGGACTGGACATGGCAGACAGGGCTCCTGAAGCACAAGGAGATCAGGGTTAGACAGGTACCAGAAAAACAAGTCTTCAAAACATCACTAAGATGGCTGTTGCGTTGTTACTACGAGGGAGACTAGACAATCTGGTGGAGTCTGTGAGGTTGAGCTGGTCCTTTATTGTTTGCAGGTTGATTGGATGATGGAAGGATGATGGTGATGGTGTTGTGGCGATTAGATAGGTGAGAGGGAGAATCAACTTGTTTGATTGTTGAGCTGTGTGCTTCTTAGTTACTTAGAAAAAAGGCATATTAGAACTTGTTAGCCAGATGATGTTTGTAATTAACATGTTGAAACTTAAGAATGATGACATTTACAGTGTTAGATTTAGACTATCATGCATAAATTTACCAATCATTTTCAAATAATTCAACTTTCTTTATCGACATATGAGTGGACAGGAAGGTGTGCATGAGCAGCCATTCTCTATGTGACAACCAACCCATGACTTCAATTCAAACCGTGGTAACAAAGTCATATTTTTCACTGGTCCATGTTTATGTGTCCTGCATGAAATAACTATATAAACTATAAAATAAGAATGGGCGGGGAGAAATGTCTAAGATGCACTTTTTGTAGTCCATCTACAGAACATTAGTTTCACTACAGACTTACATTAATTACATTAAAACATTACAAACAAACAGTTTAATTGATTCTACAACTACATTATATTCAATTCAATTCAATTCAGAGATAGAGAGACACAGATGCACAGTACACAATAACGTAATACAACCCCGATTCCAAAAAAGTTGTGACACTGTGTAAAATGTAAATAAAAACAGAATACAATGATTTGCAAATCTCAGAAACCCATATTTTGTTCCCAATAGAACATAAACAACATATCACGTGTTGAAACTGAGACATTTTACCATTTCATGGAAAATATTAACTCATTTTGAAATTGATGGCAGCAACACATCTCAAAAAAGTTGGGACAGAGCGATGTTCACCATTGTGTAGCATCCCCTCTTCTTTTATTGTTACACCATTTTTAGACGTAGTTTGTTGCAGATTGGTGAACCTCTGCCCATCTTTACATCTGAGAGGCTCTGCCTCTCTGAAATGCTCCTTTTATACCCAGTCATGTTACTGACCTGTTGCCAATTAACCTAATTAACTGTCAAATGCTCCTCCAGTTGTTTTTCATTTGTGCCGTATACTTTTCCAGCCTTTTGTTGCCCCTGTCCAAACTTTTTTGAGATGTGTTGCTGCCATCAATTTCAAAATGAGTTAATATTTTCCATGAAATGATAAAATGTCTCAGTTTTAACACGTGATTTGTTGTTTATGTTCTATTAAATATGGGTTTCTGAGATTTGCAAATCATTGTATTCTGTTTTTATTTACATTTTGCACAGCGTCCCAACTTTTTTGGAATTGGGGTTGTAATATATGTAGTGGACGTCATGCAGGACCACAGCAGCAGCCACGAGAGAAGAGAGAGAGAGAGAGAGACAGAGAGAGAGAGGGGAGGAAGGGGGAGTCCCCCGGCAGTCTAGTCCTATAGCAGCATAACTAAGGGATGACCTGAGCCAGCCCTAACTATAAGCTCTATCAAAAAGGAAAGTCTTAAGTCTACTCTTAAAAGTGTTGACCGTGTCTGCCTCCTGAACCCAAAATGGGAGTTTGTTCCACAGAAGAGGAGCTTGATAGCTGAAAGCGTTGTATTATATTGTGTTATGTTGCTTTGTGTTTCTTTTATATCTTACATTAATTACATTAATATCATCTACTGCACCACAGTTGTCTTTTCCTTGAGGAAAGAATTAATTTTTGTTAAATATTATTTCACAATAAGTTGAGTTGTGAGGAGACAAATTATAGTAAAATACAACTTTCATAAAAACGTAAAGCCTGTTTTTGGAACATAGACAACAACAAAAATTAGCTCTGGTATGTCATGATCCAGTTCATTCTGAATGTTAAATGTTAATACCATCTTTTTTCATGACTCCTAACAAGCTTAATAAATATAGTGGGTTTTATTTCTCCAGATAAAATTAAAAGTGAAATAATTAACATATTTTAGTCGTGAATGACTCAAGTATATCATATGTGAAATCTTCTCAGACAAGATTCTACCAAATGTGGAGACGTCTCTTAAAAGCCACCATTTTAAGAACAACTTCATAGCATTAAAACTTTTTGAAAAATTCACTTTTCACTTTTACTAATTAGAATTATTGATTACAAAGTGGTAATTCACACTTGTTCAGGTTTAGGCCTGAAGCTTTGGAAAGAGATATTTATCAGGTGTCTCACGTTAGGCACTATATGGAAGCATTTTTAAGAAAAATGTGGTGTCATCAGCGCCAACCCTTTCTAATACCTGCTGAGATCAAGAAACTTTCTGACTGCATTACAGAAGAATGGCCCTCAGTGTTTCAGAAATGAAAAGGAAAGTTCAAGCAAGTTGGAAGCTTTAAAGAAATCCCAAAAAAGACAAGACCATCATCATTTATAAAACAATCGCAACCAAGCATATCAAGGACTAATCTCATATAATTATAAATATTAAGCCTGTTAAATACGGAGGCAAAAATTAGTGCCAAAACTTATAATCACATCCAAGAAGTGTGATGGACGGCCTGCTGTCAATCATGAGCCATCTTTGTTGGGTTTTGTTAGTAAAACTTTCAAGCCTCTTCTCACAGTACATGACAGAAATGAAATTCTAAGACCCAAAAATCTACTTGTGGATATCATTCCAGAAACACTTCAGCTGTATCACTCCTGATGAGCAGCTGGCACCTTGCATAGCAGCTTCTGCCATCAGTGTGTGAATGTGTGTGTGAATGGGTACATTTGACAAGTGTTGTAAAAGTGCTCGGTAGATCAGAAAGGTGTTATATAAATAGTCCATTTATCATCATTTATATATCTGGTGACTTACCACTGTACCACAGTGAACATAAATTGTAACATCTGTACATTTTACATACAGTATATGTATCATCTTTTAAACTTGTTTTTTTAAAAATCATTTGCATTTATTTTTTTACTCATGGAATTCATTTTTACTTTAATTTATTTTTTAAAATAAAAGCTTTGATTTAAATTTGAATAGTCACTAATAATCTAATAATCATCATCATCAGCCAAAGTTGGGACAGTGTGGGTAAAACTCTGTCCTGTGTGTTTATGGACCATACAGTAGACATACTGCCCTTTCAATGAGATGACAGCAGCACTGCGCTCTGAAGCAATCTGCTCTGTTGTTTAATCAGGAGGTCATGAACCAGCTCCAGGGGTTCCAGAGCAGTCCCCAGCACAGAGCCAGACTTCTTAATCAGTTTATTCAGTCTTGGAGTGTCGCTGTCTTTGCAGATGGCTGCAAGGAAAATGGCACTCGCAACAACAGATAAAACATCTGCAACATCTTACTGCACACGTTAAAGGACGTGAGCTTCCTCAGGAAGTAGAGTCTGCTCTGTCCCTTCCTGTAGACAGCCTGCATCTCCAGTCCAGTCTGTTATCCAGGTGCACACAGGACCTGTAGTCCTGCACCACCTCCACCTCCTCACCCAGGATGGAAACTGTGCTCAGGTCAGACCTAGTCCTCCTAAAGTCCACGACAATCTTTCGTATTTGCCACATTCACAAAGCGATCAACTCAACCACATCCCTGTACTCTCTGTAGTCTCCTCTCCATCACTGATGCACATCACAACTGCAGAGTCATCTGAGAATTTCTGCAGATGACAGGACTCAGAGTGGTGCTAAAAGTCTGAGGTGTTAAGTGTGAACAGGAAAGGTGAGAGTACAGTCCCCTGCGGTGCTCCTGTGTTAATAACCACCCGATCACACATTACCCTTCAGCCACGATCGTATTAAAGGCACTGGATAAATCAAAGAACATGATCCTTGCACTTCTGCCTGCTCTATCCAGGTGAGAGAGCTCTTTGAAGCAGGTAGATGATCGTGTCCTCAACACCAATTGTGGGGCAATAGGTAAACTGCAGCAGGTGGTCACTCGAGGTCTGAGATGGGCCAAAACCAGTGTTTCCAGGACTTTCATGACGTGGGACATCAAGGCAACTGGTCTGTAATCATTGAGCACAGATGGATGAGGCTTTTTGGGTACCGGAACAAGGCTGGATGTCTTCCACAGCACCAGAACCTTCTCTTGCATCAGGCTTAGGTTGAATAGGTGCTGTAGAACCCCGCATAGCTGCATAGCTTCTACGCAGGCCTTCAGGATGCCATTCGGACCTGCGGCTTTGCTCTGGCACAGTCTCTCCAGCTGTCTCTTCACCTGACTCCTGGAAACAGTTAGTTGGGTGGGGAAGGTGACGGGGGCTCAGGGATTCCTGATGTGTGAGGAAGTGGTGATGGTGTAATGTTGGGGTCCATTGTGGGAGTTGGGAGATATGATGTGAGATTTTATAAACAACAATAGTGTACATGTTGTGTGTTTACTCCAAGATGAAGACTGATTAAAAGGGCACTTTTTCTGTTTTGTCACAGCTGGAGCACCACAAACATCCGGTGTGGAGTTTGAAAACGATATTTGTGTTCAGCTTTTGTTGACTTTAGACCCACAGCAGCAGCTGTTACTTGTTTACATTGAGATATTCAGTTTTGACAGGCCAAGGTCAAATTGGCATAAGGTGGTCTTAGGTGAGTTTACTTTACATCAACACAGCACAAACATCACACAACTGCATTTTGTTCTTGTTCTATCTGTCAGGAGACATTTGCATTTTTTTTTACAATCCTCAGGGGGAGAAGTAGTCACGAGTTTTTTGTGCTGCTTATTGATAACAGCATTTTTGGCACTTCAGATGCTGCCGCGGTGTACTGATCAAATCCCTCCTGCTCAGCCGTCAGTCATTCAGAAGTGCTTTTGCTCTCCTGGTGGAGATCATTAGAGATAAAGTAGGTACACAATCAAGGCAACAGCAAATCTGACTCTAAAATACATCCACAATTTCACTCACTTGTCTTTCTTGGGGAAAAAACTTCATCTGTTCAGACATCTGCTGTTTATGTCACGTTGCCATCATGACAGTTATTCAAGCATGTCATTGTAGAAATGAACGTCAGGCTCATATGTCAATCTTAATAGTGACACTTTGGGCTTTCTTTATTGTTGCCTTAATGTGCAGCAAACAGCTTTTGTGGTCTATTAGAGGTCAATTTGTGGTAATTCTCATCAGTGATTGGCCAGTGCAAAGCTGTTTACTTGTTAGTTTCAGTTGAATAAATAACTAGAGGTGTTAGGGCCCTCAGGACACCAAGCAAAAGAGCTTACATAATAATATATGTCAGAGGAAATGTAGTGAACTCACTGGTGCCATCGTGTCATACACATATTTTAGCTGTTGGAGCTGGTTTACAGAGATTGGCTAAATATTTGAAGCAAATGTCATAGAAACTACTTTCCTGAATTGTAAAGACTTTAGTGTTTAACTCATTCAGTTAGTTGTCAGACTGAACAGTTCTCCCCTGGTGGGTGTTTCATTGACCTTTTGTTTAGATAAGTGAAACATACAGGAAGCCTTCCTTTAACAACCTGGGATTTCTTTTATATGAGTATCCACAGACAAAATAAATCTTATTCAGCCTGAGCTGGACACAGTCATTGTATTCTGCGAGGTGTCGCCTCTGTTTTCACACAGGGCAGCATAGTAAGTGGCTGGGATCTGTGGCAGTGTTACCAACTTGGCAATTTTCTCACTACATTCATTTTTGTTCTAAAAGACAACTACCGACAAATTTAGTGAGCATCACCAGACCATCAGGGAAAAGGTGAGAAATATATCCAAATATTATGTTGGAGTTCATTCCCATGGATGCTGCACAAGCTCCGGGTCTCTCCCTCTGCTCTTGCTCCGTGTTCAGAGGCAGCATCTCTGGATCTCCGGATCAGGATGTTTCCTTAGCTTGTAAATACAGTATGTAAATGTTTGTTTGATTGTCTCCTTCCTTTTGCAGATTTTATGTAAAATACTACTACAACTGACACAACCACAAAGCTTTATGCAAATCAATGCGTTATAATGTAATCATATATCGGCTTTTGGAGCCTGTGATTCGCTGTACATCAGAGTAAAGATGAGAAAGGAACGAGATGGCTCACTCGTTAGCTACTTCCATCATCAGCTCTGTAAAAAATGATGAGTTTAATTCAGGATGTCATTTAAGACTTTTTAAGGTCCCTCTGAAGTCTAAATTGATGTTGAAGTGTTTTTCTCCCATCTGTCACCGATACTAGTATCTGGACTAACAATGACAAAATGTCATTTTTGAGGTACTTGCAGGTATTCTTCGTAGTATTTTAGAGTTTCAGTGATTGTGAGGGCTGCTACAGTCATCTATGACCAGGCCTCACTGATTACTGTACAAAAGCACAACTTTAGAACTTTATTCAGTGATTTTAGTGAAACTGGATTATATTTTGTCCGTCCAATGAGGAATTGGCACCTTGCATGGCAGCCAATGCCATCAGTGTATGAATGTGTGTGAATGGGTGAATGTGATGTGCAGTGTAAAAGCACCTTGAGTGATTGGAAGACTAGTAAGGCGCTATATAAGTACAGTCCATTTGCTATTTATACAGAACATATTTGCTATATGTTTTCCAGCTGTTCAGCTTCAACTCTCTGTGATTTACACAGTTTCCTGATGGACAGATAGCTTTAGCCTAACCCCTTGCTAAAGTAGCTAATTGCTAATTAACTTAAGCTAACTGACTCTGCCATTAGCAGGCAACAGAACTGGGCGCAGTAGCCAACCGGGTTAAAGCACAGCCTCTGAGACAGGGAAGAGGGAATAATGTTAAATTACCGATGTGGTTTAGAAATTGTCCTGGTGGAAAGATTGCTACGTAGTGAACCGCTAACTGCTGTTAGCTTGGTAAGCCACATAGCTAACGGACTCAGCCCCGGGATGCCACGAGCCAAACCCAACAAGAAGACCACCTCGGTAGGCTACTGTATTTTCTGTTAGACTGGTCACTGCTGATTTCAGAGGCTGTGTTTAATCTTAAGTTTATCTGTGTTCACTGGAAGGTAAACGCTCACATTAGATCATAGCATTATCTGCAGCACCTAGCAGTTGTGGTGTAACACACACTGGCTATTGGCTACCGTAAACGCCTATCAATAGCTACAAGTCGCTCCCTATCTGCGTGTTACAGGAAACACATGGGAAGCAAACAGCACTCTGCTTCCTGTTTCATTTAAAACAAGTTTTAACCAAGCAGCAACTTCCGGAAGTAAAGCCAATGCAGAAGTGCCAAAACTGCAGTTCCTTAAATGTCCACTTGAGTCTGGCTCCAGAAGGGAATCAGTCTCCATAAGTCCCCATGTTAAAATGTCCAACTTCACAGCAGAAATAAACATGTTTACAGCCTGGTACAAAAAACTGTTTTGGTCTCTATAGCTAATTTCCCCGTTCATGAGGGTGAATTTTTATACAACTCACGTTTAAATTATATTAAGGCTTAGAGTTATGCAAAATTAACAACCTGGCTGCTTTGACACAGGTAGGTGCTGTTACAGATGGCTTGTTTGAGCACCCAAGCATCTTTCAACCCGCCTCAGGTCCACCGATGATCCACGTCTTTGCCGATTTTACGATTAGCCCTTCAGAAAGCTACGGGTGACGTCACTCTTGCTCTGTCCATTCTTTTTACTGTGAGTGGTTTTAAGATGTCATGAATGAAGTCTGAGGAGGCATCAGCATGTGTGAGACATACAAGGATACATGTAGTGATGCACAGTTCTTAGGTAGTTTAGCTAACATTAACAAAAGTGGGACAGAAAGAGAGTGTAACACCTCAGCTATACTAAAATACTAGAGCTAATGAAAAATGTTGTCTCTGTCTGTAGGTCCTAAAGAGATTTGCATTCTGGGTTGTAAAGTTGTTGTTGGGTTTCTGCTTGGAGTAGGCATTTAAGATCAATAATTACAATCTTGGTTTGGGACCTTTGCTGACTTTCCTTTCAGCTATTACCAAAATAATACTAAGCTTACTTTAAGCTACCTTGTTTTTAATTAAACTCCTTCTACCTGCTGACTGAGTACCAAAACACCAAACAGATGGTTATTATTTCACATTCTCTAAAAGTAAATATGCTTGAACAAGTCTCTGAGCTGTCAGAAAAAAAGCGCTACCCCAGCTATGGCGTTATATTTGAGTCATAAGTCACGCGAGCGATAACATTAGTGATGTGTCGTAGTGATGTGTTGGTCGTGAATGAGCCTGTTCAAAGAGCCGTCTCTTTTAAGTGAACAATGGGAGCAGGTTCCTGTCCGTCCGCGTCCGTTTTTTTTTTTTTTTCTTTTACTTTTCTCTTTAGGAAAAGTACCTGCGGGCGCTGCGGGCATTGGCTACGGGTGTCACGTGCATGCTGTGCAACCAATCATGTGAGGATTGACAAGGATCATACCACCAAGCAGGGAGGGGCGGGGGTAGCAGCGCTGAGACGGTGACAGGAGACAAGAGGAGGGAGACACGCTGAAGGAGAGAGCGGAGTGAAGACGAGAGAGGAGTGCAGTGCAAAGATGAGTGACAACGGAAAAAGAAGTAGTATTTGGATGCATTTTGACAGTTGTGAAAACATGAAGGCACAGTGCAGAATTTTGAAGTCAAGCTCTCATATCGAGCAGGGTCCACAAACCAGCAGTTCAGTTGGAAGAAAAAAGGCAGGCTAGCATGCCTGCTTCTGCCAGTGCCACTACTCCACCTGTTGCTGCTGCTGCTGCTGCTGCTACACCCCATGCATCAGGTACACGACAACCAACAACAACACAGAGCTCTATAAGCCAATTTACGTCAAAGGCATTAACCCCAGCAAGACAGAACAGAATTCATGAAGAATTGGCTAAAATGATTGCAAGTGATTTCCAACCCTTCTCGTTTCTATCTGCTTTGTGTAGCAGAGTGGTTCTTCAAGCAAGTTAGTGCAATCATTGGGTGGTTTCAGAGAGTTACAAGGGATTTTACAACTGTAAATGCAATTGGCTACAGCAACTTATTGAAATTGAAGTGATATATGTGTTCAAATACAAATTACAAGTCACAACAGCGCTAAATTTGGCTGAATTATAAAAGGTATAAGTGGTAAAATGAAGAGCTGTTTGGGAGCCGAAAGAGCCGACTCTTCTTGGTGAGCTGAGTCAAGTGATCCGACTCACTAAAAAGAGCCGGAATTCCCATCACTAGATAACACATCTGCACGCGCGCAGATTTCTCTGCGCGAGTAAATTGTTTCGTGTCATGCGCGCAGATTTCAACTGCGCGCGCACTTGTTTGATCTTCATGCACATATTCAGCAATCGAGTGAAGCAGAGGCATGTGAGAGCGAGTAAAAGACAACAGCGATGCGCGCGCGCACTGGATCGCTCTCTCTCTCTCTCTCCTCTGTGCTCTCTCGCGGTGGAGTTCTGCTCGCTCGAAGCAAGGACTTTTGACAGTTTGGGGGCGGAGACCAAGACTGACCTGGCCCTCTTATGATTGGTCATTTTCCAGCCCCCCACGTGGGTGCCTTTTCATTTTTCTGCTGATGACAGCTTCCGTCACAGACAGGAAGCTCAGTGGTAGCGGCGGCAAATTGCCTTCCACGAACTGTTTGCCATCTGCGTGTCTTTATACTCCTTAGACAATGTGTTATATAGCCTACATGTTCATATTTCCTCAACACCTTGGCTTCAAAACTATCCATCCCTGTGTAACCTCTCTATAGTTTCCCTTATAGAAAACAGAAAAAACACAGAAGTTGGTGGTAGTCATCAGACACAGCTCCTGCCCCTATACATTAAAATAAAATACAATAAACACAAAACACTAATAAAACTACACTCTAAAAAATAATGTCCTGGGTCTACTCAAAAAGGTGTGTTAACTATTTGCATGGATCTTTTTAAGTTGTCCCAACTTCAGTATTATTAAGTAACTGTTACTAGCATATCACTATTGCACCAACATAAATCATTAAATACACTGAAAGCTATATTAAGTTAAATCTACTTGATATTCAGTGGGTACAATTTGAATTTTCGCATTGGCTGTACTTAATGCCTGTGTTAGTTACACCATTAAATTAAGTACAATAAACATGTTTTTCTTCTATATCCAAAAGCTAAATTAAGTAATACCTACTTAATATTAATTCAATATGCATTGAAATATCTCTCATGTCTCATCATTCAAATAAAGTTGCTCTAACTTAATTTTTTTCTTGTTTTCTACTTAGAAATGTCCATGCAAATAGTTAACATACATTCTTTAGTATTAATACTAGGGATGAGCGAGTACAGCATTATCTGTATCTGTATCTGTATCTGTTAACCATATGAATTATCTGTATCTGTATCTGTTAACCATATGAATTATCTGTATCCGTATCTGTACTCGGAGCTCGGGGCTTAACCCGGAAGTGGGCGGGATTTAACCCGGAAGTGGGTCTGGTCGTCTTGAAATGGGCAGGGCTTTAACCGGTATGTTATTTTAAGCATGCAATTGATATGGGTTGATCAGAAATTGTTATATTTATTGCTGATTAGAAAACTATTTACAGGACAGCATCAGCATTGAGCTTCAGTGTTTGTGTGTGTGTAGCTTAATTTGTAATATTATTTATACCACTACTTCCTTTATTTTTTTATGAAATACAGCAAGAAAGTGTCAGACACTCAGTGCGTGAAGTCAAAAAAACTGGTTAGAGCCAGCTGACGGTTTAAAAAAAAAAAAAAAAAACTGACGACCAGCAGAGAGAGAGAGAGGGAGAGAGTGTGTGAGAGAGAGACGCAACGCGAGTCGCATTCTACCTATAGCACCACGTCCGAACGAACCCACGTTTACCAGAACTCTACTGGTTAATAAGTAAGTACAAACCGAAGTAAAAACAAACCTGAAGCTGAAGAAACCCTAAACGTTAACGGAAAAGACCCGCGAACCTGAGTGACTGAGGAAGAGACAGAGAGCTGTTCTGTGTGTGAGTGAGCAGAGCGGGACACAGCAACACAATACATCTGTATGTGTGTAGGGGAGGGGCGCTGTGACTAGCCTGTCACAGAACGCAGACACAGTCAGCTACCCAATGAGGATTTTCATTCAATCCACACACAGATATTGACTCTATTACTCAAATAATACTCGTACTCGGCAAAAGTGCTTTATCCGTACCGGATACTCGTTTCAGCCGAGTATCCGACTCAACTCTAATTAATACCTTGATTTACTTAGGTCAGGGGAAATAAAAAAGAAGAACCACATTTCACAATTCAACATTTTAATAAACTAATGTCAAGACAGCTTCTTTTTACAGTCTGGGTCTGCAAAAACCAAGGTATACTTACCAATTTAATTAAAACAAAATGTATCCCAAAATAATTTTGGAGATTATTTTATCAATGTGAAATGAGCTAAATTAACTCTTGAGCTAACACTCCAGCATGTTAAACAGTCTTTGATAAACTAAGACTCGGACCCAGGCCATTTTCAAATGATTTGTAAGATGGTTATATTGCAACAACACTGCTACAAAACATGGGAAACCTTGAAATCACTTTAAATCAAACTCCAGCATTGAAGAGAAAAGTTTCAGTGAAGTGAAAATGTTAAACACACACAAGTTCATCACAGTACAAGTGAGAACTATGTTTGATGTTCAGCGACAAGGTTCAAAGATGATTGCTGACAGCTTCTGCTTAAGCGATGTGACTTTTGGGGTGGTCTTCTGACCATCTAATTTCAGGAACACCTTTTGAAATGCCTCAAAAGTGTACTTGAGCTCTCTCGGGTAGCTCAGATTGAGGGCATAGATGAGTTCCATCAGCAAGGCACAAGCCCTTGGTACATTCAACCCCTCAATGACTTCTGTCCCTTCGATCATGATAGTTGCACTGGCTGGATCAGATGCTGTGGCGCCTTTGGTGACTAGGATCTTCATCACTTGACTCTCAAGATCTCCGATTTGGCCTTCAGCATCCTGGATGCACAAATATCAGAACAAAATTTCAGTCTTCATTGTCATTTAGCTGGTATCCCTAACCCTCTCATAGGCTATTATGTTAAGTGTTCTTAACTTATTTACTTCGTGGATGTTCCTAAAGCCAAAACGTGGCTTGTTCCCATAAACTGCTATAAAAATAGTATATATTGATTTATTTTTTTTCGACTTTAAACACGTCAGTCTTTTAGAACTACTTCAGCCTGAAATATACATATCAATACTTTTTTTGGGGTTATTAACCCTTTATATGCCATAATTTTACGTAATTCCACTGTTTTCTATCCAAAAAAAACCAAAAAAAACAATCAATGAGTATTTGCTAATTATTGTTATTAGGCCCTGAGATGGGTCAATGATTGGCAGCAACATTGATTTGAATGCATTGTTATTTTTTTTGCAGTGTCAGATTTTTAAAAAAAAACGCCTTATTTGTTCCTAAAGCCAAAACGTGGCCTTTTCCCATAAACTGCTATAAAAATAGTATATATTAATATTTTTTTTTTACTTTAAACACGTCAGTCTTTTAGAACTACTTCAGCCTGTAATATACATATCAAAAAATTATTATTCTTTTTTTGGTTATTAACCCTTTATATGCCAATAATTTTATGTAATTCTGCTGTTTTTTATCCAAAAAACAAAAAAACTAACTAAGCCAAAAGGTGGCCTTTTCCCATAAACTGCTCGAAAAATTGTATATATTAATATTTTTTTCCGACTTTAAACACATCAGTCTGTCAGTCAGTCTCTACATGTGGTCCATGTAACCCTTCCCTGGCAGAAAACAGTAGGAAGTGCTGCATGCTTTGAATGGGGAAAAAATGGCACCATCTGGTGGACAAATAGAAAAATTACAAAAATATAGCCAGTGGTCCAAAATGAAACCTTAACGTCAAGAAATGCATTAATTTATGTTAGGATAAACGTGGGATCAAAAAAAGGTTTTAATGGGTTTCAATGGGGCAGGTTTTGGCGCTAGGAACATTTAAGGCTGGATTTTGATAGCATAGCCATTTTAGGCTTAATTAAAGTACTGAGATTTCAATTTATTAAAAGATTTTTTTTTTTTAATTTTCTGGCAAATTTGAGCGATATTCATTCAACACAGCCAAAATGGCTTAAAAATAAACAACAGGGTGGCTGGAAATATCCCCAAGAACACTTAAGGGTTATGGGTTGGGAGAAAATACTGTATCAACTTGATGACTGTAGTCAAAATGCAAAAAAAAAATAGTGATTTAGTTTTACCTACCAAATATTTGAAAAGATCATCCTCCTTTTCCCCAAGATAAACCACTAGGCAGCGGGTGGCAACCTCTCGGCGTGTCTCAATTGTGTTGTCCTGATAAAGAATTTTTTAAAAGTTTTCTAATTATTTAAGGGTTTCATGTAGCACCACAGGATTAGATTCCCAGAAGAAAAAAGGTAACATGGATGAATTAAATTTTCCTAAAAAGGGTAAATTTCTTTATTTTTTTATCCTAACTATGGAATCATGTACCTTAAGGAGTTCCATGATGTTCTGGATCTTCTTTTTTGCAGCCCCTCCTCTTGACAACACCAATGGCATTAGGCTTGGTATGCACTGATCCAGATTTTGCATGAAAGTTGACTCCAGATTAGCGGTGGTGATCCTTCTATATTCTTCATTGATCTGTGTGACACACAAAACAAAGCAACATGGGATAAGAGTTGTCAGAATTAAACTTTCATTCAGCTAAAACCATACTCCTGCCAACTTTTATTGAAAAAAACAACAACAACAACAAAAAACATTTACCTGTAGAAAAAGAGCAGGCCAACGTTCTTTCAAGTCAATGACAGGTGGGGACTTCCTGTCTGCGAATGGACAATGTCCTTTCCATTTTCTCATTGATGATCTGGGAATTATTCCTCTTCTTCACTTCGCTTAGGAGCTCCAGTCTTTCATGTTCCAAACTTTCTTGTGTTTCTCCTAGAGATGGCTCAGGTTAAACCCTTTGTAAAGCATGAATAAATACAGCAAATTCAAGCCATTTATTTTTAAATTTATTTTTAAATATAACAGTATAAAAAACAGTAGTGCAAATGCAATTTGACTAAATAAATCAAGGAATAATTATTAAAAAAAAATTAAAGTACAGCCACATCTTTGCATATGTTGCATGTCGCAGTCTTTTAGCAGAGACTATCCAGGTGGATTCACAGACTAAACTCTGATAATCTACCTGTGTGTGTGTTCTCACTTTGTTTATTTCATGTACCGGCTTCTAAATCTGAGTCTGACTCGCAATTTACGCTGCAAAATATAATGACACGAAGAAGTTTAATTTGATTTGTGTCTGATGATTAGAGAGAGAGAGAGAGAGAGAGGGAGAGAGAGAGCGCTTTGGTAGAGAGACATACAACAACAGAGAGCGAGCGCCGGCCTCGATAAAGCTGTCATTAATCAGAGAAATAAAAAGTTATTTCCTGTTTTAAAGCAGTTACATTCAGCAGGTATAGACACGCCCACAGTAACCCACCTCAGCTCCCCTCACCCCCCCAACACCGCACTCCCCCACCACCGGTTGCCGGTTTGCCTGTCCCTGTCTGAACACGCGCGTTACTGTTGAGAGCATCCAGCGTGAAATACTGCCACACCGCCGACATGATATGCTAGTGCTAGTTAGCTGCTAGTTAGCTTATCTCCAAGCCTCGCGTCAACTCGTCCCTCTAAAACAGCAGGCTGCAGGTTGCAGCAAAGCGCCACTGTTTTAAGAGCGGCGAAGAAGAACTGTGCCAGAGCTTAACGGAGCTAACCAGTAAATAGATTACTAATTTAATAAATTACGTGGTATCAGATCGGTGCCTGGACTCCAGTAGTCGCCGATAACGATGTCAGCATTTTCGGCAGTATCAGAGCAATTGGTATTGGTATCGGAATCAGAACAACTCTAGTTTCTCCCTGTGGATGAGGTGGCAAGTAGTTCGCCTCACCCTTCCGTGCCTTCTTCACATTCTTGGCAGGCGTTTTTTCATTTCCTCGCTTCTTTTTTAGAGCATTCACATCAAGCTCAGGGCACCCAAGCCCTCTAAGCTTGGTTCTATAATTGCCCATTTTAAATTTGAGTCTTTGTTGCCATCTGTAACATCCATTGTAGGATCCTGTTTCTTTCAGGCAAGGATGTTTTCGAATCAGTGCTTCTGCTACATCGTCAAACTGTGCAGCTGTAGGATAGGCAACATACTCAAAGATGCTTTCAGCTAATGTCTCAAGGACGTCTGGAAGGATGGCAGTAGAGCTCAGTGGACTTCCATCTTTGTTGAAAGCTTCATTACCTGCTGCTAGCACAAGCTCTGTGTCATTGCGGAAGCGTGGAATTGGAAATTCAGAAGGCCAACACTGAAAACGCTGATTACTGTATTCAGGTGATGACAGCATCACTGTATCACAGGATTGGAAACTATCAAGGTCAGTTACAACCAAATTGAGTGAGCTGAGTTCAACAATATGAACAACCTTAATTGTGTCTTTGTGCTTGAGATCTCTTGTTGAGGTAAGAGAAAAAAAAACTCCCCTCCAAAATCAGAAGTGTTTCGCTTCATACTTAAATACTTCATACTTCGTTTTGAATTTGTGCAATTCTTAGCTATTTAAGATTACTAGAACCTGATTAACTTACCAGGAACATCAGCATCACCATCAGCCAACTCCACCTCCCTGTTGTATATTGCATTCAGCAATATTCCCTGAAAAGGTATTGCATAAGAAGAAGAAAATCATAGAAGTAGTTCCTGATTAGCAGCATCGTGGCTTATTTCTCTTGCTACCATTTGTCAAACTTGTAGACCATTATCAAACTACAAATGCAATTGATCATAATGAGATTTAATACCTTGTCTACTATTGTCTGGGGGTCGCTTGTTGTTGGCTGTGACATCTGCCATTTCATGTCACTACCACTAGATTGCAAAAAGACTGTGTGAGAAAAGGAGCATCCTTACAGATGTAGCAACTCAAAAGTTCCCGTGTTTCCGTGACTGGTCCGTGAACGGTCCTTGAAAGGTCCTTCGCAGGTATGTGACGGTAATGTGATCCCCCACGATGACGTAGTCAGTGAGGCCCCGACTGGAAACGCCCATAAGCAGCCTGGGTGAAAACCAGCAGCAATGCCTCATTTGTCCACGGGGAGGAGCAGTGATTTTAATGTTCTGCTCTCACCATAGACTGTATAAGGACACATCTGAACAGATACGCTGGGGATGCTGGGGTGAGCGGGTGAGCCGATCAGCTGAGACAGAGTACAATCATCGATGTGGCTAGTGGTGCAACGGATCATTGTTGGTCCGTGATCCGTTCAGATCTCTCCCCACAGACCGGCACCAAGTGGTCCGCGGATCGGTTGATGGAAAAAAAAAAGTTGTGATAAGATAACACTGAGGCACCGCTGCAGCAGCTCGTATCTGCAGCTCTATGTCGCGCACAACAACAACAACATGCCCCCCCCCAATTAAACTGGTAATTAAAAAAAAACTCCGCTCGTATATAAATACTGAGTATAAATACCTCCTTTATAATGACTATTGAATAATAACATAACCTAATAAATCTGCCAGCTGCCTTCCGGGTACAATCACCGGTCTCTGCGGGTGTAGGTTACATTATGTGTTGTCAATTTTGGACAAGAAGGGCCGTTTGCATTTTTTTCTTAATCTTAATCTTAATCTTAATTTATTTATTTTTTCATTTGATTTGAGTGTGTTCATGAACATTTACGCTTCATAAATAAATTAAAGCGTAAATGAAACTCCATGAAGCAACTTTTTTTTCTGAATTTCCATTTAAAGAGGAAGAATAACAACAGTAGTATCTCCTGTTGAATATTTGATCACAGTTTGATCGTTGTGAAACGCCATTTAAAGAGGAAGAATAACTGGTGATTAACAGCTATCAGTGCATGCTTTAGGCCAGGTAAACCCTACAAACACCTCATTAGCATTCTCATTGCTCAACCTTTTGTTTGCACTTAATGGGCTTTTTGGTCTCCCAGTGTCACACAAATCACAGAGCCGAAAACACACGCGACTGAAGCCAGCGCGCTGCGTCTCGGGGTCACACAGCTTTGGGCACGAAAAATTGTATTACTGCTGTATTAATCACTGTACCACAGTTTAATGGCATATATCAACCACAAAATACATAAATTAATACAGTATAAATGAATACAGTGTACAGTGTATTTTTTTAATTTAGACAACGTGTCGCCGATCATCAAATACGTTCAATACTAAACTAAATATTCAGCCTGCATTGGTCTATGAATGTGGGTGATTCTTATTGTATCTAAACAATATATGTAGAGCTTCTCTTTCAGTTCATGAAATCTCTGTAGCCGCAGCAGCTTCTCCAGTCCCGGAGAAGTGCCGTGTCAGGCACCTTCATTAAATCACCTGAAAACTATATCAAGCTAACCATACAGACCTACATACAGACCTCTACACACAGCAGAGTGTTCCGTTAATAGTTCTGCTTTTTATGAAGGAGACGCCCTGTTACCAGGGCTCATCATAGCTGCACTGAGATATAGAATATGATCTTTATCATTATATGCACTCTACTGAGAGCCCTCTTCTAGTTTTAAATAAAGCCTAGCTATTCTTACATCTTGTGTCTTGGGTCCTTCTTAAGATTGTACACGGGGGCTGTGGGACTTGTGGGACCCTCCTGTGAGGTTGAAGGCATGCTGAGGTTGGCCTGATAAACAGCTGCCTGGCCTGTTGTAGTAGGGCTGCCATGATTAAAAAGGGAGCGAACTTTGTTTGATGCTTTCTGAAGCCTATGAAACATACTAGATTTCTGAGTATTTATTCCTCAGACAGCTGTTATAGACCGGTGTGGCCAGCTGTGGCTTTCACTACATGCGAGAGAAAGAGTGCGCCAGGACAAGAGAATAGACGCTTCAGTAATTATGTAAGGACAGAATAACCTAGATGTCATTGATTTAGTAAACGGTGACATGTTAGATATAAACACCTTAAATTTAATTTCAATTAAATTTGTTTATGCGGGAGTAGGCCTATGGGATGAACAAAAATGAAAATACAGTGAATGAGTTATCCTCCTGTTCATGAACACCAGCAAAACCAGCTGCATTTTCGGCTCTGTGATTTGTGTGACACTGGGAGACCAAATAGCCCATTAAGTGCAAACAAAAGGTTGAGCAATGAGAATGCTAATGAGGTGTGTAAGCTACGTCATCTCCAGGTAGAACAACTGTAAAAAAGATTCTGTGAGATAGGCGCCATCTCCTGGTCGTACCCTGAAATTAAATGGATAGGTGGAGTTACAGTAAAAAATAGCACTCCAGCCGCTGGAACTTGGCAGGAACTTGACTGGAACTTGGCTGGAAGACGGCAGCCATTCAGCTGGCTTTCAGCTTGAAGGGGAACTTTTGAGTTGCTACTACTGTACCACAACACTTCGATCATTTAAATAAAGGAAGAAAAGAAAAAGAGTTGGTAGCTTTATTAGGTTTGCTCCTTGCCATTTTCACAACTAGGTTTGCTAGGTTAGAATGCAGGCAGGCAATGTTTTACTCAAGTGGAGATACACTTGTTCAAATAAAAAAAAAGGAAAGAAAGTGATTCACTTAATTACAATTCAGTGAGGGTGTATTTAAAGGAATAGTTCACTTTAAGTGAAAATTCAGTCAGTGTAGTTTTTTAATCCACAAAACACTGCTGGGGTTTCACTGGAAAACTGCAGCAGTGTTTCTAAACAGTTGAGATCCTTTGGTCAGTACTGGCAAAATGTAATAGGGGGGAAAAATATAACATTTTGCCAGTAACTTAAATTGTTTGGAAAAACTGCTGCAAGCTGTTTTCCTGTGAATGTTTTGTGGATTAAAAAACTACACTAGACTTCTCATCGGCATGAGGGTGAGTAGATAATGACTGAGTTTTCATTTAAAGTGAACTATTCCTTTAAATATAGCCTGGATGTGCGTCACACTTTATGTGGTAGAACTGTGATTTTTAGACCGTTTCACAATTTTATAGCAGTAGATGGAGAGAGGATAGAAATGTAAATCTTCAATCATTTCTACTGTTACCCTAGAGAAACAGATAGCAGAATCACTGAGTTTGGGTCATCGTCAGGAAATTACACAACCAAGGGTATAACCAAAGTTCAGCAGCTCTTTAAGAAATGTTTCCCTATAAAAAGAAATAGCAGAAGCAACACACAGCAAATTCCTCTTGTGGAAATGGTATGCACCAATTTAATAAGCATGTCACAGCTTGGACTATAAAGCCAGCATAAATCTGACAAAAATGAGCTATTACCAAGCCATCTATGGCAGGTAAATGTATCGCTTCAGTGTCACCATACGCTTCCCTGCAACAGTGTATGCTGCTAAAAGGAATAGGTCAGACAACTGAGCTGGCTCAAGAACTTTTGCCTTTTCCAGTTCATAGCTTCCAAGATGTTCAGTGTACCAAGCATTTAAGCTTTCTACAACAGTGATAACACACTGTGTTGGCCATCTGAACCCTTGACTCACCAGGGAACTTTGTTTCCAAAGCTGTCTTGATGTCCTCTTTCAGCACAGTCAAGTTCACCTCTGGCAGTTTTGTTACCTGCAATGAAGGTTGGACAACCTTACTGTCATGTAGATGATATGCAACCATCATCTGATGCTTCACTGAAAGGGACAGAAGAATGTTTCGAAAAGAACGTATGGTTACATTGTAACCTTGGTTCTCTGAGTGAAGAGACTATCTCTCCACTCCGTTACATATTCCATATGTACGGGGAATGACCCCCCTACAGGTCAGGGTACGTGGATACTTCTTTAAGACACACCAGCTTGCCCGGCCACGCCCTCAGGTTTACCTATAAAGCACCTGTGCTGGCGTGGAATCGGTGATAGTTTGATCGAACCTTGTCTCCGAGCGGCCCTAGGAGCTGGAGAGATAGTCTCTTCACTCAGAGAACCAAGGTTACAATGTAACCATACGTTCTCTATCGTCTCGAGACTATCTCTCCACTCCGTTACATATTCCATATGTACGGGGTAGATCTTTAAGACACCCCGTGAGGAGACGGTGCAGCCCATAAGTCCAACCACGAATGTGCAGCAAATGAACTATTTACAAATGTGCATCATTCACAGACCAACCAGGTCAGGTCCTGGCAAGACACAAAGGACAAGCCTGAGAGGCAGATGGCCGTACGGGTCAGTCTGCAAGACCGACCCCAGAAACACAGAAAAAGGCCGTACAAGGCATGAAGACCATTTCCTGTGAGTGACCACTCAGACCGACCCGCAGATGCTGAGCCGATCGAGGGACAACAGAAGGTGGGAAAGAGGCACAGTCCAGTTGCCTACTAACAAGTCCCACCCAGCTCCCGTCCCAAGAAGGAAGGGCTGGCTGCTATGTTTAAACAGCAAAATCTCAGAAGCGTGGACTGAGATGACCATGTGGCTGCCGCGCATATGGCAGCAAGAGAGGTTCCTTGCCACAAGACCCATGAGACAGCCACACCATGAGGTGGGTGTGCACGAACCCTGGATGGGATGGGCACACACAAGAACACGTGTTTGCCTGCGAACACATATGCCTGCTGAATCACCATAACCCGGTAGTATAAACTAGGCCTTGACAGAAGTCTGCCCAAACAACTGGACGTACACAGATGAAGGGCTGATCAGTCTCCCTGACATCCTGTGTGCTCTGAATGCGCTCTGTTAAGGCCCTGACCAGGCACAGCGTACGCTGATACTGTCTGGTCTCCCCATCGCCACCAGAAGAGGAGAGTGACAAACCACCGACTGAGACAGGCTCTCCTTGGGACTCAGATAAAGCTTTAGGTTTTATGGTTAGGTTCTTTGGGGCGGAGGACTACACTTGGCCCATCTGGTGTAAATCCGCAGTAGTAGCACAGTAGCATTGCTGGCACAGCAGTCCGTAGTCACTGTGAATAGACAGTGCCTGGAGCTCACTCGTCCAAACTATGGCCAGTAGAAATGCAGTTTTAACCCTTAGAGTCCTGAGCCTATTTTGGCCGTTTTTGGATACTTTTGATTTTGTCTTCATGTACCACATTACAAAATGTTTACCATGCCCATGTTTGGGCACATTTCCTATATGATCTGACTATTATTTTTTCACTTTGACATACTGTATCAACACATTTAGCCAAAAAACACATAAAACACATAAAATCCGATTTGAAAAATTATATTAATTTTTGCAATAAACAACACAAACATGCTTAATGAAGCATTTGAAATCTTGAAAATGTCAATAGAGGTTGCAAAGGTGAACATACAAAGGTAAAATTGAGAAAAAAATTAACAATATACAATTATTTACCAATAAGAGCAGGTGTGGCTATAGGCGTTTTTCCCCTCCTTTTTTAGTAATGAAACTCTGAAATAGTTCATGTACAAATTTGACAGAGCCACATCAAAGTTTTGACTTCCCAGAGTTCCAAATAGTACAAATGTAAAATACAAAAGGTAAAATTGAGATAAAATCAAACAAAATACAGCTATATACAATAAAAAGCAGGTGTGGCTTTAGGCGTTTTTTTCTTTTCCTTTTTAGTAATGACACTGAAATAGTTTATGTACAAAATTTGAGAGCTACATCAATGCTTTGACTTACTTAGTTCCAAATAATGCAAATGTCAAATACAACAGGTAAAATTGAGATACATCAAACAATATACAACTATATACAATCAAGGCAGGTGTTTGTTTGTTTTTTATCTGTGCCACTCCTTGAAACAGTTTCTGTCCATGATGAGACAGAGAGCCACATCACAGCCCTAAATATCTCTCCCTATCTCCACCTCTCTATTTCACTGCCTCCTACTCGTCCACAAACTCTCTAAACTGCTCAAAAACTCGCTAAATATCGCTAAAAAACTCACTAAATATCACTAACCTACTTTCTCCGTGTCTCTCTCTCTCTCTGCTCGCCAAACTCCTCCCGCATTTTTTTTCAAATTTCTCCCGCGGTTGACTTCCGATCATACGCAGTCTCCCCCCCCCCCCCCCGACACACAGCCTGTAGAGTATATCTATGCTGTAGAGGACAGCCAGCACATTCTGGCATTTTTTACCGTTTTCTGATATAACGAAAAATGGCGAAGATATTGAAATAAATGCAGCCTCTCTGTGCCATCCCGTATCGCGGACCTTACGCACGTCCGCGATACGATGTATGATTTTTTTTTTTTAAACTTTAAACGATCATATCTCCTGTTTTACTTGGTCTATCGACATCAAACCAAAACTAGGAAAGAGTTTGAAGCCTGCACTTTCATATAAATGTGCCTGCATCGCTCTACGTGCGCTATACACTGTGCAGTGACGTAATGAGGTGGTCACATGATTTGATCACGCCGGCGTGATCGTCGGCCTCTAAGGGTTAAGGAGGGCCGCAGCAGACTTCGATGCCTCCAGCTGGAACTGTAAGAACAGCGGGCTGTCTTGGGCTGTGGCTGAGCAGGGATCCGCCTGGTGGATTCAACACCAAGTGGAAAACACCCACCAAAGATAAGAGCAGGCCGTCCTAGTACATGGTGCCTGGGCTTCCTGCATTGTCCTCACTACAGGCACTGGCCAATCTAAAGCCAGGAGCCCGTCCCATTCAGGGGCATCACTGATCCGAACCATGCTGGGAAGGGGTGGAACAGGGTCCCGCCTGCCTGAGACAGAAGGTCTCCACGCTGTGGGAAGGGCAGCAGAGTCACTGAAACCCACAGCTGCGTTTCTACTTCCTCTTCTTTTCTCTGGAGAAGAGTGAGAGGAGGAAAGCGTAGGGCAGGCTGTCACGATTTCAACAGAGAGGGGACCCAAAAGCGAGACTCGGAGACAGGGAATCAGATTAAGGGTTTTTAATGAAGACTGTGGTGGGCTCTGGGTGGAGCGAGGAAGCTGGTGAGAGCAGGGATGTGGGGGAGGCAGGGCGGTGAGACCAAACGATAAGGCAGGACAGGGAAGTGAAGCCATGGACGTACGGTGAAGGAGGAGGAGGACGGATCCAACTGGTGCAAACAGGTAGCAGGCGTGCGAGGAGGATTCCTGAATACAGATGAAAAAACAGGTAAGTTGCACGAAAAACACACAGGAAACTCTTCTCACAAAACCACTGGGAAAATACAGGAGTCTGAGCGCAGAATACCGCATGGGAAACTGGACGATCTGACGACGAGTGACTGGAGAGACCGGGCTTTTAACTGGGGTTGATGATAATGGAGAACAGGTGCGTCGCCTGCACACCTGCTTGTTCAGTGGATCCGCCCCTAGAGGAGAGGGAGAGACAGACACGGGGGAAGGGAAGACACTGGGAACACAGACTCATGACAGTACCCCCCCCTTAACGGTCGCCACCAGGCGACCCACCAGGTTTGTCAGGATGCTGGCGGTGGAACTCCCTGACCATAGCCGGGTCAAGAATAAAGGAGCGGGGAATCCAGGACCGCTCCTCAGGGCCGTACCCCTCCCAGTCGACCAAGTACTGGAAGCCCCTCCTCCAGCGGCGCACGTCCAGCAGCCGCCGGACCGTGAACGCAGGATGGTCATCCACTAACCGGGTGGGAGGGGGGGGGTCAGCCGGAGGACACAGTGGACTGTCCAGAACAGGTTTCAGCTGAGAAACATGGAAGACCGGGTGGATCCTCA
This sequence comes from Argyrosomus regius, assembly GCA_946959425.1. Taxonomy (NCBI): domain Eukaryota; kingdom Metazoa; phylum Chordata; class Actinopteri; family Sciaenidae; genus Argyrosomus; species Argyrosomus regius. The sequence continues at coordinate 396,002 of CAMPSB010000072.1, forward strand.
TGGTCCTGGGAAGGCTCAGTTTCACCGAAACAGGATTGATGACAGACATAACTTTAAAGGGGCCGATGAACCGAGGAGCCAGTTTTCTAGATTCGACCTTAAGTGGAACAGTCTTGCTAGAAAGCCAAACCTGTTGTCCAGGAGTGTAGGCCGGAGCAGGAACTCTGTGGCTGTCTGCGATACGCCGGTTGGTCTCTGCAGAACGGAGCAGGGCTGAGCGGGCCTCCTTCCAGATCCGTCTACAGCGCCGAAGGTGGGCTTGAACGGATGGAACTGCGATGTCAGACTCCTGGACGGGGAAAAGGGGAGGTAGATACCCCAAAGCACACTCAAAAGGTAACATACCAATGGCGGTACTCGAGAGGGAGTTGTGCGCGTACTCCACCCAGGAGAGGTGGTCACTCCAAAGGGAGGGGTTCTTGGCTGCCACACATCTCAGGGTCATCTCCAGATCTTGGTTGGCCCGCTCCGCCTGTCCGTTAGTCTGGGGATTAAAACCGGAAGAGAGACTGACAGTTGCACCCAACGCACTACAGAAAGCTTTCCAGACCTGAGAGGTGAACTGGGGTCCATGGTCCGAAACAATGTTGGAAGGGATGCCATGAAGCCGGAACACATGAACCACCAGCAGGTCGGCGGTCTCACTGGCGGAGGGGAGTTTCTGGAGGGGGACGAAGTGAACAGATTTGGATAACCGGTCAACTATGGTAAGTATGACAGTGTTACCTCGGGATGGAGGAAGGCCAGTGATGAAGTCCAAGGCTATGTGGGACCAAGGACGAGTGGGGACAGGAAGAGGACGAAGGAGGCCGGCTGGAGGGCGATTGGACGTCTTGCCCCGAGCACAGACCTGACAGGCTGCCACAAACTGTCTGGTGTCAGCTTCCATGTGAGGCCACCAAAAGTGTCGTTGCAGGAGCTTGAGAGTTCGAGAGACGCCAGGGTGACAGGCCACATGAGATGCATGTCCCCACTGCAGGACTTGGGACTTGACAGAAGCTGGAACGAACAGTCTATCAGGAGGTCCACCCCCAGGATCTGGCTCGGCCTGCTGGGCTTCTAGAACTCTTGCCTCAATCTCCCAGCTTACAGCTCCAACCACCAGAGACGACGGAACAATGGGGGCTGAACTCGAGGGGGCTTCCTCAGAAGAAAACTGTCTGGAAAGAGCATCTGGTTTGGTGTTCTTGGAACCGGGCCTGTAGGAGATAGAAAACTGGAAACGGTCAAAAAACAGAGCCCAGCGGGCTTGGCGAGAGTTTAATGTCTTGGCTGTCTGAATGTATGCGAGGTTCTTATGATCTGTCCAAACCAGAAAGGGAAGTTCAGCCCCCTCGAGCCAGTGTCTCCACTCCTCAAGCGCTAGTTTGATGGCTAGCAGTTCACGGTTTCCTACATCATAATTCCTCTCTGCTGAGGAAAGCTTCTTGGAGAAGAAAGTGCAGGTGTGCAGTTTTTGGTCACTGGGGAAGCGCTGGGAGAGGACGGCCCCAACACCAACGTCCGAGGCATCCACCTATAGGACAAACTGCAGAGAGGGATTAGGTTGAACCAGGATGGGAGCAGAGGTAAAGTGTTCCTTGAGGGTGTTAAAGGCTGTCTCAGCTTCAGGGGTCCAGCGAAAGGGGGTCTTGGAAGAAGTGAGTCTGGTGAGAGGTGCTGCCAAACTGCTGTAATTGCGGATGAAGCGACGATAGAAGTTGGCGAAACCAAGGAACCTCTGGAGCTGCTTGATGGAAGAGGGGACCGGCCACTCAGTCACCGCCTTAATCTTATCAGGGTCCGCCCTCACCTGTCCACAACCAATGACAAAGCCCAAGAACTTGACAGATGGAACGTGGAACTCACACTTTTCAGCTTTGGCATAGAGTCTGTTTTCCAGAAGCCGTTGCAGGACTTGGCGGACATGTATGATGTGTTCCTCCAGAGTTCGAGAGAAGATGAGGATGTCATCCAGGTATACAAACACGAAGCGGTTGAGAAAGTCTCTGAGCACATCATTCACTAAGGCCTGGAACACGGCAGGGGCGTTAGTGAGTCCAAAAGGCATTACTCTGTACTCAAAGTGACCAAGAGGTGTATTGAAAGCAGTTTTCCACTCATCCCCCTCCCTTATTCTCACCAGGTGGTAGGCGTTGCGAAGATCGAGCTTGGAAAAGATGGTGGCTCCATGTAAAGGCTCGAACGCTGAACTCAGGAGGGGGAGAGGGTATTTATTCTTGATGGTAATGTTGTTGAGGCCTCTAAAGTCAATGCAAGGCCGAAGGGTGGCATCTCTCTTCTTAACGAAGAAGAAACCTGTGCCCAAGGGAGAAGAGGAGGGTCTGATGATGCCAGCCGCTGAGGAGTCCTTTATGTACGTCTCCATTGCCTCCCTCTCTGGACAGGAAAGGTTATAGAGACGACTGGTGGGCAGAGGAGCACCCGGGACCAAGTCAATGGCACAATCATAGGGTCGGTGTGGAGGAAGAGATAGAGCAAGGTCTTTACTGAACACTGGAGCAAGGTCATGATATGTCGAGGGAACATTGGTGAGACTAGGAGGTGCCACAGTCTCAGAAAGTGAGCTAACAGGAGCGGGAGGAAGTGCAGATTGGAGGCAAGTCTGATGACACTTAATGGACCAGTTAACTACCTTACCTAGGGACCAGTCAATGTGCGGATTGTGCAGTTTTAACCATGGAAAACCTAAGACTACTGGTGCAGAGGGTGAGTGAAAAATTTTCAAAGTGACATATTCTCTGTGGTTACCAGACAGAAGAAGCTGAACGGGACCGGTTTGGTGTGTGACTCTGTCCAGGAGCGTTCCATTCAGTGCTCGCACATTAATTGGTTCTTCTAGGGGCTCTAACTGGAGGTTAAGCTGGAGTGCCACAGTAGCATCAAGAAGATTATCCTCCGCGCCGGAGTCTATCAGTGCCGTCAGGGAAAAAGGTCCAGAGGGAGAATCCAGAGAAGCAGGAAGCTGCACTCACCGGGGAAAAACAGAGGAGGTGGTTTGGCTCACCAGCAGCTCCTCACCTGCTGGAGAGCCTAATCTTTTGGCTGGACTGGGCAGGAGGCAATGAAATGTCCGCTCCTCCCACAGTACAAACACTCCCTGTTACTCATCCTCCGCTGTCGCTCTGCTTGAGTTAAACGAGCTCTGCCGAGCTGCATAAGTTCGGGAACTCCGTCATTGATTTGCAGAGTAGGAATGGGAGGGAATGAGGGAACACTGACTGCATGCTTGGGGCTAGAGGAGGCAGACAAATTACAGGAGGGAACAGCTGGGGTGTGGGATCTCTCACGTCTGCAGTCTTTGAGTCTACGATCAACCCTGGTGGCTAAGGAGATTAGCGCATCTAAGGACTCATCTCTTGTCGCTAACTCATCCTTAACCGCCTCGCTTAACCCGCGATAGAAAGCCCCTTTTAATGATGCGTCAGGAAGCCAGGGACGTACGGTGAAGGAGGAGGAGGACGGATCCAACTGGTGCAAACAGGTAGCAGGCGTGCGAGGAGGATTCCTGAATACAGATGAAAAAACAGGTAAGTTGCACGAAAAACACACAGGAAACTCTTCTCACAAAACCACTGGGAAAATACAGGAGTCTGAGCGCAGAATACCGCATGGGAAACTGGACGATCTGACGACGAGTGACTGGAGAGACCGGGCTTTTAACTGGGGTTGATGATAATGGAGAACAGGTGCGTCGCCTGCACACCTGCTTGCTCAGTGGATCCGCCCCTAGAGGAGAGGGAGAGACAGACACGGGGGAAGGGAAGACACTGGGAACACAGACTCATGACACAGGCCTCGGGTCCAGGCATGCACCAGGGCATACCACCCCAGAGGCAGGCTGGCAATCTTCACAGAGAAGAGTGGACAATATACCGACACTCACAGCAGTTTGCCCGCTAGCACAGGATGGGGGAACCTAGGCCCCCCTGCCCGTTGATGTAGCTTGATCTTGTCACCATGCTGTCGGTCCTGACAGCGACATGGTGGGCTCTCGGCCTGGGCAGGGACTGTCGCAGTGCAAGGCTCTTGACTCCAGGGCAGTTATGTGCTGGGTCAACCAGTGAACAGCCCAGCGCCCACTGCTTTGGTTGTGCTCCAGGCCATTGACTTGGGAAAGCTGGCTCTTTCTCTTGTAATTGAGGTGTAATCTTAGGCCCAAGAAAATGTGCTGCAAGAGCGGGGTGAAATGATTGTGGCATTGCCCCTCCGACACTGCACAGAGCAGCCAATTGTTGAGACAATTGGGGATCCTCAGCCCTCGCCGCCTCATGGGTGCAAGGACTACATCTATGCACTGGATGGGTATCCAGGGAGCCAGAGACATGCCGAAAGGCAAGGCCTGCAACCAAAGATTATGCCCTCGAAGCCGGACCCCGGAAAAGCCAGTACCTGTCTGTCAGATGGCTCTGAGGTCGATGGCAATGAACCAGTCTCCCACAGTGATGGCTTGCCCCATCCCGGGAGAAACGCTGAGCTCCCTGAGGGTCAGAATAGGATGAAGCCCCCTATCCTGCTTGGGGACCTTTCTCAGGAAACAGTGGGAGGGAAAAACGCAGCCTGGCGATTTCCCATGCTCCATGGCAGCTTGGCCTGCAGCATCTCTGCATGGTGAGTGCCGTTCACCAAGGTGAAAGTGGCCGTTCCTGTCTCATGAGGGCTGCGAGAAAACTGCAAGCGGCAGCCCTGGGTCATGGTAAACACACGCCATGGGCCCGCCCCTGAAGCCAACCATGCTGCCTGTAATGGGCTTAGCAGAGGGGGCTGGAGTAGTAGCTCACACTGGAGGCAGAGAGATGCCAGCCCACCTGTGCTCATCATCCACCAAGCACGTTAACTCACGAGACCGTGAGCAATACACCGGGGATCACAGGCGATGACGCCGGCCTGGGCCGCAGTTTACACCACTGTTTAGCAGACTCTCAGGTCTCAGGACAGCCGATCCAGTGCAGTGCACTAGACTGCCAGCTAGACTGCACTCACGACGGGGTCCACCAAGCGTGACAGCTCACAAGCTGCGAGTAATACGTTGGTATCAGGGATCGCAGCTGCTGCCTGAGCTGGTGTGTTGTACTGCCTTCAACCAACTTCAAGAGTCTGCATTTACGGGGGGGGGGGCTGTTAACCGAGCGTGTGAGCTCATGACCGCGAGCAATACGCTGGTATCGGGGAGATGCCAACCCGACCGGCTGGACTATGCTCCCACTGCTTAGCCGACTCCCAAGCCCGCACTTAATGGGGCCCCCCCGAGCGTGTAAGCACATGAACCGTGGCCAATACACTCGTATCAGGGATCAAGGCTGTTGACAGCAGTCTGCTTTAGGGAGCACCGAGCGTGTAAGGTCACGAATCGCGAGCAATACACCGGTACCAGGGATGGCAGCCATTGACAACGGCCTAAGCTGGAGGTTTGTACTGCTGCCAGCCGACCTTGGAAGTCTGCGCCTAACAGGGGCCCCACTGAGCGTGTTAGCCCACAACCTGTGAGCAATATGCCGCTGTAGGGGAATCACAGCTGTTGATATCGGCCTGGGCTGGAGTTTCGCACTGCTGTTGAAAGTCTGCGCTTTAACAGGGCTCCCACCAAGCGCGTTAGCTCACCAGACTGCAAGCAATACACTGGTAATGGGGAGACACCAGCTCAACTGGCTGGGTATGCTGCAGATTGAAACGTCCATGTTTAACAGGGGCTCCACCGAGCGCGTCAGCTCACGATCCATGAGCAATACGCCAAAGGAATCACAACCGTTGATATTTTTGAGTTTTTACACAGCTGTTAGCCGACTTAAAAGTCTGCACTCAGCATGGGTCCCACCAAGCGCGTCAGCTCACGAACCCACAAGCAATACGCTGGTATAGGAAATCACAGCCGCCATAGCCAGGAGCTTGTTACTTGCTTTTCCCAGAAGCACCTCTCTCACACCGCTTTTTTTTTTTTTTTAGACTGTTAGTTTTCTGCAACCAGCAACTGTGCAGAAACTCTTTTTTCCGTCTTTTGACAGCAGACACACCTGCTCTTCTTGTCGTGCTCATCCTCTAAAGGCCTGGACTCACCACAACCCACACAAAATCGTCCCTGTTGGCCTTCCATACCCCTATCACCCCTGCGGGGGCGGGGCGGAAGCAACCAGGAAGCTCACTTCCTTGTTTACAACTGGACATGTGAGGATACTTACCTGCCTTGCTAACACACTAGCCTGTAGTGTGTTAGCCTATTAACTTTGTGGGAGAAGGGCTCATTACAGAGAAGATGTCTGCCGCTAATTCGGGCGACTTATTGAGCTGCTTGTGTTTCACACTGGAGGCAGAGAGATGCCAGCTCACCTGCATTCATCATGGCTCCACCGAGCGCGTTAACTCACGTGACCGCGAGCAATACGCCGGGGACCACAGGTGATGACGCCGGCCTGGGCCGCAGTTTGTACCGCTGTTTAGCAGACTCTCAGATCTGCCTAACAGGTTCCCCACCGAGTGCGTAAGACGCCGGCTGGACTGGCTGGAATAAGTGCTGCTGATTGCCGACTTCACGTCAGCGCTCAACAGGGCTCCCACCGGGCGCGTTAACTCGCGGACACGCAAGCAATACGCCGGTATCGGGACTCACAGCCGTCACAGCCAGGGGCATTTTCTACCGGAAGCACCGTCACTGGGGCTATTGTCTTCGCCACCAGCAACAGTGCAGAAAGGAAAGAGTGAAGAAACAGAGAAGAAGAACAGCATCCAGGGAGGCTGCCCGTAGACAGACGCCCACTCTCACTGAAAACAGGTAAGCAGATTCACGCTGTAACCCAAACACTCATACACACTTCCCTTTCACTTTCACACTTGGACTGTCACACACTGCACCCTGACTCAGGTGGAGATCAAACAATCACCGATTCCACGCCAGCACAGGTGCTTTATAGGTAAACCTGAGGGAGTGGCCGGGCAAGCCGGTGTGTCTTAAAGAAGTATCCACGTACCCTGACCTGCAGGGGGGTCATTCCCCGTACATATGGAATATGTAACGGAGTGGAGAAATAGTCTCGAGACGATAGAGAATGTGTGTGTCTGACCACACGCTTAAAAAAGCTATGTTTAGCTTCAAACCGCATGGTCCACAGTGACACAAGTGGTCCAAAAGCCTTAATCAGCTGAGGATAATGCTCTAGAAAATGATGTTTTGGAATAAGTCTTTGCTCTGGGAAAGCCTCACAGAATCTGTGTCGATGCTCAGAAATCTTACTGTCCAGGAAACAAACTGTCTCCTCTGAATGAACTGGTGCTAGGACAAGTTCAACTATGTCCTTGAGGTTGAGAAGAACCTGCCATGTTGGTTCACTCACTGGCAGTAAAGCCCAATTTTCATGGGCATTCCCACCAACTGTTCCTTTTGCAGCAAAATTCAATGGTACTGGTTGTGGTGCATCCTTCTTATCTGCCCACCTATATGGAAACGGTTTGATTAATTTGTTCAGCTCTATGAGAGTGAAATATTTCACTCTCAGCTAGGCACAGCACTAACTCTTTTGGTACAATATCATCAAAAAGATCATGTAACAAATCAGGTGGGTAACCAGATATTACATCAAAATGTTCAAGTTTTTCTGTCAGTGGACACAGCTGCTTTATTCCATAGCAATGGGACCCACCTGTAGTCTCCTGTGCAGTCTGGACATGCACTCTGTGCTCTTCTTTTGTCCTGGGAGGAAATGTTCCTGTTCGAACTTCACTTTCTTGAAACTGGGATCGTTCTCCAAGACACCACCTGCAGACGTAGGAACTTCAGAAGCTCTCAACGAATCCACCAATGGAATGGGCACCCAAGTTGTCCGCAACAACAGAACAGACAGTACCTTTGACTCGTCTGCCTAAATAAGGAATGTAAAGTCCCTCCTCTTCGGGGCTTGCAAGATCTTTGAGCAGTGGCTCCAACACAATACTATATCCATATTGTTTTATATCATTAGCTTTGCAGAGAATGGCTAAAAAGATAGAAGTCAGTGAAGATCGGAGCAATGGTGGCAAGAACCCAATAAACAGCAGTGATTTTGTGCTTTTTTCTCGATGTTCCAAGGGGATTGCACACTTCAAATTCATCCACATATAGATTGAGAGCAATGGCTAGATCGTTTTCTGAGAACAATTTATTAGCTTTAAAGTATGGAGGACTAAAAGTGCCAAAATTAAATAAATAAATACATCATTAAATAATTACTTAAATGTGTCATTAATTAATTAAAATTGAAATTAAATACAAAATGTGTTTTTAAATTTCATGATTTACATTTACATTTCATGATTTACATTTACATTTCATGATTTACATTTACATTTCATTGTCCTGTGTTGCAGCGCTTCATGAAATGTCAAACTGTCAAACTCGCCCATCAAAGTCAGTAGGTGGGGCTAACACTAATCTAGTCTGATCCATTGCTTTGGTCTGAAGCATGGGCGAGGCTAGCCCATTTTTAGAGGTGCTTCGGCACTTTGTCTTTGACAGGCTTAAATAATGTCCAAAATAAACTCCGTAGTTTGTGGTTTAAAATGTATATGTTAAGGATGAAAATGAAAACACCCCTGCTTAGCAAAGTATCATCCTCTTCTCAGTCCAGGCACCGTTTACCAGTTAGCTCCGTTAGCGCCATTAGCGTGGCTACAGTTGAACTGGAGCGGTCCGTTTATTAAACAAAAAGAGCAGCGCGACAAATAAACTGCGTACATGTGTAGTGCGTACGTGTGTCTCTGTTGTTAAAGTTTATCGTTACTTTAGAGACTCATTTTAACAATCGGGAGTCATGACGTCACGCGTGTCTTTTTCTGGTCAGTCGTCATGGAAACATGAAGCCCTGTCAGTGCTGCAGCGTTTGGACCAGAGTGAAAACAAACGTGTGCACGAGCTGAAAAACGAACGACATATCACTGTATACCACCCTGAAGTAGAGTGCCTGGATAGAGACGATGGTATATATCTGCTGTGACTGAGCCGCTGGAGCCGGAGGAGTTCTGTTCAGAGCTTCCTCAATCAAGCGAGTCTAATAATAGAACATCAAGGAAGTGACACACCGCACATCTCCGTTTTCAGTGGAATCTCAGGAAAACAGTGCAAAGAAACACATCTCTCTATCATAAACCGTTTCTGAGATATTCACAGATTTATAACACTTTAGACTTTTAGGCAGATCCGAGTCCCAGTCCGTCCCCCAATAGAGTATCTAAACCAACGTAGAGATGAATAGCGCCATCCAGTGTATTGGAATGTGTTCACTAGCTCTGCATCAATCCATTATCTGGAATTGATTTGCCTTGACTTGATGTACAGGGTGACCAATCAGGTGTTAGGATCCGCCTACCAACTTTGATGGGCGAGTTTGACAGTTTGACATTTCATGAAGCGCTGCAACACAGGACCATGAAATGTAAATGTAAATCATGAAATGTAAATGTAAATCATGAAATGAAAATGTAAATCATGAAATGTAAATGTTAATCATGAAATTTATTAACACATTTTGTATTTAATTCCAATTTTAATTAATTAATGACACATTTAAGTAATTATTTAATGATGTATTTATTTATTTAATTTTGGCACTTTTAGTCCTCCATATTAAAGTGTGTGCCATCATGAAATGACTTGTACTGGGTTTCAGAATTGCTTTGTGCTTCTTTACCACTGTTTATCAAGGAGTCCTGGATCTCCTTCTTCTTCAAAATCTCAGATAAGGACTTACATACTGGAAGCTTTTTTGCTCCCTAGCATTAAGCACATATTCAACAGGTTCCACCACAGAGAAATTCTCTTTAAAATACATCTTTCTCTTGTAGGCGGTGGACAGAGGGCCATCACTCTTCAACGCTAGACTGATAGGGTTGAATTCACAGAGCTCTGTCACCATCTTAGAGATCACTGAATCATCTAGCTGACAATTATGCTTCTCTAAGCATGACTGTAAAATCTCTTTAATGATAGAACCTGAAGCTGAGCCAGAAATAAAATTTAGCTCTTCCACCACCTCGTCAATGCACCTCTTGGGCACATTAAATATGCTTCGTAATTTCAGAAAGAGGTGGGCTAGATTTGCTTCAATTAAGTTAGGCAATTCTTTCATTTCTTCATCATAAACCTCTCCTCTCCCAAAATCTTCCTCATCAGCAGGATCATCCCCTGCATTTACAGGATTCACATACCTGTGTAAAAGCTCTGCCTTGAAATCATCCAAAGAGTGAGGAGTGTGTTTCCGGCTCCTATGAGAGGCAAATGTACCATGAATGTTAGTTTTGAAATGGCAGTTTTCAAAAACACATGTGACCGTTTCTTGCTTTTTTAAATGATGGCCAATATGCTCAAAGTACTCAAAGATGGTGCTTGAAGTGCAACATGGACATTTGAAAGACAAGACATCATTTGCTTTCACTGTTTCATGAGATGAATGACTTCTTGACATTTGTGATTTAAGGTTGGCCCATGTTTTGAAAGAGCAATAACATTCCCAATAAAGACATGGCAAAAATTGTCCACTATGCATATGCCGCAGCCTATAATGTTTCAATAGCTCAGTCTTCCTGGGGGTTTCAAATGTACAAATTTTACAGCACCAATTCATTGTGAAAAGGTACAATCCAGTTTCAGTGGAAAAAAAACTCTGATAAGTTCAGATAACCCTAGACACTGCAATCTCTTGCTTGCTAATTTAAAAAAAATAAATGAAGAGATATAGTATTTCCAATATCTTGTGTTAAAATAAGTTCCTATTTTCAGTTTTTCTACTGTATTTGACAAGTATGTCATCTACAAATCTAAAATCTTTTGTATCAAAACAAAATCACAATCACTGTTTAGAGAATTCCAATACATACCACACACAAATGTGTTTGAAATTGTTTTCCTTTTTTTCCAAAAAGCAAGCAAGTAAAAAACACAGCTAACTGGTGACTCTACACTTAGTACTACAAGTGCTGCTGAAAATGCTGGTGGTGAGAAATCTATTAATTTTATTTATTTTTTTCATGTTATTATTACTTGATAATGAAAATTGCCTACAAATTAAGTGTTTGGCAAGAGTGGACTTACATTGACCAACACATGTGAAAAAAACACAAGATGAAGTTAATTTAAAAATGCTCAGCTAAGACAGCATTAAAGTTACCAGTTAACAAGATTAGGAACACTGGAGACCCACTAACTTTATAAACAAGGGCAACGTCACTGATGCAATATCTCTAACTGATTAACCATAAACAAAAAAGTGGAACTATGTTAACTAGATAGCCGTTAGTTGCAGTTAGCCGTTGCTTCAGAAAATGGCGGTCTGCCTACACTTGACAATGTGACGATAAGACCAACCTTGCTTAACTAAAATAGTTGAGCCACTCAAATGGATGGACATCACCTTACATATTTTTAATGCTGAACGATATACAGTCAAACAATGTAATATATGCCAAGATGGCTTTAAATTGTGATTACAAGTCCCTCTCCAATAAGTTAGCTGTGTGACAATATGGCGCTCCCTTCACAGACTTGCGACAACGACAGCTAAACAGCTACACAGCTCAAACTAATGACTATAAAATACATATAGTTCGTGTTGAACAATGCATGCAAATCAACAACCTATCACTAGAATATTTACCAATACGGCAACATATTATATTTCTCAGTACTTACCTTTCCGTCGACATTTACCCATGGATATCCACATATGAAAAAAGTCCCCGATGTCAGAACCTCTTGTTGACGTTATGACATTGCTTCAAAATAATAGCGTGCGAGCTTATAGGAAAATACTCTATTACCTTTTTTCACTGGAAGCTAAGCCTTTCCAGTGTGTGGCCCGATCGCTAGTCTGCTGTCCAGAGGCTTCACAATACAGCCTAGAACTCTTTTTGGACAATAAAGTACTAGAGATTTTTATGAGGGAGAGAGACTGGCGGTGAATGTGCCGTTTGCAGGCAGCTCCCGTTTATTGGTGGCATCGCATTGTTGCCTGCAGCCTGAGCTAAAAAAAAAAACTCATCTCCTTAACTTGATGTAATAAACAACCACAGAAAACACACAAATTGTGTACTTTACATAGCGTGTGTGTGGGTGAGCAAGAGAGAGAGAGAGAGCAGCTCAACAGCTGATCAGAGAAAAAAGTTTGCAGTTTGTAGGCAGCAGGCTGTATGTCGGAGTTTATATACATGTTGTCAGTGTGACAGTAAATGTACAGCGAAGGTTACAGTGTGTCAGTTAATAAATGCTGCAACTCTCGAAACCAGGAAAAGTTTAACTGTTGTTTCCAAACTGCTGGAAAAGTGAAATGATTAATTCTGAACAACCCCATCTACATTTAAGATTATTGTCTGTGGTGGAAACTCAAAACACATGTAGGGGTTAGTTACATTAACATATTGTTAAAATAATATAAACTAAGCATTTAGATTGAGAAAACATTTTAAACAGTAAGAAAAAACAGAAGCTAGTATAAATAGCTATTTTTAAATAGTCTGTTTATTTTTCATATCAAAACATTTTTTTCTCTTAAATTGAGAAACCATTTGAAAAGGTAATGAAAAACAGAAATTGTAGGTATAAATAGCCAAAATATAGGCCTATGCATCTAAAATACAGATGTGTAATGTAGGGCTACAGAGTGAATATGCAAGACTGGTCAAGAATAGGATGCACTGAAAGCCAGTCATTTCAGTAAGACTCATGAAGTGCTCACAAGATAGATATTTTAGTTGAGCCAGCTCAATATTGTGACTTGTTAAGCTGACGCAACATTGTGCGTTCAAATTACATTTAAAAATAAGTAAGGATTTTTTTTTAATTTTCGAGTTGGTTTGACTTGCTGAATTAAGTAGATGTAGCAAACTTAAATGTTTATACTAGAATTGCATGTTTATTTTAAGCTGGAATTACTACCCCCTTGCATGATTTTTTAGAGTGTATATGCAAAAGGCTAGTGTTTGCTTTAACAGCTGGCCTGCAGTTAACGTTCAGCTAACATACTTCTATAGTCATACACACTTACTATCATACTCTCTTACACGCTATTATGGATGCAACAACATGATAGTGAATGTATGAGAGAATGATATGCAATGTGTGCAAGTATAGTAGTATGTGTAAGAGAGTTTGATTGAAACGGAAGTCAACTTGAATTCTCAGTTTCTAATTGGCTTATCCGGATGTCTCTCTCCGGCGGGGAAGGACAATGTCCCACCTCTACTGGATGTAGTATTGTGAAAATGTCGAAAGTCGACCAGTGTAGTGCTGAAAAGAGACTGCTTGCCGAAAAAACGGCTGCCCCGACAGGAACGCGCATCAGTTCAGAGGAAGTGAGCGTAGCTAGATATAATATACGGGTCAGCTGGCAGGCGCAGCACTGAGAGAAATGTTTTTTTACTGTTCAATAGAAATGTCCTGTAGCCCAAGTGAAGAGGCTACGGAAAAAGAACGGCGCAGATAAAAAAAAGTAACCTGATGTTTCTATAATGTAGACTAGACTCAACAATTGATGAGGGTAGATGCTTTACCTTGCCACTTGTATTGTTGTTGTTGTTATCGTTGTTGCAATGTGATTTTACACCGCTTTGATCTATAAATAAAGTTATATTTCAATACCTCAGTTTCAATGATTTTATGACGATTAGGAATAAATGCAGAAAATAATGTAGAAAGTTTTAACGGCATATTAGATAGCAATCATTTCACACATAATGAGAAATCAGTAAGTGCTATCAGAGGTGGGTAATAACGAGTTACATTTACTTCATTACATTTACTTAAGTAACTTTTTGGATAACTTGTACTTTTAAGAGTATAATTATGAATACAGTAATGCAGCATATATAGAACTGTAACTGTAATGGATTGCCTTTACATTCTGCATAACATTCTCTGTGTTTGCCAGGTGCATGTACAGTGAATTTGGTCAATATCACTCCCTGCAATAAAGATTTATAGTAGTAAGTGTGCGTGACTATAGTAGTATGTGTGTGACTATAGTAGTGTTTGTGAGAGAGTATGATAGTAAGTGTGCGTGACTATAGTAGTGTTTGTGAGAGAGTATGATAGTAAGTGTGCGTGACTATAGTAGTGCTTGTGAGAGAGTATGATAGTAAGTGTGCGTGACTATAGTAGTGTTTGTGAGAGAGTATGATAGTAAGTGTGCGTGACTATAGTAGTGTTTGTGAGAGAGTATGATAGTAAGTGTGCGTGACTATAATAGTATGTGTGCGTGACTACAGTAGTGTTTGTGAGAGAGTATGATAGTAAGTGTGCGTGACTATAGTAGTGCTTGTGAGAGAGTATGATAGTAAGTGTGCGTGACTATAGTAGTGTTTGTGAGAGAGTATGATAGTAAGTGTGCGTGACTATAGTAGTAAGTGTGTGTGACTATAGTAGAGTTTGTGAGAGAGTATGTTAGTAAGTGTGCGTGACTATAGTAGAGTTTGTGAGAGAGTATGATAGTAAGTGTGCGTGACTATAGTAGTGTTTGTGAGAGAGTATGATAGTAAGTGTGCGTGACTATAGTAGTGTTTGTGAGAGAGTATGATAGTAAGTGTGCGTGACTATAGTAGTGTTTGTGAGAGAGTATGATAGTAAGTGTGTGTGACTATAGTAGTATGCGTGCGTGACTATAGTAATGTTTGTGAGAGAGTATGATAGTAAGTGTGCGTGACTATAGTAGTGTTTGTGAGAGAGTATGATAGTAAGTGTGCGTGACTATAGTAGTGTTTGTGAGAGAGTATGATAGTAAGTGTGCGTGACTATAGTAGTAAGTGTGCGTGACTATAGTAGTGTTTGTGAGAGAGTATGATAGTAAGTGTGCGTGACTATAGTAGAGTTTGTGAGAGAGTATGATAGTAAGTGTGCGTGACTATAGTAGTGTTTGTGAGAGAGTATGATAGTATGTGTGCGTGACTATAGTAGAGTTTGTGAGAGAGTATGATAGTAAGTGTGCGTGACTATAGTAGAGTTTGTGAGAGAGTATGATAGTAAGTGTGCGTGACTATAGTAGTGTTTGTGAGAGAGTATGATAGTAAGTGTGCGTGACTATAGTAGTGTTTGTGAGAGAGTATGATAGTAAGTGTGTGTGACTATAGTAGTATGCGTGCGTGACTATAGTAATGTTTGTGAGAGAGTATGATAGTAAGTGTGCGTGACTATAGTAGAGTTTGTGAGAGAGTATGATAGTAAGTGTACGTGACTATAGTAGTGTTTGTGAGAGAGTATGATAGTAAGTGTGCGTGACTATAGTAGTGTTTGTGAGAGAGTATGATAGTAAGTGTGTGTGACTATAGTAGTATGTGTGCGTGACTATAGTAATGTTTGTGAGAGAGTATGATAGTAAGTGTGCGTGATTATAGTAGTGTTTGTGAGAGAGTATGATAGTAAGTGTGCGTGACTATAGTAGTAAGTGTGCGTGACTATAGTAGTGTTTGTGAGAGAGTATGATAGTAAGTGTGCGTGACTATAGTAGTGTTTGTGAGAGAGTATGATAGTAAGTGTGCGTGACTATAGTAGTGTTTGTGAGAGAGTATGATAGTAAGTGTGCGTGACTATAGTAGTGTTTGTGAGAGAATATGATGTAACGTGAGCGCAAGACTGAATTATTTCTCAAACGGCCTCTCATAGTCTTTTACTCGCTCTCACATGCCTCTGCTTCACTTGGTTGCTGAATATGTGCGTGCGGCGCGTGACACAAAATAATTTACTCGCGCAGAGAAATCTGCGAGCGTACAGATGTGTCATCACTCGCGCGACTTATGACTCAAATATAACGCCATACACAGCTCCTTCATTCCAACAGCTGTCAGACTCTTCAACACCAGCATGACTTCATGACTTTTTCTATATATTTCTTACTTGTGAATAATTTATTATCAACCTTGTGTATATGAGCTACTGTGACAAGTGAATTTCCCCGCTGTGGGGTCATTAAAGTCTATCTCATCTCGTCTCGTCTCGTCTTGTCTTATCTTGTCTTGAAACTAAAGCCCATACAACTTTTTTGGCACTTTTACTTTATAGCCTACTTTCTGATGAGACTGTTTTGTAGCATGCAGATCAGTGTCCACGGGCATTTTATTTTATGATTTTTGTAGGCATGTTTGTTCAAACATAGGAGTTGAGCAGAAAATATTAACTTCAAAAAGTATCAAGTCGAAAAGTAAAGTGAAACTTCAAGTCACTGCGATTAAAAATATGTGCATTTTTCTGAAGACATTAGGCAGAGTTTTGGAGAGTTTATATAATCCACAACAGGTGTTATTGTATAGGCGAGCTGTTCAGAGAGAGAGAGAGAGAGAGAGAGAGAGAGAGAGAGGACAACCTGCACACCCACACAGCCTTAAGTAGTGCTTCAGTAGCACTCAGATTTCAGAACAACATAACCGCTTCAGCCCTCATATTTAGCTGCATCAGCAAAACAGTTGTTGTTGATGTCAGCTGGGAACAGAACAGGATGCTGTTAAAGGTCTGCTGTTCATTCTAAAACCATGGGCAATAATATAGAGCAGGATCCCCATTTCCATTTGCTATATATGCCATGGAAAAGGCAAACCTGTCCCTGCCATGGATTTTGCACTGCAAATTCAGAAAACATCTTCATCGACTTCACAACACATGCAGCAAACACGCTGCAAAGAGACACAACACAGAAACATGCAACAAATACAGAGAACAACAACAACAGAAGTGTTTCCAGAGAAAGCTGAACACAACATGGACACACACTCATTGAGGAAGTGATCCGTGTCACATCTGTTTATGTGTGGACTGGCTTCTGCTACTGGACATGCGCTGAAGGTGACGGCAGCATGGCCGTACGATCATTATCATCACCACTGAGGAAGGTAATACCTATATGATTACTATACAGGTACAGCTACAGGTAACCACAGAAAGAATTCCCCTTTTCTGAGCCTTGCACAGAGTAAAGCAGTAGCAGTCAGTTCTCGACAAACACAAACTGACACTGATTTTTTAAACTTCATGAGTCAAAGTCCAAGCTGTGTTTACAGCACGTCTCTGTAATGTGGTGTGTTATAGATCATAGAAAGATGTTGTATGTCGGTGCTGCCGCTTGGATTGACACATCAGCTAAACTGATGGACAAAGTGACAAATCACAGAGGGAATTGGAGGTGACAGGAAGTTGGCTAGCTAATGTTGCTCAGTTTTCTAGTCAGGGTGACACAGTGAGACTGACACTTTCTAATTCATTCTGGAGAGTAGAAGGGCGGACGTGGCTCCGGAGGTAGAGCGATCCTATATACTATATATTACATACATATTACATTCATATTATGTACATATAAGTTAGACAGTTACAGCATTTTAATCACAGATTGTCAAATCAAATCAAATCAAATTTTATTTGTATAGCCCAAAGTCGCAAAATACATTTTGCCTCGGAGGGCTTCACAATCTGTACAGGGAGTGACACCCTCTGTCCTTAGACCCTCGGTTCGAGTGAGGAAAAACTTGCCCACAAAAAACCCTTTTAACAGGGAAAAAAGTGGAAGAAACCTCAGGAAGAGCCACAGAGGAGGGATCCCTCTCCCAGGACGGACAGATGTGCAATAGATGTCACGTGTACAGTCAACAAGTCAACAGAAACATTTTGTGTAATTACAATGAAAAATGACAATGGATTACAATGAATGATAAAATGATTACAGTAGCAGTGGAACCTGTGATAGAGATAGAGAGACACAGATGCACAGCAGCAGCAAATCATTAACTAAGTCACTATAAACTGTAATGGAGATATGGTAACATTAATGACAGTAATAATATATGTAGTGGACGTCATGCAGGACCACAGCAGCAGTCACGATCCACGAGAACCTGCTGGACGAAAGAGCACAGAAACTCCGGGAAGAAGTTTAGTTAGTAAGATGCATTAATGTACATGTATGACAGACATGTATGTTTACAGATGGTGGTGGTGATGGTGAGAGAGAGAGGGGAGAGAGAGAGAGAGAGAGAGAGAGAGAGAGAGAGAGAGAGAGAGAGGGTTTTCAGTAAAGGGAGATGTGACTGCATCTTCAACCAATACCATGCCTGGCTAGGCATAACCCTGAAAGGAGGAGTCCCCCGGCAGTATAGTCCTATAGCAGCATAACTAAGGGATGACCTGAGCCAGCCCTAACTATAAGCTCTATCAAAAAGGAAAGTCTTAAGTTTACTCTTAAAAGTGTTGACCGTGTCTGCCTCCCGAACCCAAAATGGTAGTTTGTTCCACAGAAGAGGAGCTTGATAGCTGAAAGCTCTGGCTCCCAATCTACTTTTGGAAACTATAGGAACTACAAGGAACCCAGCATTCTGAGAGCGCAGTGTTCTAGAGGGGTAGTAAGGTACTATGAGCTCTTTTAGATATGATGGTGCCTGACCATGAAGAGCTTTGTATGTAAGGAGAAGAATTTTAAATTCTATTCTAGATTTAACAGGTAGCCAATGCAAGGAAGCCAAAATGGGAGAGATGTGATCTCTGATCTTGGTTCCTGTCAGAACACGTGCAGCAGCATTCTGAATTAGCTGCAAAGTCCTAAGAGACTTATTGGAGCAGCCTGATAACAATGAGTTACAATAGTCCAGCCTAGAAGTAACAAATGCGTGGACTAGTTTTTCTGCATCTGCTTGAGATACAATGCGTCTGATTTTGGCAATGTTACGTAAATGGAAGAATGCAGTCCTTGAAATTTGTTTTATGTGGACATTAAAGGACAAATCCTGATCAAAAACAACTCCAAGATTCTTTGCGGTGGAGCTGGAGGCCAGGGTGATCCCATCTAAGGTAACTAAGTCTCTAGAGAGAGAGTCTCTGATGTTTTTGGGTCCAATTACAAGAACTTCAGTTTTGTCTGAATTTAACATCAGAAAATTGAAGGTCATCCAACTTTTTATATCTTTAAGGCATGCTTGGAGTTTAGTTAATTGATTGGTTTCATCAGGCTTGATCGATAAATATAATTGGGTGTCGTCGGCATAACAATGAAAATTAACGGAGTGATTCCTAATAATGTTCCCTAGAGGAAGCATATATAAACTGAATAGAAGTGGTCCGAGTACAGAACCTTGTGGGACTCCATGACAAACTTTGGTATGCATGGAGGATTCATCATTGACAAGAACAAACTGAGAACGATCTAAAAAATAAGACTTAAACCAGCTTAGGGCGGTTCCTTTGATGCCAATTTGATGTTCCAGTCTCTGTAAAAGAATTTGATGGTCAATGGTGTCAAATGCGGCACTAAGATCTAACAGGACGAGTACAGAGATGAGTCCTTTGTCTGATGCCATTAGGAGGTCGTTTGTAACTTTGACTAGTGCGGTCTCTGTGCTATGATGCACTCTAAATCCTGACTGAAAATCCTCATATAAGCTGTTCTTATGGAGAAAGTCGCACAGCTGATTGGCTACAGCTTTCTCAAGTATCTTAGAGAGAAAGGGAAGGTTTGATATCGGTCTGTAATTGGCTAAAACCTCTGGGTCTAGAGTGGGCTTTTTAAGAAGAGGTTTAATTACAGCTACTTTAAAGGACTGTGGTACATATCCTGATAATAAAGACAGATTAATCATATCCAATAAAGAAGGGCTAACTAGAGGTAAAACATCCTTGACCAGCCTGGTTGGGATGGGATCTAAGAGACAGGTTGACGACTTAGATGAAGAAATTATTGAAGTTATTTGATGAAGGTCGATTGGAGAAAAACAGTCTAAATATATATCAGGTTTTACAGCTGTTTCCAAACTTGCTGTATCAGAATGCAGATCAGTGCCTGTTGAGGGCAAGAGGTGATGAATTTTGTCTCTAATAGTTATAATTTTATCATTAAAGAAGCTCATGAAGTCATTGCTACTTAGACCTAAAGGAATGGATGGCTCAATAGAGCTGTGGCTCTCTGTTAGCCTGGCTACAGTGCTGAAGAGAAACCTGGGGTTGTTCTTATTTTCCTCTATTAATGAAGAGTAGTAGGCTGCTCTGGCACTACGGAGAGCCTTCCTGTATGTTTTAAGATTATCTTGCCAGGCTAAACGAGATTCTTCCAGTTTAGTGGCACGCCATTTGTGTTCAGATTTACGTGCCTCTTGCTTTAAGTTGCGAGTCTGCTGGCTATACCATGGTGCTAACCTCCTTTGTTTAATTATCTTCTTTTTCAGAGGTGCAATAGAGTCTAGAGTTGTTCGTAATGAGCCTGTAGTACTATCAACAAGATGATCTATTTGTGAGGGGCTAAAGGAAGCAGACAAGTCCTCTGCTACATTGAGACAAGTCATTGAATTCAATACTGAGGGAATCACTTCCTTAAATTTGGCTACAGCACTATCAGATAAACATCTGCTGTAGGAGTTTCTGCAGAAAGGCTTATAGTCCAGTAATATGAACTCAAAGGTTATTAAAAAATGGTCTGACAGAAGAGGATTCTGTGGAAAGACTATTAGATGATCAATTTCAATGCCATATGAGAGAACAAGATCAAGAGTGTGGTTCAGACAATGAGTCGGTTTATTTACACTCTGACAGAAGCCAATTGAATCTAACAAAGAGATAAACGCAGTACTAAGACTATCATTGTGGTTGTCCACATGAATATTAAAATCACCTACAATAATTACTTTATCCTGTTTTTGTTACTATTTTTTTGTTACTATTTTTGTTACTATTTCTTAGTGCAGCACAGCTGGGAAATACTGTATTAACCATGAGGCTGTCTCTCTCTGTCTGTCTCTCTCTCTCTCTCTCTTGTTTAACAACAGAGCTGTAAAATCTGTTACTGTTACTCATAGCCACACCCATCTGTGGTGTAATAGATGGTGTCGTTTGTCTGTGCCTTCCAAAAATGAATAAAATAAATTGGTTTATGATGTGACACTGCTCTGTTTAAAGTGTGGTTAGGTTCATGGAAATGGTTTAGTTTAAAATAAGCATCTTGCTCAGTGTCACCTGAGATCAGCTCCAGCCCTCTGTCAACCTGCAAACATGGCCGGTGATGGATGAATGGAAGTAATGGACTTAAATGTTGGACTGACATCTTCATTACATTTACTGTACACGTTTTTACAAGATCAGCTCAAACAAATTAAAAATAACAATAATAATCAAAACTCAAAGCCTATGACTTACTGAGGATTTCCACTGGGGACGTAACCGCCGCGGAACGGCTGCGCCGCGGTTTTGCTCCATCCTCTGCCTGGCATCAATCCCCACCGGGCGTGTGACGGCAGCGCAGCGCTGCCTTGTGAGCCAGCCGTATTCACGCGAGATCACGCGATAATCCTGAACGTACGGGAGACCACGAGATCCCACGATAAACTGTGTGTATAAAGGAAACAACAAACAGCTTACTTTGCTTCTCCGACGTGGAAGAGATTATAAAAAGGATCTGTTGTGTCATAAATTATTGTGTGTTGTTCCACTTCAACAATTAGTCTCTCATCGTCCATGTTGAGACCCTTTGATCGATTGACTGCTGACCTGGTACCACCGGTCATGACTTAATGTTGATGTGAAGTTGTGACAGGCTACATGAACTGCGTATTGTGTTTTATTTTGAAAGGGGGCGGAAGTGTGTTACGTTGATTCTGTGTCGGATTACCTGTCTGGTGCAATCTGCTCTGTTGAGCTTCACGCGGTTTAGCAACGGCTCCGTCAAAAATAGAAGTGCTACAGAATGATAGCGCTGCAGAGCGGAGAGACGCTGCTGAGAAGTTCCGCGGCACGACCGGTGGGGATGGTTTCATTGATTAGAGTGGCAGCGATCAGCTCCGGTGACCGCGGCGCAGCCGTTCCGCGGCGCTTATGTCCCCGGTGGAAATTAGGCTGACTGTGGTCAATTGCTGCTTCTTTAATGGATGCAAATGTAAGAAGCTATTTTTATTGGCAGCCACTGTCTTTGGGAATCATGAAAACACCTGTCAACGTTCAAAGCCAAAGCCGCTGTGAATGTGCGCTGTGTCCTTCTATAACTCATTTAGACAGTCTGTCAGTTTATGTTAGAGGAGATGACAGTTTTATCATTAATTGGCAGCATGTTTTACTCAGAAAATGTATCTACAAAGTTCCAAAGCGCAATGCGACGTCAAAGTAATGAGAGTCGCTGACACAGATTATTCTGAGAAGCGATCATTGCATCAAGGCAGGCAGTGTGCTGCTTAATATAGATTCCGCAGTAAGTGAAAAGTGATCATATCACTTAACAACAAAGTGAGAGAAAAATGGTCTCTAAGAGAGACATATGGGATCATTTGATATTACTGTATACTATGAGAATGTATACAGTATGTTCCAAAGAAAGGCCCAAAGTCTAAAAACACATTCTACTAACTCATGAAAAGAATGCAATGATTTGCAAATCTCAGAAACCCATATTTTGTTCCCAATAGAACATAAACAACATATCACATGTTGAAACTGAGACATTTTACCATTTCATGGAAAATATTAGCTCATTTTGAAATTGATGGCAGCAACACATCTCAAAAAAGTTGGGACAGAGCGATGTTCACCATTGTGTAGCATCCCCTCTTCTTTTAACAACTGTCTGTACATGTCTGTGAAGTGAGAAGATCACTTGCTGGAGTTTTGGGAGAAGAATGTTGTCCCTTTCTTGTCTAATGCAGGATTCTAACTGCTCAACAGTCCTGGGCCTTCGTTGCTGGATTTTTTGTTTTATGATACCCCAAATGTTTTCTGTTGGTGAAAGGTCTGGACTGCAGGCAGGCCAGTTCAGCACCCATACTCTTCTCCTGCAAAGCTGATGATGTTGTGAAGGATGCAGTATGTGGTTTAGCATTGTCTTGCTGAAATATGCAAGGCCTTCCCTGAAAGAGATGTTGTCTGGATGCGAGCATATGTTGCTCTAAAACCTCTATGTGCTTCTCAGCATTGATGGGACCTTTCCAGATGTGTAAGCTGCCCATGCCATAGGCACTAATGCAACCCCATACCATCAGAGATGAAGTGTTTTGAACTGTCCGCTGATAACAACAACATGTTCCTTCTCCTCTTTAGTCTGCAGGACACAGTGCCCATGGTTTACAAAAGGAATTTAAATGTTTGATTGATCTGACCTCAGAACAGTTTTCCATTTTTCCTCAGACCATTTTAAATGAGCTTTGGCCCAGAGAAGAAGGCAGCATTTCTGGATCATGTTCACATATGACTTCTTCTTTGCATGATGCAGCTTTAACTTGCATTTGTGGATTGCATGACGAACTGTGTTCACAGACAGTGATTTCAGTCATTACTGACCTGTTGTCAATTAACCTAATTAACTGTCAAATGCTCCTCCAGTTGTTTTTCATTTGTGCCGTATACTTTTCCAGCCTTTTGTTTAATGTCTGCAACAAGAAGCTGCAGATGTTCTATCAGTGGGACAATGGGACAGTCTCCTGGCTTTGGGTTATTTTCTCTCACTGTACTTTCTTAGTTGATTATATCTCACTCTCTGCTCTCCAGCCACTGTCACAGAGTCTTAAATAATTAGTGCAGATCTCTGTGAAACAACAGTTGGCGAAACACCTACTCTAGTGTCTGTACAACTGCCAGTTGCAATAAGCTGACATTTGTAGAGTTTTGAACAAAATGTTGTGCTCAAAACCTACAATGCTGATCTATCCAGTACAAGATGAGATGTAGAGAGAATCAGACACACACACGCACAACAAAAACACACACATGCCTCCAGGCTTATGTGCGGCAGAGATAATAATGGTTTGGAACATTAAAGACAGTGACTTGAACATGCAGATGATATTGATGTTTCACAGGGATTTCACATTGTGTTTGGTTTGTCTGTTCTGGGTTATATTAAAATATGGCATTTCAACATGGCGGCCTCCATAGAAGAGGACTTCCCTTTAGATATTAAAGATACAATTCTTATTTCCAGGTTATTGTACACTAATGAAAACATCTTTGAATTTCAATTCTGCCATACATGTTGTAGGGGATCATTGCTCTGGTCGGTGGGTGACGTAACTGTGAGTTGGACAGGGATCATTGATATTAACCAGGTCCAAAACGTTCTCATGTTCTCATGTTTCTGAAAACATTTGAGGTTAGAAATAGTCAGTGCAGTTACACTGTCTTGATTCATATTTAATATTTGAACAGAACAAGTTATCGCATGTCATTTTTCATATAGAACAGGTCTAGACTAAACTCTTAATATT
Source organism: Argyrosomus regius (assembly GCA_946959425.1). Taxonomy (NCBI): domain Eukaryota; kingdom Metazoa; phylum Chordata; class Actinopteri; family Sciaenidae; genus Argyrosomus; species Argyrosomus regius. Next base: position 420,158 of record CAMPSB010000072.1, read on the forward strand.
ATTTACAGATACTCAACAATTCATTCAGTAATACTGCCCTCCTCCTAGAATAGCTCTCAAATTTGAATTTATTTAGCCTGTTTGTAGTCCAACACAGTGAGGCTTCTCTTTCACTGGTAGAATTTTTCTGCTTATGGACATACTGACTCAAATGAGTCAAAGGACTTATAAGATCTGGATCTGTTTAGTGAATCAGAGCTTGACATCTCTAATGTAAACATGATTAATAAATCAGAAATGATGATGATTGAAGTGAATTAACATATTGTTCATGCATGGAGTCATACATGAGACACTGTTAATTCTTGATTTGAATGCTTTTAGAGCATTTGAAGGCTGATGGGGTCGACTGTGAGTTGAGACTTTTCTTTCATGCTTGTGAGTCAGAATTCATATTCCTCCAGCTAAAATGTTGCAAACTCCAAATATGATGTTTTTGTGGTGCAGCAACATGTTCATACTCTTGTGACTAATACAGCAGTACAGTATACGTAGTACGTATAGAAATACTCATGTCTAGTTTGACGAATAGGCTGGCGTCTTAGCTCAGTCCGGTCTCATTCAGGATTGGAATTCAGGAATTCAGGGCTTCTCTCCTCTAGTCTCCCAACATTTGTGTCTATAAGTATATCGACTGCTACAGTACCTATGGAGGGCTTGTTATCTGTTCTATGAATGTGGATGGTGCCGAGGTCAGGATGACCTTTTGGTCACCCTGTGGGGTCGCTGTTTAATGAAAGCGTGTCCTGTCTGACGGATAGGGTTGCAGCCAGTGTGCCGTCCAACACCCAGTTGCCACAGGAGAAAATGGGGTTGCCAGAGGTTAATCAAGTGCAATTTCTGTCTCTCTCCTGCCTGATATTTCCTCCTCCACTTTGAGGAGTGTGTGATGAAAGACCTGTACATTCCATTGCTCCATATGTTTGTAGACCCCAGTGCTTCTCTATGCATGCATGCTTTCAGCCTGTTTTGTCACACCCTGTTTACAGAAAAGAGACTTAGACCAAATAAAATAACAGGAGGTGACATTAATCTGGACTTCTCTGAATAATCACACAACCATTAATAATAATGGGTCGTGGCAAAAAGGAAAATTCAAATGCAGCACCATATGGTAAAAAGCCAACCACCATTCAACAGTGAAAAATAGTTTCAACCATTCCTGTCCAACCCATGTGTGCAGCTGTGCGCCTCAGCTGCATCTCACAGGTGTAATTGTGGCCTGAACTGAAGCATTCAAGCTGAAATGTGTTTCAAGGATGAAACACCCTGTTTTAGCTCAAAAGAAAGTTGGAAGAGAGGCTATGATGAGTCCTGGTAATGGAGTCTCCTTCACAAAAAAGCAGAATATAGACTTGTAGTCTGATGTGTTTAGGGGTCTGTGTGGTTCTACTAAAGAGTACGGTCTAGACCTGCTCTGTATGGAAAGTGTCATGAGATAACTTTTGTTATGATTTGGCGCTATATAAATAAAATTGAGATGAATTGAAATACTTTAGCAGCCTGCTGTTGTTTTCAGGCCAGTTATTGAAAGTAAACACAGTGAACAGTAGTGTAGATGTACAGACTGAGTGTGCTCTCCAAGGAGCTGATCTGGCTCATAGGAACAGGTAGAAGCAGTCCAGAGTGCTCCTATGCCCATAGTAGTTAGAAGATCTCACTAAATAACAGACAAATTGTTCCAAACTGTGTTCTTTATCGTTCCTTACCAGCAGACATACATGTAGCTGAAAGTAAGTTACTTCTCCGCATTTAACCCATCCAGGCTGGCACCTGTTGGAACACACACATGCACAGGGTCACACACTCAAATTGACAGATGCCAGATCCACTGGAGCGGTGGGCATCAACTCACAGCCCAGGGAGCGCATGTTGGGGGGGGGGGGTACAGTGCCTGAGGAGGCTAGCTGAATTTGCACAGCTACATTTCTGTGTTCAGCTGCATGTATTCAACACTGTAAATGCCACAGAGGCAACGTCATAAGTGAATTCATTTCATAGTTACATTCATTAATGTTAAACATTTACATGAAAAAAGAAATGAAATCATGATTTGTATTTAAAAATGTTTTATTTACATTTACTTACATGAGGAAAGCACACATTACAGATTATATCATTTTTATATTTGTCTTTGCTACAGTTTTTACTGTAAAATGAGAGAAAGAGCCACAGTAAGGAGCAACTCAAGCTTAAAACATTCATTTATGAGGAAGAGTTTAGCTCGTTGTAAAGCTGCATTTGCTACACCGCAGTGAGGACAACATAGCATGACTTATATTAAAGTGTGTTCTGTCTTTGTTCTTGGAATAGAGCTGTTTTTGTTGGCCTCATCGAGTCACTCTTGGCTAAGATTTATCTGTGTTTAGTCTCAATGCTTGATTCCACTGAGCTCGGCTGCTACATGATCCAGCTGTGAGGCAGCTGCTGGAGCTAATCGCGGTCCTTCTAGACAATGCTTGTTCCACCAGAAGTGCTGTGGCTCTCCGATCTGCTCCACTGAGAATATGCAGCTGTTCTATTTATGATTGAAGCTGACAATCGCACTAAGCAGCACAGAGCTGCTGATCTGAGCTGGGCTGAAGTCGAACAAAGAAAAAGACAATTCTTAAAATAAAACAGTCTGTGAAGACTCCCGATTGTAAAAACAGACAACAGGGAAACCATTTAACTTACCCATGGTAGATACTTACGTGGTAGCACAGAAGAAGAAGTCAACAAAGTCTAGCAGGCAAACCCTCTGTGCCACGACCGAACTAAGGACCAGAACCCAAATGCACAACTCACAGACGAAAAGTTTCAAAATAAAGTTTTTTATTAACAAAACCACTCGACAGAGGAAAACTCTTCGCTACTTAAAGAAACTAAAATCTCACTCAACTAAGGCTAGACTAAGAAGGAAGAAATAAACGGAAAATCACTCGTATGAGGCTATACTAATACTAAGAAAACAAACAGAAAATCACTCGTATGAGGCTATACTAATACTAAGAAAACAAACAGAAAATCACTCTTATGAGGCTATACTAATACTAAGAAAACAAACAGAAAATCACTCTTATGAGGCTATACTAATACTAAGAAAACAAACAGAAAATCACTCGTATGAGGCTATACTAATACTAAGAAAACAAACAGAAAATCACTCGTATGAGGCTATACTAATACTAAGAAAACAAACAGAAAATCACTCGTATGAGGCTATACTAATACTAAGAAAACAAACAGAAAATCACTCGTAAACAAAGTAACAAAACAACAAGACCTGACAATGGCAATAGTGTGGATAAAGCGCTGGTTCATTGGCACAAGAGACAAGACGAACTGGCACAGGACAAAGGGAGACACGGACTATATATACACACAAGGTAAGGACACAGGTGGAAACAATCAGGGCGGAGACAGGTAATTCTAAAGGCGGGAAAACAGACAAAGGGGGAAAGTAAAACTAACAACAATGGACACAGACAGGAAGTGGAACCGAAATAAAACAGGAAATCACAAGACAACATAGACATGAGACAACACTGAATAAATTAACTTAACAGAGTTTCCTGGACATGACACTCTGCAGAGCTGACGGATGCTGTAAAGATCAAGGTGTTAGACAGACTTGTCAGTATTTATGTGCACTAGTGTATAATATATTGTAATGCATATTACTTTATCATTTTATACATTTCCAAATTAAAGATTTTGAAGTTGTAAATTACACCCAAATTTCATGCAATGCATAACAATGGAACACAGTTTTATGATTATTATATTGTGATCATTGCATGTTATTTTGCATGACATTCATATTTACTTGTTTGAAAGTGTAAATAGTGTTTAGTGTAAATACCCTGCCAAGTCTATCTGCTAGGTGAAGGTATATATATATATATATATATATATATATATATATATATATACATATATATATATATATATATATATATTTATTTATTTTTATTAGTTTATTTACTAGTTATCTCAATACTCAAATGTTTCAAAATTGTCAGGAAGGTTAGTTAAATGTAATGTGTAGTAAACATGCAAAAAAAACACCAGAACCATGGTTGTTATTTCCATCCATCCATTATCTGTAACCGTTTATCCTCATCAGGGTCACGGCGAGGCTGGAGCCTATCCCAGCTGACTTTGTGAGAGGCAGCTGATTGATGATTGAATATAATATGTCGAGTCCATATGTGAAATCATTTGTAGGATATCTGCACAACATTCCTCATACAGCAAAAACAACAACAGCAGAATGTATTTACAGTAAAAGATGTAGAAATCTATCCAGAATGAGTTCAGGTGAGCCAAGAACGCCACATGTTATCAACCGCCTTCAAAAGACAAACCCACAGAAACTTTCTCAAGTTTCCTGTAATTAGATTCATGGAAATTTGTCTGGCAAAAGACCTGATTGTCATTGGTAATTACCAACCAAGATTAAAAGATTTTTCATTCCCAGCTGCCATTTTTATCTCACTTCTAGGAGCATGAGGTACTTTGAACTCTGAGTATGTCTCAGGAGCAAGAATAAGAAATCCATAGTGTTCTTTGGAAAATCAAACATCTCAAACAAAGACTGACAAATTATTTGAGCAATAATCTTTACTATGGCTGAAATCAGGAAGCCAAATTCTGCACAGCTTCCTTTTCTTGTGTTGTCTGGTTAAACATCAAGGAGCAACAATAAAAGGCATCATTGGCATCCTATAGACTGGATGTAAAGTATGTTTGTAAAGTAAAACCTCACGGCGGTCAGCAGATATGATCATGTGGTGAGAGTTGCTCCACCCTAAAGCAGTTAAAGACAAGATAGATTAGATTTAGATGTTTCTGTTTATTGATTGAAATATGTGATGGTGCTACAAGAAACAACAATAGGCTACTTAGTTGAATGGCATTGGATTCATTTGCATATGAATAAACAGAATTTAGATTCTATAAAAACTGCATCTGATCTGAATGATTGTATTTTAATGACTTGAATTGATTTGTAATTGTAATACTGAAATCAAAAAGTGAAAAGAAGCTTGAATGACTCAGAAGATATTGAGCAGTGAGTCACACAGTGGTGTCTTTAAAGATCCCTGCTCCCCCAGTGTAGGCTTTAGCCAGCTGTAGATGAAGACACACACACACAGCATTAGTATTCATGGACATGTTCATCACTGTCAGAACAAGGAGGGTTTCTGTGTCCACACCGGCAGCTCTGCAACTGAGAAGAGGAGCTGTGCTAAAGAGGTTTAACACAGCTCAACAGGGAGGCACACACACACACACACACACACACACACACACACACACACACAGCAAATGTTTGGACATAAGCTCAGCTGCTCATAGAGATGGCTCTCTGAAACACAAGATGTAAAACCCACTTCCTCCTTTTTATCACCATCTCTCTCTGTTTTCATAGTCACATTAATGTGGATTTAAAACACATCAAACACTAAGGCATCCCCAAATGATGAGGCAATCTATGATCTTTTTTTTTTTTTTTTCAAATATAATTTACACTGATTATGTCTGAACTCCTTCAGAAATGTTCGCCAAAGCAGGTACTGCTACAAAGTCACTGGACTCTATACAAAGCCCAGAGATGCAGGATAAAAATATGAAAGGGAGAGCCATTGATTGGTTCAGGTATAAGGTGAGAAATAGTCTGCTGATTTTGTGGAGCTTCTGGAAGTAATACTGAGTCTTCCACAGTTACCTGACAAGAGAGATTCATATTTCTAGAGGATAGAACCCCTATCTAGTTGTCTCTGTTAGCTCCACTAAATGTATGCATTTTTTACACTGTGAATTTTACTATGAATGATCTTGGGAGAATGATAACATGTGACTGCGAGTCAGTCATGAGGACTCACCACTTTTCTGCCAGGCAAGGTTTTCAAATGCAGTCATTGAAGTAAACATCCTGGAAGAGGATAAAAGATAAAAAGATAAATACCAGCTATGATCCTGACCACACCGATGAGCAAGCCCACCTCTGTGTTCATCCCAACAACACAGAGGCAAATGTGGAAGGATCAAACTCTTTGTGCTGATACGGCCACACAGATCTTCTCTCCTAAGCATCCTGCAAGCTGATGTACTGATGCTGGATAATTTATGTTACTATCATTATTTAGATGATGTTATTATTATTATTATTATTATTATTATTATTATTATTATTATTAATATACACTGAGAATAATGATGGTTTAAAAAGTCTAGTACTGTGACTATGAGTTAAATGCCTCTTATGTTTTGTTAAATGGCTTTTAAATTCAAATGAGGTGCACAGAGATCAAAGTAATTCATGCTTGATAAACTTCATCAATACATCATTCTCAATAATCTCACAAATCTTAAACTTAAAGTGAAAACTCTCTTTATGAAACATGAAAAGAGGAAGTTGGCCTGGTTGGCACACACTTTGCTCTTCTGTCATATTCTACAAGCTAGTATATCTGTTGAAATTAATATCAGGATCGAGAGAAGTTAAGAAGTTTTATCCTTCTAAACCCTTTGATTAAAAAGTTATTAGCCAGACTAAAACATAAGATATGAGAGAGAAATCAGAATGTCCTCAGCAGCCCACAGTCACATATGTTATGACTGCTACAACAGAGCAGAAGAGAACAGTGCTGGAAGGAGGAGACCATGTATTGATGTAAAATGTCAGATATTGATTCATTTATTTACTTAGCCTGTGTTTTAATGGATATAGTACACACAGAGATAACAGACCAATCACAGAACCTCTCGCCAAAGCTACTTTGCAATGCTTGACTCTATGAGTCTTCATACACAGAGCACAAACAATCATTGAAACCAGACATTAAAATAAAACATCAATTTATTCAAAGTGTGATTGTAACTGCAGCAGAAAGAGTGTGTGAGTATGGACAGACGTGTTGACATCATATAAAAACTGTGATCATGAAGTTTGATGTTACAGGTCTGTAGTTTGTCAGTACAGACTGCAGTCTGTTAACAGACAGACAGATGCTCGTCTCCTCCATGAAGCCTGCTCTGTACAGTATCATCACTGTGCTGCATTCTTTTAAACTCTGATGAACTGTTCGTCCAGACGCTGTCTCTCTCTCTTCATCTCCTGCAGTTCTCTGCATTAGTTCTGTTGTTGACTGTGGAGCTTTGTTCACACACAGAGGTGTTCAAGTTTGCTGTTTGTGCTGAAAAAGTTTATCAAGTTGTTGTGAAATGTTGTTAATAACTAGATGGGCTATAAATTGTAAATGGACTGTACTTATATAGCGCCTTTCTAGTCTTCTGACCACTCAAAGCACTTTTACACTACATTCACCCATTCACACAACAATGGCACAGCCTTCAGGTGACATGCAGACTGGAGGAGCCAGTGATCAAACCTCCTGAGCCACAGCCGCCCACTATAACATATCCTGGACATTCAAATTAATATAAAACATATCACACTGCATTTAGTGTGACAGTCAAACCTGTCCACATTTAATTCTCTTATTTTGCACTGTTGGATGTTGATTTAATTTTTTTGCATTGAGTTTTCATGAATGACTCCTCTTCTGTTTATTTTATCTTTAAATAATGTAGGTGGGTAGGGGACAGACACATATTTCTAGATATGAGAGCTGCTTCATCCAAAGTGGGATGGATGCCATCTCTCCTAATCAGACCAGGTTTTCCCCAGAAAGGGGAATTGTCTATGAAGCCCACATCGTTTGCTGGACACCACCTCAACAGCCAGTGATGGAATGATGACGTGTGGCTAAACATAGAGTCCGACATTGTTTTGGCATATGTACACACCGATGCAACATTAATTTTAGTGACCTCTGATTGCCGTAACTGGGTGTCATTACCGCTGACATGAATAACAATCTTACTGTATTTACGTTTACCCTTAGCCAGCAGTTTCAAATTTGATTCCGTGCTGCCCGCTCTGGCCCCTGGGATGTATTTGGCTATAGATGTTGGTGTTGCTAACTTCACATTTTGCAAAATTAAGCTACTACAGAGTTCTCAGTGGGTGTGCCAAATGGGGAAAATCTGTTAGAAACATGGAGTGGTTGGTGGTAAATGTAAGCTTCAGTTTGGGGCTATGCTTCCTTTGGACAGTCACCCAGCCTCCCGACTGCTCTGGGGCTGCTGGGGGATGGCTAGCTGAAGCTACTTTAGGTCAGACCACACCGGCTACTGCTAACTACAGTTGTGCTCATAAGTTTACATACCCTGGGAGAATTTATGATATCTTGGCCATTATTCAGAGAATATAAATGATAACACAAAAACCTTTCTTCCACTCATGGTTAATGGTTGGGTGAAGATATTTATTGGCAAACAACTGTGTTTACTCTTTTTAAATCAAAATGACAAAAGAAAGTACCCAAATGACCCTGATCAAAAGTTTACATACCCCAGTTGTTAATACCGTGTATTGCCCCCTTTGACATCAATGACAGCTTGAAGTCTTTTGTGGTAGTTGTGGATGAGGTTCTTTATTTTCTCAGATGGCAAAGCTGCCCATTCTTCTTGGCAAAAAGCCTCCAGTTCCTGTAAGTTCTTGGGCTGTCTTGCATGAACTGTACGTTTGAGATCTCCCCAGAGTGGCTCAATGATATTGAGGTCAGGAGATTGAGATGGCCACTCCAGAACCTTCACTTTGTTCTGCTGTAGCCAATGACAGGTCGACTTGGCCTTGTGTTTTGGATCAGTCATGTTGTAATGTCCAAAAATGTCCCATGCGCAGCTTCCGGGCTGATGACTGCAAATTTTCCTCCAGTATTTTCTGATAACATGCTGCATTCATCTTGCCATCAATTTTGGCCAAGTTTCCTGTGCCTTTGTAGCTCACACATCCCCAAAACATCAGTGATCCACCTCCGTGTTTCACAGTAGGAATGGTGTTCCTTTCATCATAGGCCTTGTTGACTCCTCTCCAAAAGTAAAGTTTATGGTTGTGGCCAAAAAGTTCAATTTTGGTCTCATCACTCCAAATGACTTTGTTCCAGAAGTTTTGAGGCTTGTCTCTGTGCTGTTTGGCGTAATGTAAGCGGGATACTTTGTGACATTTGTGCAGAAATGGCTTTCCTCTGGCGACTCGACCATGCAGCCCATTTTTCTTCAAGTGCCTCCTTATTGTGCATCTTGAAACAGCCACACCACAATTTTTCAGAGAGTCCTGTATTTCAGCTGAAGTTATTTGTGGATTTTTCTTTGCATCTCGAACAATTTTCCTGGCAGTTGTGGCTGAAATCTTTGCTGGTCTACCTGACCGTGGTTTGGTTTCAACAGAATCCCTCATTTTCCACTTCTTAATCAGCGTTTGAACACTGCTGATTGGCATTCTCAATTCCTTGGATATCTTTTTATACCCCTTTCCTGTTTTATGCAGTTCAGTTACCTTTTCTCGCAGATCCTTTGACAATTCTTTTGCTTTCCCCATGACTCACAATCCAGAAACATCTGTGCAGCACTGGATGAAAGATGCAATGGTCTGTCAGAAGCCCAGAAACTCCCTGACCTTTCATACACACACATTAATTACAAACAAACAGGTCACAGGTGAGGATGGGAACCTTGATTAGCCATTCAAACCTGTTTGTGTCAACTTTTGTGCATGTTATCAGGTCAAAGTCACTGGGGTATGTAAACTTTTGATCGGGGTCATTTGGGTACTTTCTTTTGTCATTTTGATTTAAAAAGAGAAAACACAGTTGTTTGCCAATAAATAGCTTCACCCAACCATTAACCATGAGTGGAAGAAAGGTTTTTGTGTTATCATTCATATTCTCTGAAGAATGGCCAAGAAATCATAAATTCTCCCAGGGTATGTAAACTTATGAGCACAACTGTATCTAGCAGAAACTGGTAACGTGACAACTCACAACTCAAATTGGATCTAGAGTGAGAATTGCTGTTTGTACACAGGCAGAACAAGTCTACGGATAAATTTGAGATATCCACTGTTGTGATGAATATAAGAATTGACTTGATGATGATGATGATGATGAATTCACTCTGACATTTCACTGTTGGTTTTTGCAGTTGCAAAAGCATGATCGAGAAGATGAAAACATTCCATCCAAGTGGAGATCAGAGGAGGAGATGGCAGCAGAAGCTTCAGATTTGAGGAGACAACTCGAGAAGCCCTAAAACGGTAAAATGAAAAAGGGGAAAAGTAATTATCTCAGTGACTAATTTAAATGATACTAATTAGTCTTGAATTCAATATGCAGTAGCCTGGCCACAGATTATAGTCTAAGATTAAAGTGATTTTGTAGATTAGCCAGCAAAAAACAATAATTTGTGACTGTGTATGAACTGTTGGATGGATCACTGTGGAATTTTGTGCTCACATGCAGAGAATGACTTTTAATAACTTTGCCTTATTACTCTGTTTTAATCTGTTTGTTTGTTTTTTTTATCTCACAAGTCAAAATTAATTTTAGAAGAAACTTGAAGCATTAACTAAAACTGTGTTCATTTTATTCAGTGCCATGGTGAGCAGCAGCTGGAGGATGACACAAACAACAACATTAATGTGGAACTATGTTCACAAATTCTTTTTTTTACTACATAGTGCTAATGTTTGTTTGTTTTTCCCAAAATAAAATGAAAATAAACAGCTTGTGATTAGTGGCTGTCATTTTTATGAACAAACAGTATTATATTATATGTTATATAACACATAACGATGAAGCACAATACAGCCCACTGATAAACACAACATGTGGTTGACCAAAAGGAGCAGCTGCTCTGGGAACTGTGAAATTAAGAAAAAAACACATCGCTGTGTACAACAGTCACACAGTCACAAGGGTTACAACATAGCAGGAAGAGAAAAATGATCTCTTCACTGCTCATTTGTATTGAACAGGGGTAGACATGAGACATTGTAGTTTGAGCAGCTTTGCTTCATTTTTTCTTTTCTTAATCATCTTGTTGTCTAAGTGTCGTTGCCATCTAAATCAAATCAAATCAAATTTTATTTGTATAGCCCAAAGTCGCAAAATACATTTTGCCTCGGAGGGCTTTACAATCTGTACAGGGAGTGACACCCTCTGTCCTTAGACCCTCGGTTCGAGTGAGGAAAAACTTGCCCACAAAAAACCCTTTTACCAGGGAAAAAAGTGGAAGAAACCTCAGGAAGAGCCACAGAGGAGGGATCCCTCTCCCAGGATGGACAGACGTGCAATGGATGTCACGTGTACAGAACAAGTCAACAGAAACATTTTGTACAATTACAATGAAAAAATGACAATGGATTACAATGAATGATAAAATGATTACAGTAGCAGTGGAACCTGTGATAGAGATAGAGAGACACAGATGCACAGCAGCAGCAAATCATCAACTAAATTACTATAAACTGTAATGGAGATATGGTAACATTAATGACAGTAATAATATATGTAGTGGACGTCATGCAGGACCACAGCAGCAGCCACGATCCACGAGAACCTGCTGGACGAGAGAGCACAGAAACTCCGGGGAAGAAGTTTAGTTAGTAAGATGCATTAATGTACATGTATGACAGACATGTATGTCTACAGATGGTGGTGGTGATGGTGAGAGAGAGAGAGAGGGAGAGAGAGAGAGAGAGAGAGGGTTTTCAGTGAAGGGAGATGTGACTGCATCTTCAACCAATACCGTGCCTGACTAGGCATAACCCTGAAAGGGGGAGTCCCCCAGCAGTTTAGTCCTACAGCAGCATAACTAAGGGATGACCTGAGCCAGCCCTAATTATAAGCTCTATCAAAAAGGAAAGTCTTAAGTCTACTCTTAAAAGTGTTGACCATGTCTGCCTCCCGAACCCAAAATGGTAGTTTGTTCCACAGAAGAGGAGCTTGATAGCTGAAAGCTCTGGCTCCCAATCTACTTTTGGAAATTATAGGAACTACAAGGAACCCAGCATTCTGAGAGCGCAGTGTTCTAGAGGGGTAATAAGGTGCTATGAGCTCTTTTAGATATGATGGTGCCTGACCATGAAGAGCTTTGTATGTAAGGAGAAGAATTTTAAATTCTATTCTAAATTGAACAGGTAGCCAATGCAAGGAAGCCAAAATGGGAGACTATAGAACCCAGTAGACTCTTTCTATCTGAATCTGAATCCTGTTAAGCACTTTTTCACCTCAAATTCACACCCCACATGAGACATCAGTAGCTCTTCAGCATTACTGAAGTATCCACACTGACTGTTAACTGTTCTTTGGAGCCACTTGACCTCCCAGATGTATGTTGGGGTGTTGTTGGTGTGAGTTTCTTTATCAGGCTGTCTAATGTCACAAAGACCATCAAAACTCATCAAAAAAAGAGGGCGGCTGTGGCTCGGAGGTAGAGCGGGTCGTCCACTAATCAGAAGATCAGCGGTTCGATCCCCGGTTCGATCCCCTCCAGTCTGCATGTCGAAGTGGGCAAGATACTGAACCCCAAATTGCTCCCGAAGGCTGTGCCATCGGTGTGTGAATGTGTATGAATGGTTAGCTCCTCAAACTGATGAGCAGTTGGCACCTTGCATGGCAGCTAATGTCATCAGTGTATGAATGTGTGTGAATGGGTGAATGAGATATGTCCTGTAAAGCGCTTTGAGTGGTCGGAAGACTAGAAAGGCGCTATATAAGTACAGTCCATTTACCATTTACCAAAACTACTGTAATGACTGAGAATTGAATTGTCTGATCATCCCTGGTAAAGGACATGTTGTCCATTGTTTCATATGGCTGAAGTCAAACTGGAGGCTTTGACTGGTTATATGATTACTTATTATACAACATAGATAAAAAATTAGTCTGGCTCACACTCACTGTCAGCACCTCTGGGTGATGTAATAATCCATGCTGGGATACTTGTCACCCTGAGTTCACACAAAAGTCAGCTCCTGAAGCATCTTGGATAAAACAGGAGGAGTGAGGACACTCCTGGGCATTTGGACTACTTGGCTAAATGTGGACTTTGGACATAAACAGTTCCTGTTGACAGTTCTGACATTTCACAAATTTACATCAAGAGCACAGACAGGAGGCCTTCTGTTCGCATGAACTGACTGCTGAGTTAGAGGGTAGATTTTTTTTTAATTTTGATGCAGCAGTTCCCTCCCTTTACTTCTACCTCCAGTCTCTGTGTAAGACTTGAACACATCACAAAAAAACACAAGGTTCTCCCTCTTTAAAGTGAAGAATATGGTATGATTTTATCATTGTTGTTATTTTATATTGAATTTTTTTGTTTTCAGCAGTGCACAAAAAAAACAAAAAAAAACTTTAACCTTAATTAACATTTTAGGCTAAACATGACAGCTCAACTGAAATGCCAGTTTTTCAGGACATAAGCTAAGAGGTCTGCTGCAGAAGAACAATGTGAGACTGCTCATGGATTTCTGAGGTAATCAAGCTGTAAAAGGCACCATGAATTTTAAACGATATTACTAAGGATGAGGGATTTTAAAGGGCAATAATTCAGAATCTTGGTGGACAAAATCCATCAAATGTTGGTCCTGAGCAGTAATGACTGCCAGTCCACTCAAACAGCTTAATAATTTGCATTTTCATATTGGACCAGGAGATTTCATAATGTACGTTATTAGTTAGAATTCACCAATGTGCGAGAGAATAGAAATTAACTGTCACCTGGACTGAAAGTGCAATTAAACACATGCCTAAGTTGTTTTAAATAGATAACTCCGGATCATTTCTCATTTGCTTGACTGTGGTTTGGACTAAGGATTTTGCTGTCGCTTATAAAGTCTGCTGATTCTCTACAAGCACTTCTACAATGCTCTTTGGTTTTTACACAAGTATTTAATATAGATTTAACTTGAGTTATGATTGCCATGTTAAGAATTCAACAAGACTAAAGCCAGTGCCTTTAGAGGATGCTGTTTATGACCAACCAGATTCCAATCAGTATTAGTCAATTTTAGATCATATTTGATATATTGGTTATAAATTGTCTGGCATAGCATTACAAAAATGATCACCATGGCCACCAAAACTGAAGTCATGAGTGTACCAAGAGAAGACCAAGACTTTGACAGGATGAGACCAGGTCACGACCAGAACCAGACATTATATACATAGGCAGACAATATGTAGCCAAAGTAGCTCTAGGTGTACAACAACAGCCACTACTGGTTGATCCTCCATCATTGTTATTTCTAAGACATTATAGTGCTCATGCAAAAATGTGAGGCCCTCAGTGATGCTTTGCTTTCATTGAAAATAATTACAAAAGTCGTCCCAGGCAGTATAAAAAGTCTGACCTGATCCGTCTTTTTTTAAATTCACCTTTTCATTACATGTCTGACATAAGGTCCATTCAAACATGTTTATCCAGCAAATAATTATTTGTATATGTGCTTCTTTTATGTCATAATACCATTAGTTCATCTGCATCAGACATACGCTATCAGGCAAATGTAAAGAGCCTGTACATCTATTAAAACTCTGGAGATACATTAGTAATGTAACTTAAAGCAGACAGTCTTTCAGAGCTGTTTTTGAAAGGTGCACAGAGAGGGGGGGATCAACTAAATCCCACATCTATCTTCAAAGCTGCCTAAATTAATTAAAAAGACATAATGTTAGTCAAGATTAGGGATCCTCCAAAGGGGGCTGTGTGCTTGTTACTTTACAGGAAATAGAGCGATTATGAATGTCTTCACGGAGCTGGCCTTGGCCATGAGTTCTCCAGATGGAAATGTTGCTTGTGGCTGTTGCACCCATGAGCCTCTGTGTTATGATGGCTCATAAAGTGTCCTCCACAGAGAGCAGGCAAGCAGTGGAGAGATTACAAAAGTGACGCAAAATCCTGATAAAATCCATTAACAATGCCAGATGTAGGGACCTCTGAATAAAGGGAAACAGCTTTTATTTGCTCTCCATGTTCCTTTGATACCTCAGAGCAACTATAGGAAAGAAGACCGGTTTAGGTTTGTTAGTCCAAATGATGTCACATGACAGAGTTTTTGTGAGGAGGCAGAGGTCAGGAAAACAAGGCTAAAGCATGCTTTATTTATTTATTTTTATTGTCTTTGATATTGCCAGCAT
The DNA here is from genome assembly GCA_946959425.1 of Argyrosomus regius. Taxonomy (NCBI): domain Eukaryota; kingdom Metazoa; phylum Chordata; class Actinopteri; family Sciaenidae; genus Argyrosomus; species Argyrosomus regius. The sequence goes on from CAMPSB010000072.1 coordinate 435,193, forward strand.
TTTTCAGCAATAACCATTCAGTGTGTGCTGAATTTTTACAAAGCACAAGTTTGATATCGTACAGAGCAAGGCCGTTACTTCCAAAGGAGACAGAGACAGATATTGTCCTAAGTAAGCTGGAGCACACAAACTTAAACAGACTTTATTGAATGACGCCGCTTTGTCAGTCAAACAGAACAGAGACTCACATTTTCTCAAACAAACTCAGGCAGCACAGGTTGGAAAAATAGGGAGTCAAAAAACTGCATTAAGGAACACTCATATGATATTAGAAAATGACAATTTAATATAAAAATGACTTGCACCAATAAACAAGGGCATTAAAATGTATATACATATAATTGCTATTATCAAAACAGTAGAAATATCTTGGACACCACTGCAGATCCTCCTCAGTGGACAGCAGGTAGAACAGTAGTATCAACTACCGTAATTTTCAGACTATAAGCCGCTACTTTTTTCACACGCTTTGAACCCTGCGGCCTATACAACGGTGTGGCTAATTTATTATTTTTACTGCCACCAGGGGGCACTCTCTAGCAGTAAACACAAAAGTGAGACAGACATGTGGGGAAAGATTATGCGCCGAAGAAGACACTACCGTAATTTTCTATACTAGACTATAAGCCGATTTTCTAACCATGCAGGCATGTTCATCCCGTGTTGATGCCGTGTTGGTGCTGTGTTGATGCCATGTTGATGGCGTGTTGGTGCCGTACTGCAGATTTTCAGGCACAGTTAAAAAAAAAAAAACGTGTCTTAAATTAAAACTAAAAAAAAATCTTCTGCGTACCGTCTTTCTGTGTAAATATCATGTTACAGCATGAAAACCTGCGGCTTATATTCAAGTGCAGCCTATAGATGTACAAAATGTATTTTCTTTTAAAATTTAGCTGAAAAATGAAAAATTTATATTCAGGTGCGCTCAACAGTCCGAAATTTACGGTGTTCAGGTTTGAAGCTCTGTCTCTGGGGCACCCACATAAAGCCACAAAGAATTGGCCTCATTAACCAATATCTTCTTAAGAATCTTCTTAGATTCTTTCTTAAGTCCTTCTTAAGAAGATTTCTAAGAAGACCCTACGTCAGATTCATCAACGTTTTCTTCAGCCGCTGAATTGTTCGCAGCTGTGTTCTTAGATTGATGAATGCCATCTCCTCGTAAATTGAGCGTGCGTGCCAGGTGAGTCTAATTAACATAGGATTAGCATAGGTAACCGCCCATTAATGCCCATAAAAGGGCCCATAAAAGGGACTGCAGGGCCGTGTGTAGACGCCACACAGAGGAAACAGCAACAGAATGCCTAAAGCAAAGTGTAAATCCGTTGGAGCACAGATAAAAAGAAAAAAAAACTTTAGCAGTCCAGAACTAGAAGTTCTGCTGCAAGAGATCACTCTGAGGAAGAAAATTATATTTAGCAGCCTTAGTGCAGGTTACACTAACACAAACAAAAAGGAGGCCTGGGAGGCAGTTACGCGTGTAGTGGATGCAGTGTCGGGAGAGGGACGCACAATAGAGGAGGTAAAAAAGAAATGGTTCGACCTTAAATGTGAAACAAAAAGAAACATAGCAAAATTCCGTCGGGAGATGCAACGGACTGGAGGGGGGACAGCAGACACGACACCCATGTCTGAGTTGGACCAGCGCATCGGGGCCATCATCGGGGAGACGGCACTCTCAGGTAGGCTATATGGGGAAAAAATCAAAATCACTATAATGTAGCTTATTTAATTGATGATTACATTTTCCCATCTTACTTTTTAGGAGTACCATCAACCGAGTCTCTGGACACAGACCTGGGCCCCGATGCAACGCTGTCACCCCCTCCCTGTGCCGCTGCTACTCCAGAGGAATCGGAAGGTAATTTATTTATTTTCTGGAATAATATATGTATATATATATATTTAAAACATGTGCCCTGTAAGGCAGGAGTTTACCATAGTGTGTAAGCTCAAAATACGTCTTTAGTATTGGACTGAGGGGTTGCAACCTTGGCTTGATTTCATTCATTTTTTTTTTTTTTTTTTTATTCACAGATGAAGTCCTGCAGAGTCAACTTGCAACAGAACCAGAACGGACAGAGCCCTCCTGCAGCAGCACATCCACACGTACTCGTGCCCGTGCCACTCCACGACCACGCCTGATCTCGGACGCAGTACTACACAATCAGGAACGGATAGCGGAGACGCTGGAAAAGATTGCCTCACCACTGGGAACCATATCACAAACACTTAAAGAAATTAATGAGAATTCCAAAATAAATACACATGTGCACTGAAACTGGTCTCACTTCATTCTTGAAGTGAATTACAGTAGACTGTTTAAACTTGTAATATTGGAACTTTATTCACAAACGGGCAATTAACTGCTCTCGAACTTGAACAGCGCGCCTGCAGTCTGGTCCCATCATTGCGTCAGGACGCACATCCTCATGGTGTAGTGGCTGAGGCGGAAGTGGCACACCACGCCTCTCTTGACTGTGACTTGCTCTTCTGCTGTGTATGGAAATTTTATGTATCGTGTAGCCAGTTGATTAATTGCATCCACAACTCGAGGGAGAGCGCGGCTGATGGATGGCTGTGAGATGCCCACCCTGTCCCCCAGCTCCCGTTGAAAGGATCCAGTGGCCAAAAACCTGAGGGTCGATAGAACCTGCACATGCGGGGAGACAGAGTTGGACCGATGTGTGCTGGCTCCAAATAGTTGCAGAGATCGATGAGAACAGCTCGTGGGAGCCTAAAGCGTCCAAAGAGGTACTCATCGCTCTCTGAAAAAAGATCTACGTGGTCCTGAAAGATTCGTTCCCTTTGTAGGGCACGATCCGCAATCTCCTGTAGCAGCAATATATATGCCATTGTTTTGTAGGCCATGGATGGAGAAATGCCACCTATAAATAGGGTGGGATTTAATTAAATTTAAAATGAAAAATGAAATGAATAAATACATAAATATGACAGAAATTTCACTGTAATGTATTTTATTGAACTTAACAAAAGAAGACAAAACAACCATGCCAACATGTCGGCACTGAAATGTGCTTAAGAGTACTCCTGAGTGTTCGTAGGATTTGTTCTTACCTATTAAAAATCCTGGATAAGAAAAAAATTCTTCAATCTTCGTAAGTAGGACTTAAGAACAAATTTGTTCTTAAGAACGGTTTGTGAATGAGGCCCAATGTCCTCAATAAAAAAAGACACAGTAGCTGTATTGTTAATTTCCTCACACAGGACAACATGTGAATGTCTCAGCTCTGAGACAGTTTGTAGGAGGTGTAAACTTGGTGGCTTCAAGCCTTCAGGTGGCATCTAAATAAATGTTCTGACAGCCACTGAATTCAAAATCCAGCTTTGTGGTTACTGAAGGGCGTGAGCACAGCAATATTTCTCACTGCACACAGAATTACAAATAATTAGATCAGATGTTGATTTTATGATATTTGACTGCGATCTGTAATATATTAAAACCAATTACATGATGCTGAATGCATGTCCAGTTGCCAAAGATCATAGTTATTTATCAAAATACACATTAATGTCTGGATCTCGCTGACATGCAAAAGAGAGATACAACATGCACTGTGTTAACTCTTTAATGCACACTAACTGAAATAGACACCCTGGGCATTTTGTTGCCTCACTTCGGCTGCAAATAAATAAAAAATTATGACTTAGATCAGATGATGTGACCTGATACATGTGTCTGTTATAAACCTGAAACATGATGCCTGGATTGCAAAGCATGGTTTGTTGGAGACTTGAAGTTAAGTAGGGTAAAGTTACTGAGTGTATATTGAGAGGTGACACTAATGTGTTTGTCATAACTCAAGTGATGTAGCCACAGTCTGATTTGAGTACAGATTTGACCAAGGTGAAAAAGAAAACAGAACAAACCCCAACACAACACAGTACCTGAGGAACTGATCACAGAACTCATTTCTTTTGAATCATGAGCCTTCATCAGGAAGTGCCACACTCAGACCCTCTACAATCCTGCAGGAGGAAAAAAACATACTCCGTAACAATGCCACAAGATGGATAAATGAGGACTGTCAACCTTCCCACATCTTCAGCAATAAAACAAAGGGTTTACTACTGCCTTTGATAACGGAAGAGTATCAAATCAAAATGTGTCCCTAGCCTGACTGCTGACCAATCAGATCACTCATAAAACACGGTCCTCAGTTCTACAGGATCCTAACAAAAGCCTTCCTCAGTTTACAGTAGTGTGACAAATAAGGACCTTAATTTAACCCGTTCTCATCTCAGGTCATCAGTATTGACGCTCTGTTACCCCCCCCACACAACCCCTCCCCTCTGAATCTCATACAGGCACATGTTACAAGCTCCCACAAAGCCTTTGTGCTAGAAAGCCTTTTACTTGATATAACGTAGCGCAATGGTCAGTTTGGTTTAGGCACCACATTGTTAGGTTCAGGAAAAGATTGTGGTTTGGGTTAAGATAGCTACATTACATAACGCTGCAAGTCACTGTTTCCTGAATGAAAATCCAGTACGACCATTTCCTCCAGTTATGTTTGGAAGTCATTAAACAAAACTACATATTTCTTTTAAACCATTAAGCAGGAAAAACTGAACTTGAGTGCCACAGTATTATTGATTCAGAAAGTACTGAGAGACTGTGTTGGGACCTCGCCATGTGGCTTAAACAAAGGCCGGCCTAGAGGTAAAACCTCGAGCCTAAACAGAGGCCTACGTGTAGGTCATAAAGCCTGAAAACCCACATGTAAAGCTCAAACAAAGAGACTATGCCAAGAACCCCGCCAACCTTGACCACTTCACACCTAGATGTGAAGTTTGGGTGGGACCCGAATCCTGATCCCTCATTGGCCGTAGGGCACCTGAACCCCTGTGGAGGGGCTGTGATGTCACCAACAGTATAAGAGTCTGCACACACCTTCAGACTTCGCTTTTTGCTAGGGCTTTTGCCATAGGCTTTTTGACATTGCCCTTTGCTTTTTTTTCCATCTAGCCTGGGCTGTTCTTCCACCCAGTTTTTGTATCACCACGTGGTCATAAGACCCCTAACCAGTCTCCAGTTTACACGACGTTCTTCAGACTGCTTGACCTTCCCCGTCTTCTGAACTCGGAAGGACTCCGGTAGCCGCGCAAGTTTTCCCTGATTGTATCCGCAAAGGAATATACGGACCCCGTTTCTTCAGGAAGAGCGCGAAAGCTCCTACCAGCACTCATCTGCCAGTGACCGTGTCACGGATCTGCCCCCGTTCGAGCCTGAGGAACCCTCCGCCGGACAAAGGACACACAAATCCCTCATCGAAATCGCTAGGAAGCGATCCCAAGTAAGAGGCTTGTGTCTGGGCTTAGATAAGATAATGCCATTTACAGTCAAGACGTCTGAACTGTTGTACTGTGTTACCCTGTGTGATACTCTTAAGATTTCCTCTGCCTGTTTTCTGTGTGGTAGATTACTCCCACAGGAACTGTGTAACGTCCACTACTAAGATTGCCTCTGCTCTCTTGCTGTGTGTCATTCAGTTCCACAGTGACTGAGTAGACGTTCACCACTAAGATCCCCTCTGCCCTCTTACTGTGTGTTATTCACATCCACAGTGATTGTGCAGACGTTCAAGTTGTTGCTTTGTGTATTCTTTCCTTTTCCCCTTTTACTAACCTGCACATCTACACACAACCACGTCTACATACATTCCTAGACATATAGATTTGCCCACGATTCCTTTGTTCTTGGGGCCTTGGCCGCCATCTTGAGCACATGGTCCCCTGAGTGTGCTGCCATTGCTTCTTCCTCCCCTCCCCCTTTTTGCACCTATCCACACCTTAGGACACACCCACACACACACACACACACACACACACACATTCACACCTAGACCCCTAGGATGCTATAACATGTGATTGTTTGCAATGTTGATTTGATGTTCAACGTATGGTTCATTAAAGTTTCATTGTAATCGTAGAGAAGTTGTCTGTGGTTCTTATGCACATTACTGTATGAGCTGCTGGTGCAAATAGTCAGTGCTCGGATTTCACGCCTTCACCGTTCACTCAGTGAACTTATTTGAGACTGTAGCATAATTTAGTTATTAGTCCCTGGTTTCAGGGTGGTGCCCCGTAATTATTAACTTAAATTAATAACTTTATTGATTAAGTTTAATGATATCTTCTTCTTTTTGCTAATAACTAAATTTGCCCTTTTAACCATTTGGAAATCCCCAACATCTGAATACAGTAGCACATTGTTGGTTTTGTTTTTTTTAATAAGACGACTTCAGTCTTACTTTTAAATTGACAAAGTCACTTTCAAATTCATTCAATTCAGTTTTATTTAATTCAATTCATTTCAGTTTTATTCATATAGCGCCATATCATAACAAAAGTTATCTCATGACACTTTTCATACAGAGCAGGTCTAGACCGTACTCTTTATAATATTATTTACAGAGACCAACAGTTCCACCATGAGCAAGCACTTGGTGGCAAGGAAAAACTTCCTTTTAACAGGCAGAAACCTCGGGCAGACCCAAGCTCGGTAGACGGTCATCCACCACGACCGGTTGAGTTAAAGATAGAGAGAGGAGGGGATAGATAGATAAATAGAGAGAGATAGAGAGACACGGATGCACAGCAGCAGCAAATCATTAACTGACTATAAACTGTAATGGAGATATGGTAACAATAATGACAGTAATAATATATGCAGTGGACGTCGTGCAGGACCACAGCAGCAGCCACGATCCATGAGAACCTGCTGGACGAGAGAGCACAGAAACTCCAGGGAAGTTTATCAAATCAAATCAAATCAAATTTTATTTGTATAGCCCGAAGTCACAAAATACATTTTGCCTCGGAGGGCTTTACAATCTGTACAGAGAGTGACACCCTCTGTCCTTAGACCCTCGGTTCGAGTGAGGAAAAACTTGCCCACAAAAAAACCTTTTGACAGGGAAAAAAGGTGAAAGAAACCTCAGGAAGAGCCACAGAGGAGGGATCCCTCTCCCAGGACGGACAGACGTGCAATAGATGTCACGTGTACAGAACAATCAACACAAACATATTGTACAATTACAATGAATGATAGAATGACAATGACTTACAATGAATGATAAAATGATTACAGTAGCAGTGGAACCTGTGATAGAGATAGAGACACAGATGCACAGTAGCAGTAAATCAATTAACTAACTATAAACTGTGATGGAGATGTGGTAACAATAATGACAGTAACAATATATGTAGTGGATGTCATGCAGGACCACAGCAGCAGCCACAATCCATGAGAACCTGCTGGACGAGAGAGCACAGAAACTCCAGGAAAGAAGTTTAGTTAGTAAGATGCATTAACATGCATTAATGAGACATGTAAGTTTATAGTGGTGGCAATGGTGGGGGGGGGGGGGTTTCAGTAAAGGGAGATGTGACTGCATCTTCAACCAATACCGTACCTGACTAGGCATAACCCTGAGAGAGATAGAGAGAGAGAGAGTCCCCCGGCAGTCTAGTCCTATAGCAGCATAACTAAGGGATGACCTGAGCCAGCCCTAACTATAAGCTTTATCAAAAAGGAAAGTCTTAAGTCTACTCTTAAAAGTGTTGACCGTGTCTGCCTCCCGAACCCAGATTGGTAGTTTATTCCACAGAGGAGTAGCTTGATAGCTGAAAGCTCTGGCTCCCAATCTACTTTTGGAAACTATAGGAACTACAAGGAATCCAGCATTCTGAGAGCGCAGTGTTCTACAGGGGTAGTAAGGTATTATGAGCTCTTTTAGATATAATGGTGCCTGACCATGAACAGCTTTGTATGTAAGGAGAAGAATTTTAAATTCTATTCTAGATTTAACAGGTAGCCAGTGCAAGGAAGCCAAAATGGGAGAGATGTGATCTCTGATCTTGGTTCCTGTCAGAACACGTGCAGCAGCATTCTGAATTAGCTGCAAAGTCCTAAGAGACTTATTGGAGCAGCCTGATAACAAAGAGTTACAATAGTCCAGCCTAGAAGTAACAAATGCGTGGACTAGTTTTTCTGCATCCACTTCAAATCAAATCAAATCAAATTTTATTTGTATAGCCCAAAGTTGCAAAATACATTTTGCCTCGGAGGGCTTCACAATCTGTACAGGGAGTGACACCCTCTGTCCTTAGACCCTCGGTTCGAGTGAGGAAAAACTTGCCCACAAAAAACCCTTTTAATAGGGAAAAAAGTGGAAGAAACCTCAGGAAGAGCCACAGAGGAGGGATCCCTCTCCCAGGACGGACAGACGTGCAATAGATGTCACGTGTACAGTCAACAAGTCAACAGAAACATTTTGTGTAATTACAATGAAAAATGGCAATGGATTACAATGAATGATAAAATGATTACAGTAGCAGTGGAACCTGTGATAGAGATAGAGAGACACAGATGCACAGCAGCAGCAAATCATTAACTAAGTTACTATAAATGTAATTGTAACTGTAATGGAGATCTGGTAACATTAATGACAGTAATAATATATGTAGTGGACGTCATGCAGGACCACAGCAGCAGTCACGATCCACGAGAACCTGCTGGACGAAAGAGCACAGAACCTCCGGGGAAGAAGTTTAGTCAGTAAGATGCATTAATGTACATGTATGACAGACATGTATGTTTACAGATGGTGGTGGTGATGGTGAGAGAGAGAGAGAGAGAGAGAGAGAGAGAGAGAGAGAGGGTTTTCAGTAAAGGGAGATGTGACTGCATCTTCAACCAATACCGTGCCTGGCTAGGCATAACCCTGAAAGGAGGAGTCCCCCGGCAGTATAGTCCTATAGCAGCATAACTAAGGGATGACCTGAGCCAGCCCTAACTATAAGCTCTATCAAAAAGGAAAGTCTTAAGTTTACTCTTAAAAGTGTTGACCGTGTCTGCCTCCCGAACCCAAAATGGTAGTTTGTTCCACAGAAGAGGAGCTTGATAGCCGAAAGCTCTGGCTCCCAATCTACTTGAGATACAATGCGTCTGATTTTGGCGATGTTACGTAAATGGAAGAATGCAGTCCTTGAAATTTGTTTTATGTGGACATTAAAGGACAAATCCTGATCAAAAACAACTCCAAGATTCTTTACGGTGGAGCTGGAGGCCAGGGTGAGCCCATCTAAAGTAACTAAGTCTCTAGAGAGAGAGTTTCTGAGGTGTTCGGGTCCAATTACAAGAACTTCAGTTTTGTCTGAATTTAACATCAGAAAATTGTAGATCGTCCAACTTTTTATATTCTTAAGGCATGCTTGGAATTTAGTTAATTGATTGGTTTCATCAGGCTTGATCGATAAATATAACTAGGTGTCGTCAGCATAACAATGAAAATTAATGGAGTGATTCCTAATAATGTTCCCTGTATAGCATATATAAACTGAACAGAAGTGGTCCGAGTACAGAACCTTGTGGGACTCCATGGCAAACTTTGGTATGCATGGAGGATTCACCATTGACGTGAACAAACTGAGATCGATCGATCTAAGAAATACGACTTAAACCAGCTTAGGGCGGTTCCTTTGATGCCAATTTGATGTTCCAGTCTCTGTAAAAGAATTTGATGGTCAATGGTGTCAAATGCGGCACTAAGATCTAACAGGATAAGTACAGATATGAGTCCTTTGTTTAGTTAGTAACATGCATTAATGAGACATGTATGCTTATAGATGGTGATGGGGAGAGAGAGAGAGAGAGAGAGAGAGAGAGTAGGTTTGAGTAGGATTTTCAGTAAAGGGAGATGTGACTACGTCTTCAACCAATACCGTGCCTGACTAGGCATAACCCTGAAAGCAACAGACAGAGAGAGAGAGAGAGAGAGTAGGTTTGAGTAGGATTTTCAGTAAAGACTGTGACAGACTTACTGCCACCGGGGTTCTCACAGCACAAATACTCTCAGACTGATGCTGTTGACAGGGTTCTTTATTCGTTAGGGCAACACGCCACAAACTTCACACACACGATACAGTCATTCGCAGGCCTTTTCTCCATCTTGCTGCCGTCTGCTGTGTGTGTGCCTTCCAGTCTCATTCTCCCCTCTCCCGCCCGGTCCAGCACGCTACTGATAAAGGGGAGAGTGATTAGTTAACAATGTGCAGGTGTGCTAATCATCTCCCCTTGCGCTGCTCTCCTGAGCCCGCTCCACACCTCTCCCCTGCAGCTGATGCACCACGCCCACTCCACAGAGACAGAGAGAGAGAGAGGAGAGAGAGAGAGAGAGAGAGAGAGAGAGAGAGAGAGAGAAAGAGAGATTTATATAGTGCTATTAAAGAGGGTGGTTCAGGAGGATAGGTTTGCCATCATCATGGGCATCAGTCAGAATGCATCAGCCGTGAGCTCAAATATCAACATAAAGGAGGGCAAACACACATGGGTTGATGACTCAGCACTGAAATAAATAAATAAATCCATCTTTAAGTAGTAAGAATAAGTGTTCTTAGTCATCCACAGAATAAAACTAATGAGAAAGAAACTGCTTACCAGCACTGCCGCCTGGGTTGTGGTTATCAGGAAAAGAGTGAGTCAGAGGGTGTGCAGGGTTTAAATAAGGAGTGAACGTGAACTCAATCAGGTATGAGGAGTGAACAAAAAGTGGAAAGAACCAATCAGTGCTGAGGAAAAGGGGGAAAGGAAGTGAGATAAAGGAAGTGAGGGGGGAGAAAGGTGTCAAAAAAGACAAAAAAGAAAATGTGAATCTTTACAAGTGCCAAATCACAAAAGAAGTTATCTCATGACCCCAATGACCATATCGAGCAGGTCTAGATTGTATTCTTTATAATAGTGAAATGTTTGAAAACTTCACACCAGTCTAATACAGCTCATGTGAATTTTCCACTCATCTTAAATAAATTCACATTTTGATTCAGATTCATACAGTGTAATCAACTCAACGCTAGCAGTTATGCAAGTGGACCTTTTGAACTCTCCGTGCCAGAGGTGAATTTCTCACCAACTTCTTTCCTCTTGCTTTGCAGAATTAAGTTGACACTTTACACATTGGGGATTTTTCTTTTAAAGCTACGAGAACTTTTTTTTTATAAAGCTTGGTGAACTTTAATCCCAATCTGACACATTAATTCTTCAATCTTCAAAGAAGTGCTGAGACAACCAAAATGATGAGCAGAGTGTAGCTCCTGATTGCTATCAGATCACAGTCTGACCCTTTTTCCTGCGCTTGAGCATCCTTCCATTTGCCAGTCCAGCATTTATCATGAGATTTAAAATATTGATAACCTCAATAACTGTTAAATGTTTTGGAATATAAAAGTAACATAAATAAGAAATACTCAAGTAAAGTAATAGAGAGTAAAGTATAGTTTACACCTGTCATTCAAAATGTAAACATTATGTATGTCCATGTTTAGTTGAAGATGCAGATGTCTATCATTTGCAGTTTTTGGCACTTCCTGTGTCGGCCTCATTTTACAGTCACGGACGTTGCTGCTTGGTTTTGAAGCCAAGGAAGAGGAGGTCTACCAATACCTGCTGAGGAGACACTCATCTGTACACAGTATCATTGGCTGATCTCAAGCCTCTGGGGATCACACAGAAGAAGATCCTGAGTGTCTCTAGCAGGTTTGCCTGGGGTAAGGAGCCAGAGCATACATATTTACAGCGAAATGTCATTATCAGTAACTTGCCTAGGGAGCCTCCTGTATTCAAGGAGAGGTAATTCCAGCTGTAGACTGTTATACAGCCAAAGCGGCAGCAGAAGAGGGGAGGAATATGATTTGAACCTGGATCATTTATTACTCCAGCGCCTCTGTGGCTTAGGGTTCATTGCAGAAGGTTGCACATTTTCAACTTGTTCCACTCAATTCGCATCATGCCCATGTCCCCAGCAGATGGGCCAGTGAAAGGAGCTGTGATCTGAGTCGTAAGGATGGCAGGGAGTGACATGCAGTATGAAAAGCAGGACTTGGAAGCCCCCTCGTTCATTCACCTATAAATAGAGACCATGCATGCATGACAGATGGATGGAAACCTGGCAACAACGTAGACATCTGCTCTTCTGAACTCTGCCCACACGGAGCTCGCTGCATGTTTTTCATTAACTTCTCCCCAGCCACCTTGTGCGTGTGCACTGGAGAGGGAAATGTGAAACTTTCACCACATGTCCCAAGTGAAGCCATGTTGCTGAAAGGCCAAAAGACAATTTATTCTCTGATAACAATGTAATTTCAATTAAACAGCTTCAGACCACAAATGTAGTCTAATTAAATTAGTTAATGATTCAATTAATAATTAACAATCAGTTGTAACTAACTGTCTCATGCTTATATGTCAACACAGGCTTACAATTAATTCATATCAAGCTCTTGAATGTGCAGTACCTTACATGACACACTGTAATGTAAAGCTTGAAAACACACTGAGCAGCTCATTTTATAATCAGTGTCATGTGATGACACTTTCTCAAGTCTGAAGCACTGTGCATCAACATGAGAGTACATTGCATCAATCCCTATTATGTGTGGCATAAAAATTGCATTTGAATGCTGGCCTAGATCCTTTGTGTGGTATGTTGTGTGGTCTTTAATTATCTTTATAATACTGGAACTGGGGCTAATAGGGTTCTGGCTAATCTTCTACTTCTACTTCTACTTCTTTTTCAGGAGAACTAATTGGTGTGGACTAGTTGTTGATGCACACAGGACAGCCTTTACAGGAAGGTAAACCAAGGGGATACCCTGCTGAGAACTTGCTCGAAGACCTAGTAGAAGAGGGTGCAGAGGAGGATGAGGGCTTTGGGGAGGAAAACTCTCAATTTTAAGTTTCTAGTTCACCACTGTGATCACAGACTAGCTTGTATCCTCATCCAGTCATCTAGCGCTAAAACGCCCAGTGATAGGCGAAGAAACATTTAACTTGTACACATTTGGTTCGGTCAAACCCCTGAAGTGTGTACTTTCAAGATGAGCTATTGCAGGAGAAGCGCTGCGTAAAGAGCTGGAATTAAAAGGACTGCAACTCGCTGACACACCTGTTAATGGAATGGAGAATATGGAGCTTGGAGTTCTGATCGGAGGAGATCATTATTGGAAAATGGTCACCGGCAATTGAAGCGCTTGGAATGACAGCTCACACCAGCCCATTTCCTGACCTGACAGGAGAACAATTAACTGTGTTACCAGCCAGGAAAATAAAAGATGCTGACTTTATTGGAGTAAATGCCAAAAAAGATGAACAAACGGTGGCAGTATCGAGACAGACTTCTTAACCAGCTGTGGAAGAGTTGGAGAGATGAGTATTGTTTTTAAGATCTGCTTATGCTTCAAATTCAACCACCTTGACTAACCCTTTCAAGATTGATGACGTGGTATTCATTTATGATCATCTACTACCTCGGCAATGCTGGAAAATAGGGAAAGTTCAGGAAATATTTTCCGGACGAGACAGGACAGTCCGCTCATGCACTATTCAGCTATTCAGATTTGCTTCATGGATGTAGTGGCGTCCTCCATGCGCTCGTAAAATGTGTTTTTTTCTCCTCTTTTTTCATATCTAACGTAATGTTAATAAAAGCAATTAAAAGCATCAAAAAATGCCTCGTTAATTCAAAAGAATCCACACTACAAGAAGTAATCAGTACAATTCAAATGCGTTGTTCACATCGTACCATGAAAAATGCCATTTTTAGGGGTATTTCCTATTTCACTGCGGAACGACTCCGTGCGCCGCCGTCTGTCAATGCACCGGCTCGTCTGTCTGTGATGAGCACTGTTGCGGCTCCGCCGGACCGTGGATGTACTAAGAATATAAACGACTCAAAACACTGTTGTATTATGCCAGGCCTGTAGGAACTGGCGTGGCGCTATAACGCTGGCACACAAATGCAAAGAAGACAGAAATCTTCCCCACTGTATTCAAACTTTAAACATTATAAATCAGTGAAATGATGACAGGGAGTCGTGTCCGTGCAAATATGATGATCCACTTATTCGTGGTCGGGAACAAAAGAGGACACAAAAATGAACATATTAATTTTATTCAGAACCTGGAAATGTTTTATGAACAAAAGGCGGGGAAAGGCCAACTGAATGGAACATAACACAACACAACACAAGCCTTTTCAAGGTTCCCCAAACTGTTGGGCACTTGTGATGCCAAGTTCCATGTTACATTTGAACTCTGTATATGTTTGACCACAGGGGAGGAAGATGACAATAGCACGTTTGCTCTGGGGAATCTGGCCAGTCCACCCTGAGGATGCAAAAAGTCGAGCCTTGGCTGGACTGAAGCCCATTGGGGGTGGGTGCTCCAGTCCAGTGCCAAATGTCAAGACTTTCTGGAGTGTCAGGTTAAAATCAGCAAGTCCACCTTTTTCCAAAAAGAACCAATTATTAACACAAAAAGTAAAGATTAAACAAAAGATGAATTTTGTCTGTGAATAAATTGACTTTGAATAGACACCAATTATGGGAAATTCAGAATCATTGAATTACTTAAACTGAAGTTTGAGAAAACTCACCTTCCACCTCTAGCAGCCAATCTCTCCAGAAGGCGACGGCCCTGACCTCCAGTCGCCTCCTGTTCGACCCTGGTTCTGAGGTGTAGTTTGGTTTGTACATTCCAGTGAGGTCCTTCGCTGTCAGAGGCCTTCTGTTTTTTAGAAATATATCCTCATACGCGGCAGGGAATTCTGTGAGCTCCTCCAGGAGCCCAAGAGTCATCAGGCCTTTTTGGAATCTAAAAACATAGAAATGTATTTTTTAATTACGAACAAACATGACAGAATTTTGCCAGATGACTCAAAATTGGTTGTGATCTTATAGCATCAGAGTGGAACACATACTGTTCAAGGCACGCATTAACTCTGCCCTCAAGGCAGAAATGCAGGGCGGCCTCCAGCATTTCATCTTTTTGTTCAAGGGACCGGATGTGCCTTAAAGCCCCCAGGAAGGCCAACTCCTCTTGAGCAGCGTTTACTGCATCCCTGGCATTCTCCAGTGTGTCTGCACTGCGTATCTGAAAGTTTAAATGAGGAAATAAATAAGACTGCCATTATTAGGTTGTACTTTCCTACCATCCCTGCATGAAATATGAGCTCTAATAGAATTTACTGCTTCAATAGCACCAACGTATCTCCAACTTTGACCACTTGGTGGCACTAGAGCGGTCAAGCTAGAGGCACCTAAATTAGATGTCGGTGATCAGGGGCTTGTCCCCAATCTGTGGGCAAAATTTTACAACTTTCAACCAATCGGTTCTATACATTACATAAGTGCGTGTTCAGACAGGGACAGGCAAACCGGCAACCGGTGGTGGGGAAGTGCGGTGTTGGGGGGGTGAGGGGAGCTGAGGTGGGTTACTGTGGGCGTGTCTATACCTGCCGAATTTAACCGCTGTGAAACAATCAGGAAATAACTTTTTATTTCTCTGATTAATGACAGCTTTATCGAGTCTCTCTCTCTCTCTCTCTCTCTCTCTCTCTCTCTCTCTCTCTCTAATCATCGGACACAAATCAAATTAAACTTCTTCGTGTCATTATATTTTGCGGCGTAAATTGCGAGTCGGACTCAGATTTAGAAGCTGGTACATGAAATAAACAAAGTGAGAACACACACACAGGTAGATTATCAGAGTTTAGTCCATGAATCCACCTGGATAGTCTCTGCTTCAGAGACATTTCAGGCTGTCTGTGGACGTTTGACCGATCTGAGTGTCTGATTGGCGGCCGGAGCGTGACGTGGGGCTCCGTTTTTCCAAAAGTTGAATCTGGTTCAACTTCTCTTGCCGGTCGCCGGCGACGTTTTTTGCGGCGACGCCTGCGTTGTGGTCTGCCGGTGCGGAAACGCACGACCCCCACTGAAATGAATTGAAAAACGCCGCCGGCGTCCGTTTTGCCTGTCCCTGTCTGAACGCCCACTAATGGAGTCAGACCAGACCGATAGACAGACAGACTGACATAGCAACATATAGAGATGTGTTGACACATCTAATGAAATGAACTGTCCATGTAGTGACTAGTCCTGTAGCCACTACTGGATGCTGATTGCTTTTGTTTTGACTGGTACTCGAGCAGTCATATATAAAAACTAGAAAAATTTCTAAAGAAATTTTGAGTGTGCCTGACTCTGGCCCCGTCGCCCCCATACATTATTATTGACACTGCTCAGCAAATTCAGTATTAATACAACAAGCTGTGTGAGTGAAAACAGCCCCTCCCCCCTCTGCTCCCTCAGGCAGGAGGTTGCCAAGCAACCAGGGCCAACTGCCGGGCCCTAATCAGCAGAGCAGTTAGGTGCACCTGTTAGAATGTCAGTTGGAAATGCCCAGAGAGAGAGAGAGAAAATGCTGAAAGTCACCCCTCGAACAGAAAGGACTCCTGACCAAACCGTTGCTCCAATCACTGAACCAACTTTACTGTGAGCACCGTGAGCCCTTCCTGAACGTCTAGAGACCTGTTTTGTGTGATTACCATGAAGAAATGTCCCCTTTACAGCGATTCAAAGAAATGTTACTTCTGCTTTCCTCCAGAAATTTTCCCGCTTTTTTAACATGGCAGTCTATGGGGCTGTGGATGGCTGTTGCTGCCGCATCTTTGCGTGTGACACCAAAACTATACAGCCGACAGCTTCAGCAGTGTTATCACTGCGACCACCACAAATTTTCCTACGTTTCTATGTATAAATTATTTCTGTAGAGTGACATTTGCGGCCTCGAGCGCAGTTTACAAATTTTTTTTTCAACGAATTTCTCTCTCCCTCTGCCCTCTAGCGATGATGTCACCAACTGTAGCTCGCGAACATTCTACCAATACACACCCATTAATTTTTTGGCGTGGTTTTTGGCGATTTTTAGGCAAACCGTTTGCCGAAACTCTTAGAAAAGTCATAGCCCGCGTCGCCCGGCCGAGCCGGTCGATTTGACACCTTTTTGTGTATGTGTGACAAAAACTGTGGGACGAGTAGCGCGTCAAAAAAAGGGCGTAAGAATAATAATAAGCGCGGGGAATAACATATAGTGTGCTCTTTCAGGCACACTCAAATAAACGCTCAAACACCCTGAAGCACCGTCAAAAACTGTTTGCTCCTTCCGGTTCAGGTCAGAACACAAAAGGAAATCCTGTCGCCTAGCAGTTTGGGGATACAATGTTTATAAATAAAACATGGCTCCTACAGTCCATTACAATTACTGTTAAATCCTAAAATACATGTCTAGTGCGCAATGCTCGTCACAACTTCCCTTTTATAGAGGACTTGCCTTCTCAAGTTTGTCCCGGAGCCCTATGTCTGTGATCTCCTCCACAGTCCCTTGTTCAGATGGCAGACCGCAGACCTGCCGGAAAAGCCTCCTCGAAAAGAAATGTGGTGACACTCCTCCTTGTATTGAGCATACAGACACCATTTGGCCCACCATACAATAAGCATTTTTGCAAAGAGCTAGAGAAAAAGAAAGACAGACCATAACACAAACCCAGATCAGACATAAATTAAAAATATACAAAGTAATAAAACTGAAATGAAAGCAATTAAATATTATTTTGTTGTACTACTTTTAAAATTGATATCTAAACTTTTCTTAATGAATTATAGTTTTGTGTTGCCACATACCCAAACTGTCCAGGGCAAGTGTTGGGCATCGGATGGGCCCTCAAAGAATGGCATGGCTTGGACCTGCCCCATTAAGAGCCTACACCATTCTCTGGTTGGCCCACCAGTGTCGACTGCCCCCTCTCCTTGACCGTCATCATCAACAAAAACCACATCAATTCTGCCATTAGGATCAAAATTTGGTCGGCTGAACGCCCGCACTGCACACTCAAATTCATCACCCCGAATGACATGGATTTGGTTTCCACTCTGAATGACGGGACTGATTTTGTCTTTCAAAGATCATAGTCTTGCAGCTATGTCCACTGTGGGAGCCCTGTCAGTGTGATAAAAAAAAAAGAATAGTGTAGAATATGAATTTGACTGGTAATAGCCTTACATCGTTAGATATAATGGACACTGAAACCTACTCAATGTCATCTGGTTTGTGGGTCGGAGAGAGTTCGACGACACCCGTTTCAGCTGACGCCGATCCACTGTCGGCATTTCCATTCTGAAAATGAATTGATAATCAATCACTTACCATACGCACAAACAGTAAGGGAGATGGAACATCAAAGTACAGTCGATCATACAACCTAGACCGATGTACTCTGAATTTTCTGGTGGAAAATACATAAATTGTGTAATCAAATATGCACGCCAGGCATTAATAGCGTCCCATCGGCAACCCAATCAATCTAGTGACGTCATGTATGTTAAATTATGGTTACATCATTGGCTACCTCGTTTAGATTGGTTGTCCTAGCTGTCAAGGGGTCTTGGGACCTGGGTGTCATCTTCTGCTAGGTGTTGTGGAGAAATTGCTGGAATCAATGGTCAATGGTGAGGTCAGGACTGAAGAAGTGTTCAGAAGCCTTTGATGTCTTATGCTGTAGTATTTATTGTCGCTTGATCAAGGAGAATTAGAGACACTCTCATAGTGCATCAGAAGTGCCTGAGTCGGTCTCGCATTCTGCTGAACTCATGCTGGTGGATAGACTTTAAACCTCGAGATAACACCAACACCATACACCCCAAATGAGACAAAGAGAATGTTTCTACCAAGGACGGTGTTATTGTCAACATATTCTAGTCTGGAGACACAGATGTCTGTTTACGTCAACGGCAAGCTTTCTATTATGTCTAAGCAGGCAGCAAGAGTCTCTTCGACCCTGGCCACCACAGTGTTGAGATAGACTGGCACCTACTGCTCCCAGTCAAAGCCAAACAATTAGTACTGCCGAGGACCTCAAGGCCCACACGTGACCTCGTGTAACCTAAGGATAGAAAATTCCATAACAATCCCCTCTTATTGATCATAAGATCAATACTAACTACCGAATACTAATATTTACCAAATTTAGAGACCACCAGGGAGTACAGTCAGAATGGGATCGACACAAACATTACAAAACATTCTTAATCACACAGAAATCAGGAGTATTTGAAATCCAAATTACTCTAAAAGAACATCAGTAGAAATCATTTGTCAAACAAAACAGTCAGTTAAGATTAATTCATACAATCAGTGAGAAACTTTAAGAACCCCTCTTATATACCCCCTCATCCCATTCCCATGCTGTGTGATTTCCACTTTCAGGTCAACAAGGGCCTTTAAGCGAGTGAAGATCCCCTACAACACCAAGGTGTTAAAGAAGGTCATCAGGGAGGTCACAGATCACGTGCAAATATACCACTGGGAGAGGAGAAAGATCAAATTTATTCTATCACCTAGTAGATAAAACCCTAGCAATTTGAAAGGGGTTCCATAAAACAATTGATTTAACATCCTAGATTAAAATTTTTTTTTTCTCTCTTTTTTCAATCAATCACCACAATCATCGTTGCAATCAAGATATTGAAAAATCTTCAACCCATGCACATTATGTACAGTCGAGGGTCACCACCATGGAGAGGTTACTAGCACATACGATGCATGGTGGCGTGGAATCCATCTTCGTAGAATATTTCCATGAACAGTCGATATCCATCCGTTGCATATCATCATAACATAATTGTAACATTTCATTTTAATCATGTACTACATTACTGTGAAAACCATCATTGAAGTAGATTTTAAACTGATTCATAAAATGACAATCTCCAAATGATTAAAAATCACATCTTTTAGAACACTAAACAACCAGTAAAGCCAGAATCATCACATCAAAGCTAAACGAAAATGGAACACAGAGGTAACAGAAAACTGATCTTATTTCCGAAGATAGAATATATTTCTTCTCAACTTTATTTTTTTTATTCATCTACTCAGCCCTCTGTTGTTCCATAGATACCATTCTTTTACAGACCACAAGTCTCCTCCTCATTATTTTCGTCCAGAGAAAGGTCATCCAAGCCAAAGCCTTGAATCCTTTCCTCAAAACCTTCAAAATCATAATACCTCTTACCCACCGGATTGGCAGCCTCTGGGCGTATACACACCTGGGGTGCCTGAACCATAGACCTTGTGGTCTTCTTCACCATCAGTTTAATCAATGAGATCATACAAGTGCAGAGGAAAAGAATAAGGAGACCACCAACAATTAGAGTAGTCAAAAGTTTAACCAACCCTGATCCCCATGACCCCAATGTACCAGAAAAATCCCCAAAGTTGAACCCATGTTTATCATGTAACTCTTTGATACCTTGAGCTGTGTCATGCGCCATATCCATGACCTCAGCAGTTGCGTCAGAGATGTAGGAGCAACATTCAGTACCTATAATTTTACAAGTTCCTCCCTGTGCTGCCAACAGGAGATCAAGTGCCATACGATTCTGTAAAGCTACAGTTTTAACTTCCTGCAGCTCCTTATGTTCAGCTAACATGGCTCTACTGGAGGCATTGAGATGATTCTCCAGGACTTTAGACAGAGATTCGAGCTCCTGTTGGGTTACATATATACCATACCAAGGCAAGAGGAAGCTGGCTATCTTTTGAGGTGTTGAGATTTTTCTTTTATATTTATGTAGAGGCGGGTATAATGAAGCAACTTCAGCGGATTTCACTTCTCTGATCAAGGGAATTAGGTACGCTAAGTAGCAGACACCACGAAACAGCTCATAGGGCATGCAGCGATAAGCTTTATCTCCACAGACTAGATACACTCTTTCAGGTAACGAAGACTGTTTTAGAGTGACCTTTACTACTGTATTACAGCTGCTTTGTCCTAAATTATCAGGTCCGTCTCCTACTCCCTGAAAACACAAAGAAACATTTTGCATTCATGGGTGAACACCGGAGGCACATAAGTTGAGCAATCACATTGTGGAGTTCGCTCCGTCTGTTGTGGCACTGCGCAGTTACGTGTCTGTATCTGAATTGATTCTATGGACCTAACGCCAGACCACGGCTGCACAGAAACTAGGGCCTCTACCAGTATAGATGCAGTATATGGTTGGGGAACACACACCTGATCTCCAAGAGGTTTTGAACAGTTTGTTTGGGCCAGAACTATTTGAACTCTATATTCAAAACCTAATTTTACATACATTTGTATATGAATAAGGCGGAGAAGTATAGTATAATTGAAACCGCTCGGTAGGTACTGTTCATTGACTGTTTTAGCAACGTACAAGGCAATTTCAGCATTTCGTGGAGACTTTGCAGAATCTACACGGTAGGCAGGAGTATAGCACTCATCTGCTTCATCTTCAAATCTCGTGGCCAAATCATTCCAATTGAACAATTCATAATCCGCTCTAGTGAATGGAATTGGGTGAGACATTGGTGAGTGTATGGAAGAAGGCATATTTTGACATAGCCAACAGTTACTGAGATTACGATCGCGAGCATAATCAATCATTAGGCTGAGGGCCGAATTTGTTTTCTGCACTAGAGTTTGAGAAACTTCACCTGTAACTCTATCACGCCTTGCTGATTTAGGTTTGGCTACATTGAGTGTATTTATGGAAGAAAAATGACCAGCATAGAGAAACCTATCACCTTCATCGGTTTCTCCCTCATCAGAGGTCTTACAGCTGTGCACCTCCCCTGGAAAATCTTGGTAATTAACATTCCACAATTTACAATCTGGGTCATTTTCAATTTGCAGTTTAGTAAAACACCACAGCTCCAGAGGTTCAATCATAGACACTGTAGGTGTGAATGTTACCTTCATTACCCTGGATGCACTCAGCTCTGTCTTAATCTGAGCTTTATCATGCGTTTTCCATGACCATTTACCTTGGGAGAAAATCAAGGGGTGAGCAACATAACAATCATTCTCATCACATCTGTCAATTGGACATTCAAACACAATAGGATTAACAGTTTGTTTAGTTCGTAAGAGAGCAGGAAGTGCAAATTCATCAGTCTTTTCAGGCATTCTTCCTTTAGGTTCTCTTATAGTAACATTGTCAATTTGTGTTTTTGTTATGTCAGAACTCACGTTACTGCAGAGTTGACAGGGACCCGTCGAACCGTGCCTACATTCAGAGTCGGGCTCAGTGTTCGCCTTTCCAAGAACATTCAGCAAAGAACGCCCCTCCTTTTGGGGTGAGGGGTTAATGACACCGACTGCGTCCTGAGCAGGAAAGCCTCCCTGCTCTCTGTTTTGCGGAGTCGAAGAGCTGTCCTGCTCTCCACGATCTGGAAAGCCCTGATCAGCTCCTTGTCCAAGCCTGGACAGTAGGAGGGAAACGAAAAGCAACCTCCAGGTTACTCGCCAGGGTTCAGCAATCCTTCGCCAGCGGTTGGTGGAGCCAACCTGCACCTTGTGGCGTGAACCCATTCTGCTCTGCCCTCAACTTTTAGGGCAGTCCTAGTTGTCAGTAACACCTGGTATGGGCCTTTCCACCTGGGAGACAAAGACACTTTTTCCAGACATTTGATTAATACAAAATCTCCTTCTTTAAAAGGATGAATTGGCTCCTCCGAGGGCTTTGGGAGCCTGTCAGCCACCTGAAAATGATATTTTCTCAAAATTTCAGTTAGTCTTTTTACATATTCAGTCATAAACTCATCTGTCCAAAGCAGAGAAGTTTTGTGTGGTGTCAGAGGGGGACTTATCCCTGTGGACATCGGTCTCCCCATTAGCACCTCATGAGGACTTAGTCCTGTTGTTGCGCTTGGTGCGCTTCGGATGGAATACAGCACAATAGGCAGTGCGTCGGGCCATTTTAGGCCTGTTGTTAGCACTGTTTTGGTCAACCGTTCTTTGATAGTTGCGTTCATTCTCTCAACTTGACCAGAACTTTGTGGGTGATACGGAACATGTAACTGCCACTTGAACCCTAAGATATCTGACAGACCCTGCGTGATTCTTGATACGAAAGCTGGGCCTCTGTCACTATCTATTCCCTGTGGCACTCCAAACCTGGGGATCACCTCTTTTAGCAGACACTTAACAACTGTTCTAGCGTCTTCTTTTCTCGTCGCAAAAGCCTCAACCCATTTTGAGAATCGATCTGTCACAACTAACAAATGTTTGTAGCCTTGACAACTTGGCATATGTACAAAGTCTATTTGCAAATTTACAAAGGGACCTGATGGAGGTTCCAGATGGTCATGCTTCACTGTGCTATTCTTCTTTCTGGTCTGTTGACATGTCATACAACTGTCTACAAGCGTTTGTGAGACTTGTGTAATGCCTGGTGCAAACCATTGTGAACGAATAACATCATTTATCACCCCTCTTCCGACATGTGTTGGTCCATGTGCAACACGTGCCAACACATGTAGGAGAGCTCTTGGGCAAACTGGTCGACCATCCGGGTGGAGCCACAAGCCAGACTCCGAGTCAACTGCACAACCTTTACGCAACCAAAGACTTCTCTCCCTGTCATCAGCGTGATTTTGCATTTTCACGACATCATTAGCGGAAGGTACTGGAATTGGATTTGGTTGTGTGGAGGTATATTGATGGACCATGGAGGAGGAGGAAAGTGCGGCTTGTTTGGCTGCAGCGTCAGCCATTGCATTTCCTCGTGAAACAGGATCATTTCCTTTAGTGTGGGCTGCACATTTGACAACCGCGAGCTGAGACGGGCGCAAAATAGCCTCTAACAGGTCATTTACCAAAGCATGATGCTGTAGTGGCTTACCAGAGGATGAGACGAAACCTCTCATCTTCCATAATTGTCCAAAATCATGAGCAGCGCCGAATGCATATCGCGAGTCTGTGTAGATAGTGGCAACTTTATCAGAAGCAATTATGCAGGCTCTAGTAAGAGCATATAGTTCAGCTGCTTGTGCTGAAGTGCCGTGGGGCAAAGGTCCTGCTTCAACAATTTCCCAATCATTTACTACTGCATAACCAGCCAGGTGTATGTTATCAGATGGTCGGCTAGCCGAACCATCAGTATATAAAACCATATCAGAATTTGGTATCGGTGTTTGCAGTAGATCTGGTCTCGGGGATGTGCACATTTCAATAGTAGCGATGCAATCATGCTCATCATCTGTGTCAATCAGTGGTAGCAGAGTAGCTGGATTTATTGGAGGTGAGCGCTTTAAAGTTATGTGGGGACTGGAAAGAATTATTGCCTCGTAACCTGAGCGACGTGCTGCCGTCATGTGTTGCGTTGCAGATGTGTTCAAAATGTGTAATACTGCATGTGGAACGTGTACGACACAGTCATGAGCCAGTACAATGGGAGAGGATTTTTCGATTAAAATGGCAACAGCGGCCACTGCTCTTAGACAACCTGGCATACCGAGAACTACAGGGGTCAGTCGAGAGGAGTAGTACGCAACGGGACGGTAATGAGAACCATGTTTCTGTACCAGAATGCCAGTGGTGAAGCCATCTCTCTCATGCACATGCAGATGGAACGGCTGATGATAGTCAGGCAAACCCAACGCTGGAGCCATTGTGAGAGCATTTTTCAGATCTTGAAAGGCTTTGTGCATTTCCTCAGTCCACTGCACCACAGGTGGAGCTGATTGTAATGTGGCAAAACAGAGTCCATAGTTGCATATCCAAAAATCCAGTGTCTGCAGTAATTAGCCATCCCCAGAAAAGACAACATCTGTTTCTTGGTTGCAGGGGGAGACATGTTGGCTAGCAGTTTCACCCTCTCCGGTGACAGAAGGCGCTGTCCATCCTTCAAAACATGACCCAAATATGTCACCTCAGGTCGACAGAATTGCAACTTTGCCAGCGATGCTCTGTGCCCACACTCGGCCAGTCTCTGTAGCAGCAAGATAGAGTCTTTCTGGCAAGCTTCTTTTGATGGAGAAGCTATTAGGAGGTCATCTGCGTACTGCAAGAGAGTGGAGCCCCCTGGCAGGTGGAGCTCATCTAGATCTCTTTTTACCGCCGCTGCATACACCGTGGGACTCTCGACAAAACCCTGCGGCAACCGTCGCCAAGTGTATTGCTTACCTTTGAATGTGAATGCAAACAGATACTGGCTATCTGGATGCAACGGTATCGAGAAAAATGCAGAACTTAGATCAACGACTGTGTAGTGTGTGGAGTTAGATGGTAAAGAAGCTAAAATCGAATTGGTGTCGGGCACAATTGGAGCTGCAGGTACCACTATATTATTAATCGCTTGCAGGTCCTGCACGAACCGCCATTCATCCGGGCGATTTGCTTTGGGAATTGGTAAAATGGGAGTGTTTCCTCAGTGACAGGCCACAGACGGTCAGAGTGGGCACTGCGTCATCCTCCACCATCATCACCAACACAGGAGCCCCACAAGGTTGTGTCCTCAGTCCCTTTCTGTTCACCCTTTACACTAATGACTGCACCAGCCCCTCACCTGTCACCACATACATTAAATACTCTGATGACACTGCCATACTCGCACTCCTTAACGACAATAACTCTGTTCTAAACTATCATGACTCCATCTGCCACTTCACACAATGGTGCACAAATAATCACCTGGAACTCAATGTCAAGAAAACAAAAGAACTGATCATCAACACTTCCAGCATCCATAGCTCAGCACACAACTTCATCCATAAACCTACAACAATCAACAGTGAATCAGTGGAAATCGTGGAGTTCATCAAATACCTCGGACTCACCCTGGACAATAAACTGAACTTCGACCATCACACCACTGACATCCACAAACGCTGCCAACAAAGACTCTCTGCCATCCGCAAACTCAAAGCACTTTCTGTTGCCCCCCAACTTCTGTTATTACTCTATAAAAGCATAGTCCAACCCGTCATCCTCTACTGTTCAACCTGCTTCTATAACATGTTAACTACCTCAAATAGGAACACACTAACACGCATCACACACCATGCCTCCAAAATCATTGGTCTCCCCACCCCCAACCTCTCGGGCCTCAACAACACAGCCATTACACGCAGGGCACTCAGCATAGCGCACGACCCCAGCCACCCCCTCAATTCATCATTTGTTATGTTACCATCTCGGCGAAGATACAGGACCATGGCCTGTAAACGTGCTCGCTACAGCAGGAGCTTTGTACCTTCTGCCATAGCGTCCTTAAACAAGGCACCCCGGTAACCACTGTAGGGGGTGCTACACACAGGGCAGGGAGGGCTGGATGGGCTTGGTGATGTGTTAAATGTGAAATGTGCTGCACTGTACGTATATTCCTGTCGCTATGTTGTGATGTCCCTATGCACTGTGTATCTATGTATGTATGTATGTGTATCTATGTATGTATGTGT
Organism: Argyrosomus regius; assembly: GCA_946959425.1. NCBI lineage: Eukaryota > Metazoa > Chordata > Actinopteri > Sciaenidae > Argyrosomus > Argyrosomus regius. Next base: position 461,315 of record CAMPSB010000072.1, read on the forward strand.
GTGTATCTATGTATGGACGTCAGTCATGTACAGGCTGTGAAAACAAATTTCCTGCAAAGGACAATAAAGTATCTATCTATCTATCTACATGGGCTGGTGGTTTGAACCAGCACATCCTGATCCAATAGAGACTGAATGACACTTTCAATTCCTGAAATGGCTCTGTGAGGCAAATTGTATTGCCTAATCATTGGTAGCTTAGCATTAGGCTTGAGCACGACTTTGTGAGGCGGAGCCGAATTTACAAAACCCACATGATTTTTATGTTTAGCCCACAAAATGGATGGAACCTCAGACAGTTCAGAAGGAGGCCCATACTGTGCGGGAAGAGGCGGCTGATGAGTAACAAATGTTGACGGTGGTAACTGAATGTGTTCACTTAAAGATAACACGTACAGTTCCTCACCTAAGTGTGTTACTGTTTGATGTTGAGAAGCAGGTACAGCTTCTCTCAATGCCCGGCACTGAGCCACCATGTGTCCAAGGTGTTTCAGCTCACAGCCAGGTGTGACGGCCACAGTGATGTGTGGGTATGAATCTTTAGCATTAAACAATCTCTGCTGTTCACTGGATAGCTGGACTGGTATGGCACATCCCTGCGGACCAACAAACAAACATTGTTCACACTCCAACCCCTCTTGTTTATTTAAAAACTCAGAAACCAATTGTTTATACTGCTCAGAAGGGTTAAATGCTGCAGTACAATGACATTGCAGGAGAGGCTTCATTGCAGACATCAATGTTGCACATGTTGGAGATGATTTGGCAATTTTCTGAATATTTAAAACAGTGAAATTGGAAAGCAAATTAAGACCTGGCAGTTCCCAACAATATAAACTGTCTGCCGTGCTCTGCAAAAACTGAAAAGCCAGAGCAGCTTCTTCATCAGGGAGGGTTAAAAACAATCCATCAGGGGTGCACTGAATAGTAGCATGCAGTTTGCAAAGCAAATCCCTCCCCATGAGATTAATTGGGCTCTTATCAGATATCAGAAAAGAATGCATCACTTCAGAGCCTTCGACAGTTATTTTAGTTTTCTGAGATAATGGTTCCGCTATGGGAACGCCAGAAACGCCTACAGTGGTGATAAAGTTGGATGTAGGTCTGCACACATGCTCTGCAGTTTTTACAGTAGAAATAGTTGCTCCACTATCTACCAAAATTTCAACGGTATTCCCATTAACTTGAACGGGCATTATTGGGTCTTCGGTGGGGTTATTAGAAAGTTGAATAGTTGCAGCTTGAATACGAAATGGTTGTTCTGATCCCGCCCCTCCATGGCCTCCCTATGCTTGGTTATAATATGTTGGCTGCATGTAAGCAGCTGGTGCGGGTGGGGCTGGAAGAGCAGGAACTGATGTAGCTGTGTGTGGGGCTGGAAGAGCAGGAAAGGATGTAGCTGTGTGTGGGGCTGGAAGAGCAGGAAATGATGTAGCTGCCTGTCCATGATTTTGTTTATTGGATTTGTTCCGACGACCGCTCCTGCACTCTCTGGCCCAATGACCCGCTTTGCCGCATTTGTGACAATTTCCGTGTCTTGGTTTATCATTGTTTTTGTTATTGTATTGACCACCCTGCTGTTGTGCATGCTGCATCATTTGTTTTGAGTTGCGTGCATTCTTATTGAAGGAGAAAATATCGCTACGGTGCATAGCCATCATTTTGTTTACGGTTTCCCTCCAATTTTGGGTGTGCCAATCAGGGACTGAGAGTTTGTATGCGGTTGCCACATTTGGTCTTAGATTCTGCAGAAAAGTTTGCACAGTTAGATATTCATGTTCAGTTCGTTTTATTCCAGCATTTGCATCCCACACTCGTGTGAATCTCTGAATGAATTGAGGCAAAGACTCGTTTGCCTCCTGGACACAGTGAACTACTTCTGAAAAGTCAGCACGTTTTCGTGAACATTTGTTTATTGCATTCTTTCAACGTCTAACCAATCAATCAAAGTTTTGGTCGGGGGCCACTGACCACCCTCAGCAGCTTCAGGGAAAACAAACTCATCTTTACACAAGATCCACTCAGTTTTGTATGTGAATTGGACAAGTTGATCAACATCAGGTACTAGACAGCTGTAAACTGTGCATACTTGTTTTAACCATACCCAATACTCATCTGGGCTTGTAATTGGGTTGGGAGCTCTTCTTGTCATATCAATGATTTCAGAAGGAGTCCATGGTTTACAGACTGCTGTGTTGCCAATCATTCTTTTAGGGGCATTTAATGACCATGCGTGTGACCCTTCTGAGACAGGGGTCTCTGATGTTGCTTTTCTGTGGGTTTCTGTGCTTCTGGTTCTTATAATCATTTGCCCTCTACCAGCGCCCCTCCCTCGTGTCGTGTGTGTTTTAGAAAGACTCTGCTTTGTTTTTGGTTTCACAACCTGCACCTCCGCGTCACTAGGGTCTGTGTCAAACTCCTCCTCTCTGGGCCTGGCTCCTTTCCCTTCCGAGTCTGACTCACTTGACTGTCTGCTATCTTCCCTCTCCTGTCTCTGCTTAACCTTGGCTAGCCTTTCTAACTCTGCTCTCTCTCTGTCCCTTTCAGCGTCAGCTCTGTCTCTCCTTTCTTGCCTGATTCTCTCCTTTTCTCTGAGCTGTCTCTCTATCTCTTCCTGTTGCCTTCTTGCCCTATCTTCGGCTGCCTGAGCCTGTCTTGCCCTCTCTTCAGCAGCCTGTCTGTCCCTACTCTCCTGTAGGGCGGCCTGTCTTTTCCTCTCTTCTTCTACTGTAGCTGCTAGTAGGTAGTAGCTAGTTCCTCGTCCGCCTTATTTTGCGATGTGCTTGGTTGTTCATCTATATCAGTATCGAGAAAGGGATTCATATTTGCGAGTTTTGCAAAGGCAGAGAGTGCCTTTTTCATTGTTCTGTTGTTCCGGCACTGCTACCCCAACTTCTGCTAAAATGTTCAACAGATCGTGGGTAGTGGGAGTCTTGGCTTGGCGCTTTGCCCAGCCATACATCATAGCTTTTGCACAAGCTTCCAAATCATCATCATGTCGCTGTTTTATCTTAGCCATTTCTAAAGCTCTAGTTTGCAACTTAGCTTCCAGTACAGGCATATGAGAAGCGGTGACAGATCTGGCACTCAGATCAATTATCTTTTTTAAGTCATCTGATCCAACCTCACAGCTTTTGTCGCTCACTCTCACACCACATCTCTGACGGGCCACAGTCAACCACACCTGCATACATTCATTCATGTATCTGAAATCCCAGGATGGACTTCCAACATTTGGATTAACATTCCTCTCAGCCATTTGCAGCTTTTCTCTCTCAAAGGCCCCCTCATACGGCCACATGCCATTCGTCCATTCACACAAAAGAGAAGTGAACGGAAACACGAAATCCCATCCTTTCAGTCTACCAACGATTCCAGCCGGTATTTGTGGCGAAAACATTGCTTTAAAGTGTGATATCTGTTCAGATGTGTGTGTGTGTGAGTGTGTGCTTGCTTCAGCACGCTGCGTATCAATGACAGGTTGACCGTCTAATGTCACATTAGTTTTTTGATTTTTTACAGAAAGAGGTGCTGTCTCTGACTTAGCTTTTGCTGAGTCAGTTCGTCTGTTTACAGATTCCCAGCTTTCTACTGCTTTGGACATATCGTTACCCATTTTCGCTGCGCGTTTAGACATTACAGACAGACAAACAGATTTCAATCCACAGTACAGCAGCATCAAAGGTCTGTTTCCACACTTGTCTAAGTACAGCAGTGGTGGTCTGAGGTTAAGGACGAAAACTCAGTGCGCACTTTGTCCAGTCAGTATTCACGTTTCCCACAGGACACAGAGCAGATGATCCCCGATCTTGATTTAAACGAAGGAGCACTTTTAAACTCCCCCGAAAATGTCTTTTCTACAGTTTAAATCTCAGGTGGACCTCTCTGTGCCGAGCACAGCCCGAAACTGCCTCGGAAACCAAAACAGCCACGTAGTGGCAACGCGGGGGTCATAAACCCAGCCCGCTACCCCTTCAGAACCACACACTCTGTTTTGTGATTAATGTTCGTGTTACAGCTTTTGTTAAAGGGATTGTTACACCATTGTCAGCTTTTCTTGATTTCTCACTTTAAATCAATATGCCAATTGAACATCTTACTGGGAGTTTGCATGACACATACATTCTGAGCAACGCTCCCAGAGGTTTCAGCCAGGACTTTGTCCCCAAGACACTGAAGCTCCTGACCCCACTGGTGGGTCTTAGATGTTTCTATATTCCAGACAATTAATCTGAGCACACAGTTTTTTTTCGATTTCGTCAAACACAGACATGGTAAGGCATAGTTATAAAACTTTTGCACTTACCACGTCTTTGTTCTGTTGAAATCCTGTTCGTGACGCCAATTGTTGTGGAGAAATTGCTGGAATCAATGGTCAATGGTGAGGTCAGGACTGAAGAAGTGTTCAGAAGCCTTTGATGTCTTATGCTGTAGTATTTATTGTCGCTTGATCAAGGAGAATTAGAGACACTCTCATAGTGCATCAGAAGTGCCTGAGTCGGTCTCGCATTCTGCTGAACTCGTGCTGGTGGATAGACTTTAAACCTCGAGATAACACCAACACCATACACCCCAAATGAGACAAAGAGAATGTTTCTACCAAGGACGGTGTTATTGTCAACATATTCTAGTCTGGAGACACAGATGTCTGTTTACGTCAACGGCAAGCTTTCTATTATGTCTAAGCAGGCAGCAAGAGTCTCTTCGACCCTGGCCACCACAGTGTTGAGATAGACTGGCACCTACTGCTCCCAGTCAAAGCCAAACAATTAGTACTGCCGAGGACCTCAAGGCCCACACGTGACCTCGTGTAACCTAAGGATAGAAAATTCCATAACACTAGGGAGCTTGGTGGAGCATCCTCAGGTTCCTGCAAGAACCTAGGTAGATCCTCCTCCTTAGCCATGAAAGTAGGTATTATGTATGAATATTAGACAGGCCACTATGTAGTCAAAAAAGGATCTATAATGTGATTACAAATCAAGTGTTATTATACGGGTGATGATATACTGCACTCTATCCTGTGGCTTCAACATTTATCATCATGTGAGCTCAACACAGTTTCAGTCAGACCTGTTGAAACTGCACATGAGCACATATTGTTCGAGCCAATCACAATTTGATAAGTCGCAGGGGAAACACTGTCCGGACTGGATACAATAACACATTGATTCTGATTTGTTGTAGGTCTTCAGAGGCATTCTTGTCTGTGCCTATTTTTATTTCCCCTTGGATATTGACAATGAACTGAAAATAACTACTTAGCATTTTTGTGTATTGGGTCTGGATGGCCAGGCTAGGGGCACACATCATGTTACTGAAAATGACATTGATTGATCATAACCAGGTATTGGCCATATATACACAGAAGAAGTAATGTTCAGGTTGTGGAGTGTGTTATGTGAAAGAGAGCATAATTAATTGTTTACCTTTTCCGACGACGGGTCTTCCTCATGCTGAGCTCTTGATACATGGAAAAATATCTGAATTGTTAAAAAAAGGAAATATATACATACATACATACATACATACATATATACATACACATAGTGACCACCATGCAGCATATACCTTGGCTTTAAGAATATAGGGTTAAGATGTAATACTTAAAAAATTCTTACATCTGGTGTCCCAGCACTAACCCATTCAGACTCTTCAAGCTCCTCCTGAAATATGAAAATTATTAACAGGGCTGTTATTTAGCCATTTACTAAAAATAATAATGTGTTGCAGACTAAAAATCATTGTTGACCCTAACATTGACAGAGCTAGATGTGCCGAATGGCCCTTCCTCCTCTATGGACTCTGCTGCGGACTCCAATTCCTCACTGTCAGTCTGTGGAGGGACACACACACACATAATATAAATTTGGATAGAACACATACATTTAATTGCCATGCTTTCACCATGACTTCCTCACCTCTTCATCTGAATCTGTGTCCACACTATCCAGAGCTTCCTGTGGAGTACAGACGTGTCAACTTATTTAACAAAATTCAACACATTTTGCCAACAATCATAAATCCCATTGTAGGCATTTTAACAACCTTTGGACGACCATAAATAGCCGATCGAACAGCCTTGGCTTTAGCTTTCACAGCCAGCGATGATCTCTCCATAAGCTGCAGCACATGGACATTTCTGTGGGCGTCCACCCGGCAGAAGTCAAAATCCCTCATCCCTAGTTTGAGAAGGAGGACCTAATGGTGTTGATCAAACAGCTCTCACTATGGTTTAGTGTGAGCTGCACTCTTTTTATCGGTTCTGCTGAAAAGAAAAAGAAAAAATACTTTCAATAAGGCAATAATAAAAATTTGACATCCCCAGATAGCAATTCCAAGTAAACAGGTGCCAATACCGTTTTGATATGTGTAGGTGCTCATATCGGGTAGCAACAGTAGTCCCATCCTCACAGTGGTTGACCTGTTACAGCGAATCAGGCAAATGCATGTTTACAGCATTAGTCAAAGTCAAAGTATCTTTATTCATCTCCCATCGGAGAAATTTGTCTTGGACAGAGGTGTCTGCTCCACAGACAGGACATTACACCCACAACAACACATTCCACCACACACATACAATAGTCATCAATAAAAAGAGCAATGACATAATAAATAAATAAATATAAAAATAAATTATACAGAAAAGCATTACGTACTACATTTCCCACATATCCTTGTGTGAGATTTGATTGCATTGCACCTGGTGCACCCTGGAGACACGACCACAAGACAATCAAGGTTGGCGTTTGAGATTGGTTTGTCACAGCCTAGAAAACCAGTCCAGATGTCATCTGTACTTGTTTTTTTTGCATGGGACAGTGTTACACTGACGGTAGTTATACAAAGTCTATACACATAAACATTCAAATAACCTTGAGTTTGTCTTGTGTGGCGTGATGGTGCCACTTTAATTTTGCATGTTGGAAGATGGGTGGCTTGTAATCTGTGATTTGATTGAAAAAATATTTCACTGGATGATAATTAGTATGAATTAAAACAAAGCAGTTGCAGAATACAAGGAAGACAGGAGGGAGGAAGGAGGGTCAATGTCAGAAACAGTGTGCAATTGAGTTCATGCCCTTAGAAAGTACTTACTTACGTAAGTGGTGCAGCTGTGCACTCCTCTGTCTCATCACTTGTTGACTCCTCCCCTCTCGTTTGTGTGGCGGAGCTGTTCAGATGAAAACAGATCAGATACCAGTAGTAATATTCCAACAGGCATCATCACAACATTAATTGCTTTTAAGGTAATTTGAGACTTCATGTACCTCTCTGCACAGGAGATTAAGTGGTGTTCCAGCTTTGGCAAGGGTACTTCCAGCCCACAGCACACAATGCTCCTTGACAGCCTTAAATGAGAACAGCAGAGAAGTAAATAAATACAGAGACAGAAAAAAAAGAATATATATACATACATATATATTTATTTATATATATATATATATTTTTTTTTTTTTACACACACAACTGTTTCATCCGTGAGGGGAATCTCAATATTGGGAGTCAGCTATCTTTGAAGTGGAACTATGTAGCTACAGCTCTATTCAGTCCACTATCATGGCGCAGGAATGGGATACTGTAGCCTTCAGCTGGCATCACTAGCTCCACTAGCTGTCTGCTCCGACAACATCGCATTATTTTGAATCCTCCGGGGCCATGCAATGACGGGAATACTTCTAATAGACGTTTGACAAAGTCTGTGTGTGTGCCTTCATTGTTGACAAATGTGATCCTCTTTCTTACCAGACCACTTCTCACTTGCTCTGACACGCAAAAGAAATCATGCTGCCAGGGGATGGACACTGCTCTTGCAGATCGGGCTGTGCGATAAGGCTGGAAGAGCCTGGAGAGAGTAATCAATCAATCAAATTTTATTTGTATAGCCCAAAGTCGCAAAATACATTTTGCCTCGGAGGGCTTCACAATCTGTACAGGGAGTGACACCCTCTGTCCTTAGACCCTCGGTTCGAGTGAGGAAAAACTTGCCCACAAAAAACCCTTTTAACAGGGAAAAAAGTGGAAGAAACCTCAGGAAGAGCCACAGAGGAGGGATCCCTCTCCCAGGACGGACAGACGTGCAATAGATGTCACGTGTACAGTCAACAAGTCAACAGAAACATTTTGTGTAATTACAATGAAAAATGACAATGGATTACAATGAATGATAAAATGATTACAGTAGCAGTGGAACCTGTGATAGAGATAGAGAGACACAGATGCACAGCAGCAGCAAATCATTAACTAAGTTACTATAAACTGTAATGGAGATCTGGTAACGTTAATGACAGTAATAATATATGTAGTGGACGTCATGCAGGACCACAGCAGCAGTCACGATCCACGAGAACCTGCTGGACGAAAGAGCACAGAAACTCCGGGGAAGAAGTGTAGTTAGTAAGATGCATTAATGTACATGTATGACAGACATGTATGTTTACAGATGGTGGTGGTGATGGTGAGAGAGAGAGAGAGAGAGAGAGAGAGAGAGAGAGAGAGAGAGAGAGAGAGAGAGGGTTTTCAGTAAAGGGAGATGTGACTGCATCTTCAACCAATACCGTGCCTGGCTAGGCATAACCCTGAAAGGAGGAGTCCCCCGGCAGTATAGTCCTATAGCAGCATAACTAAGGGATGACCTGAGCCAGCCCTAACTATAAGCTCTATCAAAAAGGAAAGTCTTAAGTTTACTCTTAAAAGTGTTGACCGTGTCTGCCTCCCGAACCCAAAATGGTAGTTTGTTCCACAGAAGAGGAGCTTGATAGCTGAAAGCTCTGGCTCCCAATCTACTTTTGGAAACTATAGGAACTACAAGGAACCCAGCATTCTGAGAGCGCAGTGTTCTAGAGGGGTAGTAAGGTACTATGAGCTCTTTTAGATATGATGGTGCCTGACCATGAAGAGCTTTGTATGTAAGGAGAAGAATTTTAAATTCTATTTTAGATTTAACAGGTAGCCAATGCAAGGAAGCCAAAATGGGAGAGATGTGATCTCTGATCTTGGTTCCTGTCAGAACACGTGCAGCAGCATTCTGAATTAGCTGCAAAGTCCTAAGAGACTTATTGGAGCAGCCTGATAACAATGAGTTACAATAGTCCAGCCTAGAAGTAACAAATGCGTGGACTACTGCATCTTCTTGAGATACAATGCGTCTGATTTTGGCAATGTTACGTAAATGGAAGAATGCAGTCCTTGAAATTTGTTTTATGTGGACATTAAAGGACAAATCCTGATCAAAAACAACTCCAAGATTCTTTACGGTGGAGCTGGAGGCCAGGGTGATCCCATCTAAGGTAACTAAGTCTCTAGAGAGAGAGTCTCTGATGTTTTTGGGTCCAATTACAAGAACTTCAGTTTTGTCTGAATTTAACATCAGAAAATTGAAGGTCATCCAACTTTTTATATCTTTAAGGCATGCTTGGAGTTTAGTTAATTGATTGGTTTCATCAGGCTTGATCGATAAATATAATTGGGTGTCGTCGGCATAACAATGAAAATTAATGGAGTGATTCCTAATAATGTTCCCTAGACGAAGCATATATAAACTGAATAGAAGTGGTCCGAGTACAGAACCTTGTGGGACTCCATGACAAACTTTGGTATGCATGGAGGATTCATCATTGACAAGAACAAACTGAGAACGATCTAAAAAATAAGACTTAAACCAGCTTAGGGCGGTTCCTTTGATGCCAATTTGATGTTCCAGTCTCTGTAAAAGAATTTGATGGTCAATGGTGTCAAATGCGGCACTAAGATCTAACAGGACAAGTACAGAGATGAGTCCTTTGTCTGATGCCATTAGGAGGTCGTTTGTAACTTTGACTAGTGCGGTCTCTGTGCTAGGATGCACTCTAAATCCTGACTGAAAATCCTCATATAAACTGTTCTTATGGAGAAAGTCGCACAGCTGATTGGCTACAGCTTTCTCAAGTATCTTAGAGAGAAAGGGAAGGTTTGATATCGGTCTGTAATTGGCTAAAACCTCTGGATCTAGAGTGGGCTTTTTAAGAAGAGGTTTAATTACAGCTACTTTAAAGGACTGTGGTACATATCCTGATAATAAAGACAGATTAATCATATCCAATAAAGAAGGGCTAACTAGAGGTAAAACATCCTTGACCAGCCTGGTTGGGATGGGATCTAAGAGACAGGTTGACGACTTAGATGAAGAAATTATTGAAGTTATTTGATGAAGGTCGATGGGAGAAAAACAGTCTAAATATATATCAGGTTTTACAGCTGTTTCCAAACTTGCTGTATCAGAATGCAGATCAGTGCCTGTTGAGGGCAAGAGGTGATGAATTTTGTCTCTAATAGTTATAATTTTATCATTAAAGAAGCTCATGAAGTCATTGCTACTTAGACCTAAAGGAATGGATGGCTCAATAGAGCTGTGGCTCTCTGTTAGCCTGGCTACAGTGCTGAAGAGAAACCTGGGGTTGTTCTTATTTTCCTCTATTAATGAAGAGTAGTAGGCTGCTCTGGCACTACGGAGAGCCTTCCTGTATGTTTTAAGATTATCTTGCCAGGCTAAACGAGATTCTTCCAGTTTAGTGGCACGCCATTTGTGTTCAGATTTACGTGCCTCTTGCTTTAAGTTGCGAGTCTGCTGGCTATACCATGGTGCTAACCTCTTTTGTTTAATTATCTTCTTTTTCAGAGGTGCAATAGAGTCTAGAGTTGTTCGTAATGAGCCTGTAGTACTATCAACAAGATGATCTATTTGTGAGGGGCTAAAGGAAGCAGACAAGTCCTCTGCTACATTGAGACAAGTCATTGAATTCAATACTGAGGGAATCACTTCCTTAAATTTGGCTACAGCACTGTCAGATAAACATCTGCTGTAGGAGTTTCTGCAGAAAGGCTTATAGTCCAGTAATATGAACTCAAAGGTTATTAAAAAATGGTCTGACAGAAGAGGATTCTGTGGAAAGACTATTAGATGATCAATTTCAATGCCATATGAGAGAACAAGATCAAGAGTGTGGTTCAGACAATGAGTCGGTTTATTTACACTGTGACAGAAGCCAATTGAATCTAACAAAGAGATAAACGCAGTACTAAGACTATCATTGTGGTTGTCCACATGAATATTAAAATCACCTACAATAATTACTTTATCTGTTTTAAGGATCAAGCCTGATGCAAATTCTGCAAATTCAGATAAAAAATTCAGAGTAAGGACCAGGAGCACGAGAGAGAGTAGTAGTAGACCGTGCACCATGGCCTACACTAAGGCCGGTTCCATGTCTGCGTGAACATCTGGAGATGCCAGTTCACCCTTGGCACCATCACAAAGTGCAGACAGATCAAGTGGACCTCATCACTGGGATCAAGAGTTCCAACATTCTTCAGGTGTCTGAAGGCAAAGTAGTAGTTCCCTACCATCACAAACCATAAGTCAACTCAATGCGTTGGTTGTGCGCTGATCTCCCAGTAATGAATGACCTTCTCTCTGAATAGGAAAATAAATGTGTACAAGAATGTCATCACAATAAATATTGTTATATTGTAGTGCAGTGAAACATAAGTATTCAGTTTTCAGTTTTTTGAGTTACTTGACAGGTTACAAGTTGAAACATTTCAATGGTATTAAGAAAATTACTGACCAGGTCCACGTTCTGGATGTTCCAACATGTACCTTGCCACATCTACGTTCTCTCCACCCTTGTCGCTGCGGACACATTGAGGCAAGCCATGTGTCTGTATAGCTCCAAGAAAACAACATAGAATAGTTGAAGCCCTGTTGTTGTTGCTGGCATGGAGGTACATGATCTTTCGACTGAAGCCATCTATCCCTCCATGAATGACGATTCTCCAGCTGAAGTGAGAAAAAGTATCAAGTGATATCATAGATAGATAGATAGATAAATAGATAGATAGATAGATAGATAGATAGATCGCCTGGCTAAAACGCCAATGTCATGGTCATGACTTTGAGTCATTGGACGTAGTCGACTAGTTGTCCACTTCTTAGCCTTAATTTGAACTTCCACTTGCTTGAAACACTTTGCTTGAAACACACTTTGAGAAACACCAAATGCTCCAGCAACCTGCCTCTGAGTTTCACACATTGGAGCATCCCAATCATCTGATTAACTTCATGAGCTGGTAAATGTTTGTGTTGCATTTTTTTAAAGATTCTTACACAAACAATCTTCAACAAACATTTAGAATAACCTTAATCATGACATCCGTATTAACATTCTGCTCACTCTGTACATTGCGAACAACCAGTCAATTTCATCATTCTTTAAATGTCACGATTATTTATTGCACCAGCGATAAATCTAGACATTTAACAACACCATGCATGCCTTAAATTCAAAACGAGAAATGAACACTGATTTTTTTTTTTTTTTTAAATGGACTTTTACCAAAAAAAAAGAGTCTGCCATGACTTAAGTCACTCATTTAACTTACCGGATTAGTTTATGGTAACCGTCTATGTGCCAGAGGGAGAGTGGAGCTGGTACACAGTAGGGCTGTCTAGGAATCAGTCGCCTGTGCAGTCCACGCAGCACAGTACCAACAGGGTCAACTGCCCGTACTCGCGGATTCTGTTTTGTTGGACCCTTGCCAACCCTTGAAAATGCAAATACACTGCATACTTCGCAACTCCCAGAAGAAGAAAAAAATTACATTCATATCTAAATCTATTGAATAAATCTAAAGTGGCATCATATGTGACAAAGGCCCACAGCTACAGCTAACAAAGTTTGGAAACAGGCCTCTACCTAAGCAACATTTGGAGATGTGACATGGGGTAAACAGAGGTGTCGATTAATTAAATGATAGGCCTATTATTAATACGGGTGTGGTGTTCCATCTAGGAAAGTTATGAAGCCGTAGGCTAAAGAGTACTGAAATATCGCCGCATATATATATATATATATATATATATATACAGTATATCGTCGCAATTGCCCACTCAATGTGGTCAACAGTTCTGCAATACTGTCCAAAATATCTTGTTGGCTGGAGAGATAACAAGAAAAAAGAACATTAACGTTAGCCTACTTGTTGTCACCATTTAAGTCACCACACGTCTTTGCTGATTGCACTGTGAACATCCCTAGCTACTTATAGGCTGCGACTCGTAATGTCAGTGTTTCCCAATCCTGGTCCCTGGGAGACCCGCTGCCCTGCATGTTTTAGATGTTTCCCTCGCCCAGCACACCTGTTTCAAATGATCAGCTTGTCATCAAGCTCCGCAGAGGTCTGATAAACGAGCAACTCATTTGAATCAGGTGTGTTTTAGCAGGAAACTTCTAAAACGTGTAGGGCAGGGGTCCCCCAGGACCAGGATTGGGAAACACTGCGTTAGGCTACACGATCACTATGATACACAAATTATAGGCATCAAGTGACACTTACCCAGCCATAGCAAATGGAAAGTTTTTTGGGTTTTTTTAGCAAATGGAAAGTAGTCAAGACAAAACGCCGTACTTATGGAGTGAGGTCTACCTGCCGCTGTAGGTACCAGATCGGCTCGGGGTCTTTCGTCTGCTGATCACATTACACAATATGATTGGTTGTACGCTTGAATGGGAGTACATTGTGATTGGCTGTATGTTGGACAGTTGTGATTAAGGTTATACATCGACATTAATACTTACCTACACACGTGGAAGCTGCTTATTTAGCTCAAAATATTTCGTGTAGTTTTTCCATGGATGTATCGCTGCCACGTATCCAGATGATTCTTGACAGCAACAGCTGTTCTTCGCATATCTACGTTTTACTTGCGTGCCATTGGTTCAACTGACATAGTAAGCTGCGGCGTTTGCCTGCAAATTTAACAAACTTTAAACTACAAAAATGTGCAAGAATTACGAGTGCCAACAAAGAAAATCTGATTAAGAAAAAAATAAACTTTAAAACGTAAAAGATCAAGGTCTTCCCTCACTGGGGAATCATTATTATACTTATAACTCGCATCATGACCGCTTATTTCACTATAGTGTCTGTCGTTGTGAAGAATAAAAAAAACAAAACAACAACGGGACGACCAGGGGAATCCCAAGTGACGTCATGTGCTCCCAAGGAAATCCCTCCGCCTGGCTGCCCCCATCCACTCACATACCTTTTTTTTAACATTTCATTAATAAAAAACAAGAGTTTGGGTTACAGTAAGTACTTGCCTTCGTCTCCTTGGTCTTTCATTTCACAGACAACACATAACAGATAGTGTTGGGAAGTTCGACTCTTTTTACTGACTCGGATCTCTTACTCTCGGACAGTAAATTGAATGAATCTTTTTTTGAGTCATTTCGTTCATTTCGTTCATTTTTGCAGCGGGTGGCGCTGTAGCCCTCTTGTGGGCGTTGGAAAAAAAACCGCGGTTTTCAAACACTTAACACTGAAGGCAATATGGTTTGCTTCAGCTGACAAAGCATAATAAACAAAATGCCACAAGCAATTCAAACCATATGAAAACCTAGGAAAGCAAATACACACCACAATAAAGTGACTTGTGTCCTGCATCCTCCCTGCCATTGTTGTTTAACAGCACGACAGTGACTAGGTAGCTGTCACGTGACAAATGAACGAGAGACTGATCCGAGAACGAACATACTGCTCGTCACACAGCCTGAACTGCCAGTCACGTGACAAATGAACGATCCGTACGAACGAGAACGAACCGTTCAGCGTGAGCTTCCTGTCACGTGACAAATGAACGAACGAATGAGAACGAACCGTTCAGCGTGAGCTGCCTGTCACGTGACAAATGTCGTTCACAACCGACACATCACTAATAACAGACAGACTGTTGACCTGGACTAACACAGTGTCACAACAGGTGGTGAGATAGTAACGAAATTACGACTCAATATTAAATGAGAGTGTATTCTTGTTTTTATTCATGTATTTTAATTTTACAATTCCGGCCAGCAGACCGGAAGACCCACTGCCCAAATGTTGTCAGTTTTTTTCCGTCTGAGGTTTTCTTTTAATTAGCCTATGTAGGCTATTTAATATTTCCCAACACAAAAACATGAAAGTGTCTTTGACAGATCAAAATACCATAGCTTGATGTTAAGTCATTTCTCTCTAGAAAATAAATGTTTTTCTCAGGTTTTGACAGCGGGAGAAAGGGGATGAGGTGTGTCCAACTACTAGCTATTTTTACAGAATATATCAAATATCTGCACAGCCAACCATTACATTGTATCTAGATCTGTGTTAGTGTGGCCAGGGGTTGTTTTTCTCCCAGCCACCGAGTGGCACTGCGCCGGTGCCCCAGCCACCGAGTGACACTGCACCGGTGAGGCTGGCCTCTTGATTACTGGGCGGTACGATGCGCACCTTTATATCCAGGTGGGGGTTTGCGGCGCGTCCTCTCCTCTGCCCTCATTTGTCCCTCCGTGGTGGCTGTGGCTTGGCGTGCCGACATGGTGTTTGCCGTGGCAGCCTACTAGTGTGGCGTTCCGGGGCTTCGTGGGTTTGTGCGACAGCCTGGTACTGTGATCGCCGTCGGGGCGCATTGGTTTGATCGTATGTGTGAGTACTCAGCCGTCCCCTCCTTATCCCTTGGGCTTTAGCGTGCATGCCGTTTACATGACCTCCGCTCCTTTCAGTGCGGCGGACCGCCGATGTTGGGGAGGTGATCAGCTGGAAACCCCGCTGTGTGTGGTTGTCTGCCCGTGCTGGTTGTGTGTTGGAGCTGCACTTCCGAGCCCCCCCCCCTCCTTTTGTCGCATAGGATTTACTGTGCCTGGTATGTATGTATTAGTTTTGTTTCTCCTAAGTTAGTGGGTTTCGTTAGTAATTTACAAATCCTTATCCTTTGTTTTCCCAGCAGCCCGGCTTAACTGTCTGGCCCGCTACTGCCACCACCCCCCGAGCGGCGCTGCTGTTTTGGCTTCCTGTTTTCCTCTGATTTTATATGTATCTTTGTGGTTGTTTTGCTTTTTATTGTCGTTTTTTTCTTTTTTTATAACGTTGTGTTTCTTTTTATCGGTTGGATCGGTGCGGCCCTCTTCCTACTCTGGCGCTGCGGTCTGTTGCCTGGGCCTGCTCCGCCCCGCACGCCTGAGTGCGTCACTGATTATCTGGGGCCTATGTAAATGCTGCCCACCTGGTGACACAGCGTGTTAAGTTTCTTTTTTTTGTATTTCTATTGGGTTCTTTATTTTGTTATTTCTGAAGTTAGTTTGGTAATTTTCTTGCGTTCTGTGGTTTAATTTAGTGTGCTAATTTGGTTTAGTTGTTGTTTTTTTGTTTTCATTCATTCAATTAATTAGTTATTAAACTGTCTCTTATTGTATTGTTTTTTTTGTTGTTGTTGTTATGTGAGTAATTGTTTGGCCCACACCAGCTCTGTTAAACTCTGGGCACGCTTTATTAACCTTTGTTGTTTTTCGTTGCCAGGTGCTGTGGGCTGACTGCGGCAGTTTAATCCCTGGTGGTAGGGTGCTCTTCACGATCCCCCCTTTTCCTTTTCTTCTGATTTTGTGTGTGTGTGTTTTGCAGCGTCACGGGTGATTCATTTGAGGACCCCCCCCCCGTTTTGGTTGCTCTGCCGCATGGTAAGCCCCAGCCCGGTTCGCACTTTCCTTGCCCAATTGTTTATTTTAGTGTGTGTGTTGGTGTGTGACTATTGAATTCTTTTCTGTGCAATTAATTTGTTAATAAAAATTGATCTTAATTTGACACCGTCTCGTCCTGTGGTATCCGAACCTGCGTGACCTCGATCTAATGTTGATGGTAACCCCCAGCTAGGATTTCCTGGGGCGAAATTCCCCAGTTGGCGTTGTCGTAGTACACCTAAAGAAAAAAACGGTTCCTTACGAACCCATTACGCCACATTAGGAAAAAGTAAAGATGTTGCTGTATTTCTGCTTCATGGAACGATATTAGGCTACTACCCAGACAACAAATTTGGTCTTGCCGACGTCGGGGCAACGGGTGCCTGCCCTACATAGCTAAGATTTATTGTGGAGATCGGTAGCTAATCGGCAAGACATCGGGGAGACGGCCGACCATGAGCCAACGTTAACCCGACATATGACCTATGCAGCTCAATCCCACTAGAGCAGGGGTCTCAAACTCAATTTACCTGGGGGCCACTGGAGGTAGAGTCTGGGTGAGGCTGAGCCGCATCAAGTACTCCACAAAAAAAGGGTTTCAGGTATTCCAAAAAAAAGTACAACTGATCCAACCTTCTCAATCTTTATGATTAACGGTTCTTCAACATGAACGGTTCTTCAGAACATGAACTTCTTCAGAAGAACTGAAATTGTATGTGCTCGTCGCCAACCTTTCTCTTCACGGCAGGTTTTGAGAAAGACATGACTGGGGCTGGGTGACAGGCTATATTTTACACAGTAATACAGTGTTGACAGCACAAAAAACGCCCAAAATTGTTTTGCCTTGTTTCTCATGTACACAGTACACTAGAACGGCCAAGACAGTCTCACAGACCGTTTGGGTTTTTCTTTTATAAATAACTTTGTTTACATTAAAACTACATGTCTCTCAGTCCGTGACTTTTCCTAAATATATGTGTTTGATGGTTTCTGAAGCTTACAACTTATTATTTCGCTCATCTATTTTTTTTCTCACTTGTAGTGTTTTCATACTATCACATTTATTTTTACCTGTATATGTGAATCGGGCGCGAGTGAGCGCGTGTGTGCGAGCGAGCGAACAAGAGGAGACACCGGGCGTGTACAGGCAAAAACTGAAACGAAATAAAAACAGGAGAATAACAGAATATAGGATATGTCCAGGACACTCAGGACGTGAGTGGGGGAGGATCGGATGGTGGCTCAGGTAGCAATGAGGAAACTGTCACTGTAAGCTGCACATCTGTCAGCTGCACACCTGTAAGCAGCTGTGCTCCATGCAGACATTTCTCAAACTTTATTTTGTAGGCCAAGGACAGACTAGATCCTGATTGTGTTGGATATAAAGCGCCATATCGTCACCCTTACTGATTATTGACTTATAACGTAGCTTAACCTAAGAAATCTCTCGGCTGCTGTCCAGTTCGGTAATAACGGGTCTCTGTGGGTGTGTAAGATACGTCATCGCCAGGCCGGCATGCGTGAAGTGAGCTGAAGGTAGTGGGAGTGTCTGTTGTGAGTTTAGGGGGCACGTCAGCCAGAGCTGTAGTGGGTGTGTGTGTGAGTGAATGAGTGAGTGAGACTGCTGCCTGCTGAACAGAGGGTCGCAGGAAGAAGGATCTGAAGTGCCCGTGTTTCGGCTACAAAAACACACCGAACTGATCCAAAACCAGCCCAATTTTTATCCACCCGCCCAAACCCATTTTTGCCCGCAAAATAGATTGCAAAACCGCCCATCTGGCAACCCTGAGCGCGGCCCACGCAGCGACTGGGCAAAAAGGTGCGTTTGAGAAAAACGCATGGGCCGCACCAACACTAAACTTTGATGTCAAGTAGGGGGCCACAAAATATCGTCCAGCGGGCCGCGAGTTCGAGACCTATGCACTAGAGCTAGGAAAGCACTCAGACGCCTTGCTCTCCCATTGACTTAACACTGGAACAGGCTACAGCTGATTTTCGGCTGCATTGCTGGAAACGGAGTGAGATGTCTGAATGCTTTTCGCTGCTCCAGCAGGATCCCACCGTTATATGGTCTTATTGTTTAGACTACATCAAAATCTTAGCCTTATGTAACACCTCCCGGGCACGGGGCCGTGTAAACAGTGAAAGTACCCTATAAGTAGGATAAATGAAACAATAAAAACCAACTGCCATTTAGTTCAGTTGCTCTCATCAGAATGAGAGAACGGTACCGCTCGTGCACATAAACACAATCTACGCAGTGCGTGTGGTCTCACACTGCCCTCTGCTGGCTTCCAACGCCATACTGCACCTAGTTCTGGAAAATGTTATGCTGATGTCAAACCAAATATACCCCTGAAATACTAAACTTGAAACAAAAAATGTGATCATACATTTTGTTGTATGTCACACTTAGCTATGTTTCACCACTGATGGTTCAATGTCACACAACTTCATTTTATTTATTTAAAAAAATTATTTAAAATAAAATCAGGAACAGAAACCAAAGAGCCGGTGCGCCAAAGCATCAGCAGCAGGGTGTGGGGCCGGTGGCGCAGCGGGGAAAATGAAATTTTCTAGTTATGAGTTATACTGTAGGCGTTCACATGCTATAGGCGTTAACGCGTGTGTCACTATTGTACTAAAGCCAACGCTTCAGACGCCTTAACGTGTGCACGTGTGACTGAAATAGCCTAAACTGTCAAATCAGTCTCTCTTGGTAATACATGGATTGCTTGAATTGTGAAGCGCAGCAGCTGTTAAACTCAAAATTCGTCATCATAAAGTAAATAATTATTTGTACATTGAGACGAGCGTGCGCACAGGCGTCTGCTGCGTTCGCACGTGGCACGGCATGAATGACCCCTCGCTATTTGATTTCCACAAACACTACACAGTGTGTGTCTGTACGCTCATGTAGAATTGTACTTAACAGTCACGCGTGGTCTTCATGTCACGTATTTGAGGCGTAGTTCACCCGTCACGTAGGCGTATTCGCAACAATGTGTGTGCAGCGTGACGCCCATCTGTCCATTGAAAGCGAATGGAATTTACACGCGCACCTTAGAGCTTTGATGTCATCGCATAGGCGCTGTACACGCGTTTTTAGTATAGTGTGCTGGCATAAAATGCCCCCCATAGTGTGTGTCTGTCTGTTTCTTCATCTGTCTGTCTGTCTGTGTTTGTGTCTGTGAGAGAGAAGTATAAAATGGCCGACATTCAAACTGTATTATTGATACAGTAATCATTGTTATTACAGAGAGTTCAATAAAGTTAATCACAGTCAGGCTTGTGGGGGGCAGGCTTTGGTAGCCAAAGGTAGCTGTCATGAGGACTGCGCGTGGTTTTGTAAAGTAAAGGGCATCCACTCTGCAGTTTGTCAGTGTCACTGTTATGCACTGATCATGGGAAAGAGAGTGAATCAAAATCACTGGGGATTATTTTGCCCGATACTTGACATTTTGAGCACCCCTTTTTGAGTCAAAATGCAGTCAAATCTGAACACACGTGTATGATACACCTAGATAAAATGGATCAATGTCCATGAGTCTTTTTGTATTATTTCCAATATAAAGAGAAACTCCTTATATCTTTAGATATTAGCTCATGTCTTCTTCAGTATGATAAATGACGCAGTGGTTTTTGTCTTTACATCCATGCTTACAGTACAAATTGGAGGTCAGAGTGATAGTCTGTGGTCTCCACTGCTAATACAATATAACTTAATCCCTCCATGGTAACATCATACTTTCTGTTTACATGATCGGCAGGATGGAGACAATTGCTCCAAAAACTGTTTCTTCAAAATGGAAATGAGAAAACACATTAATATTATCATTTATTTTCTCTTTCCCATCAACATGGTTCTTACATCTCATATACTCATTATACTTTATTCTTACATTGTTCTAGTTTTGTTCCAGAACATTGACACCAAATGATGATGATTTAAACAGTACAAATGTCCCAAACAACTCCAGTCCTAATCTTCTAATATAGCTAATATTGCACATTGGCTGATACTTATTTACTTTACATTTATTGATGAATCTACCAACTTTGCATCACCTTATTTTGCACAAGCTATGTTGTACTTGATCCATATACTGAAGATCCTGTTATTAAATTGATCATCTTAAATGGTGACTTTAATACAATGTACAATTCTTCACAGTTGTGCAGTCCTCATTCACACAAAATGTTGCAGTCAGCTAAAATCTAAGGTTATTACATAACCTTATGTTACACTTTCTGTATGACATATATATGCCTGATGCAGGAGTCCTTGCTTATACAGCAATTGTTTCAAGGTTTCAAGAGTTGATTCTGTCTGTATGTTACTCCCTTTTTAATAACTAGTAGAATGATTTTGTGTATTTTGTGGTATACCTGTGGTTTTAAGTAATGAGTAAAACATTCAAAACATAGGATGTTACACTTGGATGAGCGTGTACACGTGGATGACCCGCTCTACTTCCTGAGCCACAGCTGGCCCTGTTTGGAGCTTGCTTCTTTATGTGTGCAGTAGCTTAGATTACCAACAATTTCAAACAAACTCCACAAAACTCCTCCTACTCCTACTGCACAGTCCACTTCTCTCTGCATCAGCATGCTCAGTATGCCCCACATACTCAGTTGGTCATCAAACCTGCACTGCTGCTGTTTAAAACCTGAATTTAAAATCAAGCTTGACAGGGTGAAACATCAGCAGTGGTTCAATAATTTGAAAGATACTGTAATCACAAGACACTTCTACATATACAGTACAGCAGGAATTTAAATATCTATAGCATTCTGTCACACCGGTATGTCAAGTTGAGTTTTTTTTGTCCTGTCTCCATGTTTGTCTTGTCATTTCCTGTTTTATTTTGAATAGTAACTCTCCTCTCGTTCCAGGTCACTTGCCCTTCCTCATGTGCCTCAGTCTGATTGTCTTCCCTGATTCCTGATTGTGTCCACCTGTTTCCCTTTTACCCCCATCTCTGCAGCTGAGTCCTGTCTTTGAGTCCCGGGCGTGATAGTACACACTGGCCAGTATGGACTCGGCAGAGAAGGACCAGCTGACTGCGGCGCTGCGCTCCCAGGCATCCCGCCTCACGCAGCATGAGGAGCAGGTGGCCGCCCTCGGCCAAGGAGTTAGAGGACTCGCCCACAGCCAGGAGGAGTTTAAAGCGTCCATGATGTCCCAGGTGGGTCTCCTCAGCTCCCAGATGGAGCAACTCCGCATCCTCCTGACCAAGGACGCAGCCGCTGTGCCCGACCAGCCCACCGCGACAGTGGAGCCCCCTCCTGTAACTACACACGCAGGCACGTGTACCAGGCTGGTTCCCCCGGAGCGATACTCCGGGGATCTCGGACAAAGTAGGTCCTTAATTATAGAATGTGAAATGCACTTTGAGCACTCACCCCGTGACTTCCCCACAGAACGATCCAAGGTCGCCTTCATGATGTCACGTCTCACGGGGAGGGCCCGGGCGTGGGCCACCGCGGAGTGGGCCAGAGACTCTGGGGTGTGCGGCTCGGTCAAGGAGTTCGCCGGGGCTCTCAGGATGGTCTTTGACCCAGTGGCGACCGATCGGGAGAAGGCTCGGGAGCTCAGCGGACTGAAGCAGGGAGGGGACTCCGTTTGTGATTATGCCATTCGCTTCCGCACCCTGGCGACGGAGAGCGGGTGGAACTCCACAGTCCTCTATGTCTTCCTGAAGGGGTTGTCAGATCCCATTCAGGACCTTCTGGTCCCGTTGGACCTCCCCCCCCGGACCTTGACTCCCTGATCGCCCTCGCCATCTGCATGGATAATCGGCTGCAGGAGCGGAAGCAGCGGCGCGGGACCAGGGCGGTGCCAGCCACTGCGCCGGGTTCTCCCGCGGCTCTCTGGCGCACTGCGTCAGGCCGAACACCTCCCGAGCAACGTCCTCGACCCTCTTCCGAACGGGAGGAGGAGCCCATGCAGCTGGGAAGGGCCCGGCTCTCTCGGGAGGAGCGGTTGCGGCGTACCCAGGAAGGGAGGTGCTTTTACTGCGGCGCACAGGGTCACCTCATTGCCGCCTGTCCCGTGAAGACGGACCTGATGGTAAGTCGATTCACAGCCGTCACCCTCACTCCACGTAAATTAACTACTGTCACAATCACGCACCTTGGCAAAGACTCTGAGTTGGATGTGTTGATTGATTCGGGAGCGGACGAGAGTCTGATTGACTGTGGGTTAGCTCAGAGATTGGGGCTCCGGGTTGATCCGCTGAGTAAGCCTATTAAGGCGAGCCTGACCACCGTGCCAAGCTGCTATCACCACCTAGCAGAAGTTTTTAGCAAAAGCAAGGCCACAGCCCTTCCACCTCATCGCTCCTATGACTGCGCTATCGAGCTCTTGCCGGGCTCCACCATCCCCAAAGGCAGGCTTTATTCGGTTTCTGGGCCTGAGAGACAGGCCATGAAAGATTATTTAGAAACCTCCCTGAAGGCTGGACTGATTCGACCTTCCTCGTCCCCGGCCGGGGCTGGGTTCTTTTTTGTGGGGAAAAAAGATGGGACCCTCCGTCCCTGTATAGACTATAGTCCCCTCAACGAAATCACAGTTAAAAATAGATATCCCCTTCCTCTCATGACTTCAGTATTTGACCAACTCCAACAAGCGCAGATCTTCACTAAATTAGATCTGCGAAACGCCTACCACCTCGTCCGCATTCGGGAAGGGGATGAATGGAAGACTGGATTTAACACACCAAGCGGACATTATGAGTATTTGGTTATGCCGTTTGGCCTCACCAACGCCCCAGTGTAGCAGCTGTAATCTGGTTGCATGTAGAATGAGCACTCTGATGGCCAAAATATAGGATCTGCACTTTATTGCCTATAAGAGCAGGGGGACACAGTGAGCACACACACGGGCACAAGCTCTCCCTCAGCAACATCACACACACTTCCCAAGTTCTGTTTTTTTTAAAGAAATATACATTTATAATTACAAATAAAATGTATACACTAAAATGTGCCATTAGCTATTAATTTTGCATTTCAAAATTAATTTAAGAACAACAAACAAAACAAAACATAACATATTCAAAATGACTTGGTCCCTGTTTAAATAAAAAAAAATATTTTTCCCTGTGTGCACCTAATAATAATATGTACACTTCACATATACTGTGAATATCCCTCTAATGCAGACCTTATACAATTCATTATAAAAATCAACAGTTTAATAACAAATTAATGACAAACCTATAAGAGCAGGGGGACACAGTGAGCACACACACAGGCACAAGCTCTCCCTCAGCAACTGCAGCGGGTCAGAAAATATGCAAATGAGGCCCAACTCGGACCAAACAAATAAAAACAACATTTTTATAACGACTAAAACACACCAAAACATGAAAGACAACCTGACGCTACATTTACAAGACGTTTTTAACTGAGCAAACAACTTTTAAACACATTAGCTTAATTTAATGACAGAGAGCATCCCTACACATCTTACCATCACACACACTTCCCGAGTTCTGGGCAGGAGGTGCGGCTACGCTGTATATGTGTCATACACTGTGCGTCATAAATTAAGACCCCCCCTGCTACAACAAGTAACACGGAACTATGTACAATATCAATAAATCAAACAAAATAAAAAAATAAAACAGAAATACAGACACTATCACGTAGTTTTGAGAATGTTCACCTGGACAATAACAAAATAAACATTTACAATATGATCAAAATATATGTAGCTGAATATGTTCCAAGCTATGATTATTGACGTATTGAGAGACTTCTTGGATCAGTTTGTATATGTCTATCTAGATGACATCCTCATTTACTCTTCCGACCTTGAGACCCACAAGAGACACGTCAGGCTCGTTCTGCAACGTCTCCTAGAGAATGAGTTATATGTAAAAGCAGAAAAGAGTGAATTTCATGCCGATACCATCTCCTTCCTAGGCTTTATCGTAGCCCCTGGAAGGGTTCAGATGGACCCAGCTAAAGTTAGCACTGCAGCTGACTGGCCAACACCAGATAGCCGCAAGAAAGTACAGCAATTCCTAGGATTTGCCAACTTTTACAGGCGGTTTATCAGAGGCTTCAGCGCAACAGCAGCTCCTCTCCACGCTCTCACTTCCCCGCAGGTGCCGTTCCGCTGGTCCGCCGACGCGGCCGCAGCCTTCCAAGAGCTTAAGCAGCGGTTCACCACAGCGCCTATCCTCACGCTTCCTGATCCCTCTCGCCAGTTCGTGGTGGAAGTGGATGCATCCAATGAGGGGATCGGGGCCGTTTTGTCTCAGCGAGCAGAGGTGGACAATAAGCTTCACCCCTGCGCCTTCCTGTCTCGACGCCTGACGGCAGCTGAGCAGAATTATGATGTGGGAAATCGTGAGCTGCTGGCAGTGAAGGTGGCGCTGGAGGAGTGGCGACACTGGCTGGAGGGGGCACAACACCCGTTCGTGGTTTGGACAGATCACAAAAACCTGCAGTACATAAAGAAAGCTAAGCGGTTAAATTCCCGTCAAGCTCGCTGGTCATTGTTTTTTAACCGTTTTCAATTTTCTCTATCCTACAGACCGGGGTCCAAAAACACAAAGCCCGACGCCCTGTCCCGCCTCTTCAGCCGGAGGTTCGGGAGTACGTTGAGGCGTGTCCAGTCTGCGCCAGAAATAAGAACTCCTCCAGAGCACGCGCAGGCTTGCTGCAACCTCTCCCCATTCCGTTCCGGCCATGGGCGGAGATCTCTATGGACTTTGGCACGGGGCTCCCGGTCTCTAGGTAACACCGTGGTTTTAACTGTGGTGGATAGATTCTCGAAGATGGCACATTTTATAGCTTTGCCCAAATTGCCATCAGCTAAAGAAACAGCAGAAATTATAATGAACAATGTGTTTAGGATTCACGGATTCCCACAGGACATTGTGTCAGATCGGGGGCCCCAATTTATCTTGCGGTTCTGGAGAGAGTTCTGCAAACTGATCGGAGCTACTGCAAGCCTCACATCGGGTTACCACCCAGAGGCTAACGGCCAGACGGAGCGCCTCAATCAGCAGCTGGAAACCGGCCTCCAGTGCCTGGTGGCACAAAATCCTGCGTCATGGAGCAACCACCTGACATGGGTCGAGTACGCCCATAACTCCCTTCCCACCTCAGCCACTGGTATGTCCCCCTTTAACTGTGTTTTTGGTTACCAACCCCTGGTCTTTTCTGAGTCCGAACCCGAGGTGTCTGTCCCCTCCGCCCATGCCCTAGTCCATCGCTGCCGCCACATCTGGGCCGCAGCGCGCCAGACGCTGATCCGACAAGGGGACAGGGTTAAAAGAGCAGCAGGCCGCAGGAGGAGACCGGCTCCTGCCTATCAGCCGGGCCAGCGAGTGTGGCTCGCTGCCAAGGAACTGCCCCTTCAGGTGGAGTCGCGTAAACTGGCTCCACACTTCGTCGGTCCGTTCCCCATCACCAGGATTGTGAATCCAGCGGCTGTGCGTCTCCGTCTGCCCCGGTCCCTCAGAGTACATCCCACCTTTCATGTCAGCAAGATTAAGCCGGTCAAAGACAGTGCCATGTTGCCGGCAACCAAGCCACCCGTCTCCCCGAATGGTCGAAGGGGGGCCTGTCTATGCTGTGAAGAAACTGTTGGTGGTGCGCAATCGGGGCCGGGGCAGGCAGTTCCTCAGCGGGGTACGGACCTGAGGAGCGCCAGTGGGTCCCAGCCAGTTTCATCATGGATCCTGACCTCATCAAGGACTTTTATAGAGAACACCCAGACCTTCCAGGGCCGTCTGGTATTCGGCCATGGGGGGGGGGGTAATGTCACACCGGTATGTCAAGTTGAGTTTTTTTTGTCCTGTCTCCATGTTTGTCTCGTCATTTCCTGTTTTATTTTGAATAGTAACTCTCCTCTCGTTCCAGGTCACTTGCCCTTCCTCATGTGCCTCAGTCTGATTGTCTTCCCTGATTCCCGATTGTGTCCACCTGTTTCCGTTTTACCCCCATCTCTGCATCCGAGTCCTATCTTTGAGTCCCGGGCGTGATACATTCATGATGAGGATATGATAAAATCTCAGAGTTTTAGTATAGCTTTTTTTAGATTGTGTGATTGAGGTATGTTAACTAATAGTCAAAGACAAACTGTTGTAGGATGTCCACATGTTGTCAAAATGAGTGCTTTATTTAAAAAGTAGTCCAGGCTGCAACTGCCCTTTAATACTGTAGACATGACTATAAGCAGCTAGTTAGTTCCCACACGGAAAGAACCTATATAACATATAAGTTTTAATATAGGTTTTGATATAGCTTTCGAATATATGCGACATACATAAAATTGGCCGTTTTCATATATTATATGTACATATATTTACACATACATATATGTACCCATATATGTACTTATATGTTCACCTATATGTTCAGCTATTATGTACCTATATATGCGACATACACAAAATTGGCTGTTTTCATATATTATATGTACATATAGGTACCTATATGTACACATACATATAGGGTCATATATGCTCACCTATATATGTACCCATATGTTCACCTATAATGCAATAGGTGCACCGATATAACCTATAACAGAGTGATTATTTTGCATTGATAAAAGAATAGGGTCTCATCATCATATTGAACACATTTATGAACGGAGAGTCAATAACATGCAACACTGTACCGCAGATTTAATTTTAATTTAATTTAATTTTAGAAACTTTATTAATCACATAAATGTGAAATTACTTCTCCGCATTTAACCCATCCAGACTGGCACCTGTTGGAACACACACATGCACATGCACAGGGTCACACACTCAAATTGACAGATGCCAGATTCACTGGAGCGGTGGGCATCAGCTAACTGCGCCCGGGGAGCAGATGTTGGGGGGGGGGGGGTACAGTGCCTTGCTCATATAATCTCTTTTTTTTGAGCAGTGAGAGCGGGGATCGAACCGTGGGGTTATTGGACGACCCACTCTACCACTGAGCCACAGTCGCCCCAGATAAACATGGTGGTAGACAGGAATGACAACTTAATTTTAAAATAAATTGATAATACAATATTCAGGCACACTGCACTTAAAAATTAAATATGTCATTGTCTACTCACCCCATATTTCCACGAATTAACAATAAACCCTGAGCAATGAACAACATCACACACCCTGGAATGTCAATGTGTTGCCTTCTTGGCATCATTTATTTGTCTATTTGTATTGCTTTGCAAAATCATGGAGCAGGCGTCCCAATGGACCATTATTATAGTGTTTTTTACCCAGCCATTCATTCCACTCAATCATAATCAGATGATCTCTTAGTAGATCCTCGGTGCAATTCCCCCGGAGTCTCCCGATGGTCTCCTTGTAACTCCTCCAGGCCCTCCAGGCCATGTGCTGAGTGTGGCAGCCTGTATCAGCATTGACATACTCCACACTGTGGTTGCCTGTATAATGTTTGTATCCAAATTATATGGTAGGCCCGCCAGTCATCAATCAGTATTGTGGATCCCGTCCGAACATGGTGCAGAACCAGTGGATCAGCTCTCGTCTGGTCCGTCTTTCCACCAAGCGGAAAACAGGCATTGTCTTCTGTCCTCTGTGCTTCACACCCAGCATTCCAAACACCCACTTTTCCCGTGTCCACCCACCAACATCTTTTGAGCAGCCCTCCAACTGTCCTCTAAGAATTTCCAGCTTTATGGCAGCCTGAGGAACTCTTTTGCTTTTTAAACACTGCATCAAGCCTCTAGGAAACTTCGTCCATGGGATCTGGAAGTTGTCAACCCAGTCTGCAGAAGTAATCCAGCGGGTGGACGACGGGGAGAAACTGACTGAAGAGCATACTGAGGAAGATGGAGAAGACAACGCTGACTGGCTATGGCCTTCATTGGTTTGTGCTGTAGAATAGAATAGAATGCCTTTTATTGTCACTATACAAAAAGCCAGGACCAAAGAGTGGAATCAACAAAATGTATTTAAAATTATGTTTTATCCTTGGTTACAGACCTTCTTCAGACCTACTTCAAAAAAGGTTGTCAAAATTACTTACTGGTTTGTTTCCAGGCAGCTACCAATCTTCTTGCTTGAACTGGTCTCAGTGTTGAAAGCAGATCAGCTTCCTGAATGAAGTGGAAATCCTCAGTGGTCTCTGAAATATCTTTGCTTGAGGCTGGGAGGTCTGGCAACACCTTTGTGATGGCACTGTGTAGGTTGATTTGCTCTGGATCATCCATTTCTGAGTATGAAAGTGAATAAAGCACAATTAACCCCAGAATGACAGTCCAAGACAGTTAATGTCTAATGACTAATGTCTTAGAACATCTGATGAAGACTCGAGTGAGTGCTCTCCTGACACACAGTTCTGCCACAGATCAGATTCTAACAAACATTTCAAACTCTCTCACAGGCACAATAGACAAACCTATCTATCTTGTGCTGTCTGATCTCTTCCTAAAAACATTTCTTAGGCTCCACATAGTTGAATTTTTCTTTGAAAGCTGTTTGCATTGGCCCTGTATGACATGCAGCGAACAGATCATAAAAGGATTATGTCCTCATCTGATAATGATGTCATTTTTTAGCAGTGAAGTAAGTTTACTCAAAGTACATGTGTGACCCAACTCATGTATGTTTTGCATTTCCTCAACAACGTTCTGTACAGTTGAAGCAGGCAGAAGAACTGGCCCTGCAAACTCACGTTTCTAAGACAAAGATCACTGAAATTTTCAGATATGTCCAAATCAGCTTCATCTGCGCCTGTTGCTGGACCTGCATCATAGTGAGGGACAAAGTCACCTGACTCAGGTGGAGCAGATGTTGACAGAGGAGAAGCAGATTCTCTGTACACGTCACTTACACTACTGACTGAAAAACCTCTGTGCTTCTGGGACATATGTGTGGTAAATGAAGACTTGAAGAATGAAGAATAATTTTTGCATCCTCTCACTGGACAACTTCCTTCTACAATATGCTCCTTCAAGTGAGCAATCAGCTCTTTAGTGTCTTAACGCTGACATTCACACAAGGCCACTACACATTTACAGTTTTTCTCAGTCACTTTGGTGCATTTCTCACATCACTATTCACATTTGCACAACAGTTAGTTCAGCCTCCACAACATTTAGTCATTTGTGCACATCATAGTAGCAGTTTCTCATTCCTTCCAACAAATTGCAAATGCTTTTGGACATGCATCAATTGCTTTCATACAACTCTCTGCTGTTTTATAACATTATCATTTGCTTATGTCATGTCAGTCAAAATTAACTATACTTGTGAATGCTGAATAGTCATTCCATATAAAACTAATAGTCCTTATTTCATTGCTTGAGTCATTATATACAAAAATGTTGAACTAGTTGTCAAAATCTGTCAAGCTAATTTTATACATTTTTTTTCCTGAAAATGTCTCCTAAATTGAACAGTTTCTCTCAGGTGAACCTCAGCTTTCACTGATGAGAAGGGGTGTGTGAAGCATTAGTTGCAACTAATGATAAGCCACTTCTCTACAATCACTCAGAGCTGAATCCCATAAACTCCCACTTTACAAGCATATATGAACCAAGCAGGACATAGTGTGTACCATTTCTACAATACTGTGACACAGAAATGGAAGGTCAGCCTCGTGGAAGGGGGGTGAGGGTGCGGGGAGGAAGGGGAAGGGGACAAAACAGGGGAAGAGGAAGAAGAGGCCAAGTACATGAGATGAAATCAGGGCTACAACTGTGCATCATGTTGTCAATCACTCAATCATCAATCATCCACATACCCAAATGGCCCTGCTAGCAGCCATGGATGCAGCATGTGATGACATCACAGCAGAGTCCTGCAGAGGGTGGATTCGCCACTCGAGGAGATACTTTCCTCGCTGCATTGCAAGAGATGATATTCGCTGTGATGTAGATGAAACTGTGGCCAGACAGAGAGGAACGTCTGGATGTGCATGAATGATTTACAGTACTATGTATGTTGTATGTTCAGTTCCAATATATACTGTTAATAATATTGTTTACAGTTGTGCACAGCTCTACCCAAAGGGAGTTTGTTTGTTGTAAATAAGGGTGTTTTTTTTCTTTTGCACAATGCTGTGAACAAATTAGAATTACAAAGAGCATATGCGGTAAAAATGTGAAACATACATATTCAGTGTCTTGTACTCAGTTACCTCACTAAATACAATAATGTGTAACTTTACTGTAGTTTTCAAATGGCTGTGCAAATGGTATGCTGTCTTGAGCATTTTCAGGTAGTGTCACCAAGATCTGACTTTTTTTGCATTGGAAAACATTTACAGAGTAAACTGTCATAATGAAAACATGACAAAGCCATTTGACTATCTTGTTCATAAACAATGGTGTCAGGACTTTTTATCTTGATGACACTGACACTTTCATTGACATGAATACTTGCTTTTGAGGAATGAGCTATCCATTTTGAGCAAGTGACACGCTTTTGCAGGTTATCAACTAGGTTTTGCAGTTTGTACTAAATGTTTTGAGAAATGCATTAACTGTTGTGCAAATGTAAATAGTGATGTGAGAAATGCACCAAAGCGACTGAGAAAAACTGTAAACAGCATAATACCGTTAATCAAGAAGAAGTAGGAAATCAACACATTTTGTAAGCTGAACATTATGCAAATAAACATTATATCTCATATTAATTATTTTTTAAATTGTTTTTTCCTTGTAAGGGACTTTGGACAAATATGCAGTTATTACCCTGAGCATAAAAATATAAGCTAGGCATCATTTATGACAGTTGGAAAAGTGAGATATATGAGCTACCAGTATATAGGAGACATACCTTGTAGTACATATAGGGCTTGTATGTGGATATAAAGAAGCAATATAGGAGACCTATATGCCCTGTATATGCACATATATGCACCTGAATTTGGCCTATATGCGGCCAAAATGCGGCATATATGTGGCATATATACGCATATATGCTATATATATGCGGCATATATATTATCATATATGCGTATATATGATGTATATATGCAGCATATATGCACATATATTCTGCATATAGGTTTCATATATGCACACATATCCACATATAGGTTCTTTCCGTGTGGGTTATCAGTAAGACTGATCACATGTGTTTCTCTGTTCTTGCATCATTGCACCTAATGCCTTCTTTGCCTTTTTTTCTCCCACCTAAGCCCCTGTCAATTTTCCCCTAATGATCCGTGATCCTCACTGAAAAAAAAAAAAAAGAAATATATATATATATATAATCTTTGAATATATGGAATGAAACTTGAATATATTGAATGAACCCTGAATATATGGAGTGAAACTTTGAATATATGGAGTGAACCTTTGAATATATTGAATGAAACTTTGAATATATTGAATGAAACTTTGAATATATTGAATGAAACTTTGAATATATTGAATGAAACTTGAATATATTGAATGAAACTTTGAATATATTGAATGAAACTTGAATATATGGAATGAAACTTGAATATATTGAATGAACCTTGAATATATGGAGTGAACCTTTGAATATATGAAATGAAACTTGAATATATTGAATGAATCTTGAATATATTGAATGAAACTTTGAATATATTGAATGAATCTTGAATATATTGAATGAAACTTTGAATATATTGAATGAAACTTGACTGACGTCAGACTTCACTGCAGTGCCTGCGGCCATCTTGTGTAACGTGTGGATGCTGCAGCAAAAAGTTATTCAGTCCACTCGGAATCTCGTAGCAGCAATATTAAACAATGAGAACATGATTAACACACTGGCGAATGCGTGTACGGGCCAAAATCCTCCCTATCCTCCTAGCCTCCAGTACCGTTCTTCTGACGAAGAAGTTCGCTCCGTTTTTAATCGTGGCAGACCTACTACAACAGGCCAGGCAGCTGTTTATCAGGCCAACATCAGCATGCCTTCAACCTCACAGGAGTGTCCCACAACAGGCCCGTGTACTAAGAAGGACCCAAGACACAAGATGTAAGAATAGCTAGGCGTTAATTAAAACTAGATGAGGGCTCTCAGTAGAGTGCATATAATGATATAGATCATATTCTATATCTCAGTGCAGCTATGATGAGCCCTGGTAACATAAAAAAGCAGAACTATTAACGGAACACTCTGCTGTGTAGAGGTCTGTATGTAGGTCTGTATGGTTAGCTTGATATAGTTTTCAGATGATTTAATGAAGGTAAAACACAGTGAATGGCCGTGCGTAATGGCACTGCGCTCTGACGCAGCACTTATCTGGGACTGGAGAAGCTGCTGCGGCTACAGGGATTTCGTGAACTGAAAGAGATGCTCTTCATATATTGTTTAGATACAATAAGAATCACCCACATTCATAGACCAATGCAGGCTGAATATTTAGTTTAGTATTGAACGTATTTGACGATCGGCGACACATTGTCTAAATTAAAAAAATACACTGTATACTGTATTCATTTATACTGTATTAACGGTACTGGGGAGGGGTATAGGGATGATTTTGGTGTGTTAATCATGTTCTCATTGTTTAATATTGCTGCTACGAGATTCCGAGCAGACTGAATAACTTTTTGCTGCAGCATCCACACGTTACACAAGATGGCCGCAGGCACTGCAGTGAAGTCTGATGTCAGTCAAGTTTCATTCAATATATTCAAAGGTTCACTCCATATATTCAAAGTTTCATTCCATATATTCAAGGTTCACTCCATATATTCAAAGTTCATTCAATAATCGCCAAGCCTAAGCCGAATGAGAAACCGAGGACCATCATCATGTGTTTCCACAACTTCCAGACCAAAGAGAAGGTAATACGCGAGGCCAGACGGAGGAGAGGGCAGCTTCACTATGAGGGCAAGCCGATTGCATTGTACGAGGACTACCCTGCTGATGTGTTGGAGCTCCGCTCCGAGTACCGGGAAGTTGTGGCGCAGCTCTACGATCTTGGCCTCAAGCCCTCTCTACTATACCCGGCTAGGCTGAGAATCACCACGGAGAACGGGCATATGGTTCGGCTCTCATCGGTCAAGGAAGCCAAGAAATACATCGCTTAAATGTTTCTGTTGACTTGTTGACTGTACACGTGACGTCTATTGCACGTCTGTCCGTCCTGGGAGAGGGATCCCTCCTCTGTGGCTCTTCCTGAGGTTTCTTCCACTTTTGTCCCTGTTAAAAGGGTTTTTTTGTGGGCAAGTTTTTCCTCACTCGAACCGAGGGTCTAAGGACAGAGGGTGTCACTCCCTGTACAGATTGTAAAGCCCTCAGAGGCAAAATGTATTTTGCGACTTTGGGCTATACAAATAAAATTTGATTTGATTTGATTTGATTTGATCGCCGACAGACGCAACACAACTTGAGATACGGTAACCATAAATGTTAGCCGGCCATTTTGTAATAGTTACTGTTAACACGGCCGACTTTGACTTCTCTTTAAAATACTGTTATTCACCAAAGTAGCCTTGAGCTAACGGTTTTTCATTAGCGCAGCCCGGACGGGGATTTAACTACAGTACTGTTTACTTGGTGACACAGCCCGCGTGGAGCATCTGTTGCTGTATTTTGAATAGACAATCTTTGTTTATTATGACCTGACCTACATTTTTGATACACGGTCACTTTGTTTCACTAAGTGTGGGCCTCCGTTGTGGCGTTTTCTCTGCGTGTATCGGACAATATTTGTTTAATCTTTGCTGCGCATTCAACATGATTGTTATGGAAGGACTGAGCCATGTAACACATTTCTCGTTTAGCACAGACACTGATTTCATTATCTGGAGCTTTTTTTTTGTTCCCTCTTTTATCTTAAAAAACGCATTACTATTACTATTAGTCTTACTGTTCAAAATGTTAACATGTTCAGCTCTGCTAATGGTGTTGTAATTTTTTATATGCTGCAGTCTTCGCAGCCGCCTGTGACCTGTGTTATGCATGGGCTTCCTTATTTGACCTTTTTCTGGTGTTTTGGTTGCCTTTTATTTTGACACTTCCAATGATCTTTGATTTCTCTTTAAAAATAGATAATAATAATTTTCATTTATTACCACCATTTTCCCTAACTAAAATGCCTCGGTCAACATATTTGGGTATGCAGATGGTGTTGTAATCCCACTCACATGTTGCAACCGGTTGTAACCACAGCTACTTTTTTGTTGTCACCTGTGCTTATGTTCGGGCCTCTTTACTTTCCATTTACCCTGTACGTTTTTTTATTTAACACTTTTTGCCATATCGCCCCAGTTGGCATCATTACAAGTATAAGTTAAATGCGATATCACCAGCTCTTCATAAGCACAGAACAGGTACTTAATTTCCCTTATAACTTACTGAACTTCAAATTTGGGATGCAACTATGCTATATGCTCTTATAACACTACAGTTCATTATTACTGTTGTTCTGTTATTTAAAAGAAAGGGAAGTGCATATGTTACAATCTAACCTCCTTAGACTACACTGCTCCACATTTGGGGTTCTACTTTTGTACTTTTGTACTGACTTTGTTTACAGTTTAAATTGAGGGAAGGGAGGTTTTGCAGGGGAAGTATATAGCTGCCTATGTCGGGTAGATCTGTATCCAAGGAGATGCAAGTGTCAAGTGTTCCCTTAGGGACTGGGTTTGTTTTTGTCCTTGTCTTGAATGAATGTGTGTGTGAGTGTTTTTTTCCTCCATACCTAACTTAAATGATCACCAGATAATAATCGGTGGTGATTTCAATTTAGTTCAAGATATAAACCTTGACAGATCGTCACGGACGCAAATTTCTCTGTCCAAATCTGCTAAAGTTCTAAGATTCCATGCCACTAAGCTTGGCTTGGGGGACCCCTGGAGGAGCAGGTTCCCATCCAGTAGAGCTTTCTCTTTCTTTTCAAACACCCACCGCTCATATTGGACAATAAATTGCTACATAACGTCATCGCCAGTGAATATCATAGCATAGTCATTTCGGATCACGCGCCAACCACTGTGGATATTAAGTTTTCTACTTGCAGGCCACCCCTGAAACACTGGAAATTTAGCTCTCATTTGCTTTCAGAAGCTGGATTCAAATCCTTTCTGACTTCACAAATTAAGATGTTTTTTGAGATCAATGACACGCCGGGCATCGGGTCTGATGTACTCTGTCCCATAAGGTTCTGTACTCGGACCACTTCTATTCAGTTTATATATGCTTCCTCTAGGGAACATTATTAGGAATCACTCCGTTAATTTTCATTGTTATGCCGACGACACCCAATTATATTTATCGATCAAGCCTGATGAAACCAATCAGTTAACTAAACTCCAAGCATGCCTTAAAGATATAAAAAGTTGGATGACCTTCAATTTTCTGATGTTAAATTCAGACAAAACTGAAGATTTCAAGATAATGGCTAAGGTTCTTGCTACCCGTCTCCAGAGAGTGACACCTGGCCTTATTCATCCTGACCAGTCCGGCTTTATCCCTGGTAGACACTCCTTTTTTAATACCAGACGGTTATTCAACATTATTTACACTTCTACTACAGACTCCCCCGAAATCGTTCTTTCTTTAGATGCCGAAAAAGCGTTTGACCGGGTGAGGTGGAGGTACATGTTCTATGCTCTTAATAGATTTGGTTTTAGCGTCAATTTTATTTCCTGGATTCGGTTACTTTACTCATCCCCAGTTGCTTCGGTGAATGTTAATGGAATCAGATCTAACCCGTTTCTGCTCTCGCGGGGTGCGAGACAGGGCTGCCCGTTGTCTCCCTCTCTATTTGTGCTCGCAGTAGAGCCCTTGGCCATCTGGCTCCGTAACGAAGATAGGTTTAAGGGCATTACACGCCTAGGACTAACCCACAAGCTGTCGCTATATGCAGACGACCTTCTGCTCTATATTTCGGACCCCTCAAATTCTCTCCCTATAATTCTAGACATATTAGAAGTATTCAAGAAGAATTTTTGTAAGCAGATCCTTTGCAGAACTTGCTGCCAGAAACTTGAATCCCGCGGTTGAGCGTTGTAAAGATGACTTGGCTAGATGGTCCTCCCTGCCTCTCTCCCTAATGGGACGCGTTAACCTGATTAAAATGGTTACATTGCCGCGGCTTCTATATGTCTTTCAGCAAATTCCAATATTTCTGCGTAAATCATTTTTTCCCAACCTTGATAAACTAACTAACTAATTCCTGTGGTGCAATAAGGGGGCTCGTATTAGGAGGGAGATTCTCCAGCTCCCTAAGGCTGAGGGCGGCCTGGCGTTGCCGAGCTTCCGTCAGTATTACTGGGCAAGTAATATTAATAAACTCCTTTTTTGGAATCCTAAGTCTCTACAGGGTGAATTACCTCTATGGGCCCAAATGGAGTTATCCTCATCTAATCTCTTGCTGTGGTCAGTGGTGTGCTCCCAATTACCCCTGCCGCTCAGAGTCTCCACAAATCCGATTGTGTCCAACACATTAAAAATCTGGAGTCAGTTCAGGAAGCATTTCGGCTTACATATCCCATCAGCTCTCGCTCCCATTTACCGCAATCACTGTTTCCTCCCCTCCTGCTCAGACCCAACATTTCGTGACTGGCATGAGAACTTTTTCCCCAATTTTCTGATTTAGCTGTCAAATTTAATCTCCCAAACTCCCATCGGTTTCGTTATTTTCAAATTAGACATTTTATCCAAAAACAATACTCTCAATTCCCTAATCAGCTCCCAAATTCTAGTCTAGATTTGTTTTTATCTCTGGAGACAGACACTAAGAGATTAATTTCTATTATATATGGCAAAATCTCTGCGGTGAATCCAAACCGACTAGACTCCCTCCGAGCTGTGTGGGGTCGGGACTTTGGGACTGATATTACTGATGTTCAGTGGGACTGTATGGTAGATCTGGTACACAAGTCCTCTATATGTGCAAGACACTCCTTACTTCAATGTAAGATCCTGCATAGAAGTCACTACACCAATGCAAGGCTAGCAAAGATTTACCCAGACAGATCTGACTCCTGTAACAGATGTAAACAATCACCAGCAGATCACATACATATGCTCTGGTCAGGCCCTAAACTGTCTTTGTTTTGGATAGAGTTATTCAACACACTTGGGAAGGTCTTGGGCGGCCCAATCGACCCCGACCCCCTCACTGCCCTTTTTGGAGTGCCGTGAAACCCTGACATACCTGGCACTTCAAAACGAGTCATAGCTTTTACAACTTTACTTGCTCGAAGGCTTATTCTCCTCAAATGGATACACCCACTTCCTCCTACATACAATAGATGGATACATGAAATCTTATATTGCATGAAACTTGAGAGAATTAGATTCTCCCGTCGGGTTCCTTGAAGGCTTTCAATAAAACGTGGCAACCTTTTATTGACCACATTTATTCAGTCAGTATCATTGAAGAACCTGAAAATTAAGTAATCGTACTGTGAGCAGAGTCCCCCCCTTCTCCCCCCAGTGTGTATGGCGGTGTATGAGTGTGTATATGTGTTGTCTGTGTCATCATCATTTAGTTTCTTATTTTTATTGATTTATTTTTCTTTTGGATCTGTGTTTACCCAACTCTGACATGTCAATTGCACAATGACAATATTCTTAGTTGCTGCTTTGTTTTATTTTATGTTCTTCTTTTCTGTTGTTTCTATTCCTGAAAATCAAAATTACGATGTATACCAATTGTGAACCTGTATTACTCCACCCTTGAAACCTCAATAAATAAAGTTGGAAAAAAATATATATATATATTCAAAGTTTCATTCCATATATTCAAGTTTCATTCCATATATTCAAAGTTTCATTCCATATTTTCAAAGTTTCATTCAATATATTCAAAGGATTAATTTCCTGAATGGCGTGCCATAATATATATATATATATGTTACCTCTTCTGCCTGGTTCTATGTGTGTATAAAACAGCTTCTGATTAGAGATGCTACTAAACAAGGCCTGTTTGAAGCATTCATTTTGTCAGCTATGATTCATCAGTTGTTCAGAGCTTCAATTGCCTGCAAGATACTGTGGCTGTGGTATAAAAGAGGGAGAGGTGGGGTGGGTAATCTCCAACTGAAAATGCTAACATCCGTGTTTCTCTCAAGACTTGGCTGCAATGAAGAGAGAAACTTGATTTTCATTCAGATAGAAAGCTAATGGTACCTCCCTCCCTTCCACTCTCTTCTTTCCTGCATACATTTTCAGCAGCCATCCCCCTCTGTTAGCAAACATGTTTTTGGGGATTCAAAGCCATTTCTTCAGTGAGCCCCAGACAATGCATCTCTTTTATTTCCTGTTTGCAGCTCCAAGTGTGATTTGCTTGGAAATTAATGTTTGTGGAAGGAATTTACAGACATCAGAGAACCTGTTCACATAAGACAAAATGGAATTGATACAGCATCTTAAAGGCTGCATTCACACATAACCAGTGAGACAGTCATCGTCAAACAGAAAAGAATCAAACAGGAAACGATCAGAAAAGTCTGGTCGGTTTTGTTTTGACTCCTGCTCCTCTGCTCACATCTCACAGCGTTAGAGCGATCTGTCACTTTGATTTCATTTAGAAAAGTCAGAGATCAGAATTCAAGACCCAGCTTCATATTAAAATCATATTAACTATCAAAGAAGAGCTGGCTAAAGTATTTTGCAGAGCTAAATTTAAGGATGAATTCACAGTTAGTGTGACAAATAAAAAAAAGTTAAAGAGAAAGATATCACGTCATCACTGATCACTATCAGTATTGGCCCATAAGAATTTAATTATACCTATTAAGCAGTGGTTGCATTGGTTGTTACAAGAAATGATAAATGACATCATCACATCACATCAGACCACCATTCTATTATAAATCCAGTCAATTACAGTGTGATGGAAAAACATGAAATCTGACTGCAGCTCTGCTTGGGCTACATACTGAAGTATAAACATATTTTCACCGTCCTTTGAAGGCAGCACAACCCTATTTCACAGGATATACAGTACAATGACAGAAAGGTCAGGAATTTAAAGCAATGCGGCACTGGATCCAGAACTTATCAATTTCACTTAGGTCACAAGTGTCAATCACTGCTGCAGACTTCCCCTCTGTGGCCTTCATTGACTGCATTTTATATCTACATCACTGACAGAAAAAATCCACTCCCACTATGTTTTCATGCATGCAGTCCATCCCTGCAGACACTGACACTTGCATGTTCATTTGTACTGCAAACAGGCTGAAATAATCTCAGCCCACTGGCAGGTTTAAAGAAAACATACAAACAAACAAGTTGCAGACATGATTTACTTCCTCTTGATCTGAGCAACGATGCTGAGTTCATGTTGTTAATTTGATCTTAATGAAGTGTTTCCCTTCCCTTCCTGCCTTGTTCTTTCTCTGTGTCTCAAATTGCTGCACTGATGAGCAATGTGCATGTTACACTTAATGACAGTAATGAATTGGGGTGTTCGTTTATGCTTGACAAAGGAGCTGAAGAGACAATTCACAGCCCCTCATCTGACCCCCACATCCACCTCTGTAATCTCCCTCTTATTGATTGTTGTTTTGCACAACATTTGCAAACACACATCCGGCCCAGGCCTTTGGGATTAAAGTCCCGTACAAGAAGCACTTCCGAACACTGTGTGATAATCAATTTGATGTTACATAAAGGTCATTTCATCCTCTTTTAAAGAAATGGAGAACTCTGATTAATGTTTCATACATCCATTGATTCTCAGTGACCTTTACATGGGAGAGGGGGTCAATTACCTTTCACAAAAAAAAAAACAGGAATGAAAGTGTTCCCTTGGCTGTGTTCTTTCAACTGCCACATTCATCATAGTTATCAAGACTGGCATGCAGAATGCACAGTGAAGGAGTGTATTGCTGCGACCATGCGTGTTGATTTGTTTACTTGCAGCTCATACTTGGATAATTAGATGGGCCAGAAAGAATCAGGACAGAGTTCATGCTGCAGTCGAAATATGATGAAGGCTGAAGCAGAACATGAATGAAGACAACAGAGGTGATGCAGCACAACAGCATCACTGATGTGACTGTCTGGTCTGGCATATAAAACAGCAGGTAACCACATGTTCAGAAATATATTGTGAATTTGTGTGATTCTCTGCGCTTCAGAGTAATTTCCACAGAAGTAATTATTGTATAATAGTAAAATAAGCATTTGTTATGTTTTACTCAGAACTCACTTTAGCAATTCAGCATTTTATAACAAACATACTTTTTTAATTCACATAAAAAAATAATCAATTATTTCTATTTAAAATATCATCAATTTCTATTTTGAGGATCTTTTGTTTAGTCTTAAGCTGTTTAAATATCTCGGTGCTGAAAGGATCACTAAGGATCCAACCACCTAGATTCTCTCTGTTGTGATCAGGGAGAAGGTTCTAGAATCTAGATACACCAGGACCAGCACTGAGAGACTCAAAAAGAGTTTACTAATGTGATCTTTTACTATCATTGCATGCTATTCGTTCAGCTGAACAGATATAGATGGTGTGTAGTTATAATGGCTACAGTAGATGCCTTCACATCAAACAGAGCAACAGTATCCACATGACTTGTGAAGTGGAACTAGGTCAAACCAAATGTCAGAAAGTGCAGCTGTCAAAACTGTAAACCAGCACAAAATGACAATGACTAACATAAATCAGCATGTTCTGAACACACACATTATAAACATTAACAAAAGTTAAAAAGTAAAAATAATTTAAAGATAATAATAAAGAGCTAAGAGCAGCAGCATGTGCTCCGCTGAGGTTACAACATGTGGATAAAGATATTATTCAGTCCTTTTTTTATGTTTTATTATTAGACCATGCATTTTTTTATTATATGTGTTTTGTTGAAAAAATAGACTTGATGTGTATTTACACACTTCATGATATTAATATGCCCACAGTGGAGACACTATGCTTGCCAGTGCAGTTACACAGAGACTGAAATGCACAACCTTGTCCTCAAACCCAGAGAATCAGACACGACATGAGAACCAGGAAGGGAACCATCAGAGCTGGACAGAGCTGTACCAATATTTGTGATTTAATGTATTGTGCATGGCGGTACAGTGGTATGGTGACCTCACAGCAAGAATGGTAAATGGACTGGACATATCTCATTCACCCATTCACACACATTCATACACTGATGGCATTGGCTTGGCATTGGCAAAATGGATGGATGTATTGTGTATACAGTATATTGCCAGTCTTTAATAACTGAATTGACTTTATGTTGGTCTATACTGGAAATGTTGCTATATGTTTACTGTCTAACTTTCCTTTTTCAAACTAAAATTAATTGTACTACACTAATAAAATGTCTACCATAGACATTAACTTAAAGCATTGCCTCCATTTACACTCAGTCATAAAGTTGTGTTCAGATTGACTAAAACAAATTTTCATGCATGCATTGGACTCATGGTGTGTTTCTGCAGTGTGTGTTAATTAGCCACCAGCAGGCACTGAATGTAGCAGTACAGATGTTTACTGCCACTCGCAAACAAAGCTGTATGTTTGAGCTGCAGTTCAGACTCCAGATTTTGCCTTTTTCCATATATGTGCATTCGAGATCTACAGTTCTACAGCTTTTGGATCAGTGGATGCATCTTTGTTCAGACATTGTGTGTTGCCAAGGAGCTATCTGAACTATCAGCAGTTAGGGTGTGTCATGTCCAGGAAACTCTGTTAAGTTAATTTATTCAGTGTTGTCTCATGTCTATGTTGTCTTGTGATTTCCTGTTTTATTTCGGTTCCACTTCCTGTCTGTGTCCATTGTTGTTAGTTTTACTTTCCCCCTTTGTCTGTTTTCCCGCCTTTAGAATTACCTGTCTCCGCCCTGATTGTTTCCACCTGTGTCCTTACCTTGTGTGTATATATAGTCCGTGTCTCCCTTTGTCCTGTGCCAGTTCGTCTTGTCTCTTGTGCCAATGAACCAGCGCTTTATCAACACTATTGCCATTGTCAGGTCTTGTTGTTTTGTTACTTTGTTTACGAGTGATTTTCTGTTTGTTTTCTTAGTATTAGTATAGCCTCATACGAGTGATTTTCTGTTTGTTTTCTTAGTATTAGTATAGCCTCATAAGAGTGATTTTCTGTTTGTTTTCTTAGTATTAGTATAGCCTCATAAGAGTGATTTTCTGTTTGTTTTCTTAGTATTAGTATAGCCTCGTACGAGTGATTTTCTGTTTTTTTATTTTTTCCTTCTTAGTCTAGCCTTAGTTGAGTGAGATTTTAGTTTCTTTAAGTAGCGAAGAGTTTTCCTCTGTCGAGTGATTTTGTTTTGTTAATAAAAACTTTATTTTGAAACTTTTCGTCTGTGAGTTGTGCATTTGGGTTCTGGTCCTTAGTTCGGTCGTGACAGAACGAACTGGCCAGCATGAACTCAGCCAAGTCAGACTACCTGACGGCAGCCGTTCGCTCCCAAGGCGTCTGCCTTAATCAGCAGGAGGACCAGATGTCCGCCCTGCAACAGGGAGTAAAAACGCTGGCAGACAGTCAAGAAGAGTTCAGGTCTGACATGACAGCCAAAGTGACTCTCTTGACTACCCAGATTCATCAGATGCTTGCTCACCTGACCGAAGACCCCTCAGCCACGCCTCCCCCGGCGACCGCCGTAGCACCACCAACTCAGGGTATCCATGCCCCGGCTCCTCGTCTCGCTCCACCCGAAAGATTCTCCGGTGAGTCTGGAGAACGCCGTTCGTTCATTGTGGACTGTGAAATGCACTATGAACAATTGCCATCAGCCTTCCCAACAGAAAAATCCAAGGTGGCGTTCATGATCTCACATCTCACTGGGAGAGCACGGGCTTGGGCTACGGCAAAATGGTCCCATGGATCGCCGATCTGTCAATCCGTGGATCGGTTCGTAGAGGCGTTGAGAGTTTTTGACCCTACCACGTCAGGCAGAGAATCGGCACGCAAGCTGAGCAGCATCAGGCAAGGCATGGACTCTGTTTCTGATTATGCCATCCGCTTCCGCACCTTAGCCACAGATAGCGTATGGAATTCCACAGTGCTGTATGATGCTTTTATCAAAGGACTCTCTGATCCCATCCAAGATTTATTGGTTCCCCTCGATCTGCCTGAGGATCTTGACTCCGTGATCGCGCTAGCGGTCAGAACTGACCATCGCTTGACGGAGCGGAAAAGGGACAAGTCACGAGCTACAGTTTTTCTGGACCACACCAGAGGTCGTCCTTTGCCTGCTTCACGTGGTTGGAGGGATTCTCTCCATCCGTCATCGCCAGTCCCGAGGAGAGCAGCACCCCCCAGCGACTCGGAGGAGCCCATGCAGCTAGGAAGGGCCAAGTTGTCTGCAGAGGAACGACGACGCTGCCTACAGGAAGGGAGGTGCTTCTATTGTGGACAACTGGGACATCTGCTGGCAGCATGCCCGATTAAAGAGAGCCCACCAGCTGAAGGAGGGATTCCGGGTGAGTCACTCCTCCACCACTGACAGTTCCTCCCGCTCCCTAACTGACATCCAGGTGTAGTGGACCTCCCAAGGTTTTGAATGCAACCCAGGTAGCCACTTCCCTTAGCACCTCCCTTAGCTCCTCCCCCTGCTTAGGTGTGTATATAAGGTCTCAAAATGGCTCCTTTCAGCCTCTTGCTGGTCTGGTGTGGTTGCCTTATCAAGGTGGGGAGTAGGGTCCCTGTTTCCTCTCGTGTGTTATTTTAGTCTTGTTTGTTCACACTAACATGTGTTTCTTTGTCTTTAAGGTTCACTTGCTGCTGTGCTGTTTTGTTAGTTTGTTTTGTGCAGTTCTGTTGTACAGTTTTGTTTGCTTTACTCTGCTTTGTTCTCTTTTGTGTTGCTCTCTGTTCTTTCAGTTTGGTTAATTTAGGTATATTTGTTTTACATTTGCAATATAGTTTGATTAGTGATTGGGTTGTAGGATTTGTTAACTTTTTGTCTTTCTGGTTTTTTTTTGAGTTTCAGTGCGGCCTGGGTGTCATCAGGTGGGGGTGCTAGGCACCGTGGTGAGGACCTCACGTCGCCGTTGCATGCAAGTAGACACTGGGGCACTTTTAGTGTTTGTAGTGGTTTGTGTTAAGTAGTGTTGCACCCCAGTTTAAGAAGGAGGGACACCCACACCGTAGTATGCCTTCCTCTGAGGCCCCAGGCCACTGATTTTGGTTTTCTGTTATTGTTACTTAAACTTTATTGTTGTAGCCGGCCTTTTTAGCATTCTGTTAATAAAAT
Source organism: Argyrosomus regius (assembly GCA_946959425.1). Lineage (NCBI taxonomy): Eukaryota > Metazoa > Chordata > Actinopteri > Sciaenidae > Argyrosomus > Argyrosomus regius. Next base: position 505,961 of record CAMPSB010000072.1, read on the forward strand.
AATTTCTTAGACTCACCTTGTGCTTAACCTTTTCTCTATTTTTTTTTTTTTTTTTTTTTTTTTTTTTCTCAGCAGCTGCAGTTTTAGTTTTGCCTTATTCATTCACATTATTTCAATAAAAATATTTGCTTTATTACTCTACTGTCTCTGCCTCCTCAGTCAAGACCCTGTGTCCTTATAGTATAGTAGTTCAGTTTCATATCATACCCGCCTTTAGAATTACCTGTCTCCGCCCTGATTGTTTCCACCTGTGTCCTTACCTTGTGTGTATATATAGTCCGTGTCTCCCTTTGTCCTGTGCCAGTTCGTCTTGTCTCTTGTGCCAATGAACCAGCGCTTTATCCACACTATTGCCATTGTCAGGTCTTGTTGTTTTGTTACTTTGTTTACGAGTGATTTTCTGTTTGTTTTCTTAGTATAGCCTCATACGACTGATTTTCTGTTTGTTTTAGTATTAGTATAGCCTCATACGAGTGATTTTCCGTTTATTTCTTCCTTCTTAGTCTAGCCTTAGTTGAGTGACATTTTAGTTTCTTTAAGTAGCGAAGAGTTTTCCTCTGTGTGATTTTGTTTTGTTAATAAAAACTTTATTTTGAAACTTTTCGTCTGAGTTGTGCATACGGGTTCTGGTCCTTAGTTCGGTCGTGACAGGGTGTCAGTGTTTGCTCATGTGTCTATCACTTTTGTCCAGTGCAAGTTATCTCAACATGTAGAAGCCAGATTGCCCTTACTCAGATTTGTGTATATATTATATGAGCTCGAGAGGATGAAAGAGTATTTTCTTAGCACCTCCCTCAAACCTCACATTAAAGAATTAGGACAAGTCTGCTGGTATTGCACAGTATATTTGTGTTATTGGATGTATGAATCAAACCCTGATATACTGTATCTAATTATTTGACATAGTGTATCAATGAGCCACAATGCACTGGGTGATGTGTTCCTCTATAATCATGAGTCACAGTCATGCAGGTCAACATGGTTATGTTAAATGCCCTTCAGTGGTAACACAGAGGTATGTATCTTGTGACATATTTAATACAGTACGGAGGGTCCTCTTCATTACTAATATTTTGTAGTACTAATGTTTGTGACTCTGGCTTGATTGTGCACCATTATTAATTAAAATGTTTGTATTCAAGTCACTCACCTCCTTTTGTTTCTCGTCTCTAGTGTGTTTTGGCAGTCCCCAGGTTACATGAGCACCAAATTTAAATGCTCCAGAAGATACCATGTGCTAATTAGTGTAGGGGGAGTGTAGTTTAACCTGATGAGTTTCACAAATCTGCCAGTTCCAACAAAGATCTGCCACTGTCTGGACCACGTTCTGCTTGTGGTCTACAGTATTTTAAGTGCTAGCATTGTTTCATGTCATCATTGTGGGTCAAAACAACCTAACCTGCCTCAAGCTTCCTGCTTTTCAAAGTCCAGCTGCTACATGGTCATCCTGACAAAGACAAAGCTTTTGTGAGTGATGTGAGTGAGTGATCGTATGGGACCCCTTGATGACTGTGGGCCCCAGGTCAGATACTCCTCTACCCCATCACACAACCCACTATTGATAAACCCTTGATGTTTGATGGGACTACATGTTTTTTTTGTATTGAAACTGAGTGTTTGAGTACTAACATGATTAGCTTTCATCATTCGATCAACAGGTGAGGCCATATCTGGCCTGATATGTAACAGTGTTCTTGGATTGAGCACCTCATTGACACTCTTCTGACGGTTGTTTCTGCTCGTGGCCCTGCAGTGTGTGTGAATCAAAGCCCGCATGTAGAGATCACAGGTCATGTGAGTGACGTGAGATCTCCTGTATGGCGTCTGACAAAACATTCTCTTTTACTAGTTTGCCGTCTTAGCACAAAGACTGCGAGCATAATACTCATAATACTACTACTAATAGTAATATACAGTATGTTTTATTTTATAATATGCATATACAAAGTAAGGATCCAATACAATCTGTATAAATGTATAGAAAATCTGAGATAAATTGGCTGTAAAGTTGTACGTGGTGGATGATGTGACAGACACAACAACACAACAAGTGTGTGACTCGCAGCAGTGCTCCTTACTTCATCTGTGGCTGGAGGAGCTGCAAATGAAACAAGACTTCCTGCAGATGTGTCACATGAAAAGCCTACCAGGAAAAGGAGGGATTATGCTCTTTAAGAGGCTCCAGGGCTTTTAATGTGAAACATCTGTATTTGGAGTTTCATTGTCGAAGTGATTGTTGTTATTTAAATGAGTGAGAACAATATTGGTGTTAAAAAGAGAAGTCAGAGTGAGTGGTTGTATAAAAAAAAAAATACAGCTGGTCTCATCAATCAGAGACCCCCACTGATACAAACTCTTATCCTACTCCATGGACCTGACACATTCCACATCTGAATCAATGCATTACTATATTTTTTATTGAACACTTTTTATATTTAGGATTGTTGACTTTTGAAGTGCAATGTTTTTTGGTTTTTTTTGCTAAAATGTTCAAGCCAACAGTAAACCAGGAGAAAGTCTTGAGTTTGCAGTCAAATCCAACAGCAACAGAACACAGCAGGATTCTTATTGAAATATTTGTAAGCATAGATATTTATTGATCCCAAATTCACTTGTTACAATAGCTCACATTATACAAGGTGGATCAGAAACATACTCATAAGTAAATAGGGGCACCCTGGTGGCTCTGCTAGTCCTTTCTGCAGCAACCTGGTGCTGACTCTGACCTGTGGTCCACAGACATTTCCTTTACTGCCTAACTCCAACAGCTGTTCTCGAGTGTAGACAGTTGTCATGGCTTTTTTTTTTTTTTTAATAAAACATATAATAAGATAAGAATTATCCATATAAAAAGATACAACAGTAAAATCTATCTGCAGTTAAGATAAATGCTGTAAAAGCTCACAATAGATATGTGTATATATGGTTTGCATTTATGTAAAATGACTTGACTTGTCCAGGGTGTCAGCTGGGATAGGCTCCAGCCCCACCTTGACCTTGATGAGGAGAAGTGATTACAGATAATTACTTTCTAACCTTTTTCAAAAATTCATTTTAGAAATTCACAATTTTGCAGCAACACATTTTCATATCCATGAAAATCAGGAAATCAGTTTATTGGTCTGGCACTGAAGACAGGCTGGACAGATCGCATGCTTCCTTATAGATTATTATCATAATAGCAATAGTAAACTCTTTAGCTTTAACAGTGTTTGATGTTGGATCTAATAGTGTGATGTTGTTTCCAGGCACAGATTCAGAATTTCCTGGCTTGTTAACTTTGGTAATTGCATGGAGGCTGTTCAGGCATCACCCATCAGGGTTCTCTTGGGCTTTTGCATGTAATTTGGCAGATGAATTTAAAAATAATTCCTACCTGCTTTATGGAGGGAGATGATTAGAGGGATGTGTCACAGTGAGGAGGCAGCTAGTAAATGACAGAGCTCTGATGCTGTTTGATGGGCCATAGACACATACTGTACACACTCAGGCTGCATTTCATTATTAAAAGGATTTATAGATTTCTATAAATGTCCAAATCTTAGTAATATCTGAAATAGTGCAGAGTTTTAGCTATGTGGTGTGAAAGTGATGATTTCATGTACTTTAAAACAGTTCTTAAGTAAAGTAAATCAATCAGGTGCTATTATTCTCTTATTATCTCAAACTCATGAATTACAGGGACAAGGTTGATTCACATACTAAACATTGTACTAAACAGCACATAGACAGCACCTTAGATACATGAAACAAGTGATCTCCTGTTCGTTTTATCATTTTAACATCATTTAGCAAAACTGTGATGACAAAATAACATTATGCACTGAAAGAATATTACTATTTTTTGGTTTGTTTTTTCCTTTTGTTTTGTTTTTTTCTTTTCAGCAACACCAAAAAGTATGACAGTATGACACCTGCTATGATGTAGGGCTCTTATGACACTGATGATGTGCATATAACTAACACACACACCCAAAAAGACAACCGGTATTTAATTACTGTTTAATTACTGGCAAATAATGCAATTATTTTGTTATTGTTACACCCTTCAGACTGTGGTGACATTAGTGGTGTAGAAAATGCTCACTTTATTGCTTCACGGACAGGACTGGCAAAACATACAAGTTGTCATGCTGCTCCAAGCACACACACACACACACACACACACACACACACACACAAACACACACTTACTTACTGCTAAAAGCCACAGAAAGCTTATCCTGCCACCTACTGGCAAGTGCAACAATACACATCAACAAACTGTTATAGTAATTTAACAAGTGGAAATGTCTAATTAAAGTAACTGTAAATGTAAAAACATTTTTTTACAGGTACCACATTATTCATTGTATCTATTTGCCTTTTTCTTTTCTTTTTGTATGCCAAGAAGTCCATATTGGCAGATGTGATTTTCTGGATTTTTTTTTTTTTCCCATTCTGTCTCTCATAGTTGAAGTGTACCTATGATGACAATTACAGGCTTCTCTCATCTTTTTAAGTGGGAGAACTTGCACAATTGGTGGCTGACTAAATACTTTTTTGCCCCACTGTATATCAGCCCTAGACACCGACCATCTGAGTGTTGACACAAGTTTTAAAGGGTTCAAAAAGAGCGGGAGACATGCGTTCAGTTCAAGGAATATTTATTTGGAAAAGAAAACTATACTGGCAACGGACCTGAAAAAAAGAGGAGAAACTGCCAGATTAGTCCAAATTATTTTATTTCACAATACTAAAATAATTAAAACTACTAATATATAAATAGCAAATGGCTTAACAACATGAAATACAATATAGGATAAAATGGCTACAACAATAGGCAGGACAGGGTACTTACTGCGGGGAGATTCTATCACAGACCCCAATAGAAACCACCACATGTGCACACTAATCACTGCAACCACTGCAAGGACAAGCTAACCTACAATCCAGTGAGGTGACCACTACACTTCACACCTACCACACTGCATGCAAGGAGGGGTGCATATCCCACGACTACTCCCCACAGATCATCCCTCTGCCGTTGCCTATAAAAAAAACCCCAAAAAGACAAGTACGCTGAGATTCAGTTGGTTCAGGTTCACAAATGTTCAGTACAGTGCAGTCAAATATGAAATAAAAGCAATCTTCAACCATCTACATATTAGTTCAGCTGTATATTCCATAAACACATTTGCCAACAGCCTTGGTGAACTGGCTCAGGCAAAGCAGCAGTCTGGCCTTAAATCTCGGTCAATGTGGGGCTCTGCTGAAAAGCGACACAATAGTTGACGGGCTCCACTCTGGTTTAAACAGGGAAGAGCTGAGTCTTTTCCTAAAGAGATGATCATATAATATTAATGATATGTCTACTGTTTAATGAAACTCCAAAGTTCACTAACACATACCTCTTCAGCGCAGGACTACAGAGCTCAATCTGGATCACCTCAGGACAGTCACACCACAACTAAATATACAAAAGGCCTCATTAGTTTTCCCATAAGGCAATATAACACATCTTTCTCCTTCAGTCTCCCTTACCCGCACGGACACTGCAACCCTGCCACACAACCAGGCCTCAGACAAAGAGGCACTAATTGCCCTCACCTGTCCCTATAAAGGCGGGGAGCTACCTCTGGCCCCACTTGACAGGGCGCTGCTTTGAATGTAGATGCCAGCCCTCACACGTAGTTAATTAGTTTCGCCTTTGTCTGTTTTTACGACCAGCAGTTTGCACGGGGTATTTTATTTTGAAAATCCATCGGATTCTCTTTGCTTTTTCTGTGTCTGGCTTCCGCCCGCTCGAGGTGATCTGTGTAAATTGACGTGTGCTGCTCGCGTGAACTGAGTCAATTGGTATGGTAAGCATACTGTATCACTTCCGGCTATTGGTGTTACTGCCACTGTGTTTTCTGCTCTGCACACTAAATCTGATTTTCTTACATATCTCACAGCAGTTATCTACAAATTTGCCTGTGCACAAACAGGTCTCTCAACCTCCAGAAATTCTCACACTAAATCTGATAGTTTGTTCACGTTACTAGTTTCTGCTAGCCACACAACCTAGCTTAGCACCTAGCAATGGCTTCTCTTTCCTGCTCTCCTGCTCTGTGTGTCACATGTTTAGTTACTCCTCATCCTCCTTTACTGATAATGCTACATGTAATTAATATTTATTTGCTACTTTGGAGGCGAGGCTTACCGAATTGAAGGCATGGTACTGCACCACTGAGCAGTCCTTAGCTGCTATACTTAGCAAGTCCTCAGTAGACAGTGTGGTCCGATCTAAGGTAGCTTCAGCTAGCCGAGGCTGGATGACTGTCCAAAGGAAGCATAGCCCCAAGCAGAAGCCCACGGCTTACCACCAACCACCAACTCTGGTAATTGGCAGCTCCATTTTGCGAAACGTGAAGATAGTGTAGTGGCTGCAGCGATCAGTCTGGAGACAGGTATGCTTTTATATAAGTTTATTACAAACTCAGAATAGTACAATTACAGAATGCAAATGCCATGTCATGTCCTAGACATGCAGGTACCAGAGACCCTGCTAACTAACCTAAGCCTCCTTGTATTTCTCTCTTTCTCTCCTCCTTATGTGACTTGGCGCACTTTGGACACACTCTGGCCCTTACTTCTTTTACAAACAAAACATTAATATCCCAGTGACATGACATCCTTTCACAATCTCTTCACATCATTTAGCCAGGGGATGACCAAATAAAGCCAAAAGGCAAAGTTCTGGAAGGTCCTTATTACTTGCCAGGAACAGATCTATTTCAAGCCAGAACAACCAGGCTGGAATTCTAAACTATAAAATAACCCTAGTTTGGCACTACATTAGCAACACCAGCGATACGCCAATTGGAGGTCACTGGGTGGCTGTGCCTCGGAGGTAGAGCGAGTCGTCCGCTAATCAGATCATTGGTGGTTCGATCCCTGGCTCCTCCAGTCTGCATGTCGAAGTGTCCTTAGGCAAGATACTGAACCCCAAATTGCTCCTGAAGGCTGTGCCATCGGTGTATGAATGCTCCTAAAACTGATGAGCAGTTGGCACCTTGCACGGCAGTCAATGCCATCAGTGTATGAATGTGTGTTAATGGGTGAATGAGATATGTTGTGGTTAAGCGCTATATAGGTACAGTCTATTTACCATTTTAAAATCAATGTGGAATCGGGGTGTCGATTAGCTCAGTCAGTAGAGAATCCGGGCTAAGTCCGAGGGCTAAGTCCTTGCTGCAGAGGCCCAGGGTTCGGGGCCGACCTGCGGCCCTTTGTTGCATGTCGTTCCCCTGTCTCTCTCTCCCCACATTCCTGTCACTCTTCAGCTGTATCTATCTAATAAAGCTTGAAAAAGGCCAAAAAATATCTTTAAAAAAAAATAATAATAATAATGTGGAATCGGTGTGTTCCTCTGCCTAATCTGACCAATGATGACATGTTTAGCCGTAAGTCGTCATTCAATCCCTGGCTGTTGAGGTGGTGTCCAGCAAACGATGTGGGCTTCATAGACAATTGGACAACTTTCTGGGGAAAATGGTCTGATTAGGAGAGGCAGCATCCATCCCACTTTGGATGGAGCAGCTCTCATATCTAGAAATATGGCCAAGTTTATTAGTCGACTAAAACCGTGACAACCCAGAGTTGAGACCAGGAAGCAGAGCTGCAGTCTTACACGCTTCTCTGCGCCTCCATTAGAGCAGCTGCCCACCAAATTCTCTAGTATAGAGACTGTGTCAGTCCACCTACATTATATAAAGAGGAGTTGATCATAAAAAACTTTATTAAATCAACATCTCCAACAGTGCAAAATAAGAGAATTAAATGTGTGGAATATTAGATATCTGTCTTCTAAAGCTGTCTTTAGCCATCAAATTCTTAAAGACTTCAGACCTTAACTGGCATTAAAGGAACTGCACTAAGCTGGTTTAAGTCTTATTTTTCAGATCGATCTCAGTTTGTTCATGTCAGTGATGAATCCTCCATGCATACCAAAGTCAGTCATGGAGATCCACAAGGTTCTGTGCTTGGACCACTTCTATTCAGTTTATATATGCTTCCTTTAGGGAACATTATTAGGAATCACTACATTAACTTTTATTGTTATGCTGATGATACCCAATTATACATATCGATCAAGCCTGATGAAACCAATCAGTTAGCTAAACTTCAAGCATGCCTTAAGGATATAAAAAGTTGGATGACCTACAATTTTCTGATGTTAAATTCAGACAAAACTGAAGTTCTTGTAATTGGACCCAAACACCTCAGAAGATATAGTTACTTTAGATGGGATCACCCTGGCCTCCAGCTCCACCATAAATAATCTTGGAGTTATTTATACTATAATATACATTTGTTACTTCTAGATTGGACTGTTGTAACTCTTTTTTTATCAGGCTGCTCCAATAAGTCTCTTAGGACTTTGCAGCTGATTCAGAATGCTGCTGCACTTGTAATGACAGGAACCAAGATATCATATTTCTCCCATTTTGACTTCTTTGCTTACCTACAAAGCTCTCCATGGTCAAGCTCCTCTTCTGTGGACTTTACTTTTTGATAGAGCTTATAGTTAGGGCTGGCTCAGGTCATCCTTAGTTATGTTGCTATAGGACTAGACTGTTGGGGGACTTCAAATGATGCACTGAGCCCCCCCCCCAGATAATTGGATTACACCCTCTGGTCCCCTTTTTAGAAAATAGCCACCATGACCACCACCCCACAGGTACAGTATCTGTACCTGGTGTGTCAACCAAGACAGCTTAACAATATCCAAAGTCTTCAGCATCTCATCCACACCTGGTGCCTTGCCACCAAAGAGCTTTCTAACTACTACTTTCTAACTCAGCGACCTCTGCCAGAGGCTCCCCCAGAGTCTCCAGGCTCTGCCTCCTCCACAGAGGATGTGTTGGTTGGGAACAGAAGTTCTTCAAAGTGCTCCTTCCACCACCCAACAATATCCCCTGTCCGGGTCAGCAGTTCTCTACCCTGCCTATAAACAGCCTGGGCCAAGCCTATGGCATCATTTCAGTGCCAAAATCCGCGCGCATAAAAAACATAATCACCGCGCATAAAGACCACTCTCTACGCGCTCGCCGTCACTCTCTGCGCGCTCGCCATCACTCTCTGCATGCTCGCGGTATCTATGTACACGCTCGGCGTCACGCTCGGCGTCACTCTCTGCGCGCTCGCAGTCTCTGTGTACATGCTCGCTGTCACTCTCTGTGCACTCGCTGTCTCTGTGTACACGCTCGTCGTCACTCTCTGCGCGCTCGTGGTCTCTGTGTATATGCTCGCTGTTACTCTCTGTGCCTTCTGCTCGCTTGCCTTTGCTGAGTTTTGGCACTTTGGGGGCGGGCATTGAATAGGCGGCCCCGCAACCCCCCCTCAGAGCCAATCCGAGGCAGAGTAGGGCTAACTGTGTAAGACTTACTTGCTCAGCCATGATAGCCCCATGAAAATGTTTTTTTTTTCCCCCAGGAAACTGCCAGGTCTCCTCTATTGTGATCAGACCACTAGCGCGCAGAGAGTGACGGCGAGCATGTACACAGAGACCGCGAGCGCGCAGACAGTGACGGCGAGTGTGCAGAGAGTGGTCTTCATGCGCGCTGATTATGGTTTTTATGCGCGCAGATTTTGGCACTGAAATGAAGCCATACAAGCCCTATTTCCCTGTCCTAAGTCTTCAGGATGGTTTGTCAGAACTTCCATGAGACCAACCAAAAGTCCTTCTCCATGGCCTCCCTGAACTCCCATGATCACTGAGATGCAAACCCCACCGGGTTAAGGTAGCAATTCTTTGGGGGGTTTGTTGTATGTGAATCCATTTTTGTATTTGGACATATCCTGATCAAAGACAATTTCAAGATTCCTTACAGTGGAGCTGGAGGCCAGGGTGATCCCATCTACAGTGAAATTGAGTGAGGGAGTGACACCCTCTGTCCTTAGACCCTCGGTTCGAGTGAGGAAAAACTTGCCCACAAAAAACCCTTTTAACAGGGAAAAAAGTGGAAGAAACCTCAGGAAGAGCCACAGAGGAGGGATCCCTCTCCCAGGACGGACAGACGTGCAATAGATGTCACGTGTACAGAACAAGTCAACAGAAACATTTTGTACAATTACAATGAAAAAATGACAATGGATTACAATGAATGATACAATGATTACAGTAGCAGTGGAACCTGTGATAGAGATAGAGAGACACAGATGCACAGCAGCAGCAAATCATCAACTAAATTACTATAAACTGTAATGGAGATATGGTAACATTAATGACAGTAATAATATATGTAGTGGACGTCTTGCACAGCAGCAGTCACGATCCACGAGAACCTGCTGGACGAGAGAGCACAGAAACTCCGGGGAAGAAGTTTAGTTAGTAACATGCATTAATGTACATGTATGACAGACATGTATGTTTACAGATGGTGGTGGTGATGGAGAGAGAGAGAGAGAGAGAGAGAGAGAGAGGGAGAGGGTTTTCAGTAAAGGGAGATGTGACTGAATCTTCAACCAATACCGTGCCTAGGCATAACATATCATTAGTGTGCCACACGCTGCGTAAGTATTTTGTTAAGATGGTATGAAAAAGAACAGCCTAGCTCGTGATCTGCAGAGATAGTTTTGCAGATGTTCTATCTTTTCATGAGCCATATTTGAATGTCCAATTAGGGAAATTATTTTTACACACATAGGCCTATGTATACTAATATAATGAAAGTATGGCAAATTATGAAGGACAGTAAGGCAGAAAAAGAGATGGGAATATCAATACAGCACGTGAATTATTAATGGTTGCCAAATTGTAAACTGTTACGGCCACCGCCGTCTCGCCCCGATATATATTTTGTGTTTAGTCTCCCGTTATGAAAACACAGGTGTGCGGTTGCCGGTTCCCGGTTGGTCCCAACTGGAGGAGGCGGGGTCACCGTCGGCGGCACGTCGCTGGGCTGTGCAGGGTCGGGATTGGTGCGGGAGCAGTCGCATCATTCCCCGCTCTGCCAATCATGAGGCTCACCTGTCAGCATCCCGGTGATTTAAACCGGGAGCGCCTAAGCTTCAGGGCGGCTTGTCTTTGTGTATTGTGTGTTCGTAAGCTCGCCTCATGTTAGATAAATTGTGAATGTTAACTCGCTTTGGGAGGTTTGTGTTTGTTTCTGGGACTGGGCAAGGGTTTAGTTTGTATATTAGCACTGATTACACACGTAGACAACTTCTGTTATATACACTAGTTTAGGGGTGCTGTTTTCGATGTGTGTTTTGTTATCAAGTATTAGTTTAGATAGTGAGGTTTTTGTTTCTTGTTTTGTTGTACCTTAGGAAGTATAGGCTCTGTTTAGAGTTCTCTTTTTGTTATATTTATTTCTTCTTTTAAACAGCATCCGCTCGCCCTTTGTTCCCTTTTACCTCTCCTCCTTTTGTTAAGACAATTTGAATTTTCATTTAATAAATACCTTTGTTTAACAACCTTAACACCTGGTTTTATGTTACTTCCTTATACCCCTTGAGCTGGTCGTAACATAAACACAGTAATGTTTTCATTTATTTATTTATTTTTACCTCTTTGTTTAATTATAAGAGCAGTAAGAGTCAGTAACATTATCCAGGCATTTGAAGAAAGGTAATGATTGACAGTCAGAGAGCCCTCATATTCATAAAAAATATGTAATTACTGAAAACATTTAAATAAAATGGTCTGTGATTTATTTAGTAGTTTTTGACAATGCTAAAAATAATGTCAAAACTACGAATATCCTACACTCAAAAAAATAATTTGTTCAATGTACTTAATATAGTTATGTCAACAATTTCCACAAAACTGTGTTGTGTTCAAACTAATTTAATACTACTATTACAGAGAAAATAATAACCTTATGTGAAACCAACAAGACTGTATTAAGTAATTTCAATATTATCTGGTCAAGTTAGCCTTAATTGATCAGGCAGTGTTCAGCTAACTAAACAGGCATTCATTACACTGACCTAACTCACTAATGTAAATGTAACTCAGCTGCATTGAGTAATACTAATTGAACAACCCCTTGTAGTTCCAACTTAACTAACTTGAATAATCAGTACTTACATAGTTTTCATTGTTATCAAGTTAGTGAATAGCGCTGGACTTACTAAACCTAGTTATGTCAACAATTTCCACACAATGTAGTTAAGTAAATTCAAATTACAATACCTTAGTTCTGTGGAAAAATATTGTTTATTGCCAACAAGCACAAACAAAGCAAACAAACAAATTTAAAACCACAAACTTTGAATTTGCGAGAGTTATACCTTAAAAATGCTCCTGCATATCAAACAAACCATTTTTCAACATGTATAGCTTATTTTTATTTCCCCATTTCTAAATAAAAATGTTTATATTAAAATGTTTTTTTTATGCTATAAAGTACTCTGTTTTGTTTACAGTTAAATTTGTATAAAATGCCCAATGAAAACAAAAATCTAGGACCTACAAAACCAAACCAAACCTTAAAGCTATATTCTTTAAGAAGCAGGCTGAATAAACATGGCTTTTTTCCCCTCACAATTACTGAACACTGTAGGATGAAACATTAGATACTGATTTTTTAAAGATGAACCATCGGGTGAACAAATGTCAAGTAAAAATACTTCAAAATATTTTTTTCCTCCCTGCCATTTCAGCATTGTCGGGGTAAAAGAAAAACAAATCAGTGCAGTGTTTTCTAAAATTAAACCACAAAGGGAAAAAAAAGGAAAAAAAGTAGTCCGACATACATTTTCAACAGACAGTACCAAATCTTATGAACGGGAACTTGGTCAACATTTGATCACAGCACCATAAACACGATTTCCATTTGTTTCTCTCATCCTCCTTGCTACAACGTTCAATATTCACCTATCACTCTCCATTTCACATTGTTGATCTCCACTTCTGCAACTGACATGAATTCAAACTTCTCATTTGTGTTTTTCAATTTTGTTACTGTCTCTTCTTTTTGTAAACATTTTCTTAACTCTGTTAAACATTTAGTGCATCTGATCCACTCTTCACTGTTCACAGTTCACAGTTCAACATGCAGATCCAAAAATCAGTTTTCTGCCAGATGGTTTGAGATGGAATTTGTCCTCCAAGCTTCCTCTGTGCTGCTCAGGAGCACTACACTTGTCTAAAATGTTCCTTCAAATAGTTTGTTCTTTAGCACTTGGGCCTTTGTTGAGAGTTTGTTGCCATCTAGTTCCATTACAAGTTTTTGCAGAACCTCAAATGTGTACTTCAGGTTTGTTGGATAGCTCAGGTCCAGTGAGTACATGAGGCCAAACAAAATGGCGACTGCATTTGCGATGTTATCAAGGTCATGGAGCACTTCCACGCCTTCAATGATTATCCCAACATCTGCCAGGCCATCTGTAGACTCTGCACCTTCCATCTTTATGGCAAAGATTCCCAGGACTGTCTGGTCCATAGCCTCCTGGTTGTCTTCAACATCCTCAAACACAAAACAAATACACCTTCAGTTACAACATACACACCATTTATTATCTATCCAGCCTCCAATAATACCTTAAGACTATTAATGTGATTTCAATGAAGGGATTTTTACTATGGAAGCATGCCCCAAATCTTTCTGTATGTTAAAATGTCAGGCAATCTGATGCTTTTTTCTTGTTGTCCATAAATATCATGTTTGGATCCAAGACACTAAGGAACTGCCTGCTAAGAAGTTTTGTGTGTGTACCCTAAGCCTGCATGGTATCTTATTCTTCTGTGTGATAGACTTGTCAAAAACTACTAAAATAACAATCACATTTTCAGTTTCTGGAGAGAAAGTACAGTAGAAATCAAAGGCCAAAATACTCACCATGCACTCTCTTATGAGATTTTCAGGGTCTTCATTGAGGTAAACCATTAGTGCTTTCAGTACACAGGCTCTTCTTGTTTCAACAGCATCATTCTACAGCAGAGAACAAGGGAAGTGTGTAAGAGAGGTTATATTGGTATTGCATTGTGCAGCAATTACCACTACAGATCATCACTGTTCAGCCAAACTGGTCAGACTACTAATTTTCAGCCCTACAGTAGCCAGCTGGTTCATCTTCATCATAAAAAATAAATAAAATAAAAAGTACCTTATCCAAGTCTGCCATGATAGTCCTTATTTTCCGCCCTGCTGCTCCTCCTTTACTTTTGAAGATTGTCATCAGCCGTGTAGAATGATGATCCAGCTGTTGCATGAATTTCGATCTCAGTGGTACAGTGGTGATGCGAGTAAACTCTGCTTCTACCTACAGACATTTAAGAAAGTATAAAAACATCAACACAATACAGGTCAAAGAAAACAATAATCAAATTACTGGACCAACAAAATGTTATTGTGACTTCCTAAGATTAAATTTTTGTCACATGATCAGGTACTGTGTGAATCATTAAATTAATGCAATATAGAACTACAACAAGGATATCCCTTAGTTATTTTTCTCAAAAGTTATAATTTTCACAGATATGATTCTGTTGCCCAGTTCCAATGACCACCACATGCTTGCAGTACAACAAATTTGACACAATGCTTTTCTTTTAAATTCATAATTCTAATTTTCATCTTTGGGTGAAGATTAGAGCAGCAAATAATCTTGAGATTTTTTTGCAGACAAAAAAATGCCAAAATTGTCCAGTTTCCCTCTTACTCTGAGTGTCTGTGTTGTGAGTAAACAGACATTTGAAGACATAATTTTTATAATCAAATTGATGAAAATAATCTGTTGTTGCAGCCCTAGTGAAGATTCCTTTTAATGTCATCCCTTCACTCCCTAAAATGTAAAAAACTTAGTTATGACTGACCTCATGCTCAGAGAAAAGAGCTGGCCACCTTCTTTTGAATTCAGCAATGAAAGGCTTTTCTTCAATCACTTCATGCCGCCTGTAAGCAAATGTTTTTTCCATTTTCTCCTTAACCACCTGTTGGTTGTTGCTCTTTCTCACTTCGGACAATAGTGCCAGTCTCTCTTCCTCAAGGCTCTCTTGGGATTGTCCTGTTGGATAATCTGGACAATAGTTCACCTCTGCTCTTCTAGCTTTCCTCACTTGATTTGGAGATGTGCGTGGATCACCTTGTTTACGCTTGAAGGAATTCACATTCAGCTCGGAACATCCGATATTGCGCAGTTTTGTGCGGTAGTTTGCCATTTTATATTTCAAGCTTATTTTCCACCCATAAAAGCCAGAAACAGAACCTTGCTCCTTTAAACATGGGTGTTTCTTCACGAGTGCTTCAGCTACTGCATCAAATTCAGCATTGCACGGATAAGCTTTATATTTGATTATCTGGGATGCCAAACTTTCAAGAATGTCTGACTTCATTCTTGGACTTGGACTGAAGAGGATACCATTATTTTGAAAGTCAGTATTAGCACGCTGGAGTTGGAGCTCGACATCATAGCCGAACTCAGGCACAGGGAAGATGTCTGGCCATGGCTCACATCTGAGGGACGATGATGATGAGCTAGAAGATGAGAGAATGTCAGTGTCCACAGATGAAATGGAAGCAGTCTCATCCCGACTGGGTTCCACTGAAGACAGGCAAGGGCTAGTAAGAGACGAAGCACTTGAGAGGTAAATCACTTTGAGAGTAGCTTTGTTTTGAATGTCTGAGGTGGACTTCAGGTTTATGAACTCATCAAAGTCACTGTCCTTGTATTGCAGTCTGAAGTCTCCTGACACCTCACATTGTCTCTTTATCTCACTTTTTAGTTCCTCAACAGAATCAGGTATTCCTGAAGGCAGGCTTATTTTGGAAGAGTCATTTTGTCCAAGGATGATGCGAAGCACTGCCGATGTAGCCATATTGCTTGACAGGTTATTCTGAAGAAAAGCAGAAAAAAATGATTAAAACCATATGTAACAGAAGTTTGAGCAGACAGCATTCATTCATCATCAGTATGACTATCATGGAGATTAAAAGCATAGGAATAGTGCAAAGAAAGCATCCCTCAGAATGACGCACAAAAGTCAGACACTTGCTTCTAAATTAGCTTACTGTTTATTATGAATCTTGATTTTATATAAATTTACAAAGTCGTCATCAACATTATTTTATGATGCAGTGTAGTGTCATTGTAGTGTTTATTCTGGCTCAAATAACCTCCTCCTGAAGCCACAAAAAGTCTTGTTCTACTTCTGACACATTAAAAGGCACTCATGTTCCTGTGTAAAAATAGCTGTCTTTGAAGAGTTATCTTGTGTATCATTTTAACTGTATTCCCATAAAAACGGTCAACATCAAAAATAATCAAGAATAATTACCAGACACGTGTATGTATCTTTTAAGGGTTACCATTCGGCGGGTTCCACACTTGTAGTCAACCAGGGGAAAGTCGTCAATCAGTTCGCTTAATTCAGCCAACACAATCTCTGTTGCTGAGGATGCTTGTATCTCAAAAGCGCTGTAGTGCTCTCTGTACCATGATGCCAATTTTCTGCATATAAAGATCAATGTGTTTTCCAATATACACATTTGAAGTATCTCCACAAATTCAGGCAATCCACCAACTGATCCATGCACAATAATCATTCCATTTCTATATTGTATGCCATTGGTAGAGACACTCTGTGCTAGAGTAACTGTTGTGAGATCAGGGTATTTTTGACATAGATGAAGTGCCACATCCTCTTTCATGACATCTACAGGAATTGACGAGACATGTGTCACATCAAAGGCTGATCTCGCATAACTCCCTGTATATATGTGATGGCCAATCATCAGCTGGTGCTTATTTGCCAAAGACAGTGTGATGTTCTTGAAACACTTTGTGTGTCTGACAACCTGTTTGAAAAAACTGTGTTTGGCCTCAAAACGCATTGTCCAAAACATTACAATGGGGCCAAACAGCTTTATCATTTCTGGGTAATGCTCCAGAAAGTGATGTTTTGGTAGGAGTCTGTGACCTGGAAATACCTCCTGGTATCGCTGTCTGTGCTCTGAGATTTTATACTCTAAATATGCCACAGACTCATCACAGTGGACAGGAGCAACCACCAGCTCAACAATATCTTTTAAGTCTAGAATCACTTTCCAGGCTGGCTCATCTTCAGGGATCAAATGACCAATCATAAATGGTAACAATCTTAACAAACACCAATTCTCGTGTGCGTTACCACCAATTGTTTTGCGACATGCAAAATTATGTGGCACCAAGTGAGGGCGATTTTTTTTGTCAGCCCACCTGTATTGAAAGTTTTTAATGTGATTATTAAGGTCAACAAGTGAAAACAACTTCTTGGAAATGAGAAGTCCCAAGCACTGTGCAAGCTCAACAGGGACTATGCCCTCAAAAAGATCATGGACAACATCAGGGGGATACCCTGATGTGACACAGAAGTGGGCAAGTCTCTCTGTGAAAATACAAGCTTTCTTCACACCAAAAAAAACACCTCCTTTTGCCTGTGCAGTATTAACATGTAACTGTTGAAGTTCTTTGTTTCTGAGGGTAAATGCACCTGATTTTACTTCTTTGACTTGAGTTTCTTCCCGCTGAGCCGTGCAAAATCTACAAAAATACTGGCCAGAGAAACTTTCCACAAACCCAGCTATTCCATGTGCTGCAAGGTTGTCTGCTACCACACTCTGAAGTGTCCCCTTCACAAATGTACCCAGATGTGAGACAAAAACACCCTGTTGCTCTAGGGTAACAAGATCTTGGAGTAGTGGCTCAAATATTCTGTGATAGCCAAAGATCTTTACATCATCAGATTTACATAGGAGAGCCAGGTATATTGAGGCCAAAGAGGAATGGCTGCCAGGGGGCAAATTTCCCAAAACCCAATAGACAGCACACAGTTTGTGTGTTTTCCGTGATGTACCGAGGGGGTTACAAACTTCGAAATCATCTATGTATAAACAGAGAGAGATTCTTAGTTCATCTCCTGACAGAAATACATTATTCTTAAAGTGCTGGCCATCTTCAAAGAATCTGTAATGCTACTGGTCACTCACTCTCTGTTGGAGTCTTCTCTTTTCAATAACTTTGCTAAGTACATCCTTTTGATTAAGTAGCTGCTGTAAAACCTTTAGCAAAGGGACATACTGAAAACTTCTATTAGCTTTTGCATCAAGTATAAACTCAACTGGATCAACAATATAAAAATGATTTCTATAATATTGCTTCCGCTTAAATGCAGTGGCTAACGGCCCTTCCTTTCCCAAAGCTTTTGACAAAGGGTTAGATGAAGAAAGTGTGCACTTTAACTCTTTGATGAGTAATTGGTCAACCTGCAAATTACGGTTACTAAAGAAGTCAGCAAGAATGTTGTTAGCTACAGGCACCAGGGCAGAATTAACTAAATAATGCAACTCATTTAACAGCTCATCAACAGCTGAGGCTGGTACATGGAAACAGTTCTCCAACTTTAACAAGACAGATGCCAATTTCTGTTCTATAACTTTTGGCACATCCTCAGGTTCTGGGATCAGTGCATCATCTTCAAGTTCAGCATCGTCAAGTGACTCATTACTATCTGTCAGACATGCTCCTCCAAAAGAACAATTTAATGAATCTGCTGTGGCATTTTTCACTATTCCAGCTTTTAAATCATTCAGTGTATATGTCCTATGTTTTCTGTTCTTGTGGGTTTGATATGTTCCGTAAATATTTGTTTGAAAGGAACAATTCTCAAAAATGCAACATATAGTTTCGTGTTTTTTTAGATGGCTATTAACATGAGTTAAAAATTCTTTCAATGAAGCAATGTGGCTATTTGAACAATGGTGGCAGTTGAATGTTGTGCAATCTACTGATATTTGAGAGGTCTGATCAAAATGTGATCTACACAGGTGACTTCGCAGTGCATTCCAGGTTTTAAATGTGCATGGGCAATTTGAATATGTGCATGGATAAGGGTGTTTGCGGCCAAAGTGGCCATGTTTTAACCTATAGTGCTTCAATAACTTATACCTTGTTGTTTCCTCTGCAGCACACTCTTTACACTTCCACATTCATAATACTGGAAATGAAACACAACCAAAAAAAAAATTACCATCCCATATAGAGTATTAGATTTGAACATCTGTGGATACTTAAAGGGTAAGTTTGGATGTATTACTTCGTAACTGTACTTACCACTACTGAAGAGCCACAAACAAATGCAGACTGTCCAGTCCTCAAGCTCAGAAATGAAGACCTGTAAAATACAAGTACAGTCTATTAAATTTCAGTTACACTTGTGATAAGCAAACCGTTACACTTTAACTTGAACATATTGAGAGCAAGCACATGTTCAGTTTTACAGTTGGAATAGCACTGAAACCTGAAAGTGATATATCATTCAACACATAACCAACTCTGGGTGTGGTAAAGAAAGCATTATTTGTTTTATATAAAATTGGTTATTCATTAGTAATATTATTATTTTCATGCATTTTGCACCCTCATCCACATTAAGTTATGTATTATTAATGATACAGAATAACCTTTTGTATTCATAAACATATACATGCAGAAATAAATGTTCTTCTAAAATATTTGGTAATATATCACATTTGTAATGTTTTCAAAACTCCTGCAGTACAATCATCTGACAGTCCCACGTGTGCAGGGATCCCTGCCTGGCTCCTTCAAACAGCCTACCATATCCCTGTACGCTATGAGAGACAGACAGACAGCCAATCATTTAACAGCTATGTAGTTCAGTAGTACCAAAACGGCTGTAGTGAGAACATAAGGCTGAAGAAGCAGAATGGTAACCAATAGACCTTTATGGTGCGTCTGCCCCAATTCTGAAGCACGCAGCAACAATTACGTAGTGGTGGAAAACTAATCATACTAGTTTAAAATGTCCTTTGTATTTTGCTATCGTTCAGGCTAGGGGTAAAAAACGGTCCAAAAGTAATTTTTCTATCACAACATACAGCAACATCTGACGTATTTTTCAAACTCTGCTTTCCTCAAAGGCACTGCATAGTATATTTTATCACAAAATGTGGCTCTATACTTACACACAAAGCTATATTCCTTTTCAAATGCTGACTCAGCTCTGAGTGAGCAGCGCAGTCTGTCCTGACCAGGTCCTGACGGAGCAGCTCCCTCACTCTTGGTCGCCCACTCACTCACTCCGCTAGCATAAAAAAAAAAAGTCACTCAACTAGCTTACCATTAGCTGGCCTGCAGCTAAAATACAAGCTAATGACACTGTTTTTAACCAAGCTGTTTAAAAAACTGTCCCGGTCCCCAACTTGTAAACCACCAACACAGCTTTTAAGGTCGCCTTACCATGCTACCAGGAGCTCTGCAATGAATTGTTAACAAAAAAAAAAAAAAATGCCATTAAAACTAAACCAATGTAATGTTGCATTTGGTGAGATGCCAAAACTAGAATTCCAGAGTTAAATTGTTATTTTAATGTATGTCTGTCATCTGGCATTTTGTTAATTGGCTAGCTTGTTAGCTAGCTAGCATGAGCTAACAAGTGCTCATATATGCTAGATTTTAGCAAGACAAGTACAGTAGCACCAACAATGCGCAGAAAGCCATCTAGATTAGAACATTCTTAGTTTGATTGTGCAATTCACTCAACAGTGTTATGTTGAATTTACTTAACTGGCTTCCTTTGCTTTGAGAAGTTTTCATTTTAAGTTAGACTTATTAAAGTGGACTTGGTTTTAAAACCAAACACAGAAATGTTAATTAAATGTAATATATGATCATTTATTTAATTCAACAACTCACAGAGTTCACTTTTTTGAGTGTACCACTTGGGGTCGAGCTTCAGACCCCGAAACCCATGCTTTGTTAACTCCAGTGCAGCATGTGATGCCTTTGTCTCTGCTTTCAGAGACTAGAAGAGTCCCACAGACAGAACACCATCTTCCAACCCCTACCACACACTCAGACACACACACCATACATTTCTAAAATTAATATTGCATATTTTAATTGTCTCCTCTGCACAACTTGTTTGCTCCATCTACTGGTGAGTGTATGTATCAACATTTCCACACCAACCATGGGTCATTGAGAGAACATGTAAGCCTGATCATGCCTTTCTTTACTAACCTAACTTCTGTTATTTTCAGATTGCCACCAATTTTGCCGACTAAATGACTTGATGCAAGGCCTCTCAGGGCTTTAAAATCAAATCATCAAATCAAATCAAATTTTATTTGTATAGCCCAAAGTCGCAAAATACATTTTGCCTCGGAGGGCTTTACAATCTGTACAGGGAGTGACACCCTCTGTCCTTAGACCCTCGGTTCGAGTGAGGAAAAACTTGCCCACAAAAAACCCTTTTAACAGGGAAAAAAGTGGAAGAAACCTCAGGAAGAGCCACAGAGGAGGGATCCCTCTCCCAGGACGGACAGACGTGCAATAGATGTCACGTGTACAGAACAAATCAACACAAACATATTGTACAATTACAATGAAAAAATGACAATGGATTATAATGAATGATACAATGATTACAGTAGCAGTGGAACCTGTGATAGAGATAGAAAGACACAGATGCACAGCAGCAGCAAATCATCAACTAAATTACTATAAACTGTAATGGAGATATGGTAACATTAATGATCACGCAGGACCACAGCAGCAGTCAAGATCCACGAGAACCTGCTGGACGAGAGAGCACAGAAACTCCGGGGAAGAAGTTTAGTTAGTAACATGCATTAATGTACATGTATGACAGACATGTATGTTTACAGATGGTGGTGGTGATGGTGAGAGAGAGAGAGAGAGACAGAGAGAGAGAGAGAGAAAGGGTTTTCAGTAAAGGGAGATGTGACTGCATCTTCAACGAATACCGTGCCTGGCTAGGCATAACAAGTAATCAGTAAAATATTAAAGGGGACATATTATGCAAAAATCACTTTTCCAGGTCTTCTACACCAATATTTTCGAATTCGGGGTGCGTACAAACCCCCCCAGTGTTAAAAACAACAACCGCATGCAGCTGCTGCAGGCACACCCCCAGTTGCGGCTTGTCTCTTGGCGGGCGAATCAGATTCAGCTCCCCTTTGTACGTACAAGACCCACTTCCTGATCTCTACAGCAGAGGCCAACACCCAGGCTCCACCCGCCACGCCCTACAGGTGATGAAAACACAAAGCTCAGGTGAAGCTCCGACAGTTTCTGCTTCACAGAGAAGAATGGCTGGCTGTGTGGCGAGGCTCAGACCTAGGCATGCTTGTCACTCTGTTGTTGGCTGCAGTGACCGGCACAAGTCGCTATATTGGCCCCAGCCTGAGAGGACTGAAGAACGGAGGATTACGTTTACTTTTACCGGAGACGTCTATGGGCTTAAATTTGTCTCATTAATACTTGTAAACGCACAGAGGGTGATCTACAAATAGTCCTTGATTTGCACACATTTTTGCTATCCACAAATACAAATTTCTAATTTGTAACTTGTATTTTGGTTTTTACAAATATGTGTGTATTTGTAAATATATTGTGTATTTGTAAATACACAATTTTCCATTTGTAAAACTGAAAATTCTGTTTGTGAAGTGTGACTCAGCATTTGTGGATCACCAATCACGCACACGCATCTCTTTCCTCAGTTACGCATTTCTGAGACGTTCTTGACAAGATCCACACAGATCCAAACCGACTCATTGTCTGAACCACACTCTTGATCTTGTTCTCTCATATGGCATTGAAATTGATCATCTAATAGTCTTTCCACAGAATCCTCTTCTGTCAGACCATTTTTTAATAACCTTTGAGTTCATATTACTGGACTATAAGCCTTTCTGCAGAAACTCCTACAGCAGATGTTTATCTGAAAGTGCTGTAGCCAAATTTAAGGAAGTGATTCCTTCAGTATTGAATTCAATGACTTGTCTCAATGTAGCAGAGGACTTGTCTGCTTCCTTTAGCCCCTCACAAATAGATCATCTTGTTGATAGTACTACAGGCTCATTACGAACAACTCTAGACTCTATTGCACCTCTGAAAAAGAAGATAATTAAACAAAGGAGGTTAGCACCATGGTATAGCCAGCAGACTCGGAACTTAAAGCAAGAGGCACGTAAATCTGAACACAAATGGCGTGCCACTAAACTGGAAGAATCTCGTTTAGCCTGGCAAGATAATCTTAAAACATACAGGAAGGCTCTCCGTAGTGCCAGAGCAGCCTATTACTCTTCATTAATAGAGGAAAATAAGAACAACCCCAGGTTTCTCTTCAGCACTGTAGCCAGGCTAACAGAGAGCCACAGCTCTATTGAGCCATCCATTCCTTTAGGTCTAAGTAGCAATGACTTCATGAGCTTCTTTAATGATAAAATTATAACTATTAGAGACAAAATTCATCACCTCTTGCCCTCAACAGGCACTGATCTGCATTCTGATACAGCAAGTTTGGAAACAGCTGTAAAACCTGATATATATTTAGACTGTTTTTCTCCAATCGACCTTCATCAAATAACTTCAATAATTTCTTCATCTAAGTCGTCAACCTGTCTCTTAGATCCCATCCCAACCAGGCTGGTCAAGGATGTTTTACCTCTAGTTAGCCCTTCTTTATTGGATATGATTAATCTGTCTTTATTATCAGGATATGTACCACAGTCCTTTAAAGTAGCTGTAATTAAACCTCTTCTTAAAAAGCCCACTCTAGACCCAGAGGTTTTAGCCAATTACAGACCGATATCAAACCTTCCCTTTCTCTCTAAGATACTTGAGAAAGCTGTAGCCAATCAGCTGTGCGACTTTCTCCATAAGAACAGTTTATATGAGGATTTTCAGTCAGGATTTAGAGTGCATCATAGCACAGAGACCGCACTAGTCAAAGTTACAAACGACCTCCTAATGGCATCAGACAAAGGACTCATCTCTGTACTTGTCCTGTTAGATCTTAGTGCCGCATTTGACACCATTGACCATCAAATTCTTTTACAGAGACTGGAACATCAAATTGGCATCAAAGGAACCGCCCTAAGCTGGTTTAAGTCTTATTTTTTAGATCGTTCTCAGTTTGTTCTTGTCAATGATGAATCCTCCATGCATACCAAAGTTTGTCATGGAGTCCCACAAGGTTCTGTACTCGGACCACTTCTATTCAGTTTATATATGCTTCCTCTAGGGGACATTATTAGGAATCACTCCGTTAATTTTCATTGTTATGCCGACGACACCCAATTATATTTATCGATCAAGCCTGATGAAACCAATCAATTAACTAAACTCCAAGCATGCCTTAAAGATATAAAAAGTTGGATGACCTTCAATTTTCTGATGTTAAATTCAGACAAAACTGAAGTTCTTGTAATTGGACCCAAAAACATCAGAGACTCTCTCTCTAGAGACTTAGTTACCTTAGATGGGATCACCCTGGCCTCCAGCTCCACCGCAAAGAATCTTGGAGTTGTTTTTGATCAGGATTTGTCCTTTAATGTCCACATAAAACAAATTTCAAGGACTGCATTCTTCCATTTACGCAACATTGCCAAAATCAGACGCATTGTATCTCAAGCAGATGCAGAAAAACTAGTCCACGCATTTGTTACTTCTAGGCTGGACTATTGTAACTCATTGTTATCAGGCTGCTCCAATAAGTCTCTTAGGACTTTGCAGCTAATTCAGAATGCTGCTGCACGTGTTCTGACAGGAACCAAGATCAGAGATCACATCTCTCCCATTTTGGCTTCCTTGCATTGGCTACCTGTTAAATCTAGAATAGAATTTAAAATTCTTCTCCTTACATACAAAGCTCTTCATGGTCAGGCACCATCATATCTAAAAGAGCTCATAGTACCTTACTACCCCTCTAGAACACTGCGCTCTCAGAATGCTGGGTTCCTTGTAGTTCCTATAGTTTCCAAAAGTAGATTGGGAGCCAGAGCTTTCAGCTATCAAGCTCCTCTTCTGTGGAACAAACTACCATTTTGGGTTCGGGAGGCAGACACGGTCAACACTTTTAAGAGTAAACTTAAGACTTTCCTTTTTGATAGAGCTTATAGTTAGGGCTGGCTCAGGTCATCCCTTAGTTATGCTGCTATAGGACTATACTGCCGGGGGACTCCTCCTTTCAGGGTTATGCCTAGCCGGGCATGGTATTGGTTGAAGATGCAGTCACATCTCCCTTTACTGAAAACCCTCTCTCTCTCTCTCTCTCTCTCTCTCTCTCTCTCTCTCTCACCCACCATCACCACCACCATCTGTAAACATACATGTCTGTCATACATGTACATTAATGCATCTTACTAACTAAACTTCTTCCCCGGAGTTTCTGTGCTCTCTCGTCCAGCAGGTTCTCGTGGATCGTGACTGCTGCTGTGGTCCTGCATGACGTCCACTACATATATTATTACTGTCATTAATGTTACCAGATCTCCATTACAGTTTATAGTAACTTAGTTAATGATTTGCTGCTGCTGTGCATCTGTGTCTCTCTATCTCTATCACAGGTTCCACTGCTACTGTAATCATTTTATCATTCATTGTAATCCATTGTCATTTTTCATTGTAATTACACAAAATGTTTCTGTTGACTTGTTGACTGTACACTTGACATCTATTGCACGTCTGTCCGTCCTGGGAGAGGGATCCCT
The DNA here is from genome assembly GCA_946959425.1 of Argyrosomus regius. Taxonomy (NCBI): domain Eukaryota; kingdom Metazoa; phylum Chordata; class Actinopteri; family Sciaenidae; genus Argyrosomus; species Argyrosomus regius. The sequence goes on from CAMPSB010000072.1 coordinate 531,457, forward strand.
CCTCTGTGGCTCTTCCTGAGGTTTCTTCCACTTTTTTCCCTGCTAAAAGGGTTTTTTGTGGGCAAGTTTTTCCTCACTCGAACCGAGGGTCTAAGGACAGAGGGTGTCACTCCCTGTACAGATTGTGAAGCCCTCCGAGGCAAAATGTATTTTGCGACTTTGGGCTATACAAATAAAGTTTGATTGATTGATTGATTTGATCCACAAACAAATAGCTCGTGATTGACAAATGGCCCGCCCTCCTCAACTAGCAGGTTACAAAGGACCTGTCTGTGAAATCCTTTGTTACCAAAGGATTTCACAGACATGTCGGTCTAAGGTACCTGGGAACTGTGTGAACTGGTGAAAAAAATGCAGTAATCTAGTGTTACAGCAATCTTGTCAGTTGGTTATAAATGTATGAATAACAATGATCAACACCAACGATTCTGCAATGCTGTGTTATTGAAAAAGACCAAGAGAACCAAGGCTTTTTAAGATTTTAATTGATCTGATGAGTCTTGAACTATGACCTAAGACTAATATTTCTGACTTATCAGCATTTAGCTGCAGGATGTTTTTTCTGAAGGCAGTTTAGAAGGTGGCCTGCAACATAGAAATGATTAGATGGATCTTAGATATAGCTGGGTATCGTACCTAGCACTGAGGATCAGAACCACTTTTTTAGACTTTTTTTTTCTTTTTTTCTTTTTTGACCCTGGTTCAATTTGCTCTCAGTTGTACATACAGGTATAGACATAAGTACAGTTGAAAGACAAGGGACTAGACAGGTAAACACACATAATATAATACATAACACATTAATAATACATTAATATGTGCCTGAGTTTTGCTGTAAACCATGGGTTGCTGTTGTTGTACGTGCAGAAAGTCTTGGTGGGCACACACATGTCCTCGCAAAAGCTGATGTATTATGTCACGCTATCAGTCAGTTTATCCAAGTCTGTGGCTGCAGCCTCAAAAACTTCATCTCCTCACTGTCTTGACCACAGACACAGATTTTAGCTTCTGCCTGTAGGTCCGGTTAAGATGAACCATGCAGTATTCAGAGTCCCGAGGCTGCACAGCGAACAGCAAACAGTCTGCAAAACTGTTAAAACTGTGCATAATTGTTATCTGGATGGTACGAACCCAAAATGGTAGTTTGTTCCACAGAAGAGCAGCTTGATAGCTGAAAGCACTGGCTCCCAATCTACTTTTGGAGACTATAGGAACCACAAGGAACCCAGCATTCTGAGAGCGCAGTGTTCTAGAGGTAAGGTACTACGAGCTCTTTTAGATATGATGGTGCCACATCATAGCCAAGGCTAGCTAAGCTGGAGTAGCTTTATGGTGGTAAATGGTTGAATAATGACATTTAAGTTACTGTTTGCCTTATTGTTTGTCATTTCCACATATTGAATTTAGCCTTTGCTCAGTCACCCTTGAGCAGCTTATCCAGGTGTCAGATTCTGCGTGCCATCCAGGAGCAACTAAAAGGGCCTTAACATCATGGAGGAATTGGATGATGTTACTGTTTCGGTTCTAAATGGTATGTTTAGGTGTTGCCGCATATGCTACATAATATTGATGTGTATTACCATTTAACTGAATTATTGATTATGCATGATGATACTGATCTCAGAAACAAAATGTATTTCAGCTATTTTGCTATCTCAAAACTCCAAGTGTCTTTTTTATTTAGATTTATTCTTAGAAAATAGATGGTATAACACAGACACCGCAATTGGACTTTATTTACCTTGTCAAGTTGATTAGTGCTAAATTTATTTAGGTAAAAAATGGTATATGGTTTTTAATTCTAAAAGGTTTGTTAATGATTTGACTTTGTTTACAGCTGCCAGCATAGATGAGGCCTTACTCCACACCCTCACCCTCGGGATGATTTAAGAGACCTTTTTCCTGGGCCAGAGAACTTTCTCAGGAGGAAACAACTGTGGGCTCTTATTAGCCAAGAGGCAAGTTTTTGCCTACTTGTTTTTTTTTTCTAAAAAAAAAAAAAAAACCTAGCACAACACATGGTTTGTCTCCACTTCCTTGTCCATGTCCTGTTTTATTTTGAAGTTCCATGTCTTGTCTTCCTGTGTTTTCCCTCCTGTGAGTACCTTGTGTGTCTCACATGTATGCGATTGCCCCACCTGTGTCTCATTTCCTCATGTATTTGACCTCAGTGTTTTCCCGGTTTCGTCCTTTGTTGGTTCATCTGTGTCCATGTCGTGTGTTCCTGTGGTGCCTCCGTGAGTTAATAAACTCTTTTTTGTTTTACTGCACTAGTTTTTGTGTCTGTCTGCATCAGGGTCCAGTTCCCTAAACCATAACATTCTAAATGTGTCTGTCATTTACCTTGTAATAATTGTGTTTTGATTTTTTTTCTGAGGATGAGAATGTCACTTTACCAGACACAGCTGGTAAGTAAGCAGTCGTAAGCACCATTTTGAGATGGCCTGCACTGGTAGAGAGGGGGAATCTGCCATATCCAAAGAGCTGAGATGCAGGCTGGTGAGGAACACTGTTACCAGCATGATTTCAATCTTGAGAGCAAGTCACCAAGGAGAGGAGCTCCAGTACCCTTCAAAGCATGAGGTCACTGCAATGGCTAAGAGACTAGTGGAGTATTATCCCATGCTACAGGATAAAGATGAACCCATCAAACATGTAAGTGATGACAATTTTACACATTCAACACACACACGGCTGCAAAACTTTGTGGCTTCCGATTCCTAATTCGTGATTTCCCCACACCTGTCCACCCGTGTGTGGTGGGTTGTATATGTTATTGTGACGTCACCTGCACAGCTGATCACACGGGAATGAAATCACAGCAGGCAGGAAGAGCGTATATAGGGGAGTCACGGGTGGACAGGTGTGGGGAAATCACGAATTAGGAATTTTGCTGATTTTGCTGTCTATTTTTGTTCATGCAAAGTAGTTTTTTCCTTGACTACCATGTTCTGTCTCATATTTTAAATGTTATCAAAGATAATGAGGTTATGGCCTCTGTTACCTCTGAGTGTTTCAGAGGTACTTTTTTGGGGGGGGATGTTTAATTTTGCAAACATTATGTTATAATGATTGTAAACATTGTAAGGAATCCAGCTATACTGCAAGCACTTCAAATAAATGTTGTTGTTATTCTGTGTATGATTTTAATTTAGTGTAAATGCTGTGTATTGATTTAAGATAAAAGCTAATCATAACTCTTGAATTAAGAAGAATCATCTTGTTAAGTTGCTCTGGATTTATGTTTTTTTCACTCAATTTGAGTAAGAAACAAAAAGTGAAATAAGAATTGAAAAGCTAGTTTTGAGATTATTTGACTTGCAGTACTTGGAATGAGTGTTTCACCACTTATTTTAAGATTGCCTCCTTCGCCTGGAGGAGACGAATGCCAGGGTGAACATTCTGAAGATGGACTCCACCAAGAAGGTGAACTGTAATATACAGTATATAAAGAAATTGTAATATACATGTGTCATATCTATAACAGTGTTGTAGAATATATTTGGCTGGTTTTCACGATTCTCTACAGATAACAAAGAAGCTTGCAGGTACAGCTTCCTGGGTGATAAACGTGGGCAACGAGCACGGACAGGTGCTCATGTCCGTCCTCACCGACTCTGAGGGGGACTGACTGTTGCCCATGGTGGCTGGACTCATGCAGCGGTACACAGACACCAGAAAGGCCCCTCTCCTCAGGTCCTGTACGTGGACAGTGCAAGGTATGGTTCGATCAAACAACTCAACTAATTAATTATTAATCAATAGTTTTTAATAAGTATTAGTATAAAAATCTTTTTGAGAAATTATTTGATGACTGATGACTAAAATAACACTTAAATCAAATAAATTTCAAAAATCAAAATAATTTCATTCACATTGGTTCACTTTAATCATCGATCGATTGCGTCTTGGTTCGACACATCCACCGCCTCCTGGCTCCAGTGTTTACATCTCGCTCTCAGACTGCATGGCTACTTTGCATGGAGCGGGCGGAGTTAAATTTCTGGAGTCCTGCCTTGACCAACCCAGATTGGGATGGCACACCAGTGTCGTTCCGAATTCGAGCCCAGTAATTCAGATAAAATATAAGATTTTTGGGAAAACAGGCAGAGCTCCCAGCTGCGGGATGGTGGAGGGGTGCTATAGTGCTATAACCTTTGAGTTCATATTACTGGACTATAAGCCTTTTGGCACAAACTCCTACAGCAGATGTTTATCTGATAGTGCTGTAGCCAAAATTAAGAAAGTGATTCCCTCAGTATTGAATTCAATGCCATGTCTCAATGTAGCAGAGGACTTGTCTGCTTCCTTTGGCCCCTCACAAATAGATCATCTTGTTGATAGTACTACAGGCTCATTACGAACAACTCTAGACTCTATTGCACCTCTGAAAAAGAAGATAATTAAACAAAGGAGATTAGCACCATGGTATAGCCAGCGGACTCGCAACTTAAAGCAAGAGGCACGTAAATCTGAACACAAATGGCGTGCCACTAAACTGGAAGAATCTGTGCATCTGTGTCTCTCTATCTCTATCACAGGTTCCACTGCTACTGTAATCATTTTATCATTCATTGTAATTCATTGTCATTCTATCATTCATTGTAATTGTACAATATGTTTGTGTTGATTTGTTCTGTACACGTGACATCTATTGCACGTCTGTCCGTCCTGGGAGAGGGATCCCTCCTCTGTGGCTCTTCCTGAGGTTTCTTCCACTTTTTTCCCTGTTAAAAGGGTTTTTTGTGGGCAAGTTTTTCCTCACTCGAACCGAGGGTCTAAGGACAGAGGGTGTCACTCCCTGTACAGATTGTAAAGCCCTCAGAGGCAAAATGTGTTTTGTGAATTTGGGCTATACAAATAAAATTTGATTTGATTTGATTTGATTTGACATATTCACCAAATTTTGTTACATGTAATTGCTTGGCTGCAAATGACATACAGTAACTTCATGAGAGAAACAAAAAAACAGGAAGTTATATGTCCTAAATGCTACAATAAACAATAACTAAATATCAAAAGAGAAAAAGTTTTCACTGCTCAGTATTAACAGGTATTGTGTCTGTAAGAGCTACATTTGAAATTCAGTATACACAGCATTAAGGACAAGATATTATAACCTGTTTGATTTATAATTGATAATGACTCATTTTTGTAGGCTGCTCTTTTTACAATGCACCCAAGATTTTCCATTTTTTCACAACATGTAACGTGATGCGATATTTCATATGCAGCTATTGGACTGCCAGCACTTATTATGATGTGTAATTTTTCCATAATGAATAGAAAGAGAAATGGGAGATGTCCATTAGTGAGAGAGTTCACAGTTCGAAATTCATGGTCCATAAGATTTTCTACCCTCATCATTTGATCCAGTAGAGCAGGTTGTGATCATTAAATTTGAGCTCGTATGTAAGCACGTAAGAACATGTAAAGCTCAATGGCTTCCTCTGGAGAGGTGGGTGGATGAAGACTGTTTTCTGCCATCGCAAGGCAGCAAATGTCAAACACTGTATCGTCACAGGGATACGGTCCTCTCTGAAGGCATTCCTCTCTGCAGGCTTCTATCTTTTGTTGGGATACCTCTTTCAGGTACTCTCTGGCACCAAAAAGTTGGGGTAGGGTGTACATCATCACTGGGCGCCCACCTGGAGACACAGCATTTCTGCATGGGCGAATTCTGTGAGCGTTCCAGAGGTGAACAACTTCCTGCAGTTCTCTCTAAAGATAAATAATAGAAAGTGAGAAAATCAGTTCACACATGATCATTAAACTAGCCAGTAATGTAGTTCAAATCAGCTCCAACTTAAACATCTGCAATAATAAACTGTATTATGCAATTAAAAACATCAAAAAACTGACAGGGAACATTTTATTGCATTTTATACTTTTCATACTTTAAGTACTTTGAATATATACTGCTGATAATACTGTCCTTTTACTTTACTAAGGTTTTGAATGTAGCCTACATGGAGTGAGCTCTTTTTCACTAATATCAGAAGGCCTATGATATTAGTAAAACACTAAAACTAACCCACTACACAGGGTGGTACTACTGCTTTTTGTGAAGTAAAACATCTGAATACTTTAACCACTAAGCTAAGCAGGTGTCACAGTATTATTCTGACATAATATAGCACTATGGGAAAAAAACAACATAAACGTATTGCAGTTCTTACCTGACATGTGAACTGAATGAGACTTTTGTCCAGAAAGTCACCAGAAAAGGAGTCTGAGTCTTTTAAATCTTGAAAGAGGTTCATCCAGAACTGTGCGTGTTGCCTCCTTAAAAAGCCCCACCAGTTCTCTATTCTTTGGTTGTGATTGCTCGATCCATACAGATAACATCTGTGCGAAAAGTTGTCCAGATGATCGTGCCTCAAGAGCATCTACATTTGTTCAATGTAACAGTTCTCGGTTCCGAGGTCTGAACAAATTCGGGCAGCAGTTCCATTCCTTGATGACACCTCATCAATGAAGTATTGCGTGATTATCCTGGGATCACTGTTTGTACAGTAGGCATGTAGCCATATCACCATTCGTGAAAACCCATCTATTGCACCATTGATGCAGATCCCGTACGGTTTGAGTTTATCATATGAGTCTACATGCCACAAAAAGTTTGGGCCTGGATTCTGGTACATACACCGCCGAAGGCAATTCCGGCGCCTCAGCTGCACACCGTGCAGATCCAGTATTTTCAGCAGTCTCCTGATCGTCTCTTGAGTCACCACGTAGCCAGCCTGAATGCATTTCAAATGCATCATCTTGTTTCCATGGAGCATGCTATATATGTCCAGCTGATCCTGGAGAAATGTGAATGGTATGTAAATGGTAAATGGACTGTACTTATATAGCGCCTTTCTAGTCTTCCGACCACTCAAAGAGCTTTACAGTACGTATCTCATTCACCCATTCACACACATTCATACACTGATGGCATTAGCTGCCATGCAAGGTGCCAAGTGCTCATCAGTTTGAGGAGCTAACTATTCATACACATTCACACACTGATGGCACAGCCTTCGGGAGCAATTTGGGGTTCAGTATCTTGCCCAAGGACACTTCGACATGCAGACTGGAGGGGATCGAACCGGGGGTCGACCCGTTCTACCTCCGAGCCACAGCCGCCTTGTCTAGGCTTTCCTTCTGAACAGCCACAAAGTCTTCAGGTGCCTGCGTAAAGTCGACAAACTAATAGTAATACCATCTATATGACTTAAAGACAGCATTATCTCCCAGTGTCTTAAACCCAGATCAAAGTAAAACTTGATTACCCCGAAAAACAGAAAAAACATTACTCAGAAAAACAGGAGAAAAAAAAAATTACTCAGAAAAACAGAAATAATTACCCCGAAAAACAAAGCAAAAAATAAATTACTCAGAAAAAAATGTTTTTTGTTTTTTTTTCAAGTGAATGCAATACGCTTCCGTACTTCAGACCAAAGATGAAAATGTTATAACCAAATTTGAACGATTAAAAATATCGAGAAGTTTTTTAAATTAGGTGTCAAAATCAGGTAAAGATTAATTCTCAGCTCCAGGACTGTGGGGGCGTGGCTTCAGTGCCTCCAGCGGACACGCCCCCACAGTCCTGGAGCTGAGAATGAATCTTTACCTGATTTTGACACCTAATTTCAAAAACTTCTCGATATTTTTAATCGTTCAAATCACTCGTGGGACTCTCTCTCTGTCTGTCTGTCTGTCTGTCTGTCTGTCTGTCTGTCTCTGTCTGTCTGTCTGTCTGTCTGTCTCTGTCTGTCTGTCTGTCTGTCTGTCTGTCTCTGTTTCTCTGTCTGTCTGTCTGTCTGTCTCAGTATGTCATGTACCTCAGTGAAACACTGTGTGGAATTGTTTTAAAAAAACAATCACCAGCAGCATGTCACACCTGCAGTCCAGGGAGGTGCCATTACCGACACACATAAACTTGTGTGGGCTCACTGCTTACTCACTTTGTTCCTTTCAGGCGTGGTTTATATGCTACAGTCTCCTTAACACACCTGACAGTTGTTGGCATGCAAACACAAAATGGGGGGCAGTCACAGCTGCTCTTTGCTGGCTAATGAGCATATACAGAATGGCATCTAGATCAATACAGAGTATAAACATCTCTGTGCCAGAAATACTTATTCAGAGGCTCTCAGGAGTTCTGGGGAGGTATCAGCTAATGTCCTGCTGACACATTATCTGCTGTGACTCTTAAAATATAAAAAAACATTTGTCATAATATTCCCCAAAATAATTTTCCTACACTGTACCATATAGAATATAACTCACAAATTATAGTCCCACTAAACAGCAACTAACTCTATTGAGCCATCTATTCCTTTAGGTCTAAGTAGTAATGACTTCATGAGCTTCTTTAATGATAAAATTATAACTATTAGAGACAAAATTCATCACCTCTTGCCCTCAACAGGCACTGATCTGCATTCTGATACAGCAACTTTGGAAACAGCTGTAAAACCTGATATATATTTAGACTGTTTTTCTCCCATCAACCTTCATCAAATAACTTCAATAATTTCTTCATCTAAGTCGTCAACCTGTCTCTTAGACCCCATCCCAACCAGGCTGCTCAAGGATGTTTTACCTCTAGTTAGCCCTTCTTTATTGAATACGATTAATCTGTCTTTATTATCAGGATATGTACCACAGTCCTTTAAAGTAGCTGTAATTAAACCTCTTCTTAAAAAGCCCACGCTAGATCCAGAGGTTTTAGCCAATTACAGACCGATATCAAACCTTCCCTTTCTCTCTAAGATACTTGAGAAAGCTGTAGCCAATCAGGCGTGACTTTCTCCATAAGAACAGTTTATATGAGGATTTTCAGTCAGGATTTAGAGTGCATCATAGCACAGAGACCGCACTAGTCAAAGTTACAAATGACCTCCTAATGGCATCAGACAAAGGACTCATCTCTTACTCGTCCTGTTAGATCTTAGTGCCGCATTTGACACCATTGACCATCAAATTCTTTTACAGAGACTGGAACATCAAATTGGCATCAAAGGAACCGCCCTAAGCTGGTTTAAGTCTTATTTCTTAGATCGTTCTCAGTTTGTTCACGTCAATGATGAATCCTCCATGCACACCAAAGTTTGTCACGGAGTTCCACAAGGTTCTCCCCCCCTTCTCTTCTGTGCTCTCTCGTCCAGCAGCCCCCCCCCCCACCTTCTCTCAATCTTTAACTCAACCGGTTGTGGTGGATGACCGTCTACCAATGAGCCATGTTTGGGTCTGCTCGAGGTTTCTGCCTGTTAAAAGGAAGTTTTTCCTCGCCACCGTCACCAAGTGCTTGTTCATGGTGGAACTGTTGGTCTCTGTAAATAATATTATAAAGAGTACGGTCTAGACCTGCTCTGTATGAAAAGTGTCATAAGATAACTTTTGTTATGATATGGCGCTATATAAATAAAACTGAATTGAATTGAACTAAACAGTGAGTCTGACCTTGATAATGCCACTTACCCATCCCCAGGATTTGCACTATAATAACGAGAATAACCAATGGTTACTCACTACTTTGTAGAAAGGTCTATTGGATTTACCCAGTTGACCATTTTTGGCCTAAATGATTGACGACTGACAATGTAGTACTTATACTATACTTATACTAGGGGGCAAAAAGATGAGAATGTCAACTTCTCACCATCTTTACAAATCCCTAAGTTTGCTCACTAGTGCAGAGTAGGTTGGCTAATACAGTTGGAATTGTACTTTGTTTTCATTCTTACATCATGCTTTTATGGTCTTTCATTGCCCACAGACCGGGCTTGGTCCTCCTCAGTGCTTTAAAGGGGTCATTTTATACCCCTTTTTACACAGTTTCCATGTGTCTTAATGACATGTCTGTGAAATTCTTTGGTCAAAATTCCTCACAGATCAAACACAGCAGTCCTCTCTGTACCCTGTAAATGGACTGTACTTATACAGAGCCTTTCTAGTCTTCCGACCACTCAAAGCACTTTTACAGTATGTATCTCATTCACCCATTCACGCACATTCATACACTGATGGCATTAGCTGCCATGCAAGGTGCCAACTGCTCATCAGTTTGAGGAGCTAACCATTCATACACCTTCACACCCTGATGGCACAGCCTTCAGGAGCAATTTGGGGTTCAGCATCTTGCCCAAGGACATTTCGACATGCAGACATGCTGTCAGTCCTGCCTTTGTAGAAAGGTTGCCTCTGTATGAAAAGTGTCATGAGATAACTTTTGTTATGATATGGCGCTATATAAATAAAACTGAACTGAAATTGAATTGAATTGAATTATGTGTCCACCTAATGTTTGGGAAAGAGGGAGAAGGCAACCCTATTGTAAGTTTAGCTCCAACACCTATTTTCTTGTTTCTTATCAGCTGTTCAATATTATTTCATTCATGAGCTGTCTGTTTAAAGGTTGGAAAAAAGGTGAACACTGTTTATTTTAATGTGTGTCTGTACACAAGTTCACACTATTTTTGACACATACATTGGCCACATGAAGAAGCAACCAGCACTTTGCTTTGTTCCAGGCCTGTTAAAACATGTAACCCAGTCCTCTGAGAGAAGAAGGTGTGGGGGCAGTAATCTGTGCAAAAAGGGCTGGGGGTGTTTGGGTGGGGGTTCTCTTCCTTTTTCCATCTGCTACTGACTTCCAAGTAAACTTCAAGACTCCTTTTGCTTAACACCACCTGACAAGTCAGTTGACATCAGGGAGAGTTGCCTCAATATATTCCTAAACCTTTTGGAATCTTTTTTTTTTCTGCCCCCAAATCTCATGAATAAAGCATACAGCTCAGTCAGCAACTGAGTGATAAGGAGGGTGGAGGCAGTGGCTAGGTCTCATCCATCACTGTCAAGATGCAATCTACACACATGTGCGCACACTCACAGGTTTGTCAGCAGCATGTGGGCTGATAGTAGTGTGGATAAAAAAAGATACATTTGTCTCAAGGAAGAGGAAGAGAGGGCGTTTAGGGGGTCATTTGGGATCAGGGGGGCACCTTAGAAGCTACAGGCACCATCTCTGCAGGGTTGACACAAAAGAAAAGCAGACTGAACACTGAGCCTTTGCCATAAAAGCTGCCAGCTGCACTGGAGTTTTGTTGCAATGAGCTGGCAGAAATTATTGAATCTGTCCTGCACAATTTCTTAGATTTATTTATTCTTTTTCTTATGTATTTATTACTCTTTAACTTAAACTTCATACACTGTACTCAGGAATATCATTTACGTGTGGCACTGTCCCATAATGAAGGATATATGGAAATCACTTGGGGTTTTTTGGGGGGTTTTTTGGACCAAAACTAATTAGATCTTCTAATCAATTTTTTAAATTGTCTGTAAAACGAAGTTGGCAGCAAATCAGGGTAAAGGATAAAAACCTCATCCAGAGAGGTCTGTTGTTGCTGTGCGTTCAGTATTATTTTAGTGCATGGATGATCTGCTGCTGTGGATCATTTAAACTGCTAATATTGCCAGAAGCAAAATGACATTGTCTCTGAACATAATCCAGGCAGCGATTACCTTCAGCGCAACATAATCATGAAAACAATTTGCTAATATTCAAACAGATCGATGAAAAACCACAATGTCAGGCTACAGTTTGCACTGTTGTAATTAATTACACAATTTCATTCTGTGACATCACTAAGGTACAGCGCAACAAGTTTGCTCCTTTTTTCCTCAACTGAGAATTTACATTCCTTAGAGAATACTGTCAAGGAAAGAAATAGTGTGGCGCTTTCTACAGCCAATTTAAATTCAAGGTCAACATACCTCACTAACACACTAATATAGAATCTTATCTAAGCTCAGGTAGAAGGTGGGTGGAGAGAGAACCCAACTGTATCAATAAAAATGGGTGTACTCACAAACTGGCCTTGTTGGGCATGTTTTATTGTTTGTTTGTTTGTTTTACAGGCCACACTTAAATTTTAAATGAGCAAAATGACAGACAGCACACAAAACTAGTGTGTTTGTGTGACTGTAATAAAGATTTCAGGGTGATCCTGTGTAGGCCTACATAAAGAAGGGACTGTAAATTAATACAGATGGCTTCTCAAATTAATTTATCATTGCTGATGGATTGCTCCACCAGATGCAATTATGTGTGATATTCTCAGGCCCTCAGAGGGAGGTTTTGAGAGAACAGACACTGTTAGTCCTATTTGATCCTATATACAGTATATACATACATATACATATATTGTCCCATTTGACTGAAAGAGATGGTGACCAGTAAGTCTGTTGGATAATCATTAGATTCCACAATCAAAGTTATTTGAAGCTTAATGTTAATGTTAGAAATGTGAAACAAATAGAATGTGAACTAGGTGCCCATTAGTTAATTAGCAAATGCTTTGCTGCTCAGTTTCAGTATGCTTAAATCCAGTTAAAACATTCCGTGCAAGGTTTTAATTTACTTTTTATTTGTTTCGTTGTTGTAGTTTTATGCTTTTTATTATTGTTCTAATTTCTAGTTTTTATACAACTGCTCTGTTGAACTATTCGGTGTTGTCTATTTCTGTCTTTATTCTGCTCTATGAAGCACTTTGGGCTGCATCTCTGCACGAAAGGTGCTATATAAATAAATAAAGTTGAGTTGAGTTGCAATGTAATCAAAGCAATGTAATCGTGTAATAGTTTTAGAGCAAGCTATCTCACCACACTGTTCATATACAGAAACTCCTACAGCAGATGTTTATCTGATAGTGCTGTAGCCAAATTTGAGGAAGTGATTCCTTCAGTATTGAATTCAATGTCGTGTCTCAATGTAGCAGAGGACTTGTCTGCTTCCTTTAGCCCCTCACAAATAGATCATCTTGTTGATAGTACTACAGGCTCATTGCGAGCAACTCTCGACTCTATTGCACCTCTGAAAAAGAAGATAATTAAACAAATGAGGTTAGCACCATGGTATAGCCAGCAGATTCGAAAATTAAAGCAAGAGGCACGTAAATCTGAACACAAATGGCGTGCCACTAAACTGGAAGAATCTCATTTAGTCTGGCAAGATAATCTTAAAACATACAGGAAGGCTCTCCGTAATGCCAGAGCAGCCTACCATTCTTCATTAATAGAGGAAAATAAGAACAACCCCAGGTTTCTCTTCAGCACTGTAGCCAGGCTAACATTGAGCCACAGCTCTATTGAGCCATCTATTCCTTTAGGTCTAAGTAGTAATGACTTCATGAGCTTCTTTAATGATAAAATTATAACTATTAGAGACAAAATTCATCACCTCTTGCCCTCAACAGGCACTGATCTGAATTCTGATACAGCAAGTTTGGAAACAGCTGTAAAACCTGATATATATTTAGACTGTTTTTCTCCCATCAACCTTCATCAAATAACTTCAATAATTTCTTCATCTAAGTCGTCAACCTGTCTCTTACACCCCATCCCAACCAGGCTGCTCAAGGACGTTTTACCTCTAGTTAGCCCTTCTTTATTGGATACGATTAATCTGTCTTTATTATCAAGATACAGTATGTACCACAGTCCTTTAAAGTAGCTGTAATTAAACCTCTTCTTAAAAAGCCCACCCTAGATCCAGAGGTTTTAGCCAATTACAGATGGATATCAAACCTTCCCTTTCTCTCTAAGATACTTGAGAAAGCTGTAGCCAATCAGTTGTGTGACTTTCTCCATAAGAACAGTTTATTTGAGGATTTTCAGTCAGGATTTAGAGTGCATCATACCACAGAGACCGCACTAGTGAAAGTTACACACAACCTCCTAATGGCATCAGACAAAGGACTCATCTCTGTACTTATCCTGTTAGATCTTAGTGCAGCATTTGACACCATTGACCATCAAATTCTTTTACAGAGACTGGAACATCAAATTGGCATCAAAGGAACCGCCCTAAGCTGGTTTAAGTCGTATTTCTTAGATCGATCTCAGTTTGTTCACGTTAATGGTGAATCCTCCATGCATACCAAAGTTTGCCATGGAGTCCCACAAGGTTCTGTACTAGGACCACTTCTGTTCAGTTTATATATGCTTCCTTTAGGGAACATTATTAGGAATCACTCCATTAATTTTCATTGTTATGCTGACGACACCCAGTTATATTTATCGATCAAGCCTGATGAAACCAATCAATTAACTAAATTCCAAGTATGCCTTAAGGATATAAAAAGTTGGATGACCTTCAATTTTCTGATGTTAAATTCAGACAAAACTGAAGTTCTTGTAATTGGACCCGAACACCTCAGAAACTCTCTCTCTAGAGACTTAGTTACTTTAGATGGGATCACCCTGGCCTCCAGCTCCACCGTAAAGAATCTTGGAGTTGTTTTTGATCAGGATTTGTCCTTTAATGTCCACATAAAACAAATTTCGAGGACTGCATTCTTCCATTTACGTAACGGATGCAGAAAAACTAGTCCACGCATTTGTTACCTGTAGGCCGGACTATTGTAACTATTTGTTATCAGGCTGCTCCAATAAATCTCTTAGGACTTTGCAGCTAATTCAGAATGCTGTTGCACGTGTTCTGACAGGAACCAAGATCAGAGATCACATCTCTCCCATTTTGGCTTCTTTGCATTGGCTACCTCTTAAATCCAGAATAGAATTTAAAATTCTTCTCCTTACATACAAAGCTCTTCATGGTCAGGCACCATCATATCTAAAAGAGCTCATAGTACCTTACTACCCCTCTAGAACACTGCGCTCTCAGAATGCTGGATTCCTTGTAGTTCCTATAGTTTCCAAAAGTAGATTGGGAGCCAGAGCTTTCAGCTATCAAGCTCCTCTTCTGTGGAATAAACTACCAATCTGGGTTTGGGAGGCAGACACGGTCAACACTATTAAGAGTAGACTTAAGACTTTCCTTTTTGATAAAGCTTATAGTTCGGGCTGGCTGAGGTCATCCCTTAGTTATGCTGCTATAGGACTAGACTGCCGGGTGACTGTCTCTCTCTCTCTCTCTCTGGGTTATGCCTAGTCAGGCACGGTATTGGTTGAAGATGCAGTCACATCTCCCTTTACTGAAAACTCTCTCTCTCTCTCTCTCTCTCTCTCTCTCTCTCTCTCTATCACAGGTTCCACTGCTACTGTAATCATTTTATCATTCATTGTAATTCATTGTCATTCTATCATTCATTGTAATTGTACAATATATTTGTGTTGATTTGTTCTGTACATGTGACATCTATTGCACGTCTGTCCGTCCTGGGAGAGGGATCCCTCCTCTGTGGCTCTTCCTGAGGTTTCTTCCACCTTTTTTCCCTGTTAAAAGGGTTTTTTGTGGGCAAGTTTTTCCTCACTCGAACCGAGGGTCTAAGGACAGAGGGTGTCACTCCCTGTACAGATTGTAAAGCCCTCCGAGGCAAAATGTATTTTGTGACTTTGGGCTATACAAATAAATTAATGATTTGATTTGATTTGATCAAGCATGCATTTCAATTGCTGAAGGCAAAACTTAAGGTAGAATGACCCACAAACATGCAGCAACTGAAGACAGCTGCAATAAAGGCCTGGCAAAGCATCACAAAGGAGGAAACCCACACTCTAAAAGGTAATACCTATGCTCACTTAAATTACATTTGTATACTTTACTTATTTCTCACTATCCTGTTGATTGAACTCATGTCATGTCAGTAATATACTCGTTTTGCCTGAAAGGGGTATAAAACTAAGCTCATGTGAGTGAAGTGAACTTGTGTTCCTGAAGTAAACTAGAGTGAACGCAGCGCGTGGCTTTGCACATGCTCAGTAGAGCAGGACTTTCCAGCAACTGCATAGACCGAAACTTTTGGAAGAAGAAGCAAGATTTTTGAGTCTGTAGGTAAGTTATTCAACTTCACTGAGTATTTACATTTGTCAGATATGATTTCATTATTCACAGCTTTAGCAGGGCATTTTTTTGTACATAGTGATAACTAAATCTCCTGGCGGGGTAATGCGATTGTTAGCTAATGCTAGCCAGGTAAGCTAGCTAAAACGGCCATGCTATGAGAGCCTGTAACGTTAGTTACATGCACGAGCTCTGCCCAAATTCATTCACTTCATGTTTCATTTTAAATGCTAATTTGATGTTGCTACAAAATTAAAGTGAGTGGCAAGCAGAAAAAGCACACACACGGTTTCCACACAGAGGCGTGACGTGCACATCGCGGGTGTGCGCGTGCACGTTGAATTTTTTGTTAAAATGCTGGTTTCATAGACAAACAAAAAAAATAAAATTCTTTTGTGTGTGAGATCAAGTTATTTATACTAGGTCATACTGTAAGATAGTGGTGTTTGATACCAGTACTGTTTATAAATAGTTATCACAAAGGAAACGTGTGTGTATATATATGTGTGTGTTTTATGAGATACGTTTTACCACAGGTGTCTGTACTGTTGTTAAATCCACAACTCTTTTTGTGACTTTTCTAGCTGAGGAGTTGTGTTTGCAGCTTGAAGACTGACTACCAACTGTGATGCAGTGGACATGTAAGTTTTGCAACTTTGCATGTGAAAAAAGAGGGCAGCTACTTAAACATTATAGATTGAAACATGGTGGTTACACAAGAACGTCACCATTACCATGTGTTCATAAAGAGTGCTTCTGCACATTTAAGTCCTTCAATGCACTTAAGGTACATCTATCAAGAGCACACTACCAAAAGGATGATCATCCAAGTGATGCTGTGGAAAATGTATTCCACTGTCAACTTTGTGACTTCAAAGAGCCATGTGCAGAAAAAGATTTTTTTTCACATTTGCGTACACATATCCGGATGCACCAGAAAGTCCAGTGCCCCTACCAGGATTGCAATTTTGAAACCAGCATCTATACTACATTTAATGCAGGGGCGTGTCTAGAATTTTTTTCTTGGGGGGGCAAGCTAGGGGCACAGACTGTGGAAGGGTGGCACACTGAAATGACATTTTTTTTAAATGCCCCACAGTCTTACATCATAATAAACAGTAGGCTGAGGTATGTGTTTCACTGGTATCTAAGCCTACCTCTTTGTTAACTTACAGAGATAGAAACCACCAGTTGTGTGTAGTTATGAACGACTTTATTGCAACTCTAACAACATGTTAGAAAACTATAGATTATCAGAGCCTTTGGTCTTGATCTTAGACACAAACACAAATAATACAAATACACTTAAACAAATCAGTCTCACTATACACCAAAGCACTAGTCTGCCTGTACATGTGCCATTAATATGAGAATTACATCAAAGTTACAGAAAATTTCAGTTATATTACAGTTACAGACAGTTTGTGTATATTATTTACAGGATTATGACAGGAGAATACGCCTGTTTTGGTGTTGATGGGCGAAGCGTTCAACAAAAGCATCCAAGTTCAACGACCTTGCCCTCCTCCTCTGAATACTAAGCAGTCCAATATTGCTAAGCCTGTCATCATTCATTGTTGTTCCCAAATGATTTTTTATCAGCTTAAGCGCTGAGAAGCTGCGCTCGCAACTGGCACTGCTAACAGGCAAAGCTATAGCTAACCGACACAAGTGAAAAAGCTGATGAAAAACCTCTTTGTATAGTTCAAGAAAAGATGTGAAATCCAGGCAGAGGTGGACAGAGTACACAACTTCACTACTTGAGTAAAAGTACAGATACTCCTTGTCAAATGTTACTCCAATACAAGTAAAAGTAGCTTAGTCAAAATATTACTTAAGTAAAGTACTAAAGTATTTGCTTAAAAAATTACTTAAAAGTATTAAAAAAATATCTCAGGAAATACAGGAAAGGAAAGTAGCTTTATTGTCATTATACAATACACTGATGCGATTCTGCTACAGACATGTTTATAGCTCAAAAATAAACAAATAAAGGCAAGAAGCCTCAGAACACAGAATCAGCTGCATTCATCAACAAATGAAATTTCTACATATTGTTGTTACATTTGAACACATACTTATATCATGCATCACAGCCAAAAATCAGCCGGATAACCCACATCAAAAAAGACAGCCGCACCTCACTAACGAGCGCTCTCTCTCTCTCTCTCTCTCTCTCTCTCTCTCTCTCTCTCTCTCACACACACACACACACACACACACACACCTAACCCCTACCTTGGACTTTGATATGACTTGTATAAAAAACATGAACAGAAAGTCAACTTAATTATTCAACTGCACTGCAACAGTTGCCATATTTTTAAACCGTTTAAAAATGGCAACTATGATACTACAAGCTCATACAATTACGTTTCAAACGTTCATCTGCAATTTATCAAACATTAAGCTAGCTAACGTCAGTAGCTACTTTACATACCGCAATGTGCTTTTTCAGGTTGGAAGACGAGTTTTTGTAGGACGTGATATAATTTGTTCGCGGTAAGCACAACAAACAATGTGTTTCTCCAGTTTCTTCCTCTATTGTATGGATTGTATGGCATGACGTAGTACAGGTATGGCAATACGACTAAGACGAACCATACATGAATCAGCAGAAACTGTTTATTTTCTCAGAATTTTGAAAAAAAAAAAAAAATAAATAAATCATCAGCTGACGTAAGCTCAAAAGTAGCGAGTAACGAGAGCATCAATAGAAATGTAGTGGAGTAAAAAGTACAATATTTGTCCTTCAAATGTAGTGGAGTGAAAGTAAAAGTATCCCCCAAAAATAATACTCAAGTAAAGTACAGATACTCAAAAACTGTACTTAAGTACAGTACTCAAGTAAATTTACTTTGTTACTGTCCACCACTGAATCCAGGATACTGGATAGTTCAGTCCCACACTGTGCCTTTCTCTGAATGACCTTCTTTGCCTGATACAGCTCATGTTTTAGGTCCTCAACATCACAGTCAAAAAGACAGCCAAGACGTAAAACTGTTTTCTCTTCTAAAACGCTTTCACCCTTGGGGTTAAGTGCCTGTATGCCCCTCATTATGTCACAGTTGTTTTTGCTGAATTGTCTCTGAAGTTCTGCATTCAAACGATCCAGGATGGGGTAAAATACACCAGTCCTGAAATTATCTTTGTCCCCTTCCTTCGATCTACGTTGACCAACAGTGGATTCTACAAGATACTCAGTAAGTCTGGAGTTCCCTCTTTGTGTCCTTTTCTCAACAGCCTCAACTGCAACATTACATTTATTTGCAGTCTCCACACCTTGCTGCCAAAGATCATCAAAACAAGATCCAGCTCTACAGTCCTCTAAAGTCTCCTGCAGGGCATGGATTAAGTCCACAGCCCTTGCAAGGTCAAGCGATGGTGCTTGAAGCATGTCAGAGGCACACTTAGCATCACCGAGAATCTTTCTGAATACTGCCAGTGTTGCAATAAACGTCAAGTCTATCTGGATGAGGAGACCCCGTGCTTCCACAGATCTCTCACCACTGTTTTCTACGTCTATCTCATGCAGAACACGCAAGACACCTGGCAGTCTGTCCATGAGATTTTTGCAGGCATTGTACCGACATGCCCACCTCGTGTCAGTCAGTCTCTGTAGCTCTCTTGGTGCATCTTTATACATGTCCCTCTGAACTGAGAACCACTTTTCATGAACATCCGGACATATACACATACAATTTTTGCAGCAATGCAAAAAAGCAATCAACTTCAGGCACTGCTTTCACTGAATCAACAATAATGAGGTTGAGGCAATGTGCGTTGCAGTGAACGTAAAAGGCATGTTTAGCCTCTGCTTTGATCCTTGCTGCAACCCCATTGCATCTCCCTGACATCACTGCTGCCCCATCATAACCTTGACCTACAAGATTAGACTTGTAATCAAGGCCATATCTTTCCCGACTGTATTATTTTCTTACTGAGTCCTGCTGCATCTAATTCACTGGCTCTCTGGAAATCTATGAAGCTCTCGTGAACTGCACCATTATAATAGTACCTCAGTACTAATGACAGTTGTTCACTTTTCTTAAGATCTTTTGTTTCATCTGCAATAACAGAAAATACCTCACTCTCCTTCACTTCCTGTATTATGGATTCCCGGACCATATCTGACAAGCATTCCAAAATTTCATTCTGGATTGTGTTACTGAGATACTTGGCATTGCCCGATGCATTAATTTTTTTTGCAATCAGTGGATTGTGTCTTGCAATCAACTCAATCGGTTCAAGGAAATTTTTGTTTTGTGAGCCTTCAGTTTCAATGTGTCCCCTTTGAGCAATGTTCTGCATGGCTGTAAGACGAAGCACTTCAGCAATTGTTTTTATGTACGTCCAGTTTTCCTCAACTTTTTTTTGTAGGCTTGGTCCAAAGCGTCTCGTATAGAAGAATCTGTGAGAATATTTTTTTTTAATTCACTCCAAGCTAACATTGCATTTACATGCCCTTCTGATTTCTCATGCCATTTAAACCCCCCATATTTGTACATGGCCTTTTTCCAATTGGAGTAACCTCCCTGTGCTGTAAAGGGTGTTTCAGGGGTGTTGGGCAAGCTAAAGTGTCTACATGCAAAGCAATAGGCAGAGTCATGATTTTGTGAGTACTCCAACCATGTGAAGTGCGTGAACCATGAATTGTTGAAGGCTCTCTTTCTATCCCCCTGCACAGTCCGTGGATACACCCTCAGGAAAGGCTGTGTTGGTCCATCTGCTGGACACCGGGATATGTCTTGGAAAGAAGGGGAACAAGAAATACATGTTTAGACTATGCATAATACATGATTTTTCATTTATAATACACAATGTAGAATTCAGTGATACTGAATTCAATAACAATCTTGTGAACAAAAACTGGGTCTCCTGTAGGAGTAATGCACTAGACTTGATCATCATTGATAAATTATTTGTATAAGTTTTCTGAAATCTTAAAGCAAAAGAGATCAAATACCCAGTTGGTGGGATGGTGTGGGGTATGAAGCATGGGGGGCCTCTTCAGTGTCACTGCAGCTTTGACTATGAGACTGCTCGCATCTTCGTGATCCAACTGATCACTAGGGGAAGTGTCTGATCACACAAAGAAATATTCAATTATTGCATCAAGAAGTTATTTAAACACACTTTTATTTAATTGCTTAGGGTTATCCATTATGACTTAAATATTTAGCCTACCTGCAGAATGCTGAATTGCAGATGATGGGCCCTCAACCTAATCATTATGCAAAGTTCCTGGGAAATGTTGTATCAGTTACTCAAAGTGTCAATACAAGTATAACATCAACTGAACTTTTAATACTTATTCAAATGTGATCAATTTTAAAGACATCCTGCTGCCTTTCTTGACATTGTGGACATATCCTGTTCAGTTCATTTAAACTTCTTATGCTGTAGGCTACTAGTCTATTCCTTCCTATTTGATTGATAGACAGACAGATAGAGAGATTCAACTTAGCTCATAAAAACAACAACCATACTTCCTCTCATCAACAATAAAGAGTATTAAAAAAGACATAAAGTAATAAAACAGAATTGAAATAATAATTCTGATTGAATTAAAATTGCCCATTCCACAGTCCAGCCCAATTGTGGCAGAAGTGGTATGTGAGTCTGAGTGTGACTGATTCAGGATGCTGTGACTGATACCTTGATCACCGTTATCTGCAGCCTTTTTTTTCTTTATTGTGAAAAAGGTCTCAATATTTTGAGTCCTTTTCATCCTGCTGTTTTCTCTCTCCCTATCACTGTCTGCCCCTGAAGAAATCATGCATATTGTTTGGTCAGAAATAATATTGTTAAGTCAGAAAATCACTTTCCTTAAACTGAAACACACAGGATAGGTATCATGCAATTATATCATCCTCTAATGATATGTTACAGCAACCCCAAGCTGTCTTGTTTGCACATGTGTATGAAATAAATCTTTTTGAAGACTAAAAGCAAGCTAACGCTAAATGGCTATCCTCCACTCTAGAAAAGCCTCCACACTTGTATTTTATGAAGCAGCTTATAACTTTTGTTTGAAAGGCGACAGACGCACACACACACATACACAGTCTGTGTACACAGTGTGTCTTTATAGTCCATTAGTCTAGCTTGGGGTTGCTGTGACGTTTGTTTTTTTCCACCTTTGCCGGCACAGGCTAATGTTTCCCATAGACTTCAATTCATTATGCTAAGCTAGCGCACTGTGCTAACGACTTATACGACTTACGTATCAACTTAATTTAAACATTTGTAAATCATTTAACACTACACATTGTGAGCGACTGTTAACTTACCCTTGTTTTCTCCTTTTTAGATGAAATCGTGCAAGTCTGCATGAGAGTTGAAGTGCAAAGAGTAGTGCATCCCGTATATTTTTTGAATGTCGATCTGGACAAACTGATTGGCAGCTCTGGTGGGGGGGCAGGCAGGGTGGCCAATCATATTCCAGGGGTAGCCGGTGCCACCCCCCAGCCACCCCGGTGGCCACGCCCCTGATTTAATGCCCACAAAAGCAGGAACCACGATGGCAATCATAGTCAGTTGCAGTTCAAGCCAGGAATTTTAACACATGCTGAAACTTTGGTTGAAGTTGAAAGTGAAAACGAAAGAGACATTCAAGACATAACTGATTTTCAAGAAGAGGATTTGATGGCAGATAATATTGATGACTTGGACTGGCAGCTTGAGCATAATTTGGCAGTCCTTTTCCTTAGAATGCAAACCATACTTAATATATCTGAAATCAAATCAAATCAAATCAAATCAAATTTTATTTGTATAGCCCAAAGTCGCAAAATACATTTTGCCTCGGAGGGCTTCACAATCTGTACAGGGAGTGACACCCTCTGTCCTTAGACCCTCGGTTCGAGTGAGGAAAAACTTGCCCACAAAAAACCCTGTTAACAGGGAAAAAAGTGGAAGTAACCTCAGGAAGAGCCACAGAGGAGGGATCCCTCTCCCAGGACGGACAGACGTGCAATAGATGTCACGTGTACAGTCAACAAGTCAACAGAAACATTTTGTGTAATTACAATGAAAAATGACAATGGATTACAATGAATGATAAAATGATTACAGTGCTGTGCAAGATGTAATACAGCAAGTAAGCCAGATAATGGACCTGTCAAAACCTTTGCTGTTTTCTGCTATTCAGAGAATACTCCTGAACTACTATCCTGATGCAGACATGTCTATCACGTCAGAAATAGTAGCTGCAATCTCAGAGAGCAATGTCATTCTGAAACACACTCAGAAAGGAGGTTCCCTATCGACTTCGTCAAGAAGAGCCTCTTACATAGTAAAATAATTTAAAATTGTGGAACCTGTTGAGTTTGTTACAGATGAACACAAGCAGTCAGTTGTCTACAGTACATACCTGTCCTTAAAATTCTCCAGACTTTGTTAAACAAAGATGAAATCTTGGACAAGGCTCTCACAGTTAGCAGTGGTGATATGCAAGGATATAGGACCTTCAGGGATGGTTCACGTTTCAAAGAAAATACTTTACTGGTGGAAGACAATTTTAAGATTGCCTTGGGTCTTTACATCGATGATTTTGAGGTTGCAAACCCTCTTGGGACCTCTAAAAAGAAACACAAAATCTGTGCGGTATATTGGGTACTTGCAAATCTTGCACCAAAATATCCTCCATGATTTGCTTGAAGGTATTATTCCCTCTGAGTTGAGTCTTTGCATTCATGACTTGATAAAAAAAGAAGTTCTTCACACTTGAGATGATGAATAGTGCCATCAAGGAATTTCCCGACACACATTCAGATAAAACAAACCAGCCTCAGACAATTACTAAAACATTGCAGGCCAAAGGGACCATTGGAGGTAATGGTCACGAAAACTCGAGCCTGATCAGACTGCTTCCCCTGTTGATTGGCCATTATGTCCCCGAGGGGGATGAAACATGGGAAGTCATACTGTCCTTGAAAGATGTGGTTGAGTTGGCCATGTCTATAAGGTTTACTGAGGAGTCACGCCACTATCTGGATTTCAAGTTGTCAGAGCATAGGACTTTACTTCAAAAGGCATTCCCTCAATACAGACTCCGTCCCAAACACCACTACTTGGAGCATTATCCCCATCTGATTCAAGTATTTGGACCACTGGTAGATGTGTGGACGATTAGGTTTGAGGGAAAGCACAAATCAGTTTATCAATCTAGTTTCCCCTAGATTTTTTTTCAGCAGCGGTGCTGCTATGTCCGTGTCCATGAGGATATGACGTCGATCCGTATTCATGCGAGTGAGAATAATTTCAATTAGCTCTTCTGTAGTGGAGCTCAGCAGTGGGGCAGCCATTGATGCTCACACGTATGCAAGTGGCCAGATGCTCTCCCTGTAGACTGTTCTCAGGTCAGTCTTATAGAAATACAACAAATACAAATCATGAGGGTGAGGCCAGAAATCAATTAATAATAAATTCTATTAAGATTAACTATATTCAGTGTGGAAGAGTCTCTAGGTCCTGCTCCTCGCACTCTCCTTGCATCTTTCCTTGCTCCTCTCTTCACTCCTCTCTTTGCATCTCTCCTCACTCCTCTCTGTGCTCCTTTCCTCGCTCCTCTCTTCACTCCTCTCTCTGCTCCTCTGGACTCACACAGGTAGTAATGACAAGCAGCTAATTAATGTAGCTAGCGCTACTTAGCAGCTAAAAAACATACTGTTAACGTTAGCTTGAGAGGCTGTAGCATTTATTAACTGACAAACTACATTTTCTGCTAATCTCTCTCTCTGCTGTTGCTGCTCCATTGACTTTTACCACTTCACCGTCACTTTCTCTGCCCGCTCACTTGTTGCACACTGCCATAAGGAGCTACGCTACTCTACGTTACGCTAACGTTACGCTACCTACGCTACTCACTACTCTAACGTGTATAAGCTTGAACGTTAACTTTTACGTAGATGTCCTTTGAAGAATGAGAAGAGGGTCCGACATGATTTGCTGCGCTAGTTAATGACTCAAAACAAGTCCAAAATAACGTCGTGTGTTGTTGCGCTCACACAGTGCGAGTAAAAATCATTAGTGGCACATTGATATTGATGATCTTGTGAAATTTCAGCAGCGGCGCTACTGAATGAATATAGGGGAAAACACTGCAAATTCTTCAAACAAGTAATTCGTGGAGCCTACAATTTCAAAAATGTTCCTCTGACTTTGGCTGATAGACATCAGAAGATGATGGCTTACCATTTAGATTCTGCTTCATGTTTTAAACCAGCATTGGAATTGAACAAAGTGAAGAGTGTCATGGTTTCTTCCTTTCCAGATAGCGTGCAGCAGCATTTGTTGGCAAGATCACCACAAAATACAGTCCTTGCAGCATCATCTGTTACCATAGATGGTATTAAGTATTCAGCTGACATGGTGGTGTCTGTTGGTTCATGTGCAGGCCTTCCAGAATTTCGGCAGATTCAGCAGGTTTTGGTTGTGGATACCAACATTTTGTTCATTTGTAGACAGTTGTTTGCATGGTATCATGAACACCTCAGGGCTTATGAAGTCGTCAAAAGTAGCTCAAGCTTGCTTGTAACAGAGTTGAAAGACTTCAGTGATATCTTTCCCCTCTCTGCCTACAGAGTGAAAGGCCAGCTGTTTGTTACCCTGAAGCGTTACATTTTGTGCTGATGTCATATTTCATTCTTTCAGAACCATGGACCAGTCCTGGCCAGTGAGGGTAGTGGTTGGTGAAAATGATATTCGAAAAGTAACTTTCCACGACAGACCTAATAATCTGGAAGAACTCATAAGCGAGTTGAAGAAACGACTGAGTCTGCAGTATGACTTCATGCTTCACTATGAAGACCCAGAGTTCAACTATGTTGTTTGCAACCTCACGGATATGAATGACTTGCCTGATAGACCAACACTGAAGATTGTCTCTCCGGATAATGTAATCTCATCTTCTGCCAGTACATTATCTTCAGGTGAACTGTCTACAGCTAATTCGTCTGACACTGAAATACTGCCACACGCTGAGAAGACCTCATCACTGACCTCACGTGACCCATGGCCTTCTACATTCGAGGTGCCATATTTCTCTGTGGATATTGAATATAGGCTGAGACAGGGAAACCTAATTTATATGAGAGATGGCACACGCATGTCAGTTTCAAGAGACATGAAGCATGACATTCTGCAGAAGCTAGCTGAGGAGATGTACAAGTTCTTGGCTTACCCACAAGATGAACACTTCACCATGGTTGCTGAGGCACTGATTGGTAAGCACCCTTGCCTTGCTGAACCAGGATCAACCACGGGTTGCTATGGATGGAAGAATAGTCTAAAATTCAAAATGGGTAATCTCCGTTCTAAACTTCGCAGATGTGGAATGGCAGACGTGTCAGTCATCAGTAATAAGAGAACACTGCAAAACACAGATAGTGTGCCACCTGGAAAAAACCTGAAGAGACCCTGGAGAAGTGAGACAAACTTCCTGCCAAATTTTCCAGTGCATGTGAATCAGCTGATGAGCCAGACCTTCTCTTTAAGACGAAAAAGAAATCGTGGAAGACCAGCCTTCTGTGAAACTGATGTTGAATGCTGGCCAGCTCTTTTCAGAAAACAACAGGTAAGCAAACAAGTATATTAAATAAATAAATATATAATAAACATCCACCAAGATATTGTGGTCATTTCTTAACTTGGTACAAAATATTGTGTTTGTGTTCTGTTTTGTCTTTGAAGGTTTTTGCAGAATTCACAAGAGTAGCAAGCAAAGATCTTGAGCAAGACTTTTTTGAGTCCTTGGACCGCCATACCCCACGATTCCTTGAGATCTTCAAATCTAAAAAGGGAAATGTTGGCAGGACACGTGCAGAGATCTTTGCACAGGTTGAAACAAAGGTAAGCATTTCTTATATTAATATTGTGTAAAAGCAGGAAAATGTGCAAAGTCTTCCTTTCTGACAGTGTTCCAGTCTCCACACACACACAGACACACACACACACACACACACACACACACACACACACACACCTCCTCCTTTTCCAACCCCATCTGACTTTTGTCTTTATGATATGCAAAGCTAAACAGCTTCATAATTACTGTACATGTAATAGTGATATTGACCTTCTAATGTAGCCCAGCAAGACAGTGAATAAGTTTCCCAACATGTAAAACTATTCGCTTAAATCACTTAATTTGGAAAAATGTGATGCAGTTTTCCTTAATCCCCCCCCCAGTGGTAGACCCATGATGTCATAGCCATGAGGACTGCTGTCCTGCGATGCCTCCCAGTTTTCCTCGGTGATGATGGGAGTGATTTCTTTAAAGTCTGCTTCGTAAGTATTGGCTAATTTGGTATGTTGAAGGTTTTGCACCGTGAAGACAAAATCTTAACCTCAGTTTTGACCTTTCTTTGTATATGCAGGATTCAGATGCCACTGTGGATTTCACACAGGTTCCTGTTGGAGTATTGACTGTTATACCTGAAGAGAGTCAGCAGCCAGGTCCAAATGCTCTGCACCTTGAACCATCCAGCATTGGTATCATACTGGAAGGTAATCATGGATGACATTGAAAGCCACGTGCAAGCTATTTGCCTCATATTTGGACTAATCTATGATCTTCATCTGGATTATCCCAAAAGTCTTAAGAACACCTTCGACTTCATTCAGAGGGTGATGCTCAACCTAGGTGTAGGTAACCTGAGGCCGAAGTTTTGGCCTCAGGTTACCTACAGAAGAGCTTGTAAAATGCGCTTTTGCAGTAGATGTGTGCTGTAAAGGATCCTCAAGCATAGATACTTTGTTAAACTGACCTGAAATATTTGCGACTAATAACCACTGCAAAATTCTTAGACAGTTACAGTCACAGGTGTATGATTTTGGTCACATCGTATTTCAGTTTATATAGTGTACCTTATGTATCTTGTGTAGAGTAGAGCAGAGTGATTTTGAGATGTCAGGTCAGGGAATAAGTTAGATGATTGCAAAGAATCAGTAAACTAAAAAAAATATTTCCCCAGTGTTATGGAATTTTCTATCCTTAGGTTACACGAGGTCTTAGGGCCTTGAGGTCCTCGGCAGTACTAATTGTTTGGCTTTGACTGGGAGCAGTAGGTGCCAGTCTATCTCAACACTGTGGTGGCCAGGGTCGAAGAGACCTATTGCTCCCTTCCTAGACATAATAGATAGCTTGCCGTTGACGTAAACAGACATCTGTGTCTCCAGACTAGAATATGTTGACGATAACACCGTTCTTGGTAAAAACCTTTGTCTCATTTGGGGCGTATAGTATTTGTGGTGTTATCTTGGGGTTTAAAGTCTATCCACCAGCACGAGTTCGGCAGAATGTGAGACCGACTCAGGCACTTCTGATGTACTATGAGAGTGTCTCTAATTCTCCTTGGCCAAGCGTCAATAAATATTACAGCATAAGACATCAGAGGCTCCTGAACACTTTCTTCCCTCCTGACCTCACCATTGACCTTTGACTTCAGCAATTTCTCCACAACACCCAGTAATGGTAATAGTAATAGTAGTGTTATGTTATGGCCAATGCTTGTTGTTATAATATATATAATTTTTGTGTCTGTTTTGGCATGTCTTAATGTCAGTGTTGAAAATCACAAGACTCCACCCTGCCAAGATAACCACACCCTCTGTCACCATTACCTGAGGTTTTATAAGCCCGCCCCCAAACCTCATGCCTCTTCCCTTTTTTCCCTCCACTGCAGAACTAAGGAGGACCCCGGCTGCACCTTTGTCTCCCTCATTGTGGATGCATTAAGTTATATAGAACCATCCACCTCGTTATGTTCATTTTCTTTTGTTCATGGTAAATAAAATTACATTGAACGGCTCACTGGATCCTGGGTGTTTGAATGTGCACACCACATTGGATGTTCCTGAACCACCAACAGAGCCTATATAGATAGTTCTTTCAGTCAGTGTTAATAGTGATTGAATAGTGACTACAAAATGTTGTGTGTGTGAATGCAATGAGTGCATTTTCATGTTTTCCTGTTTGGTCATGACAAAAAATACATAAAACTTACCACAAAAGTAGGTGGATTTATACAGGTAGTCAAGATATCTGAAATAATTTTCTTGAATATTTACTTCATTTCCAAAGTTCTATGGCCATTAACAACTTACAGTAGAAGTGTAAGAGGTTTTTGTACGTGATGGAGTTAGGAAATTTGTCTTGTTAACATGTTGTTGTATGATGTGATTGAATACATGTAACACAATGTTAAGAGCTACAGTGTAATCTTGTTTATTACAGTTCAAAGCACATAGTGTGACATAAGTGTAAAATGTTTCATTTAGTTTGTAAGTTGACTGAAGCTTTATTGAAAATGTGCCATAGAACCCTGTTGAAATCGAAAGTAAAGTCAGTGAGAAATATTTAGTTTTAATATCTCTAGATTTTTTTAAAAGATTATTTTATATTATATATTTTATCTTATATATTTTATAAGGCTTAAAACGGGATTTGTTTTGATTGTATAATTTAATTTTTCCACAAACACTGACCTGGGTTTAAGAAGCTCACAATGGCAATTTTGTTGAAATAAACAATAATCCTGCAAACTAATCATTCTTTGTTGTGCTTACTTTATTTATTTGAGGCAATCGGTTTCCTAGATTCTATTGAGTTAACACAACTCTTCAGTTAAGTCAGACTAACTTGTTTTACTTAAGTTGGTAACACTTAGAAAGAACAATTAATTTCACTTGCCATTTTTAAGTTGGAACAACTTCACCAAATTAAGTAAATACAACAAAATTTAAAGTAAACTCAACAAGAATATACAAAGTAAACATAACTTGAGACTTATAGTTATGTTTACTTACCTTTTTCAAGGCAATCGGTTTCCTAGATTTTTTTAAGTAAGATCAACAAATCAGATTTTAGAGTGCAGTATTTGGTGATGCCAGACAAGCAACCATTGTTTACAAAGGATTCTCGACAAAGTATTAAAAATAAACATGTTAATTTGTCCAATTACTCTTGAGCCCCTGAAACAAGAGAACTGTGTATAAAAACGGCTGCAATTTCTAAATGTTTCATTAATTTTTTTTTTGTTTAAGCTGAAATTCTGCGTTTCAATTGTATCTCAGTTATTTAATTTCATATCCATTGTGGAGGCGCGCAAATTATGAAAATTCTATCGCTGTTTAAATATTTTTGGACCTAACTGTGTTACCACAATATTGAAAAGTCTGAAACAATCACCATCACTAACTGGTACTGACAGTGGCAGAGGACACAAATCTCAGTATAAGAACTGGGTTGTTCATCTTAGTGATAGTCTTGAATCTAAAAAGGAAACTTAGTGTTGTAAATGAAAGCTCAGGTTTTCACTGTGACTTCCCCTTAACATGTAATTGTATCGACTGGTGCAGGGGAGAGCACTGTGTGCAGGAAATTGCATTTTTCTGCATGAGAGAGATTCTTGGCGAGATGGATGATCTGCTGCAGTAGAATTTGTAATTCATTGTGTAGGTAGGAAATGACAAACTGCAAGTGAGTCTAGTTATCCTGAGCAAGGATGTTTATTCTCTCAAAGATGCATAAAACCAGTGGGTGGCAGATTTAATCTCCAGCCATAGACTGTTTCTTCTTTTTCTGAGGTTCTTTATGGGTGGAAAATGAGACAGGAATTAATGCTCCTGGGAGCTGAGTGTGATTAATATCTCTTGGGAGCTATACTTAAAATTGGTAAACTTTGGAATTTGCATTGTAGATCAAGATCCCTGCTTTAAACAGTGGATTTTTGTCTTGCAGACACCTTCACAGTTCATTACCAGCTAAATCAAATGCAAAAGACATCCATCTCAGTTGAGACACAGTGACATTACTAAACTCTACTCTACTAAAAAGGTACCAACTCAATGCTTTCACTTTCCTTTTGGAACTGTGGTTACTGTGCACATAGAGTATTATTCATGCCAACTTGAAAAGCTTTTTTTACACATTGAAAAATGATTTGTCTTAATTTCTTGTGGCAGCCACTTTCAGAACCTGGTTTTGTGTTAGCACTGTTACAGAAGAAAGAGGCAGGAAGATGACACCACGTAAAATCTAGATTAATGACAGGGATCAAGCAAAAGTTTCAACTGCAGGAGGCCACATCAATCACCCTGAGTTAGCCAAGACTAATGACAGCTTAGGAAAACATCTTGATAATGAACTTTATAATGATGAATGATGTCAAAGATTGTAAAAAACAAAACAAAACAGGACTAAGCGTGAATTCACACAGGATCAGGCATTGCGGCAACTCGTAGCAGGGTTGTCCGGTGGTGGGGGGGTGAGGGGAGCTGAGGTGGGTTGCGGTTGGTGTGTCTATACGTAGTGAATGTAACCACTGTGAAACAATCAGGAAATAACTTTTTATTTCTTTGATTAACAGCTTTATCGAGGCTGGCGTTACTCTATGTCTCTCAACCAAAGCGCTCTCTCTCTCTCTCTCTCTCTCTCTCTCTCGCTCTCTCTCCCTCTCTCTCTCTCTCTCTCTCTCTCTCTAATCATCGGACACAAATCAAATTAAACTTCTTCGTGTCATTATATTTTGCGGTGTAAATTGCGAGTCAGACTCAGATTTAGAAGCTGGCACATGAAATAAACAAAGTCAGAACACACACACAGGTAGATTATTAGAGTTTAGTCTGTGAATCCACCTGGATAGTCTCTGCTTCAGAGAAATTTGGTAATGGACTGTACTTATATAGCGCCTTTCTAGTCTTCCGACCAAAACGCTTTACAGTACGTATCTCATTCACCCATTCACACACATTCATACACTGATGGCATTGGCTGCCATGCAAGGTGCCAACTGCTCATCAGTTTGAGGAGCTAACCATTCATACACATTCACACACCGATGGCAGCCTTCGGGAGCAATTTGGGGTTCAGTATCTTGCCCAAGGACACTTCGACATGCAGACTGGAGGGGATCGAACCGGGGATTGAACCGCTGATCTTCTGATTAGTGGACGACCCGCTCTACCTCCAAGCCACAGCCGCCCCGCACATTTCAGGCTGTCTGTGGAGGTTTGACCGATCTGAGTGTCTGATTGGCTTGTGGAACATGACGTGGGGCTCCACCCCCACTGAAATGAATGAAGAAACCTCAGTTTTTGCCGCGGCACCTGATCCTGTGTGAATCCACGCTTAGTTCCTTTACATGGGCATCAGAGCTGAGCCATGGAAGGAGGAGAATGTGTGCAGAGGTGGTGGTCGGCAGAAATATAGAGTGATCTCAACTGTTGATGTCACAGTGTCTGAACAGTCACTGTACTTCAGGGGAGAAGGATATTCTTGGTCCTGCCAGTTTGTAAAAGTGTGCTGAGGTAGTTTCACATGATAATCTTCTCATATCTCCATTATGCCCGACACGTGTAAGTGTAAAAAAAAGTACCAAACACAGCTTTACATCACATTACATTCACATCTGCAATATAAAGCCCTGTGGTAACCTACAGAAGAAGAGATTATTGTTTTTTCACAAAGCTTTGCAGTGACCATGTTGATATACGTAAACAATGTGTTTCATATTTTAATGATCATATTTTAAAACTAAATTGTAGATACTTAGAAACAACATTTGAATTAAACTAAATATTATGTTAAACAATCAGTCTGGAAACATAGGCTACTGAAGATACTGTAGTAGGAAATCAGTAACAGGTTATTTCACACACTGATGCTTGGTATGATTACCTGGAGCAGTGTGCTGCAACTTTGACAAAATGCCAGTTAGCATAAGCTAATTCTGAAACAGATAGCGCTGTTGAACAGGGATGATTGTTTACTCATTTTGATGACCGAGGGGAGGACATGTCAATTGTCACTCACTTTATTTATGACCTTTTTTTTCTCTTTGCTTTGGTGATGGATTGTAGGGATTCTGTTACCATCTGCTGAGTGTATGTTACTACTTTTAGGAATGTGAACAACTGAGCAGGGGCAGTACTTTTAGAAAATGATGGCACTAGATGTTATGACCCTGAGTCATAATGTGTTATTTGAGCGATTGTGTGAGCTTTGTGATGTTTTCCCTTCCTGCCTGAAGGTGGTGTTGTTCACCCTGTTCTGTTCCGTCAGTAGTTAGAGTGACAGTGAAGACTTTCAAATGGATACAGTATACTGACAGTGCCAGCGTTACCCTGTCTCCTCCTTGATTTCCCACCAGACCATGCTGTGCTGTACCAGAATGTGCCATGCTGCCAAGTGATCTCTGCTGAACAAAACAACTGTCCTAGTAGTTGCACTGATATTGCATAAGTTTATTTCATGGCCCACAGCAGTCATTACAAAATGAAAGCCAAAATGTTCACAAGTGTGGGACATATGGACAGTTCTGATAGCACCATAGAGGACTGGACAACTTATGTGGAATGAGTTGAACAGTATTGTGTGGCCAACAAAATAGATGCTGAGAGGAAAGTTGCTGTCCTGCTCAGTGTTATGGGTGCTAAAACATACAACTTGCTGCGCAGCCTCATCACACCTGCAAAACCAGCTGACAAAAGATTCACAGAGATAACAGAACTGAAGCATTTAAACCCAAAGCCGCTGGTAATAGCGGAGCACTTCAGGTTTCATAAAAGAAGTCATTTAAAGACTGAATCTGCGTCAGAGTATATGGCAGAGCTTTGGAGACTGGCAGAGCATTGTCAGTTTAGGGAGGAGCTGTCAGACACACTCAGAGACAGGCTCGTGTGTGGGCTGCACAACAAGGGCACTCAGAAGCGCTTCTAACAGAGGAAAATCTGACATTAACTCGCGCACTGGAGATCGCCATATCGGTGGAAACTGCAGCAAAGGATGTAGGCGAGTTACAAGTTAAAACCACTGCAACATGCTCGGTACACAAGTTACACACAAAACAAAAGGATAAATCACACACTGGAGTTATACTGCAGAGTGATATGGCTGAAACCTAAAGTAAATGGAGTGGCATTAACAATGGAACTAGACACTCTCAGCACTGTCTATCCTATCATTCAAAGACAAATAACATTTCCCAAAACTGAAATGCACAAATGTGAAACTGAAAACATACACAGGTCAGAAGATTACTACACTGGGAAAACTGAAAGTTGAATGGTGAAATATGAAAATCAAAGATGCAACCTGGAGCTGTATGTAATGAAGGAGTGCCACTATTTGGACGACAGTAGCTGAGACACATCTGTCTCAACTGGTTTGAGATAAAGGCCATGCAAATTGCTAAGAAACAGGACAAACAGTGTACAATTGACCCACATTATGGAAAAACACGTACAATTGTTCAAAGAGGGTATCAGCATCCTGAAACACATAAAAGCACGGATTGAGCTTGAGGACAATGCAAAGCCAAGATTTCACAAAGCATGTCCTGTTCTCTATTCCTTGCGCCCCAAAGTGGATGCAGAGCTCCAACACCTAATGGACCAGGAAATATTGCTCAAGATGGATTAGTCTGAGTGGGCAACACCTATAGTTCCTAGTAGGCAAAAAGGACATTGAGTACACAATGTGGAGATTTCAAGGTGTCAGTGAACCCTGTCATACATCTAGACTAATATCCACTTCCATGTATAGATAATAATAAATTTTATTTAAAAGCGCTTTTCAAGGTACTCAAAGACACTTTACATAAAAAGAACATCAAATCAATATCAAATAGATGATCTTTGCATCCTTAACACATGGTGAGCGTTTCTCCAAGACTGATCTTGCTCAGGCCTACCTGCAGATGGAAATACAGCAATCATCAAATAAATATCTGACCATAAACACGCACAAGGGCAGTACAGTACAGTTGGCTTGTGTTTGGCATCACCAACACCCCAGCGATCTGGCAACGTGCCACGGACCAGGTGTTAGAAGGGATACCAGGCACACAATGCTACTTAGATGACATTATTGTTACTGGGTCAGATGATGCCACTCATGGCAAACCTGGATGCAGTTCTGACAAGATAGGAGCAGTAAGAGCATCTTAGACTGAGAGCTAAGATGAGCAAATGCAAGTTTTTCAAAGACTCCATTTAGTGCTGTGGACACAAGATCGACAGACACAGATTGCACAAGACCCAGGAGAAGATTGATGCCATCCTGAGGCACCATCACCAGAAAATGTGAGCCAGTTACGCTCATTCTTGGGCCATGTCAATTATTACCACAAATTTATGCCAAATCCTTAAACTGTTCAAGTAAATTTGCACTTGAACAGTAAATAAGTGGTTCACTGTATCTCGTGATTTAAGAAACATTCAGTCATGGTGACAAAGTAAGTGACTTTCATGTACGCAATACGCCTGACTGATACAACAACCTAAGGCATAACAAAATTAATGATATTAGTTGTTCAAAGTTCAGTCTTTTGCAAACATGGCTAAAGGGGATTAAAGTAATCAGTGTCAGGCAGAAGGCTGACCAGTTGCATGTCTCTTGTGACTGTGTTTGGTACAACCTTTTCTCAAAGAGATGACGGTATCACTGAGTAAATCCTTTATTTTAATTTACAGACATCCAAACAATGAAATTGCTTTTCTGCTTCTTGCCACATCTTATACAAGAGTTGGTGTTTCAATTTACACTTTCACTGTCTCCTCCTGCCCACACATGAATTTTGATGCCCTAGCACTAACGCAGATGCTAGTCTCCATTTATTTTGTTGCTGTCTATTAACAACTTCTTGTAACTTACTATTAATAAATGTATTCTCTGTATTTAATCTAAGATGTGGTTCCAGACTCGATCTACATAACCTGTTTCGCAAATTATGTGTAACACCCCAGCAGTTATTCTTTTAGCCTGAGCAGGAATTATACTTGAGATTTATCTTTAACTAACCTGCAGAGCTGCTGTAAATCATCCTTGTATCTCCCACTTTGAGTGACCACAGCTCCTCACTAATGGCCAGTCATTCCCGCAGGCTGTTCTTCATTTTTATCACCCTATTCCAAGGTGTTGTATTATTTTGTTCTGTCAAGACACTGGCCATGTTATTATTCATGATAATGAGGATGTTACTCTCACTGCTCAGATACAGGCACAAGCCTATCCCAGAGAAATTGCTTCACAAGACCTGGTCAGATTAGGCATGCAGAAAAAAGAATGAATATGCCACTTGAAGCACAAAAACTGGATCTGAAATAAAAGCTGCAGTGAGATTTGTATACCTCCATGTCAACAGTGTTTACAATATACTACATGCCAACTGAGCTGAAATAGCAGAGTGTCACACCGCAATGAGGTTTTGTCTTGTCCTGGGGTTTTGTCTTTTATTTTGAAAGCTTACTACTTCCTGTTTTATTTTGAAAATGAACTCTCCTCTCGTTTCAGGCCACTTGCCCTTCCTCATGTGTCACCGGTCCGAGTGTCTTCCCTGATTCCTGATTGTGTCCACCTGTTCCCCATTACCCTCATGTGTTTTATAGTCTGCGTCTCCCTTTGTCTTGTGCCAGAGTGTCTCGTTCATGTCATGCACCCCAGCCAGTCGTCATAGTTTTGTCCTTGCCTTGTTCACGACGTAAGTCAGTATTCCTTGCCTCTTTGAGAGTGATTTTTTTTTTTGTACTTTTCATAATTTAGCATTGTAGTTCTGTTTTTTTCCTATACCCTTGTTAGCCTCAATTTGGGGTGATTTTTTTTTTTTTGTTGTTTTGTTATTTTAGTCTTTCTAGACCTGAGTTTAGTTTTCCTCCCTTTTGGAGAGCTTTGAGTTTATAGTTCACAGCCTTTGATTTCCTCCTAGCGGAGAGATTTTCTGTTGAGTTATTTTCTCTTTGGTTAGTGATTCTTGCCTCCCTTTTGGAGTGGGTTTTTGTTTAGTTATAGTCTTGTTATCCGATTTGTTTTTTTTTCCCTTTTCTAGACTTTCAGACTAATTTTTCATAGCCTGATTGTTTGTCACTCTGTCTGAGAGGTGTGAGAATTTAAAGTCTGTCTGAACGATCATTACTCTTCATCTGAGTCGTCTTTGAGTCTAGGCCTGACACAGAGTCAAACACCCAGACAAAGCTAAAAAAATGGTAAAAATGCATCTAGATGCACAAAAAGATTGACAATGTCCATTTAAAACTAAAACTCATGGCTAGACATGGAGCTGTCATGGGAGTGGGGTTCACGAATGGACCCAAATGCAGACATAGAGGTAAGGACATCAGGTATGCGTACGTAAAGAAACTTTAATCACCCACTTGGTCAGGGATGAACACTAATGATAAAACACAAAACAAACTAAAAAAAGGCAAAATTACAAAATCTATACAAAAATATATAACAAAATAAACAATTCAGGATTAAGAACAAAACTGGGAACAGAGGCAGGAAAACAGGTAAGCTTCAGACACATAACGGACAGACAACAAAAAAAAAGAAACACGGGAATTAAACAATAAGCAGGACGACTCTACACATCAGAAACTAATGAGGGACAGAAACAAATCAGAATAGAATCAACAACAGGCAGGGTATTTCACAATGTTTGTATTTACTCAGGTTATCTTTGTCTAATATTAAAATTTGTTTGATTTGGAACATTTAAGTGTGATAAATATACAACAATCATAAATCAGAAAGAGGGCAAATACTTTTTCACAGCACTGTATGGTGCCTTTTGTCAAAACATATTTACATTTTTATAAAGTTGATGTGCTTGTCAGTGTCTCTTTTTGTGAACAAATCACATCCTGGATGTAGCAGGTCATTCAAAAAAGGTTGACCTGCATTTAGAGTGAAGTATTCCTTATCCCTTATAACTCCATCCACAGATGCTGGGTTCCTTGTGGTTCCTATAGTCTCCAAAAGATTGGGAGCCAGAGCTTTCAGCTATCAAGCTCCTCTTCTGTGGAACTACCATTTTGGGTTTGACAGGCAGGCATGGTCAACACTTTTAAGAGTAGACTTAAGACTTTCCTTTTTGATAAAGCTTATAGTTAGGGCTGGCTCAGGTCATCCCTTAGTTATGCTGCTATAGGACTAGACTGCCGGGGGACTACCCTCCCTCTCTCACCATCTGTAAACATACATGTCTCATTAATGCATGTTAATGCATGTTACTAACTAAACTTCTTCCCTGGAGTTTCTGTGCTCTCTCGTCCAGCAGGTTCTCATGGATCGTGGCTGCTGCTGTGGTCCTGCACGACGTCCACTACATGTATTATTACTGTCATTATTGTTACCATATCTCCATCACGGTTTATAGTTAGTTAATGATTTGCTGCTGCTGTGCATCGGTGTCTCTCTATCTCAACCTTACCAATGTCCAAAGACATGTACTTCATAAGTGCCCAGGGATTAGCTGGCGACTTGTCCAGGGTGTACCCCACCTCTCACCCAAAGTCAGCTGGGATAGGCTCTAGCCCCACAGTGCCCCTGATGAGGATAATCAGTTACTATAATTCCAGTAATCAGTTAATTACAGATAATGGGTGGATGGATGGATGGATGACTATACCAACATTAAGTAATTGATATATTATTTTCATATTAACATTTAACTTTTGATTTAATGTTACAATATTATTGTAACATAATTTACAATAGTTATGCCGCATTCACATTGATTCAGATCAGGGATGGCAGAAAGATCTTCTGAACGACACGAGATGAAAGACATAATCACATGTTGCTATGATGATGTATTGAATGCAAAGCAATAATGCTGTCTACTGGCCTCATCTAATTTTTACCATCCTGCTCTCATCCACTAAAATGAAATCTGGTTTGCAGTCATCTGCCTGAATCCATGTAAATGCAGTTGTGGATAATGCATCTTCAGTGGATGCAATACCATGTGCACCATTGTGCCAATATGTGCTCCTTCTGGCCAGCCTCTTCCTTTTCCTTGTTCCATTTTTTAAAATAATTTTTATAGTTAAGTATTTGTTAGAAATATTTTGCAGCAGTAAAAATAAGTGCAGTAAGTATTTCCATAAAGAGTGACATGGGTGAGGAAAAAGGCAAAATTATTAATAAAATGAGATTATAAGGCATCACATAATAGCACAATCATTAAACAAAATATAGCAATAAAGAAAATACTGAGATGCTCCCCGTTCAAAAATTTGCATACCCTTACATCTTAATACTGTGTATTGCCTTCTTTAGCATCAATGACAGCTTGTTTTTTGTGATAGTTGTTGATGAAGCCCTTTATTTTCTCAGGTGGCAAAGATGCCCATTCTTGCAAAAAGCTTCCAGGTCCTGTAAATTATTGGGTTGTCTTGCATGAACTTGCCATTTGAGATCTCCCCAAAGTCCACTCCAATATTTTCTGATAACATGCTGCATTCATCTTTCCATCAATTTTAACTAAATGTCCTATACCACTGTAGCTCACACAGCCCAAAACATCAGAGATCCACCTCTATGCTTCACAGTAGGGATGGTTTTCATCATAGCTCTTGTTGACTCCTCTTCAAACAAAGCATTCAATTGTTCTCATCATTTTCTTCCAGAAGTTTTGAGGCTTGTCTAGGTGTTGTTTGGCATATTACAAGCAGGCTGTTTTGTATGGGGTGCCGTTTGTAAAGCGGCTCACGCTGAAAATAACAGCAACATTTTGTCACATTTAGCTTCAAACAATGTTTAAAAAACTGGTGTGAATTTTTGAGAGTCACTTTTTTTGCACATTTACAGCAATATTTGTCAATTTAGCAAAATTTTAAATAGTTTAATCCAAATATTAAATGTTACACCTAAATGTTAAATCTAAATGTTAAATCTAAATCTAAATGTTAAATCTAAATCTAAATGTTAAATCTAAATGTTAAATTTAAATCTAAATGTTAAATCTAAATCTAAATGTTAAATCTAAATCTAAATGTTGAATCTAAATCTAAATGTTAAATTTAAATCTAAATATTAACTCTAAATCTAAATGTTAAATCTAAATCTAAATATTAAATCTAAATCTAAATGTTAAATTTAAATCTAAATGTTAAATCTAAATCTAAATGTTAAATCTATTTAACAATCTAAGGGTGCGGGAAAAAATTTGTATTGCCGCCAGAATGGCTCTGCCGATATTCTCCCCTAACGCCGATTCGCTGTACATGTTTGCAGAGCGACCATGGCCGACTGTAGAGTGTACCGGGGTAGGATCTTGCTGGCCTTTATGCAAGCGAACATGACAGATCAGTCAAAGTGAGCCCCCTCGTGACTGGCTATAGTGGCTACAGGTCATAAGTCCCGCACCCTTCATAAAAGTGACACTAAAAACTCAAAGTACTCTTCAAATAAAGTGTCTCCAAACGTGTTTGTTATTTTAGGTAGTTATTATCACGATAATCCATGTCCAAGAGTCCATTTCCCCGGATGAGATGGTTTTTATTCGTTATTTGACACTATAAACACACTCTGACCTCCTCGAGCTTTTATTTTGGTACTTCCGGTTACCGGCATTTTGAATTTGCATATTAGTTAAATATTTAGTTTCACCTGAAACATTTATATTTAACATTTAGATTTATATTTAACATTTAGATTAAGATTTAACATTTAGATTTAGCATTTAGATTTAACATTTAACATTCAGGTGTAACATTTAATATTTGGATTTAACTATTTCAAATATCTCTAAGTTGACAAATATTGTTGTAAATGTGCAATTATTATTATTGTTATTTTCAACGTGAGCTGCTTTACAAACGGCACCCCATAGTTTTGTGACCTTTTTCTGGCGACCCTATCATGCAGCCCATTTTTGATCAAGTACCTCTTTAGTGTACATCTTGAAACAGCCACACCACTTTTTTGCACAGAAGCCTGTATTTCAGCAGAACTTGCTTGTGGGTTTTTCTTTGCATCTTGATAAATTTTACTTGCAGTTGTGGTTAAAATCTTTGTTGGTCTACCTTGGCCGTGTCTTGGTGTCAACAGAACCCTTAATTTTCCACTTCTTTATCAGAGTTTGAACACTGCTGATTGGCATTTCCAAATCTTTGGAGATCTGTGTATATTCTTTTTCAAATTTATAGAGTTCAACCCTTTTTCTGAGGTCCTTTGACAGTTCTTTTGCTTCCCCCATGACTCAGTATCCAGCAAATTCAGTGCAGCCTTACATGGTAAATGGTAAATGGACTGTACTTATATAGCGCCTTTCTAGCCTTCCGACCACTCAAAGTGCTTTTACACTACATATCTCATTCACCCATTCACACACATTCATACACTGATGACATTAGCTGCCATGCAAGGTGGCAACTGCTCATCAGTTTGAGGAGCTAACCATTCATACACATTCACACACCGATGGCACAGCCTTCAGGAGCAATTTGGGGTTCAGTATCTTGCCCAAGGACACTTCGACATGCAGACTGGAGGAGCCGGGGATTAAACCGCCGATCATCTGATTAGTGGACGACCCGCTCTACCTCTGAGCGACAGCCGCATGAAATGTGCATGTTAATTCTCCAAGTTGTTACCTAGAATTGATGCTGTTTTGAAGGCTAATGTCACAGTCGGTCCCCTCTCCGCCCACTCCAGCGTCCTAGTTTCCCGCCTTGTGTTTGTCCCGCCCCTAATTACCCACACCTGTCCCTCATTCCCCAGTGTATTTAAGCT
The DNA here is from genome assembly GCA_946959425.1 of Argyrosomus regius. Lineage (NCBI taxonomy): Eukaryota > Metazoa > Chordata > Actinopteri > Sciaenidae > Argyrosomus > Argyrosomus regius. Next base: position 572,781 of record CAMPSB010000072.1, read on the forward strand.
TGCTTTGTTCTCTTCCCCCTGTGCCAGATTGTTAGTGTCTGTTGTGTCCTACTTTCCAGTGTTTCTTTCTAGTGCATTTATGGTTACCGGTTTTTGGATCTTGCCTTGGATCTTGGTTTGGTTGGTCTTGTTTTTGTTTTTGACCTCAGCCATGAGTGTGGTTGGTAAAAGGCAATTAGTAATACTACCCTCTCATGCTGTTAATGCATTCTAAAGCCACACTCTGCTGACAGATGCTAATGGTGACTTATTCCTGGGAGAATTTCCATTTTGTCCCTGAGTGTCCATATTTTCCTCAGCGGGTAGTAGAGGGCACCACAGTATGTTCCACATGTACAACAGAAATGTTGTGGCAGGGGGTCATCTGGGGACGTTTATGTTTAGATTCATAAATAAATATATAAATATAAGAAAACAAACAGACCGACTACCATTGCTAGATGAAGGGGTTTGATGTCAAAGTCCACAACTTTGTACTTCACGTTTCTTCTTACTACTTATATTAACTTCAGTGGGGAAAGTCTTTTTCACTTAAGTTAGATATAGGCCCAAAATACAAACACACCTCCTGTTATGGGGCCTTGCTCAAGGGCACCTTGGTAGTGTCATGCTACGTACTGTGGTCCATGTTGAACTCAAATATGAGACTCATTAAAAGGGGTTCTTAAGTATTGTACTCCCATAGTCTGAAGACCAGATCAATTCATTTGAAATACATATTTAATACAAAATAATAGAAAATACATTTGTTAAAAGCAATCTCATATTTTTGGCCAATTGTAATCATTTTATTAACAACGTTTTGGTTCTTACACAACTTCATCCTTCATCATCATAAAATTAATTAATTAGTAAAACATTATAGAAACTTTAACTAATAATTAGAAAAATGTACTTCATATTATCTTTAGCCAAGATAATCACCCTAACCATCCTAACAATATTATCAGCTTATCATTTCAGACTTATCAAAGCTCCTTCAGAGCCACAGAAAAATGTTGTTCTTGTTCAAGTATAAAAGTGGCCAAAAGTGGTCAATGTCATTGCATGTCATTGCTGATGCATTTTGGCCATAGGCCATCTCAGAACCTTCACAGGCTTAGTAAAACTCCTCCATAAGTAAACTAATCTCTATGTGTAACATTAATATCGTAAAGTATTTGCAGTTACCAATCCTAGTGCACACGGTGTGTGTTTTCTGCTACCAGAGTGTCAATGTAGCTGAATGCAGAATTTTCTACATGCATAAGGAATGTTTACTACTTATAGACCCCAGAGACCCTGGTGATAATTATAGTCATCCAACGTATTCATTCTTTTTTTAAGGAGCATATGTGTTTGTTTGTTTTGTTTTTTAATGCTAATCCACTATAGCCACTGATTTTAATAAATTGTCAAAACTTTTCTCTGTTTAAAAATAATATGTGCTCTTGTCCCAGTGGTAATGACCACAATGTTTTGTTTAACTTGCTGCAATTAGTCATTTTACTGCTGGACTCTTGCTGGAATCTACAGCATTTTTTTGCTGTAAGGAAAGGAGAATATTCCTGGATACTCATGTATTATTCAAATAAAATCTGTTCTACAAAATGCGCCTGTAACATCAACATTTTCTCACTGAATCCTGCACCGAAGTCAGCTGGTCACTGGAATGATACTGCCAGAAGCACCTTCACTGAATCATTTAAATCATAAATATTTGGTTAAATCATATGATTAAGCAAGGGCATCATGCAAGCCAGGGTAAGTAAATAAGGACAAATCTGACATACAGTATATTCAAAGATTTTGAACATGTAATAAAAACAGAATGCAATTCAAATCAAATCAAATTTTATTTGTATAGCCCAAAGTCGCAAAACACATTTTGCCTTGGAGGGCTTTACAATCTGTACAGGGAGTGACACCCTCTGTCCTTAGACCCTCGGTTCGAGTGAGGAAAAACTTGCCCACAAAAAACCCTTTTAACAGGGAAAAAAGGTGGAAGAAACCTCAGGAAGAGCCACAGAGGAGGGATCCCTCTCCCAGGATGGACAGACGTGCAATAGATGTCACGTGTACAGAACAAATCAACACAAACATTTTGTACAATTACAATGAATGATAAAATGATTAGTCAGTAATCAGTAGCAGTGGAACCTGTGATAGAGATAGAGAGACACAGATGCACAGCAGCAGCAAATCATCAACTAAATTACTATAAACTGTAATGGAGATATGGTAACATTAATGACAGTAATAATATATGTAGTGGACGTCATGCAGGACCACAGCAGCAGCCACAATCCATGAGAACCTGCTGGACGAGAGAGCACAGAAACTCCGGGGAAGAAGTTTAGTTAGTAAGATGCATTAATGTACATGTATGACAGACATGTATGTTTACAGATGGTGGTGGTGATGGTGAGGGAGAGAGAGAGACAGAGAGAGAGAGAGAGAGGGTTTTCAGTAAAGGGAGATGTGACTGCATCTTCAACCAATGCTGGCAATCCCTGGCTAGGCATAACCCTGAAAGGGGGAGTCCCCCGGCAGTTTAGTCCTATAGCAGCATAACTAAGGGATGACCTGAGCCAGCCCTAACTATAAGCTCTATCAAAAAGGAAAGTCTTAAGTCTACTCTTAAAAGTGTTGACCGTGTCTGCCTCCCGAACCCAAAATGGTAGTTTGTTCCACAGAAGAGGAGCTTGATAGCTGAAAGCTCTGGCTCCCAATCTACTTTTGGAAATTATAGGAACCACAAGGAACCCAGCATCCTGAGAGCCCAGTGTTCTAGAGGGGTAATGCAATTGATTGCAGATAATTTTCAAACTATGTCCAATTGAACACAGTACAAAGACATTTAATGTTTAAACCTTGTTCATTCTGAGTACTGCAGGAAGGCTAGACATGTACTTTTTTATTACAGTCTCACTGTGTCTTGGCATGTTCTTGCTAAAATAAGCAGGAACGTCCCTGACACATTTTTTGGCAATAAAATAACAGCTGACTAATCTTTAACACACTATCGTTATTTGTATAACTTAAAATCTAATATTGTATTCTAATATTGATTGCAACAGTAGTATTTTATGAAAGCTATAATTGAGTTTTGAATTTGAGTTTTGCGGCAACAATTGAAAAAGGGCAGTGAAATATAATTGATTTAATTCATATTGTGTATACAAATACAGTAAGTCTATTCATTTGTTTTCCTAAATATGTTTTATGTAGTCATTTGCAGTTATGATATTTGTCATTAACATCCTCCATTAAAAAAGCGATCATGGTCAGTGTTTTGTTTATCTTGTTGCATTTAATAATTGTTATTGCTGCAACTCCCTGCCCAATCCCAACCACTTTCTGATCTTCTCCTTAATCATCAGTATTGTCTGGCTTATGCAATCATTTGTGGTATTATCGTAGTTATGAATGTTGATGATCTTCTCTGTTTACTGTACCTCAGGGGATTTTAGTGCTCCTAGCAGAATCTTACATGCTGCTTGGTTCTTTATGGAACACCCTCAGGGCTGAAGTCATTTTGTAGGCCAGTATAATATAACTGGCATGAAGTCTACAAAAGATATCATCATTTTCCATAACCTTTGTCCAGTGGTTTCAAGCATCTGTAGGTATTAATGGAGACTTTCCCAGGCTCTCCCCCCTGCAGCAGAGATATTCCATGCTGTGTGTGGTGGTTGATGTATGATAATGGCTTGCAATGTTTCTGTTATTCATACAGCACTTCCATGATGGGTTAATGATGTGTAAATGTTAATGACTCTTCCCATGGGTCTGGATAGAGTAATGCTTTTGGTCCCCAGGCTTAAAAGCACTGCAACATACACTCAACAAAAATATAAACACAACATTTTTTTGTTTTTGCTCCCATTTCACGAGTTAAAGTACAGAACATAAGATCTTTACGGAAGCCGAGAGCGGCCATGGATTTTTCTTTTTTTTATGCACTGTTATATCGACATTTTGATTTGATTGATTCATCCAGTTGTGACACAGCTTGTAAAGTTGGATTTGATATGAGCGATGAGGTTCAAGTGAGGATGGACGTTATGAAGAGCGCGCAGCCGTGCGTAATTTGCGCGTAATGACAGCTCCTAGCCGGTGAAACACAATAAACTGCACGTCTTATTTCATGTTCTTTCATGAAGTACATCCTGATGCGTTGATCAATAATGTGATCTGCCATTTTCACCTCCCTGGGACACACCTGGACCAGACAGTGGCAGCTCTTGTAGGCTGAAATCAGGACGATCACATTAACCAGCGCGCAATCATCAGACTTGAAAATTATCCCACGAAAACAAAAGTCTTTCTGTTATATCGAGATAACGAAATAATTAATTCATTATCACGAGAAAACGATCTTTGTTATGTCGAGATAACGAAATAATTAATTCGTTATCACGAGAAAACGATCTTTGTTATGTCGAGATAACGAGATAACAAGTCGTTATCACGAGATAACGATTTTGTTATGTCGAGATAACGAGATAACAAGTCGTTATCACGAGATAACGATTTTGTTATGTCGAGATAACGAGATAACAAGTCGTTATCACGATATAACAGTGCATAAAAAAAAGAAAAATCCATGGCCGTTCTCGGCTTCCGTAGATCTTTTCTATACACACAAAATGTTTATCTCTCTCAAGCACTTCTCTGACAAAATAATCCATCCACCTGATAGATGTGATATATTAAGATGCTGATTAAACAGCATGATTATTGCACAGGTGTGTCTTAGACTGGTCACAATAACACTCTAAAATGTGAACCACACAACACAAGACCACAGATGTCACAGGTTTTGAGTGAGCATGCAAGTGGCATGGTGACTGTAGGAATGTCCACCAGACCTGTTGTCTATAAACTGAATGCTCATTTCAAAACCATAAGATTCTTTTGAAAGATGAAAATTAATGTTTCATCGGTGTGTGCATACGCCAAAACGATGTCGGACTCCGTAGTTTTCTCTGGACCCCTACCCAATGTGACCAGTGATGACATGTATAGCCGCATGTCGTCATTCCACCGCTGGCTGTTGAGGTGGTGTCCAGCAAACGATGTGGGCTTCATAGACAATTGGACACCTTTCTGGGGAAAACCTGGTCTGATTAGGAGAGACGGCATCCATCCCACTTTGGATGGAGCAGCTCTCATATCTAGAAACATGGCCAAGTTTATTAGTCGACCAAAACCGTGACAACCCAGAGTTGAGACCAGGAAGCAGAGCTGCAGTCTTACACGCTTCTCTGCGCCTCCATTAGAGCAGCCACCCACCCAATCCTTTAGTATAGAGACTGTGTCTGTCCCCCGTCCACCTACATTATTTAAAGATAAAACAAACAGAGGAGGAGCTCATCATAAAAACCTAATAAAAATTAAAACAACATCCCCAGCAGTCCAAAATAAGATAATTAAATGCGGACTCTTGAATATCAGGTCTTTGTCCTCTAAAGCTGTTTTAGTCAATGAATTAATATCTGATTATGATATTGATCTATTTTGTCTTACTGAAACCTGGCTGCAGGAGGATGAATATGTTAGTTTAAATGAATCCACTCCTCCCAGTCATTGTAATACTCATATTCCTCGAAGTACTGGTCGAGGTGGTGGAGTTGGAGCCATATTTGACTCAAGTCTATTAATAAATCCTAAACCTAAACTAAATTATAATTCATTTGAAAGTCTTGTTCTTAGCCTTGCTCACCCAACCTGGAAAACATTACAGCCAATTCTATTTGTTATAGTATATCGTGCTCCTGGTCCTTACTCTGAATTTTTATCTGAATTTGCACAATTTGCATCAGGCTTGATCCTTAAAACAGATAAAGTAATTATTGTAGGTGATTTTAATATTCATGTGGACAACCACAATGATAGTCTTAGTACTGCGTTTATCTCTTTGTTAGATTCAATTGGCTTCTGTCAGAGTGTAAATAAACTGACTCATTGTCTGAACCACACTTTTGATCTTGTTCTCTCATATGGCATTGAAATTGATCATCTAATAGTCTTTCCACAGAATCCTCTTCTGTCAGACCATTTTTTAATAACCTTTGAGTTCATATTACTGGACTATAAGCCTTTCTGCAGAAACTCCTACAGCAGATGTTTATCTGATAGTGCTGTAGCCAAATTTAAGGAAGTGATTCCCTCAGTATTGAATTCAATGACTTGTCTCAATGTAGCAGAGGACTTGTCTGCTTCCTTTAGCCCCTCACAAATAGATCATCTTGTTGATAGTACTACAGGCTCATTACGAACAACTCTAGACTCTATTGCACCTCTGAAAAAGAAGATAATTAAACAAAGGAGGTTAGCACCATGGTATAGCCAGCAGACTCGCAACTTAAAGCAAGAGGCACGTAAATCTGAACACAAATGGCGTGCCACTAAACTGGAAGAATCTCGTTTAGCCTGGCAAGATAATCTTAAAACATACAGGAAGGCTCTCCGTAGTGCCAGAGCAGCCTACTACTCTTCATTAATAGAGGAAAATAAGAACAACCCCAGGTTTCTCTTCAGCACTGTAGCCAGGCTAACAGAGAGCCACAGCTCTATTGAGCCATCCATTCCTTTAGGTTTAAGTAGCAATGACTTCATGAGCTTCTTTAATGATAAAATTATAACTATTAGAGACAAAATTCATCACCTCTTGCCCTCAACAGGCACTGATCTGCATTCTGATACAGCAAGTTTGGAAACAGCTGTAAAACCTGATATATATTTAGACTGTTTTTCTCCCATCGACCTTCATCAAATAACTTCAATAATTTCTTCATCTAAGTCGTCAACCTGTCTCTTAGATCCCATCCCAACCAGGCTGGTCAAGGATGTTTTACCTCTAGTTAGCCCTTCTTTATTGGATATGATTAATCTGTCTTTATTATCAGGATATGTACCACAGTCCTTTAAAGTAGCTGTAATTAAACCTCTTCTTAAAAAGCCCACTCTAGATCCAGAGGTTTTAGCCAATTACAGACCAATATCAAACCTTCCCTTTCTCTCTAAGATACTTGAGAAAGCTGTAGCCAATCAGCTGTGCGACTTTCTCCATAAGAACAGTTTATATGAGGATTTTCAGTCAGGATTTAGAGTGCATCATAGCACAGAGACCGCACTAGTCAAAGTTACAAACGACCTCCTAATGGCATCAGACAAAGGACTCATCTCTGTACTTGTCCTGTTAGATTTTTGTGCCGCATTTGACACCATTGACCATCAAATTCTTTTACAGAGACTGGAACATCAAATTGGCATCAAAGGAACCGCCCTAATCTGGTTTAAGTCTTATTTTTTAGATCGTTCTCAGTTTGTTCTTGTCAATGATGAATCCTCCATGCATACCAAAGTTTGTCATGGAGTCCCACAAGGTTCTGTACTCGGACCACTTCTATTCAGTTTATATATGCTTCCTCCAGGGAACATTATTAGGAATCACTCCGTTAATTTTCATTGTTATGCCGACGACACCCAATTATATTTATCGATCAAGCCTGATGAAACCAATCAATTAACTAAACTCCAAGCATGCCTTAAAGATATAAAAAGTTGGATGACCTTCAATTTTATGATGTTAAATTCAGACAAAACTGAAGTTCTTGTAATTGGACCCAAAAACATCAGAGACTCTCTCTCTAGAGACTTAGTTACCTTAGATGGGATCACCCTGGCCTCCAGCTCCACCGTAAAGAATCTTGGAGTTGTTTTTGATCAGGATTTGTCCTTTAATGTCCACATAAAACAAATTTCAAGGACTGCATTCTTCCATTTACGTAACATCGCCAAAATCAGACGCATTGTATCTCAAGCAGATGCAGAAAAACTAGTCCACGCATTTGTTACTTCTAGGCTGGATTATTGTAACTCATTGTTATCAGGCTGCTCCAATAAGTCTCTTAGGACTTTGCAGCTAATTCAGAATGCTGCTGCACGTGTTCTGACAGGAACCAAGATCAGAGATCACATCTCTCCCATTTTGGCTTCCTTGCATTGGCTACCTGTTAAATCTAGAATAGAATTTAAAATTCTTCTCCTTACATACAAAGCTCTTCATGGGTAGGCACCATCATATCTAAAAGAGCTCATAGTACCTTACTACCCCTCTAGAACACTGCGCTCTCAGAATGCTGGGTTCCTTGTAGTTCCTATAGTTTCCAAAAGTAGATTGGGAGCCAGAGCTTTCAGCTATCAAGCTCCTCTTCTGTGGAACAAACTACCATTTTGGGTTCGGGAGGCAGACACGGTCAACACTTTTAAGAGTAAACTTAAGACTTTCCTTTTTGATAGAGCTTATAGTTAGGGCTGGCTCAGGTCATCCCTTAGTTATGCTGCTATAGGACTATACTGCCGGGGGACTTTCAGGGTTATGCCTAGCCAGGCATGGTATTGGTTGAAGATGCAGTCACATCTCCCTTTACTGAAAACCCTCTCTCTCTCTCTGTCTCTCTCTCTCTCTCTCTCTCTCTCTCCCTGTCTCTCTCACCATCACCACCACCATCTGTAAACATACATGTCTGTCATACATGTACATTAATGCATCTTACTAACTAAACTTCTTCCCCGGAGTTTCTGTGCTCTTTCGTCCAGCAGGTTCTCGTGGATCGTGACTGCTGCTGTGGTCCTGCATGACGTCCACTACATATATTATTACTGTCATTAATGTTACCAGATCTCCATTACAGTTTATAGTAACTTAGTTAATGATTTGCTGCTGCTGTGCATCTGTGTCTCTCTATCTCTATCACAGGTTCCACTGCTACTGTAATCATTTTATCATTCATTGTAATCCATTGTCATTTTTCATTGTAATTACACAAAATGTTTCTGTTGACTTGTTGACTGTACACGTGACATCTATTGCACGTCTGTCTGTCCTGGGAGAGGGATCCCTCCTCTGTGGCTCTTCCTGAGGTTTCTTCCACTTTTTTCCCTGTTAAAAGGGTTTTTTGTGGGCAAGTTTTTCCTCACTCGAACCGAGGGTCTAAGGACAGAGGGTGTCACTCCCTGTACAGATTGTGAAGCCCTCCGAGGCAAAATGTATTTTGCGACTTTGGGCTATACAAATTACATTTGATTTGATTTGATTTGATTTGATTCTTCCAACATCGTTTCTGAGAATTTGGCAGTATACCAAACTATCCTCACAACCCCAGACCACATGTAACCACAGGACCTCCACATCCAGCTTTTTTACCAGCCACTTAGCGACTGAAGCTCAAGGATGGATTGATACTGGCTGTCCACGACCCAACTTCCAAGCTCCATCTTAAGTAAATTGTAAGTTTTGCCATTTTAGATGTTCTTTTACTATTTATTTTACAGGTTTGCCTGTTGAATTTAGCATTTGTTTTACTTAATTTACTTGATAGACATGCCCTGATGGTACAATATATGTACAAAAAAACTAACAAAAAAAGATATTTCCTTTGACTGGCAAACTTTGTTGCTTCCTAACCAAGTTGCTAACTTGCTCAGACCCAAAATCTGTTGTGGCCCACTGATGATTTTTGTATAAACACACAGAAGCTGATTCTGTTGAAGTGGTCTGTTGTTGTTGTTGTTGTTGTCATAACATGTTATCTACTTTTAAGATTTTATCAGCCTTTGGCTACTATATTATTTGTTGGAGGGCTAAAGCTGGTCCTCTGATGTGCTACATTTTAGAGGTATTTTTATTGCCTAATGTACATGCAGTTTTAAATAGACCCCCAGCCTAGGGATTAGTTGTATAGTTACATGTCTTGTAAATGTGGGGGATCAAACAGGATACAAATGCAAAGGCATTAGTATGAACTCAAAGCCATCAGGGAGAAATAGTTGCTTCATTTAGATTATAGTTTGCATCTTACAGTAATACTTCATTGAAGATGAGTTATTATATATCTACTCTAAATTTATGGAGCTCGGGAGGTGTTATTGAGGGAAAAAAAATAACTAAGGGCTGCAGACTCAGTACGGTTGGCCTCAAGGAAGTTCTGGCAAACCTTTGACGACTCAAGAAGGGGAAGAATGGCCTGGACTGAGAGTATTGTTGGGCAATGGAATGACCACTTTGAGGATAAACTCACCCTCTGTGAAGGAGGCTGAGTTGGAAGACTAGGGGAAGCCTCGCCCATATCTCTGGCAGAGGTTACCAAGGTAGTCAAAAAGCTCCTTGGTGGCAAGGCGCCAGGTGTGGATCAGATTTGCCCTGAGATGCTGAAGGCTCTGCACATTGTTTGGCTGGCACACCTTTTCTGTGTCACATGGAAGATGGAAACAGTACTTGTGTAGTGGCAGACCAGGGTGATGGTTCCCATTTTCAGAAAGGGGGACTAGAGGGTGTGCTTCAGTTATCGGTCTATCACACTGAGAATACGTCTTACTGATGCTGCAAGATTGTACCCTGGACATGATTCTGTTTGTTGTTTGTTTGTATGTACCCCCTAATCCCTAGACAAGACCAAAGCCTGTTTTATTAATCTACACTGGTGACAATCTAGATATGGTGTAAAACCATACCCTCTTAGGGTCTGTAAAAAAACAGCAAATTATGCCATTCTATAGAGATTATAAAGCCTCTTTCTTCACATCTCTGTTAAAAGTATCATTCCTCATAGATGTTGACACTAAAATAATTACTAGAATACTTCAAGAATTACAGTCATCCGAGGGTCAAAATACCTCAGGTGATACATTCATAAATAACCTTCGTATTCCGCACTGCATACATTTTTACAAAACCTCCAGCAAACTTTGATCTGGAGAAGAAAATAACTTGGACTAGAGTCTGTTATATTTCAAAAGAAGAGTCAACAGAAAAAAATGTGTGTATACAGTATAATGTATACTCCTACAGTAAATGCCAAACAAATCCATCTGAAGGAAGACACACAAGGGTCATTTGTCAACAGGTATGCTGACATCACGACAAGGCTCACCTTAACTCAGGGCCACTGCTAGCTAATTTGGTGCCCTAAGCATAAATGCTTTGTGGTGGTGCTTTTCTCGGTACCAGACTGTTGTGGACACACGTTACACACAACTGTATTCACAAGGGGAATTATGCTACTCTCATAACATGATGATAATTGGGCCATTTTGGTGCCACCTCCAGCACTTGGTGCCCATACCCTAAGATCTTCTTTATGTGGAACTATCTAAAACAAACAAAAAATTATTTACATTCTTGAGAAAAAATCAAGTCCTGTCTTCACATCTGTATTTGACCTGCAAGCCACGTAACTCCTCTCTTTCGCCAGTAGCAAAACAGCTTTCCTTCACTTACACAGACACACATTTTCAGCGAGCCTGTTCTCCCGCTGTATGTCTGGAAGCCAAGCCATGTAACAGCTGATGAGAAAAGTCAGCCATGACAAAAATAGATTAGTCTGAAAATGAGGGTGTGTGTGTGTCTGTGTCTGTGTGTCTATATATAAGTGAGAATACTTTAAATATATTGATTCTTTCCATTTACTAACCATTGACTGACAAATCTTCTCACTTTTACTCCTCTTTGAGCTCATGTTAATTTCCTTGTAATATATCATTGGATATTTATCTGTCTGGATCACTAGTGATGGCAGACAGCCTAGACCCCATGTAAACAAGAAGTCAAGGTCATTTATTCTGTTTTTCATTTCATTCTTCATTCAGGCACAACACACAACAAAGTGAAATCTAAGTTGTAGCCCCTTGATGCTACACATGTCAGACCTGGACTTAATGAGGACTCAGATGCAGAGTAATAATAGTTCAGGCAGATTTTATTTAGATACTCCAACCTCTCAGACAGAGTGACAAACAAACTAAGGCTATGAAAATTAGTATATGAATTCTTGAAGAGAAAAAACAAAACAGAAGATAAGACTATTAATAAACAAAAACCACTCCGAAAAGGGAGGGAAAAACTAAACTCTGGTCTAGAAAAACTAAAATACACGCACTCCTAAAACCAGAGGCTCAGCTGGACTCTATGAAACTAAAATAACAAAACAACCAAACATCACTACAATGGAGGGTAACAAAGGGCTATGAAAGAAAACAGAACTACAAAGCTAAACTATGAAATGTACAAACAAAAAAATCACTCTCAAAGAGGCAAAGGATACAGGCTTACGTCGTAAAAAGGCAAGGCAAGGACAAAACGTGAGCTGTGTCCCAATTCAGGGGCTGCATCCTTCAAAGCACGCATTTGAAGGCCGATTACGTCACAACGCCGCGCGAAGGCTGTCCCAATTCGAAGGCTCCTTCAAATGCAGCCTTCAAATGCATCCTTCTTTTCCCTCTTTTTGGAGGATGCACCGCAACTATCCTTCGTGGCCTCCCATATCCCAAGATCCTTTGCACGCCGCTGTTCAGTGCCCAGGAAAAATACAATGGCGACACCAAGCGGCGATGAATACTACCTAATAATGAATAATACATTTAATAATAATATTAAATGTAAGTATTGGGTTTTTATATTTAATTACTTTTACTCATTACTACTTATACTTTTACTAATTACTTATATTTTATTACTTTTATTATCCCTGCTTTATTTCCAGACTGTAAAACTGCAAAGTCTAGTTAAACGATTGGATTGAATAAAGAGCTACGTTTAGGATTATCACTATTATATGTTATACTTCATTTTTCTTTCTCATACTTTCTTCTGTCTGTTTTTTCTTCGTTTTCTCAACTGACGACTAACTGACAGGCAACGGCTACGTTACAAAGTACCAACTGACGGCAGGTGACGCAGCTGGTGACACAACCAGGAAACGGTTGATGCGGCCTTCGAAGGTCTCTCAGAAGGAGTCGCCTTCGAAGGCAGCGAAGTCCGTGTCCTTTCGAAGGCAGTGAAGGCCGCGAAGGCCGCGAAGGCCGTGAAGGCCGCGTCCTTCGAAGCATGCAGCCCCTGAATTGGGACACAGCTTATAAAACACATGAGGTTAATGGGGAACAGGTGGACACAATCAGGAATCAGGGAAGACTCTCGGACCGGTGACACATGAGGAAGGGCAAGTGACCTGAAACGAGAGGGGAGTTAATTTTCAAAATAAAACAGGAAGTACTAAATTTTCAAAATAAAACAAGACAAAAACCCAGGACAAGACAAACACATATACAACATGTGTTCAAATAAAAGAAGAGAAATTAGATAAATTTAATAAAACAATATAAATATCCTCATCATGGTAATTTATATATAAATAAATGTCCTCATCAACCTCATGGTGGGGCTGGATACAACTCTAACCCTATCCGAGCTGGCCTAGTGTAATAGGCGGGGTACACACTGGACAAGTTGCCAGTTCATCACAGGGCACCATAGATTTCATTCACGCCATACTGCTTCTGCTGTCATTTAGCTGTACTTGTATGTCTGCAAGAGCCAATGGGAGAAGGATGGCATGTTTGGTTGGATATCAGGTAGTAATGGTTAGAAATTCTACATGACCCTAAAAATGCTAGTCTGGAAATCAGCTTTGCCTGTAAAGACTCAAAACTCAGGGGAATTAAAGTTCCAGGGGTATTACCCGCATGTCGTCATTTCACCGCTGGCTGTCGAGGTGGTGTCCAGCAAACGATGTGGGCTTCATAGATAATTGGACAACTTTCTGGGGAAAACCTGGTCTGATTAGGAGAGACGGCATCCATCCCACTTTGGATGGAGCAGCTCTCATATCTAGAAATATGGCCAAGTTTATTAGTTGATCAAAACCGTGACAGCCCAGAGTTGAGACCAGGAAGCAGAGCTGCAGTCTTACACGCTTCTCTGCGCCTCCATTAGGGCAGCCACCCACCCAATCCTTTAGTATAGAGACTGTGTCTGTCCCCTGTCCACCTACATTATTTAAAGATAAAACAAACAGAGGAGGAGCTCATCATAAAAACGTAATAAAAATTAAAACAACATCTCCAACAGTCCAAAATAAGAGAATTAAATGTGGACTCCTGAATATCAGGTCCTTGTCCTCTAAAGCTGTTTTAGTCAATGAATTAATATCTGATTATGATACTGATTTATTTTGTCTCACTGAAACCTGGCTGCAGGAGGATGAATATGTTAGTTTAAATGAATCCACTCCTCCCAGTCATTGTAATACTCATATTCCTCGAAGTACCAGTCGAGGTGGAGGAGTTGGAGCCATATTTGACTCAAGTCTATTAATAAATCCTGAACCTAAACTAAATTATAATTAATTTGAAAGTTTTGTTCTTAGCCTTACTCACCCAACCTGGAAAACATTACAGCCAATTCTATTTGTTATAGTATATCGTGCTCCTGGTCCTTACTCAGAATTTTTATCTGAATTTGCACAATTTGCATCAGGCTTGATCCTTAAAACAGATAAAGTAATTATTGTAGGTGATTTTAATATTCATGTGGACAACCACAATGATAGTCTTAGTACTGCGTTTATCTCTTTATTAGATTCAATCGGCTTCTGTCAGAGTGTAAATAAACTGACTCATTGTCTGAACCACACTCTTGATCTTGTTCTCTCATATGGCATTGAAATTGATCATCTTTCCACAGAATCCTCTTCTGTCTGACCATTTTAATAATAGCTTAGCTTTTAATAAGAGCTTATAGTTCATATTAATGGACTATAAGCCTTTTGGCACAAACTCCTACAGCAGATGTTTATCTGATAGTGCTGCAGCCAAATTTAAGGAAGTGATTCCTTCAGTATTGAATTCAATGCCGTGTCTCAATGTGGCAGAGGACTTGTCTGCTTCCTTTAGCCCCTCACAAATAGATCATCTGGTTGATAGTAGTACAAGCTCATTACGAACAACTCTCGACTCTATTGCACCTCTGAAAAAGAAGATAATTAAACAAAGGAGGTTAGCACCATGGTATAGCCAGCAGACTTGCAAAGAGCTGAACGCAAATGGCGTGCCACTGAACTGGAAGAATCTTGTTTAAGATATTCTTAAAACATACAGGAATGCTCTCCGTAATGCCAGAGCAGCCTATTACTCTTCATTAATAGAGGAAAATGAGAACAACCCCAGGTTTCTCTTCAGCACTGTAGCCAGGCTAACAGAGAGCCACAGCTCTATTGAGCCATCTATTCCTTTAGGTCTGAGTAGTAATGACTTCATGAGCTTCTTTAATGATAAAATTATAACTATTAGAGACAAAATTCATCACCTCTTGCCCTCAACAGGCACTGATCTGCATTCTGATACAGCAAGTTTGGAAACAGCTGTAAAACCTGATATATATTTAGACTGTTTTTCTCCCATCGACCTTCATCAAATAACTTCAATAATTTCTTCATCTAAGTCGTCAACCTGTCTCTTAGATCCCATCCCAACCAGGCTGCTCAAGGATGTTTTACCTCTAGTTAGCCCTTCTTTATTGGATATGATTAATCTGTCTTTATTATCAGGATATGTACCACAGTCCTTTAAAGTAGCTGTAATTAAACCTCTTCTTAAAAAGCCCACTCTAGATCCAGAGGTTTTAGCCAATTACAGACCGATATCAAACCTTCTCTTTCTCTCTAAGATACTTGAGAAAGCTGTAGCCAATCAGGCGTGACTTTCTCCATAAGAACAGTTTATTTGAGGATTTTCAGTCAGGATTTAGAGTGCATCATAGCACAGAGACCGCACTAGTCAAACTTACAAATGACCTCCTAATGGCATCAGACAAAGGACTCATCTCTGTACTTGTCCTGTTAGATCTTAGTGCCGCATTTGACACCATTGACCATCAAATTCTTTTACAGAGACTGGAACATCAAACTGGCATCAAAGGAACCGCCCTAAGCTGGTTTAAGTCATATTTCTTAGATCGATCTCAGTTTGTTCACGTCAATGATGAATCCTCCATGCATACCAAAGTTTGTCACGGAGTCCCACAAGGTTCTGTACTAGGACCACTTCTGTTCAGCTTATATATGCTTCCTTTAGGGAACATTATTAGGAATCACTCCATTAATTTTCATTGTTATGCCGATGACACCCAATTATATTAATCGATCAAGCCTGATGAAACCAATCAGTTAACTAAACTCCAAGCATGCCTTAAGGATATAAAAAGTTGGATGACCTACAATTTTCTGATGTTAAATCCAGACAAAACTGAAGTTCTTGTAATTGGACCCAAAAACCTCAGAAACTCTCTTTCTAGAGACTTAGTTACTTTAGATGGGATCACCCTGGCCTCCAGCTCCACCGTAAAGAATCTTGGAGTTGTTTTTGATCAGGATTTGTCTTTTAATGTCCACATAAAACAGATTTCAAGGACTGCTTTCTTCTCATAACATCGCCAAAATCAGACGCATTGTATCTCAAGCAGATGCAGAAAAACTAGTCCACGCATTTGTTACTTCTAGGCTGGACTATTGAAACTCTTTGTTATCAGGCTGCTCCAATAAATCTCTTAGGACTTTGCAGCTAATTCAGAATGCTGCTGCACGTGTTCTGACAGGAACCAAGATCAGAGATCACATCTCTCCCATTTTGGCTTCTTTGTATTGGCTACCTGTTAAATCTAGAATAGAATTTAAAATTCTTCTCCTTACATACAAAGCTCTTCATGGTCAGTCACCATCATATCTAAAAAAGTTCATAGTACCTTACTACCCCTCTAGAACACTGCGCTCTCAGAATGCTGGGTTCCTTGTGGTTCCTATAGTTTCCAAAAGTAGATTGGGAGCCAGAGCTTTCAGCTATCAAGCTCCTCTTCTGTGGAACAAACTACCATTTTGGGTTCGGGAGGCAGACACGGTCAACACTTTTAAGAGTAGACTTAAGACTTTCTTTTATAACCTAGGTTAAAATATACTATTAATAAATCAAGTTAAAATGTTGCACCACCTAGGTTAAAAAGAGCCTAGGACTCTATTAGGTAAGGCCACACAGGTTCTTTTAAAATCAGGGGTAAAAAGAGCAGAAACTAGGGACAAGAACTGGAACTGAAGCATGCTGCTCTACTGAGCTCCACTGAATTTGAGCGATCTTGGTTTGATGCAGTTTGGAACATTAGATTGGTTTGAAAGTACTCTACTCGTTTTGAATGTGTGGCTACAATTTCAAATTGGCATAAGCATGCCAAGACATTGCATTGTTGCAAAGTTGTTCGATAGGAAAAACTCAGGGAGATTAATTGGCTTTAAGAATTGAGGAAAGTAAGTATGAAGTGCCATATTGAAAGCCTTTGGAAACCTCACTATGCTCCTGACTAACATTCCTTGACAAACATCCTACCTAGCATGATATTGATGTAGGCGATCAGCATCCTGGACATTGTGATTAGAGATGCACTTTCAAGATCATAAATGCATTAATTCTTAACTTTACTCATTTTGGCTTTGGTGTTTTTTTTAACTGAGAAGTTCGAGCAACCTCTTTATGGGAGATGTTACATCCAAAGCTATTCTGTGTCCTGCATTTCACTTTTGCATTCAGATAACGTGGAAACTCCTTTGTCCATCATCCCCCTCATTTCTGGCACCTGCTAGCTTGCCTTTAAAAGGGGTCCATATTGCAAAATAATAGCCATTATTGCTACCAGATACCACATTTTATTTCTTTTGTTACCTTTTGTTTGCAACAACAGTGCTAACAGTTTCAGCAACAAAGCACCCCCACGTCCTTATGACTCCTTCACCATGCTTCTTGGTGGGAACCACACATGCAGATACCATCCGTTCACGTTCTCTATGTTTCACAAAGACACAGTGGTTGGAACCAAAAATCTCAAAATTGACTGAATTGAATTGATCCATTCCCTGTGTTTCTTGGTCAAAGCAGTTCTCTTCTTGTTGTTGTTCTCCTGCAATTATGCAGCAATTTGACCACACTAAATTTTTTCGAGTGCACGAAGACCGGTTTCACACAGTCTCATCTGAACATTTGATGTAGAGATGTGTCACTTGAACTCTGTGAAGCATTTCTGTGGGCTCTAATCTGATGTGTCATTAATTGGTGATTTCTGAGGCTGGTAACTGTAACAAACTTCTCTGCAGCAGAGGTAACTCTTGGTCTTCCTTTCCTGCATGGGGCAGAGCCAGTTTCATCAGGTGTGATGGTGTTTGCGTCTACACATTTAAAGTTCTTGACATTTTCTGGACTCACTGACCTTCATGCCTTAAAGTAATGATGTACTGAGGTTTCTCTTTTTTCAATTGAGCAGTTCTTTGGATTACTACAGTAGTCAAATAGCACAATTTACTGAATCCATACTGAAGCCATCACTACCTCAAAACAACTGATGGTCTCAAACACATTAAGAAGACAAGAAATTCTTGACAAGGCCTGGTAAGTGAAAATCATTCCAGGTGACCATCTCATGCAAGAGAATGCCAAGAGTGCGCAAAGCTGTCATCAAAACAGAAAGACACCTTTTCGTTTAATTCCATGTGTTCCTCATAGGTTTGGTGTCTTCAGTATTAATCTGCAATGTAGAAAGTAATAAAAACAAAAGAAAGAGAACTATTGAATGCAACTTTTGACTGATACTGTATATAATATATACTTTATAAATATAATATGATGAGTAAATGACACTTTATGTAAGGATAGACTTGTCACATAATGTAGTGACTTGTACTTGCATACATCTTGGTTTTAAAATGTTTTAAAATCACATACGTTTTTATGTATGAAAAACAAACTCTTTTCTTTTTGTTTTGATAATAGCTTTTTTTTTTTTTTATAACCATCAGCATTTAGCCAGTCTGGTTAAAGAGCTCCATCTGGACCCCAAGCTGCTCACTGGCACCAGCTCCAAGAGTTATTAACACCTTTTAGACAACTTCTACCATGAAGATAAAGGAAAGAAGAATCCCATATCCACCTGATCCCATCTGCCTTGTGCTGCATCAGATGCTGTCAAACTTAAAGCTGTATGGAGAGTGAAATGTAACATCTTAGTCATAGCTGAGCAGAGTTCTTGTTGTAGCTGTGCTCTATGGAACCCCCACAGTCCTGTCTGGGATTCTTTATTTGATGACATTAAACAGGGCCTTCGTTTGTGAAGTTCTTTTGAAAATAGAGTGCATAATCAACAACAATTTTACATTTCTGTGTACTACATTAAAATATGTAAAAACAACGAGGCCTATGTTATATATTTCAGTACAGTAGGAGAAATGAGTTCCCATGGACCCACATTTTTGTAACATGATTTTTTTGGGACCCAAACAATGCCCAGTTAAGGATTTTTGATGTGCCAAGTAAAAGTTCTAATACTACACAGGGGAGTGTCTAAATGTGAGACTGACTGATGTGAGAGGATGGTGCAAGTCTGTGTAATATCCTATTTGTCCTGAAGTCAGATTTAGCTTGTACAGACACTGCAAATGGATATTGGACATCCTCACAAACAGAACACAGACAGTTTGGATTGTCTGTCACACCTCCCCACCCTCTAGTGTTCATTCAGTGAACATCGGAGACCCTCCAGAGCTGTGTGCACAGCCCCCCTTGTTCACTCTGTTCACCCAGGACTGAAGTCCCTGACATGGATAGAAGCTGTGAAGTTTGTGGATGACACCATTGCCATTGGCCAGATTACAAAAATATCAACAAGATACTTCCTTTGCCAAGTTCATTGTCAACTTTTACCAAGGAGAAATATAAAGCATGCGGACTAGAAACATTACAAATTGGCATAGTTTGTACATGCCACAGGACAGGAGTGTTCTGCTGTGGGTGAATAAAACCATGCAGAACTTCACTGGTACCTATCTATAGATCATCAGTGATATCTATGAGGTAAGGTGCCTGTGCAGAGCCCAAAGGCTACTAAAGAAGAATACCAACCCCAGCAACAGCCTGTTCACCCTGCTGCCATCTGGCAAGCAATACAGAAGTATGTGCTGACATACCACCAGACTACAGAGCAGCTTCTTTCCTCAGGCTCAGGAAACTCCATTATGTAAAAAAAATATTTTTTTCTTGTGTAGCATAATGAAAGTGTAATTTGCAACTCTGTGTTGGAAAATGGCAAATCTTTAAACCTTGAAAATCCTAGTTTATCCTATGTAGAACATAACAGCAGTAGATTTAATTAATTATATAGTGTCTGCCCAGAGGTGTGTACAGATCATAACTTGTAATTATTTGAGCAATATTTTTTTCCACATACAGCTTGCTGTGGTTTGAAGTCTGTGACAGGTCATCATTAAAAACAAACAGAATAATTCTGTTTGCCTGCTGCTAGTTGAGGTGTTTTTTTGTTTTTTTACTGTAGGTCATAGCAACGACTAAAACTAATCCAACACACAAGCAAATGTGACATTTAGTTGTACATTATATACTACATACATGCAAGAATTTAAGAAATAACCCCAATGGTTACATTCGTTCTCTCTTTCTTCCACTCTCCACCAGATACACTCCCATAAAGAGAGGAATAAAAAGAAGTCATTGCCAGAGGGCAGCATGAAACAAAAGGCGCCCCCACCCCAACTGGTTGTCAGAATCAATATTGGCATGTATGACAAAGATGGAGGGTCTCTAAAGAAAACTGCTAGATTGAATACGGCACTGGAAATGACAAGTGACAAGCGAGCCGCTGTATGGGGCTGACAGACGAGCTAACGACCAGAGACCTCCATGACAGATGCTCTCCAACACGTCAAGGAAAGAGAGAACACTGGAGACTGAGATGACAGCACCCACAACCACATTAATTCTCCTAAAAAGCAAAGGACTGGCCTCTGAGAAAAGGAAACTCTGCTCGCCCCCTCTGGCTCTGAATTTAAAGAACAAAGAGCTCTGCTGCTTTCATCTTAGTTGAACCACTTTCTTATTTTTCTTTTTATTCTCACTTTATGTTTGACATCACTTTGGAGGACCACAATGTCTACACCACATTCTGAAGGCTGATATACATAAAGTAATACATACTGATATGTTACATATATACATGTTTTCATTTTTCTAAGTAATTGTTATGCTTATATTTACATATCTTGTTTTTTGATAAAAGAAAGAAGTGTCAAATTTATGTTTGTAAAAGAACAAAACAAAACATTTGCTTTCAAAAAAATATTTTACTATCTATAAATAAATTGTATGTTTAAAATTCATGACATGGAGCTCAAATTTCTGAAATTGCACAGAATTAAAAGAACTGAAAAATTATTATATTGAGAGCAGCCATCTCTCTCATGGCCGACATAGCTGAGATGTGCCCGGCGGTGTTTCGGTGTAACACTTTGCCTCTATGAAACCCACATCAATAGTAAGTTAGTGGCACATTATAATGCATTCTGATGCTCTATCAGTCATCAGTCAACGGCCATAAAACATTATAGATGTGACTTATAATAAATTAGAACATCAAGTGTCTGGTGGATGCTCTTGACTTGTTATAGACGTTAACCCATGGAGCTTATAATGCATCACCACTACTTATACTCACCTGTACACACACAATCAAGTGTAGTAAGAACTCATAGTATGCTATAACAGTCCATGCAGTGTCATAAGTTATCATTGTATGCATGCTAAGTGTAAAAGTAAATATTGATGCATCTATAATAATGTAAACTTACAGAAATGTTATTTTCTTCAGTATTTTCCTAAACACAAATAACACCTGCACACCTCCTAAATTCGATTTTCTCTTATTCACTGCGCCAAATGCAGATCTTTCCATTAATTTGAACAGTTTATAGTTAATGATTTGCTGCTGCTGTGCATCTATCTTTTGTTATGAGATTCTCCGCGAGAGTTTTCCTCGTTTATTCTGGTCGGAGTCTACATCCCTCCTCAGGCCTGTGTTACTGAGGCGTTACAACACCTGGCCGACCAGATAAACAACGTGGAGAAAAAACACCCAGACTCTTTGCTCATTGTTTTGGGGGACTTTAACAGAGCAAACCTCAGCCACGAACTGCCAAAACATAAACAGCATATTAAGTGTCCCACCAGGGACACTAACACTCTGGACCATTGTTACACTGTTTTAAAGGAGTCATACCACTCAGTCCCCCGTGCAGCCTTGGGACTCTCTGATCACTACATGGTTCATCTTATCCCGACCTACATGCAGAAGCTGAAATCTGCTAAGCCTGTGGTCAAGACGGTGAGGAGATGGACCGACGACGCCAAAGTGGAATTACAAGCCTGCTTTGACTGCACTGATTGGAGTGTTTTTGAGGCTGCAGCCTCAGACCTGCATGAACTGACTGATACCGTGACATCTTACATCAGTTTTTGTGAGGACATGTGTGTGCCCACCAAGACCTTCCGCACATACAACAACAACAAACCCTGGTTCACTGCAAAACTCAGGCAGCTTCGCCAGGCCAAGGAGGAGGCCTACAGAAGTGGGGACAGAGTCCTGTACAACCAGGCCAGAAACACACTGACGACGGAGGTGAAAGCAGCTAAGAGGAGCTACATTGAGAAGATCAAAAACAGCCTTTCAGCCAACGACCCAGCATCAGTGTGGAGAGGCCTACAGAACATCACCAACTACAGGAGACCATCCTCCAACACTGCAGTGAACCATCAACTGGCTGACGAGCTGAATGTGATCTACTGTAGATTCGACACATTCACACCTCTCCCCCCCTCAGACATTAAAGACCCATCTACACCCCCTGCCATTCTGCCACCTCTCCCCTCTGACCCCCCACCAGCACTCAAGATCTGTGAAGAGGATGTCTGTCAGCTTTTTCACAGACAGAAGATCAGGAAGGCACCCAGCCCAGACGGTGTGTCACCCTCCTGCCTGAAGGTCTGTGCTGACCAGCTGGCTCCCATCTTCACCCAGATCTTCAACAGATCCCTGGAGCTGTGCGAAGTCCCCTCATGCTTCAAACGCTCCACAATAATCCCGGTCCCCAAGAAATCTACCATCACAGGACTGAATGACTACAGGCCCGTCACCCTCACATCTGTAGTCATGAAGTCCTTCGAGAGACAGTGTTGTCGCACCTGAAGGACATCACAGACCCCCTGCTGACCCCCTGCAGTTTGCCTACCGGGCAAACAGGTCAGCGGATGATGCAGTCAACATGGCTCTGCACTACATCCTGAAACACCTCGACTCTGCAGGGACGTACGACCTAAGGAGCTGCTGACACAATTCTACTCTGCCATCATTCAGTCTGTTCTCTGCTCTTCAATCTCTGTTTGGTTTGGATCGGTCACCAAACAAGAAAAGAACAGACCGCAACGGACAATAAGGTCTGCAGAGAAAATTATTGGTGTCAGCCTGCCCTCCATCCAGGACCTGTACCTGTCCAGAGTCAGAAAACGGGCAGGTAACATCTCTGCAGACCCATCACACCCTGGTCACAAACTGTTTAAACTTCTCCCCTCTGGGAGACGCTACAGAACTCTGTTCACCAAAACATCCAGACACAAGAACAGTTTTTTCCCTCAGTCTGTCTCTGTGATGAACAGCTAAAACCGGACTCAAATGTCAGTAACATCACCTGTAAAATATCTGTACACTCATACTGTCATTTATATTTATATTTATGTATATATATTTACCTGTTCTTGTTTATGTCTACGTTTTTTATCTGTTATACAAAGAGAGCTAAGTGAAACCGGAATCAAATTCCTCGTGTGTGTTCACGTACCTGGCAATAAAAGTGATTCTGATTCTGATATGGCGCTATATAAATAAAATTGAATTGAATTGAACTGTTGTGCTGCAAGTTGGCTGCAGAGGTGCTGACCACAGGGGGTGCCCGAAAAAATGTTACACTGTGGCGGCCAGTACCATACAGTACAACAGTTTATACTGAACTGGGAGGTTGAGTTTGGCTAGTGTTTGAGACATGACGCGAGTGTTATATGAACTTGGATGTTTAAAATTCATCACCTCTTGCCCTCAACAGGCACTGATCTGCATTCTGATACAGCAAGTTTGGAAACAGCTGTAAAACCTGATATATATTTAGACTGTTTTTCTCCCATCGACCTTCATCAAATAACTTCAATAATTTCTTCATCTAAGTCGTCAACCTGTCTCTTAGATCCCATCCCAACCAGGCTGGTCAAGGATGTTTTACCTCTAGTTAGCCCTTCTTTATTGGATATGATTAACCTGTCTTTATTATCAGGATATGTACCACAGTCGTTTAAAGTAGCTGTAATTAAACCTCTTCTTAAAAAGCCCACTCTAGATCCAGAGGTTTTAGCCAATTACAGACCGATATCAAACCTTCCCTTTCTCTCTAAGATACTTGAGAAAGCTGTAGCCAATCAGCTGTGGGACTTTCTCCATAAGAACAGTTTATATGAGGATTTTCAGTCAGGATTTAGAGTGCATCATAGCACAGAGACCGCACTAGTCAAAGTTACAAACGACCTCCTAATGGCATCAGACAAAGGACTCATCTCTGTACTTGTCCTGTTAGATCTTAGTGCCGCATTTGACACCATTGACCATCAAATTCTTTTACAGAGACTGGAACATCAAATTGGCATCAAAGGAACCGCCCTAAGCTGGTTTAAGTCTTATTTTTTAGATCGTTCTCAGTTTGTTCTTGTCAATGATGAATCCTCCATGCATACCAAAGTTTGTCATGGAGTCCCACAAGGTTCTGTACTCGGACCACTTCTATTCAGTTTATATATGCTTCCTCCAGGGAACATTATTAGGAATCACTCCGTTAATTTTCATTGTTATGCCGACGACACCCAATTATATTTATCGATCAAGCCTGATGAAACCAATCAATTAACTAAACTCCAAGCATGCCTTAAAGATATAAAAAGTTGGATGGCCTTCAATTTTATGATGTTAAATTCAGACAAAACTGAAGTTCTTGTAATTGGACCCAAAAACATCAGAGACTCTCTCTCTAGAGACTTAGTTACCTTAGAGGGGATCACCCTGGCCTCCAGCTCCACCGTAAAGAATCTTGGAGTTGTTTTTGATCAGGATTTGTCCTTTAATGTCCACATAAAACAAATTTCAAGGACTGCATTCTTCCATTTACGTAACATTGCCAAAATCAGACGCATTGTATCTCAAGCAGATGCAGAAAAACTAGTCCAGTTTGTTCCAGTTTCTAGGCTGGACTATTATAACTCATTGTTATCAGGCTGCTCCAATAAGTCTCTTAGGACTTTGCAGCTAATTCAGAATGCTGCTGCACGTGTTCTGACAGGAACCAAGATCAGAGATCACATCTCTCCCATTTTGGCTTCCTTGCATTGGCTACCTGTTAAATCTAGAATAGAATTTAAAATTCTTCTCCTTACATACAAAGCTCTTCATGGTCAGGCACCATCATATCTAAAAGAGCTCATAGTACCTTACTACCCCTCTAGAACACTGCGCTCTCAGAATGCTGGGTTCCTTGTAGTTCCTATAGTTTCCAAAAGTAGATTGGGAGCCAGAGCTTTCAGCTATCAAGCTCCTCTTCTGTGGAACAAACTACCATTTTGGGTTCGGGAGGCAGACACGGTCAACACTTTTAAGAGTAAACTTAAGACTTTCCTTTTTGATAGAGCTTATAGTTAGGGCTGGCTCAGGTCATCCCTTAGTTATGCTGCTATAGGACTATACTGCCGGGGGACTCCTCCTTTCAGGGTTATGCCTAGCCAGGCATGGTATTGGTTGAAGATGCAGTCACATCTCCCTTTACTGAAAACCCTCTCTCTCTCTCTGTCTCTCTCTCTCTCTCTCTCTCTCTCTCTCCCCCTCTCCATCACCACCACCATCTGTAAACATACATGTCTGTCATACATGTACATTAATGCATCTTACTAACTAAACTTCTTCCCCGGAGTTTCTGTGCTCTCTCGTCCAGCAGGTTCTCGTGGATCGTGACTGCTGCTGTGGTCCTGCATGACGTCCACTACATATATTATTACTGTCATTAATGTTACCATATCTCCATTACAGTTTATAGTAACTTAGTTAATGATTTGCTGCTGCTGTGCATCTGTGTCTCTCTATCTCTATCACAGGTTCCACTGCTACTGTAATCATTTTATCATTCATTGTAATCCATTATCATTTTTCATTGTAATTATACAAAATGTTTCTGTTGACTTGTTGACTGTACACGTGACATCTATTGCACGTCTGTCCGTCCTGGGAGAGGGATCCCTCCTCTGTGGCTCTTCCTGACGTTTCTTCCACTTTTTTCCCTGTTAAAAGGGTTTTTTGTGGGCAAGTTTTTCCTCACTCGAACCGAGGGTCTAAGGACAGAGGGTGTCACTCCCTGTACAGATTGTGAAGCCCTCCGAGGCGAAATGTATTTTGCGCCTTTGGGCTATACAAATAAAATTTGATTTGATTTGATTTGATTTGATTTGATATTGATAGGGAAGGTGGTGTGATCCATGAACGTGAAATGTATTTATTAATCAAATTGCCTTAACGTGTACCAGGTGGGTGGGACTAACAGGCTTGATCCACGCACTTATGC
This sequence comes from Argyrosomus regius, assembly GCA_946959425.1. Classification (NCBI taxonomy): domain Eukaryota; kingdom Metazoa; phylum Chordata; class Actinopteri; family Sciaenidae; genus Argyrosomus; species Argyrosomus regius. Next base: position 599,126 of record CAMPSB010000072.1, read on the forward strand.
AACTGACCCATCCTAAATGATAAATTAATTTTCAATCATTAAAATTAACATTTAAATAAACAAAAAAGAAAAAAAAAAATCAAAAAATGTTATTGTAAGATATCTAACAGTTACCAGCAAAGAACCTCCACACCATCACATCTCCTCCTCCATGCTACGTGGTGGGAACCACACATGCAGATACAATCCATTGACTTTCACTGCATGTCAGAAGGAAACGCCAATTGAAACCAAAAATCTCAAATTTGGACATCAAAACAAATTACAGATTCCTGCTTATGTATTGTCCAATTATTGCCCTTGTAATTCTCTTCTTTTGTTGTTTTGTTGGTCTCCCTCAGTAGGGGGTTACTTTGCAGCAATTCCACAATGAAGGCCTGATTCATGCGGTCTACTCTCAACAGCTGATGCTGAGATGTGTCTGCTACTTGAACTCTGTGAAGAATTGATGTGGGCTCTAATCTGTGGTGCAGTTGATTGTTGCTAGCCTTATGCTTAATTTCCAGCTTTGTAAAATTCCACAGCTAAAAGTGTCTTTTCCTTTATGTATGTCCCTGTGTTACACAAATGAGCCATCATTATAATATTCAGGATCATTTCCAGACTATCTATTTAAACACTGATAACACTGAGCACTGGCATCTGCAGGTTGTTCTGGTGGAGCAGACACACAACCTTGCTTGTCTGGCCGCAGCACCTGATCCTGTCTGAATACACACTTACTGTCATTAGTGCCAAGTGTGGTCTAAACAGCTTTCTAAAGGGAGATTTGTCATTTGGTGTCATGTGAATCAACACCAATGACACTGAATATACACACACAAAGTGTTCATTGTGTGTGTAGCCATCATGAATGCATTATAATTCACTATGAA